>OY720455.1:56833764-58033764 GCA_963082715.1 Harpalus rubripes
ACATATATTAAAGAACGTTAAATTCTTTATTCGATAAATATAAATTCATTATTATATCTGCTATAGATTCAGAGATAAAGAAGTGCATATAGAATAATTTGATGTAAAAATTCTTAGATCAAACTATTTCAAGGCAAGAAATTCAAATGTTTGTAATTCACACATAAATGTCACTGTCAAAAATATTTGTATGCCACTGTCAAAAATATTCGTACATCATTATGAAGATTACGAAAATAAATAAAAAGAATTTGCGAAAAAATGACGAATAAAAGAAAAAGAAAAGGAAAGTAGAAAAAAAATTCAGGATATTGAATATAAAGAAAATGTATGTATTGTACATAATTTATATTAAAATAATTATTTTGTAGTGAGACACGAATATATGTATTTGTATTTAAAAATATTTTTCGTTTTATGCGTACAACCAGGTAAAATATCTGGCGAGAGGTTATGTGTTGGCCACATCAGATTTTTAATGATCAATTTGGGGTCCTGCACCATAACAAAAAAATAATAAAATGTACACTTTATATTTAAAGTATTACTCAATAAATAGGGATTAAGATGAAGAAAATAATTTTGTAATAATTACTTTGCAAGATATTTGAGGTTTGTTGTCAGTGTCGCTCTGACGTCACATTAGTGCTACCTTTGTCTCGCTGCCTACTATAGAACTTGTGCGAGAGAAAGATATAGCAACAATAGGTGTCGCCGTGACGTCACGTCAAAAAAAGTGCACGACCCCAAACAAGTAAATGAGTTTGAGAAATATGAGAAATAATGTTTATTCAAATATTCTAAGTGAAAATAAATAAAATGCAACAAGTTAAAACAACAAATTAAGTAATAAGAACAATTTAAGATAAAAAATGGCAGTTTATATTTTAGTGAAATAATTATTGTTTGCTATTTAAAAAATAAAAGTTGATAGTCGTATCTTTTAAACGTGACTTTATAAAAAATATCTACATCTGCCATCAAATAGTATAATTAAAATAATAAAAATGTTATAGGAACCATTTGTTCTATTATTTATAATAAAAAAAAAATTAGGGGGGATCTCCAAAATAATAAACAATTTGAAAAATAAATAGAATTCTGTATTTTTATTATTTTTATTAGTATGTTTATTCTTTTATTTATCTATGATGTTTAATACGTGAATGATATGTAATAATTAATTTTTTAAAGGCACAGGGGGGCACGTGCCCGAGTGCCCCCCCCCCTCTAAATCCGCCACTGGGTAGATATCCTTTATATAATAGCGTTTTCAGCTTACACAGTGCAAGTGCGCACTGAGTGCAACATATCACGTAATTTTGTTTAGCCGCCATATTTGCACTGACACTATTGCACTTTCCTAGGGAGTCAGTGCATAAAAATCGCACTGAGCCAGTGCACGGTGCAACTTTTTCTTAAGCTCAAAACGCATCAGCTAACTAAATTTTGCACTCAAAGACAAGCTGAAAACATTCAGTGCAAAAAAGTGCGCATTCGACTTGTAAGCTAAAAACGCTATTAGTATTAATATTAATAAACTAAGAATGTTTATATGAGTATTTAGAGAGTGAAATCTCTTCTGTAAACATCTATAAAATATATAAAAAATATTCTAACAGCTCTTCAATCGTCTATTATTAACAATCTTTCAACAAAAGTAAAATAAACATAAACAATTCAAGAAAGCGTATCCGAAACCTAGTGAGTAATTTCTACATCTCGTCTACTAGCGCCTCTAGTAGCCGCATAGCGCAACAGCAACGAACAGTTGACTGTCGACCGGAAGGGAAAGTTTCCCTTGACCCAAATGGGATTCACCTAGAGCTCAGATCTAGCAAGCGACTCGCCGGAGTAGAATGTCAGTTGTTTCACTCACAGCTACGTCAGACGCCGCAGCCAATCGCCGGTGACTCTCTCTTGTTTTTAACTAATGTTCCACATTTGTTTGGATGAGACAGTCACTTGTTTCGTAATAGATATTTGATAGTGGGTAATTGAGGTGAATCTTTATCGTTACTTCATAAGTAAAACTTCAAAGGAACATTAATGTTGAATAGAGTCAAAAAATACGTTTATTGAATAATCATTTTGAATCTTCCGAGCCACATATAGAATTTAATGTTTATTCATGACTACAATGTAACCATATTCCCAATGTTTACTTTTATTTTAAATTGATACACGTGTGATCTTTACAACATGCTATAATATCAATGCAATAATTTTCTTTTAACTAACAGTTAACAGGCAGTTTCACCACAGATTAAAAAATATAGGGAAATTACTATGAATACAGCCCGTTTTTACTTCCTTGTACAAAGTAAAGGACGTATTGTATTCGCGAAAAATTTCGGTTTTCAGATTTCAACGGAAATATCCATTTTGACCATCCCTGAATCCATTCTGACTAATTTCGTCGTGACGTTTGTACGTACGTTTCTCGCATAACTCAAAAACGGTAAGCCGTAGAAAGTTGAAATTTTGTATTTAGGACTTCTATAACATCTAGTTGTGCACCTCCCTTTTTGGTCATTACATAATTTCCAGAAATGGTACTTTATTTGAAGCCTATAATAGATTTTAATGAAAAACTATATTAAAATATAATCCAAAACTTTTCAAATTTGGTATATAAGACTTTTATATCAAATGGAATAACATAGCAGATTTTGGTTAAAACAGGCTAACCGGAAGTGATATATTACCTAAGTTGGAAACAGTTTTTCTTGAATAAAATGGTTTCATTTTGATTTTAGAAATAAATGCTTCAAATAAGAGTTAGAGAATTAAATTCTGCGTCTAGCACATCAAGTATTATTAAATTAGCCCTTTGTATAAGCGAGATATGTAAATTTAAAACTTATATACTTTTTGGTTTTTGTAATGAAGCTTGCTATGGATTAGGACAAAAAATAACAAAAAAATAAAAAATAGATGTTAATGTCAAATTACGTCAAATACGTGAAATTTTATAATTGGGTCTATACTTCATATTGGTCTTGCGTACAAGGAAGTCGTGTGGTGTCCACATCAGATTTTTTGATACCAATACATCTATATCTATTTTGATAGAGGTAGTAGTGCTCCACTAATTGTACTGTGTACTAATTTTAAGAAGCATTAATAAATTAGTTTCTATTAAATTTCGTACAATGAGACAGTTTCAAATTTTTTAAAAAATAAAATAAATATAAATATATCCTCACGGCATATTACCCATTGCTGGATGTGCCAATCTGCTTTGTACACAGATATCGGTAATGATGAAATATTTGCACCGTGCGGGCGCTTACCAGGCGTCACCTCACGGGCACTCATTGCTGGCGTGGAGAGTGCACCGCAGGGTTAATTTTGTGCCATTTAAAATTGGAAATAATTGGCGTCGGTCGGGATCGAACCCGGTTCTCCAGATTCGCGACCTGACACTCAGGCACGAGACCCCATCAATAATTTTTTATTTTCATAAATAAACAAAAAGATTGGCGCCAAAAATAGTCATGAAACATAACCCAAATTCTTGCAACAGCCCTATTTTCATTTATACCTATATTTTCCTTCTTGAGATGGTGAAAACTGCATTTAAATATTTATAAAAGTAAACTTTTCTGCATCCGTTTTTGCTGGCATTTTTGCTCTACTTCTCTAGTGCAAAATAGCAGAAAATAATGTTGAAACTTGCGTTTTTGTTATAATGAAACGAGCAAAACAGAGAGGATTTCCTTTAGTAATTTCATGTGAAACTTGTAAAATTACTAAAAAGCTAAGCTAAGGATGTATGCTACGTTATAATTATTTAAATATGCATCGTATAGAAATGTGGAAAAGAAAAGGATGCGCTCTAGAGAAAAGTTATTATTATTTGTGGCGCACGACACTCCATATCCTGTCGATTGGTTTTCTTTGATCGGGCGACCTATATTATAGATATTTATACTTTTATTTATTAAATCATCCGTTCTTTATATTATACATAATTGAGGCATTTAAGTTCAAAGGGAAAAATCTAAAAAAAATTATACCCGAGTTTTACATGAAGAGAGGGCATCACTAGCTATACACATTTTTTTACTTCCCGGTATCCTTGGTAAGGATCGAGATTTTGGTAAATGAGTACGTTTTAAGGTCCCTAGAATCCAATTTTAACATTTTCACGATGATATCTGTGTGTATGTGTGGATCCTACGCTCTAACTCAAATACTATCACTCAGAAAATTTAGAATCCTTGTATTTCTACCTTATTCTAATATGGAAAGAAGCTATTAAATTTTGATGTAAATCAGATAACCGGAAATGGCACTTTACTTGAAGCTCAAAATTTCTTCGAAAAATACCTTTAAAGGTTATGTTTTCGAGATTTATGATATAATAAAAATTAAGGATTATTAAATTTTCTAAAGGTTTGCATTAATATTTTTTCTATATATTTTGTTAATAAACTTATAAAATTATCTATAATCTAAATACCGGAGCCTACGCCTTAAACAAACACAACTCCTTGGTTACACAGTATCTCAAGTGTATGTAACTGACAGATAAATGTGACTGTCAAAGAACTAATCATTTCAAATTAATAATAGTAACGTTTTAAAAAGAAAAAAGTAAATTGAACAATAGTTATATGGAAGGGAATTCAATACAATTTCCAAAATAAGTAAATATATAGGTATGTATTTAAATTAATAAAAATTGTTTATGGTTTATTTTAGAGAAAAATACTTCAAATAAAAGTTGCGTACAATTATTTTTTCTATAAATGTTATTCGAAGTTTTTTTAATTTAAATTTTAACTATCTTAAATAAGACAGCGAAAACATACATATATAATGAGCATTAGTGAAAAAAAATTGTTTTAATATTAATTAGTTATTAGTTCGCAAACTACAAGCGATTAAAATCGATTAATAATTCGTATGACGTGTCATGCTTTAAACAATTAGATTGGTTATCTGATTTTAAAAGCGAGACTCGCGCGTCTTTCGCCCGCTATCGTGAAACCATCAATGGACAAACACTAGCGCCACCTGCCGCCATATTGTCAAACAATGGTCAAACTGTTTCAATGTTCTATAATTTATTAGGAAAAACTGCATTTTATATATGTTATTGTTATGCTTAATAATAATTTCTTCATGAATATAACGTTTAAGTTTATACAGGGTGTTAATCAAAAAGCGGGCCATAAGCGTTTAACATGGAAAATAATAACTATTATTATTATTTTCACATTTTGTAACCTATAAAAATAAATTTTTGGAAATTCAGATAATATGAATTTCTTTGTAATTTTGGTTCAATTCCATGGCTATCGCTACAAACGAGCAATATTTGTACAATTTCAAATTTGAGATTTTACGGGTTATCAAAAGTAAAAAATATTGTTAATTTCTTAAGTACATATTAAATGAAAATAGTCATCGTCAAAATGCATTAGATATGTCATCGACAATTTATATTGTAAACAAAGACGAAAAATCTATTTCCTGAAAGATGTGTGTCGCATAAACTATGTGTCGAAAACATTGTTATTGTAAGCAAAGTGCGAATCCTGTTGCACGGTGCGTTATTTCCGAAGACACTCGATATCACTCGGCTTTTTTCGGCACTGAAATCAGGTTAATTATTATTCTTGTGTAATACTCGGGCGGTATTATTTATTTCAGAGTAAAGCCAGAAGTTATTTTACGTGAAACTGTACGAATTTAAATATTGTTATCATTAACAGTATGGTCTGAGTTAAATAATACATTTTTTCTACTCCCATGTTTAAAATGGCGCTAAACATCTTGATCATAATTTGATAAGCTGTGACTTCGATCGTTTTGGATACTACTATCAGCTGTTCCTGTATGCACAAACTCTAGGTGACTGTTGTCATAATGTAAAAATCTGGAGTGGCCAACACAATACCTCCGGCCATTTACAGCCCGAGTCACAACAAAGATTAAGGTAATCCTTATTTTTGGATTAGCGAATTTTACTATAATTTTGACAGCTTATATCTTAAAATATAGTCTAAGCTAATCCAAGTAACTACCTTTTTTTTAAACCCCTCAACAGGATTGGGATTTCCCAATTACAGAGTGGGTTCACATTCACACACATCCATGCCTTAGTGGGATTCGAACCCAGAGCCCCGAGGGCACTCATTGCTCTAACCATTGAGTCACCGGAGCTATAATAAAATGTAGATTAAATTTTATATACCGGGATAGAATAGAATTCACTAATCCAAAAATGAGGATTAGCTTAAACATTTTTGTGAATCGTTAATTTTTATTAATCTAAATACATACCTACATATTTACTTATGCTGGAAACTATATTGAATTCCTTTTCTATTCTTCTATATACTATATATATAATGATTAGTTCTTTGATAGTGACATTTATCTGTCAGTTACATACATTTGAATAACTGCGTTTTGTTTGCTTAGGCTCTGGGATTTAAATTATAGATAATTTTATAAAGTTATATAAAAAAATAAATTACATAATTTTCTGAATGATAGTATTTGAGTTAGAGTGGAGGATCTACACATACACACAGACATCATCGTGAAAATGTTAAAATTAGATTCTAGGGACCTTAAAACGTGGTCATTTACCAAAATCTCGATATGCGATTTTTAGCACGATCCCTATACCTTCCTTACCAAGGGTAGCGGGAGGTAAAAATGAGTAACCTAAAAAGGGTATTTCTGTATTATTGCTGTTTTAATTTACACTCGCAGAAAAAGTATAGTATGTGCCTTGTGACTAAAGCGACGTTTACAAAACTTGTTACATAATATACTACTATGTAGTTTGAGCAGAAATTTGTTTAAAAAATTTGGAATACAATTAGGGCCAAAAGAAAATAAAAAAATTGTATGCATACACGAGTAAACAATACCATAATAAGATGAAGTAATGTTTTATATAATTGTTTGAACTATAAGATTAGTATTAAGTCAATATGTTGTAATGTGTTTACAGATTTATGAGATAACATACATAAATCATCATTGTTATTCAATTGTTTCACAGCTGTAAACAATTATCTGCTTATAAAATAGGTGAAGGATGAAACATGAAAAAAGTCCGATAATTTTAATTGCAAAAGAAAGAGCTAAAGATAATAATTATGGTTTAACAGTCAATTAAGAAGAGTATATGAATATATTGTTGTGTAGATAAAGCAAGTTGTGTTGTTTTTCTACCGTGTTTCGCTATTTCCGAGTCGTTGGGATTGTTATGTAGCAAAGTAGGTTAATTTGAAATTCGGTTGCGACACTTTTGACGGATGCGAAGTTCGCTATTCTCTGCAAATATTAATGACATTTCCACCGCGCTAAATTGGAATGTATGCGATTTTGACTTCCTGCTTCGTCAATGTTTACACATTCTGCGTTTTTGTTTTTACCTCGTCCACATTTACAATTGTTCCCCGAAATGAAACGCACTACATTATACAATGACCTTTACACTATTCTTTTTTGCGCGCACTTTATTGTAATTTGCACTGAAAACCAGTAAATTCAAAACCCATGAAACAAATATTTTGACATTACAATTTTATTCGTATATTCAGCCGTTTTTTTTTCGCTTTATAATATAAATAATATTTGCTCTTATTTATTTATATACAGGTGTTTCAAAAGTAAAAAAAAAATCGTATTAGAAAAGATACTTTTCCTATTTCGCGTATACAAAGTAAATTTTGTATAACTGTATTTGTCAAAAATCTGATGTGGCCAGCACATTACATATTTCAAGCACATTACATTCTGTCAGTTCTATGTATTTTGTACAAATTCCATACAGAAAGTTTCATGTATCTAAGAGCTTCTATATTTCCAGTAAAATATAATAATATAACACACACATGTCAATGGAGGGTTATACAGAGGTATATTTTCGGGCTGCCATCTATTGGTATTTTCCTACTACACTTGTGACTCATTTCACTCCGTTGCTAGATTACAAACAAATCGCTGTCATGGTGACAGTTGCGAGATGGTGCCAAGTATCAAGCGATTGTTTGGTCTTTGCAACAGTGACTCCCGCTATAATTATAAAGAATACATGACAAATGTGAAATTATTTAAGTTTCCACAGCCGTCCGAAAACATTGAATCATATGTAAAACTCAAATGGTCAAAACACAAGTGACAGAAGACAGAACTTTAAAAATGGCGTGGTTTGTTTGTAATCCGATCTTCCATCTCAACTTCTACATCGTCGCATTCTTTCTTGCGTGTGACGTCAAAATCATAACCCTCTATTGCACTTGACATTGACATGTGTCAATCAGCATTTTTTTAATATAGTAGCGGTTTCCATGGTTATAGTATAGCTAGCTGCTTTATGAAATTTAATTTCTTTATAATTTTTACCTTCCGTCATACCTTTAGGTAAGGAAGGTATTGTTTTTGGCCAAAAAATTCGATGGTGGGTTTATAATGAATAAACACGTTTTAGAGTCCCTAGAATACGATTTTACTATTTTTGCGATGATGTTTGTATGTCTGTGCATATGTGTGTGTGACGTTTTTTTCTCCGACGATAACTCCAACACTACAATTCTAAAAATTATAATTCTTTCGTATTCCTCTTCGTTACATTCATATGAAGAGCTGATTAGATTTTGGTTATAATTGGTCGACCGGAAGTACCCTCATTTGAAGATTTTAACAGTTTTTCTTGAAAAAACGCTGTTAAATATGATTTTTGCACATTTAATGTGAATTTTATTCTATATACGATTTGATTACATTTTATACTTCACATTCAATCGATATATAGTTAAAAATTATAAAGAAATTAAATTTCATAAAGCAGCCAGCTATGCAATAACATTGAAAACAGCTAATATAAATAAAAAAATTCTGATAGACAGATGTCAATGTCAAGTGCGATAGGCATAGTATGTTTGTGTTACAATTTTACTGCAAATATAGAAACAATTCTAAGACTTTCTGTATGGAATTTGTACAAAATACATAGAAATGAGGGAAGGAAATGTACTGGAAATAAAACTCTCGCAAGAAACTGTTTGTATGGAATTTGTATAAAACACATAGAACTGACGGAAGGTAATGTGCTGGCCACATCAGATTTTTTTAACTCTATATCCATTGAATATGAAGTATAAAATACAATCAAATCGTATAGAGAATAAAATATTCTTTAATATTTATAATAACAGTAAATATGGAAAAATGATATTTAAAATGAGCCATAAGGGTCAGTATTTGGAATACCATGATACATTTTTTACGTAGCACTAGCCTACGGTCTATTTGAGATCATTGCAAATTTGTAACATTTACTGATCTTCCACTCCTAGAATCACCAACATTTACATTTATACCAATAAAATTTGATAACGAAAGTCGATCAAAAAATTATACGAGCGCAGTTTTATAATAAAAGTGCTTTTACGGAGCACACTTCTCATAAGAATATAATGTAAAAGCTCGCTTCCTAAAAGGGCGTTTCTTGTAAAAGTGCGCTCGTAATACGGACCATACTCAAAATATGCTAATATGTAGAAATCAAAGTATAAATTAGGATTAATTAAAAAATTAGTTTCTTTAACTATCATGAGCAATATTTGCGGTCCCTTTCTTTAAAACTGCAAGTATTACAAATTCCACATCGAAAGATTATGTCACAAATGTCATTATAACTAGAAGAATAGAACAACTCTCTATTCTATTCAGAAACGAAACTATGTCAGTAAAACTGTCTCATCACTCTCAAGTTTGTTGAAAAAGCGTTCTAGGGTGTCTGGCATGCCGATGTTGCGAATGATATCAGTGTTGAATCTTCTTCTTGTTCTTGTCCGAATTGAGGTTATGTTGAGGACTGACGCGTGAGTGAGGACATCTGGCATGAGTTATTGCAAATAAACCACAGACGAGATACCCGGAAAATATTGATTTGAAGTGGCAACTATGTGTTATTTTAGTCATCTGGCACATGGAAAAGAACGCGAAGTATTGAGGATATTATTAAACTGCAAATTTAGGTTGGCAAAGTGTAGCAAATATGAAGAGGAGATAAATAAACAAATATGATATGCACGAAAAAGAAAATTTCACATAAAGTATTGCATAAGTAGTAATAAATAATAAAAGAATTTTGTACGACACAAAAATGTACCTATATAGTTAAATAAAATTTAGATTTTAATAACATTCTTTACGAATTTTAGGCTTATAACACGATATACACGGTCCAGTTACAGAGTTAGAAAAACTAAATAATCAATGACTACGTTTATCTCGACGTTTGAAGCCGCTTGAATTTAGTAAATCCCTTTTCAATCTTCGAAATAAACGATCGAGATTAATATTTGAAGCCGCTTGAAAATGTCAAGTCAAGCCTATAAAGTAACAGGTTTGGACTTACGAAGCGGCTTGACTTCTGTCGAAATAAACAGTGTTGCAGTGTTCCTAAATTCATATCAGTTGTTGGTTGTTTGCATTTTACCGCATTTTATAAAAGTTGCGAAATAAAACTTAGTAAAATTGTCGAAAAGCGACATATTTGTAGTGATGAAGATATAAATGTTTTTTTAATGTTTTTGAAAGAGAAGACAAGTAACAAAATGACAATTTTTAGAGTTTGGTGTTACATATCCAAGATGAAATTAGATCATATACCTCTCCTTCTCTGTCTGCATAATAAAGTATTTAACTATCTTTTTTTAGTTGATACGAATTTAAAGAAGATTGAAAATAACTCAATCCTATTTTCAATCCGCTGAGATAAACCAATAGCATTTTTCAAGTCATAATATACTTGAAGCCGCTTGAATTATCGAGATAAACGTAGTCTCTTATATTTTTGTCACTGTTTATTACTTCTTTAGAAATTTTATAAATAATTGGATTTCGTGTTTATGGTCAATACTTATTATTCAAAATTTCTTCTCAAATCGTGTAAATTTTGAAAAAAAAGGTGGTAGTAACGGTAGTAAGTTTTCGTCTGAAAAAGATATTGATGCTGTAATTCATAACTATTATTAAAGCATTCCAAATGAAGTGGGAGCTTTTACAAAGTGGAACAAAAGAATGGTGAAGTGTATTATTGTTAAAAGGAATTACTTTAAATTTTGTAAAATATGAATCATGTGTCTTCTTTCAATATTACATTATAAACATTTGATTCTTCACAAAACGTTGGTATTAAAATATAGATTATACAGTGTTTAAAAAAAATGTAAAAAAAATTTAAGGGCATATAGTACTGACCAAAATAAGTAAAAAAGCGATGTGTTTAATTACTTCCAATTGCCTGAACCTTTTGTGTTCATTGTTATTATGCGGTCGAATATTCTAGAGCTGTCTGGAAGTTAATGGCAGCTGTATAAAAGGGACGCAGCTAGGCTCGGGAGTTAGTTAGTTAGTTAGTTACATAGAGAGAGTCGTAGAGACATTCACATGGAGTGTTAGAGAGTAAAGTGTTAGTGAGAAGCACAGCAGTATCGTAGTGAGCGTATGCAGTTTGCGTCGAGTAGGTAGTCGGGAAGTTACTGGTAAACTGGGATAGCTGTGGATGTGAATACTCGGTGGTGTTGACAAGTATTGGGAAGATACAGTGCACAAGGACAGTAACGGCGAGTCGGAAAGTTACTGGTATACCGGGATAGCTGTGAAAGAGAATACTCGGTAGTGTTGAGTATTGGGAAGTTAGGTATACGGGGACAGTAACAACGAGTGGGAGTAGATACTCGGCAGTGGTGTTGAAAAGTTGTGGCATACGGAGAGTCGGTGATACTGAGGCTGTGGAAATGAGAGAGTTACACAAATAGACAGATAGTGAGGTGAAAGTTGTGACTTCTGTCCGAGCAGTTGAATATACAGACGCTGTTGAGTCAGTTTAGTATATAGACGCTGTGGAGGTCGGTAGGCTGACAGTTTAACGTGATATAAATAAAAAAGTGATATAAATAGTGGAAATAAATAATTAGTAATATCGGGGAAATAAATAGTAGTGTTAATTGGGTTAAATAAATGAATAGTGTTAGTGTTATCTATTTAATTATAGTTTTAGTCTTAATTCGTTTTTAATAATTGTTTAATATTAGTAATAGTAATTTTTATTATTGTTTAATAAACACTTATTTTAATTAATAATAATTGTCTAATATTTACACTTCACCCAAATAAATAAATAAAAACGTTACAATAATAAGGGCCTCAGTACCTTACACCTGATCTCTCAAGAGTAAATGCGGCCCATGTTTTTTGTCAGTACCGTATATGAATCAAAAACAACAAAATTATTTTTTCTAATTCGGGTAAATTGATTATCTAATCTATTTTTATCTCATTCTGTATACAAACTACGTATAAAGCGTGCCTCCTCCTTCTTCAAATTTCGCAAATTAGTAAAAATCTCCTCGATCTGCCAAACATCTCGTCCTTGGTTCCATCCAAAATAAATATCAGGATGTCTTTAAAAATTATCTTAAAAATATCTCCGCCACTTCCTTGTGTTGTGGTGTAGTAAACAGAAATTACCGCACGTGTCGCGTGGTGTGTAAACGGACCTTAGCCGTAAGCAGATGAAGGGCATCTATTTCCACAACCACAGCGGCCACAGCACAGCACAGCACACTCGATGTTACAGCCAAGCTCAGGTGCCACTGTACGGATAACTTGCTACCTGTATATTTTGGGACACACCCACCACGTGGAGATGGAAGAGTTCAGTTGGTTTCATGGTCTCACATCATTTTTATTAATATTTTTAAAATAAATACGAGGAGAGATTTTTTATGATATCTACCTACATAGTTATGAAAACGAGTTAGAGAACAAATAAAATTTAATTTTTCAACGTAAGAACCGTTAATATTAACACATCAACCTTCTAATGAAGCTATGCCTTCAAAAAAAAATTTTTTTTTGGTAATTTTACAAATTACGACTCCACGGCGTTTTCCAAGTCATCATTCGATAAAAAGCGACGCCCTCTCAAATGTTTTTGAGTTTTGGAAAAAGATACTAGTCACAAGGGACAAGGGACGAGGTCAGGACTGTAAGGTGGATGTTGTAATTCTTCAAACCGCATTCATTGACTACTGCTTGAACAATTCGTGTTTTATGCACCCTGCAGTTGTACAGAAAAAGAGTTTTCTGAGCATAATTGTGTTTTTGTCCCAGAAAACTGTGGCCATCACTTTCCCCGCAGAACATTGTGTCTTCGCCTTCTTGGGTGGTGAAGAGCCCTTATGAATCCCTTGTTTCGCGGGAGGCTCAAAATGGTGTACCCAGGTTCATCCTCGGTTATAAGTCTGTAGAAAAAGTCTTCGTCTTGGGATAAAGCAGTCAAATTCTCCTCGCAAATTTGTCGTCTACACAGTTTTCTTCGGGACTGAGCACTCAGGGAATCCATCTTGCCGACACTTTGCTCATTCCCAAATCTTCGTGTAGAATTTTAAAAACACTCGTTTTTGACATTCCTATTTCTCTAGCAATAACTGAAACAATTACTCGGCGGTCAGTCAACACCAAATCTTCAACTTTGTTGATGATTTCGTCAGTTCGTGCTTCCAGAGATATTCCACACTTTGGGTCATCATAAATGGATTCCCTGCCCCATTTGAACTGCTTGCACCCATATTTGACTTGGAAATAGGACGGGCTGTTTTCTCCATGCACTGCCACCATTCTCTCATGGATATTCTTCGGGCTAGCCTTCTATCGATAGAAATTTAATGATGCTTCTATGTTCAAGTTTCAAATCACTCATTTTCGTTTCTTTTAACTGATACAAAAATGACAAATGTTAAGCGATTGGAGCCAAATTTGAAGATGACACTATAAAATGTCACAGAAATTTGACATAAGAAAATTGTCGCGATAGCATATTGTTTTCATAGCTAGCTAGATAACATAAAAAACTCCCCTCAATATTTTACCAGTTCCTCAGGTTACAGGGTGTAACAATATGTTTCATGATATAGTAGAATTGACGTTAGTTACTTGGTACGTACTTGTATACACTTGTTAGAAATATAGTGTGCTGACTTAATTTATAATACCAAGTGGCTATTAAAAACGAATCCTGTTTGAAACTCCCATAACATCGGAGTGCATTGAGATATCAAATTTATGACTATGACTAAGTTTATATCGACGTTTGAAGCCGCTTGAATTTAGTAAATCCCTTTTCAATCTTCGAAACAAATGACCGAGATTAATATTTCAAGCCGCTTGAAAATGTCTAGTCAAGCCTATAAAATAACAGACTTGGACTTACGAAGCGGCTTGACTTCTGTCGAAATAAACAGTGAAGCTTCAAATAATGTAACTAGGCATACGCACATCTGCAATATGTTGCAGTGTAACTAAATTCATATCATTTGTTGGTTGTTTGCATTTTACCTCATTTTATAAAAGTCGCGACACAAAACTTAGTAAAGTTGTCGAAAATCGAAATATTTGGAGCGATGAAGAAATAAATGATTTTTAAATGTTTTTGAAGAAGACAACAACATGACAACTTTTAGATTTTGGGGTTATATATTCAGGATGAAATTAGATCATATACCTCTCCCTGTCTGTCTGCTTAATCGAGTATTTAACTATCTTTTTTTAGTTGATACGAATTTAAAGAAGATTGAAAATAACTCAATCCTATTTTCAATCCGCTGAGATAAACCAATAGGATTTTTCAAGTCATAATCTACTTGAAGCCGCTTGAATTATCGAGATAAACGTAGTCTATGTTATTTCAATAATAGCCAATTTCGTTTTAAGCTGATTATAAAATTGTCAATGTGTAATAGTAGATTTGTACGGCAAATTTGGAAAATCGCTATTCACATATTTTTCAATAAATGTTTGAAATTTAAAAATTCAACTCTTTGTCAACAGTATAAGTAATATAACATATATTTATATACTAAAAGAATATAATCAGTCCAACATTAGTGTTAAAAAAACTAATTTAAACTTTGTGTCATTCTCTGGCCTAAATGTATAAAAATCTGCATAAAATAGATAAAAAGAACAAGACTAATTATTTAAAATGTGTAATAATTTTAATGTAACGTGTTTAATTTTTATTTATAGAACAATCTTCTGATAACGCATCACAAAAAAACAAATGAAAGTCACGCTAACACATGTAATATTTATTTATCTTTATTATTTACTTATTAAAATTAAATAAAAAACCCTGTAAAATTATTTCTAAACATCCTCCAAGTTATTAGAACGAAATAAAAAGTAGCAGCATTCTTCTCTAGTGCAGTGGAATAGTGAGAGTGACAAGGATGCACTTACGCGCCACTCGTTACGTAGATAGAGATGGAAAATATGTGTGTCAGTAAGGCAAACGTTTCTCTAATGCTTCTGTGTTTGAGTTTACGTCGTTAGAGATGGGAATTTTAAAGATGAAAAGAGAAATAAAGAATTTATTTTACAGAACTAGTTATATACAAACAAAAATAAATAATAAAATTTGTGAACTCAGGTTAAACGTGTTTATTATTATTGTTGACCAATTAACAAATACTTATAACAATCAACAAATTATTTCACAATAATAAAAACTAACAATACATATCAAGCAATAGGACATTGACTAAGTACAATAAATTGCAAGAGGTCATGAAATGGTCATTCATACACAATTTATTCTTACATACGAAAATTTAGGTAATATGTATTTTGTATATTTCTTATAGTACATGAAAATTAACTTTTAAATAATTTGTTCCAATATTTTAGCGAATATCCGTTCCTCTGATTATATTCCTTTGTTTTATTTTAAAAAAAGATCCTTGATTACAATGAGGAATATCTTTGACAACTTTAAAAAACTTCTCAAAAGAAGTTACAAAAGCTTTTATTGCAGCAAAAAAGTCGAACAATTTTTTACCAAGAATGCAGGTATTTTAGTGACTGCAATATTTTGGACGTTTTGCTTGACAGCCCAGCTGGCAGTTGTAGGCGCCATTTTACTTATTAGCATCTAAGTATAGCTATGACGCAATCGCGCTAGCAGCCGGGCTACGTAAACAAACAAGGCGCAACGTGTTTAATTATTTCCGGTCGCCTGAACCTTTTGTGTTCATTGTTATTATGCGGTCGAATATTCTAGAGCTCTCGGGAAGTTAATAGCAGCTGTATAAAAGGGACGCAGCTATGCTCGGGAGTTAGTTACATGGAGAGACATTGACATAGAGTGTCAGTGAAGCACATCAGTATCGTGGTGAGCGTATGCAGTAGAGTGTCGAGTGGAGGACTCGGGAAGTTATTGGTTAATAGGGATAGCTGTGGATGTGAATTCGGTAGTGTTGACAAGTATTGGGAAGCTATTTTGTACAAGGACAGTAAAGGGGAGTCGGGATAGCTGTGAAAGAGAATACTCGGTCTGTTGAAGAGTATTGGGAAGCTAGGTATACGAGGACAGTAACGACAAGTGGAAGTGGATAGTCGGCAGTAGTAGTGAAGAATTGTGGCATACGGACAGTCGGTGATACTGAAGCTGTGGAAGTTAGACAATTAGTTACATAAATAGACAGATAGTGAGGTGAAAGGTGTGACTTCTGTCCGAGCAGTTGAATATACAGACGCTGTTGAGTCAGTTGAGTATATAGACGCTGTGGAGGTCGGTAGGCGGACAGTTGAACGAGATATAAAGAAGTGATATAAATAGTGGAAATTAATAATTAGTAATATCGTGGAAATAAATAGTAGTGTTTTTGGTTAAATAAATAAATAGTGTTAGTGTTATCTAGTTAATTAAAGTTTTAATTAGTTTTTTAATAATTGTCTAATATTTACACTTCACCGAAATAAATAAAAACGTTACATTATTAAATTGAAAAAGTCTATTGGATGATTTAATATTTCATTTTAAATTGGAACTAGAATAATTATGTGCCGGGAACATTTCAAACCTTACAGACTGAGACATCTGATGGATGCCAACTTCGTAAACATGATATTTATAGGTTAAATCTGATAAGTTGATACACCTATAGTATTTATACACCACTTCAAATTAAAATTATTAAATAATATCCAAATAATATGAAACAAATGAAAAGTACGAATAAAATAATGAAGTTCATTAATGAGTAACTAATTATTTTATCATTAAACAAAGGAAAATCATATTTTCGTTATTCATTTCTATTTCGCCAACCAAATTCACGTAACAGATTAAAAATAAAAAGTAAAAAAATAGCATCGCAAGTAATATATATTCCTACGCACCACAACTCCTTTCAAATGTCTAAACTATAAAATCAAGTGTCACCATTAGTAAAAAAATAGAAAAATCTCAAGATCACACTTACATAACCAAGTAGGAAGTCAATGGCCGTTTGAAGGTCTGCTGCTATTTGCGAATTCCGATTCAAATACAAATAACGCGAATTAGAAAAGGTTATCGCGAATATTTATTCGAATTAGCATAACATTATGACGTGTTGACGAAATATAGTTCTGATAGAGGAAAATAACATTGGAAGATGGCTGTGGAAAAAAAATTACGATAAAGAGTTGCTGAACTTATTTGGCATTGAATTAGAGCTATTAAAAATAAGTGAACCAGAAGGGTTAAGTTTATTTTTTTACTAATCATATATTTTTTAAGATAACTAAATTGAGTTTTTTAAATTAAAAACAAAAACTAATAGTTCTGGAAACTTGACACGTAGCAGAAATTGACAATTTATTATTTCATAAAATTGCAAATTTGATTTTGAAAAGTTACATTTAAATGATAATTATTGTAAAGCGTAATTCTTTTATCAATGTTTTGTTTATTTTCGGATGATAAAAAAATTGAAATTTACTTAATGTACCCGGAAATCGAATTTACAAATATTGATAAAGATAAAGATTTTAAATATTTATATATGTATTGCATATTCAAATATATTTTATTTAATAACAAATAAACAAAACATTATCTTAGACTTCGAATACTTAGTAGTAATAGTACATTATGTTTGTTGGGGAATTTTAAAAACATTTTAATGTAACAAAAACTGTTATTTTTTATTAAAATGAGATTAATTGTATAATCAGCTAAAAAAAAACGCTATAATTTAATATACAAAAACAGTCAAAGTCTAACTGTAAACTGTAAAAGAGCCTATAGAAATCGGTATCCACTGAACCTATGTCATCGAAATCTTTCACTCAGAATAGAAGAATAGTAGCTGTTTCCATAGCTGTCTACTTTATAATATTTAATTTCTTTATAATTTTTTAACAGTATATCCATTTAATATTAAGTATAAAATGCAGTCAAAACGTATAGAGAATAAAATATTCTTTAATATTTATAACATTAAATGTGAAAAAATAATATTTAACATAATTTTTTTCAAGAAAAACTGTTAAAGTCTTCAAATGAGGGTACTTCCGGTTGACCAATTGTAATCAAAATCTAATCAGCTCTTCATATGGATGTAACGAAGAAGAATACGAAAGAATTATAATTTTTGAAATTGTAGTATTAGTTATCGCAGAATCGCAGACGAAAATTTTGTAACACACACAGACACATACAGACATCATCGTGCTTATTGATTAAAAACTCATCATCGAATATTTTGACCTAAGACAATACCTCCCTTACCTAAAGGTATGACGGAAGGTAATTAGTGACATTTGTATTAATTAATACTAGTTTGTTGTTGATTTTAATATCGGGGTGAAGTTAGCGACGCGTCGCTCAGCGACGGGCGCGTATAGGTCTACCGTTCAACCAAGTATTGCGCAATAGAATTCTTCATTTCTAAGGGTGATATGTAGCGGAATAAACTAATATGTAATGATTATGCGATGTAGGGGTAATTACCAGTGCTCCTAGATATTAATTAAAATATAAGTAAAGATGAGACCACTAAATATTATATCTAAATAGACAATTTATTCTAATAGTTAAATACTGCACCCCTACGGGATGGCCAGTTACATGGCTATATGGGGGTGATTAGTAGGGTCCTTGTGTATGAAATAAAATAGAATTTGAGGTGGTACAACGCCGTATTTTTTTTTTAAGTAATTTTAAAAGTATCGTATATATAAGAATATTCCGCTTATGTTTAAGGGTAAACTACAAACCCCCTACGGGATGGCCAGCTACATGGCTATATGGGGGTGATTAGTAGGGTCCTCGTGTATGAAATAAAATAGAATTTTAGGTGGTACAACGCCGTATTTTTTTTTTTAATTAATTTTAAAAGTATCGTATATATAAGAATATTCCGCTTATGTTTAAGGGTAAACTACAAACCCCCTACGGGATGGCCAGGTACATGGCTATATGAGGGTGATTAGTAGGGTCCTCGTGTATGAAATAAAATAGAATTTGAGGTGGTACAACGCCGTATTTTTTTTTTAAGTATTTTAAAAGTATCGTATATATAAGAATATTCCGCTTATGTTTAAGGGTAAACTACAAACCCCCTACGGGATGGCCAGCTACATGGCTATATGGGGGTGATTAGTAGGGTCCTCGTGTCTGAAATAAAATAGAATTTGAGGTGGTACAACGCCGTATTTTTTTTTAATTATTTTAAAAGTATCGTATATATAAGAATATTCCGCTTATGTTTAAGGGTAAACTACAAACCCCCTACGGGATGGCCAGCTACATGGCTATATGGGGGTGATTAGTAGGGTCCTCGTGTATGAAATAAAATAGAATTTGAGGTGGTACAACGCCGTATTTTTTTTTTAATTAATTTTAAAAGTATCGTATATATAAGAATATTCCGCTTATGTTTAAGGGTAAACTACAAACCCCCTACGGGATGGCCAGGTACATGGCTATATGAGGGTGATTAGTAGGGTCCTCGTGTATGAAATAAAATAGAATTTGAGGTGGTACAACGCCGTATTTTTTTTTAATTATTTTAAAAGTATCGTATATATAAGAATATTCCGCTTATGTTTAAGGGTAAACTACAAACCCCCTACGGGATGGCCAGCTACATGGCTATATGGGGGTGATTAGTAGGGTCCTCGTGTATGAAATAAAATAGAATTTTAGGTGGTACAACGCCGTATTTTTTTTTTTAATTAATTTTAAAAGTATCGTATATATAAGAATATTCCGCTTATGTTTAAGGGTAAACTACAAACCCCCTACGGGATGGCCAGCTACATGGCTATATGGGGGTGATTAGTAGGGTCCTCGTGTCTGAAATAAAATAGAATTTGAGGTGGTACAACGCCGTATTTTTTTTTAATTATTTTAAAAGTATCGTATATATAAGAATATTCCGCTTATGTTTAAGGGTAAACTACAAACCCCCTACGGGATGGCCAGCTACATGGCTATATGGGGGTGATTAGTAGGGTCCTCGTGTATGAAATAAAATAGAATTTGAGGTGGTACAACGCCGTATTTTTTTTTTAATTAATTTTAAAAGTATCGTATATATAAGAATATTCCGCTTATGTTTAAGGGTAAACTACAAACCCCCTACGGGATGGCCAGGTACATGGCTATATGAGGGTGATTAGTAGGGTCCTCGTGTATGAAATAAAATAGAATTTGAGGTGGTACAACGCCGTATTTTTTTTTTAATTAATTTTAAAAGTATCGTATATATAAGAATATTCCGCTTATGTTTAAGGGTAAACTACAAACCCCCTACGGGATGGCCAGGTACATGGCTATATGAGGGTGATTAGTAGGGTCCTCGTGTATGAAATAAAATAGAATTTGAGGTGGTACAACGCCGTATTTTTTTTTTAAGTATTTTAAAAGTATCGTATATATAAGAATATTCCGCTTATGTTTAAGGGTAAACTACAAACCCCCTACGGGATGGCCAGCTACATGGCTATATGGGGGTGATTAGTAGGGTCCTCGTGTCTGAAATAAAATAGAATTTGAGGTGGTACAACGCCGTATTTTTTTTTAATTATTTTAAAAGTATCGTATATATAAGAATATTCCGCTTATGTTTAAGGGTAAACTACAAACCCCCTACGGGATGGCCAGCTACATGGCTATATGGGGGTGATTAGTAGGGTCCTCGTGTATGAAATAAAATAGAATTTGAGGTGGTACAACGCCGTATTTTTTTTTTAATTAATTTTAAAAGTATCGTATATATAAGAATATTCCGCTTATGTTTAAGGGTAAACTACAAACCCCCTACGGGATGGCCAGGTACATGGCTATATGAGGGTGATTAGTAGGGTCCTCGTGTATGAAATAAAATAGAATTTGAGGTGGTACAACGCCGTATTTTTTTTTTAAGTATTTTAAAAGTATCGTATATATAAGAATATTCCGCTTATGTTTAAGGGTAAACTACAAACCCCCTACGGGAAGGCCAGCTACATGGCTATATGGGGGTGATTAGTAGGGTCCTCGTGTATGAAATAAAATAGAATTTGAGGTGGTACAACGCCGTATTTTTTTTTTTTAATTAATTTTAAAAGTATCGTATATATAAGAATATTCCGCTTATGTTTAAGGGTAAACTACAAACCCCCTACGGGATGGCCAGCTACATGGCTATATGGGGGTGATTAGTAGGGTCCTCGTGTCTGAAATAAAATAGAATTTGAGGTGGTACAACGCCGTATTTTTTTTTAATTATTTTAAAAGTATCGTATATATAAGAATATTCCGCTTATGTTTAAGGGTAAACTACAAACCCCCTACGGGATGGCCAGCTACATGGCTATATGGGGGTGATTAGTAGGGTCCTCGTGTATGAAATAAAATAGAATTTGAGGTGGTACAACGCCGTATTTTTTTTTTAATTAATTTTAAAAGTATCGTATATATAAGAATATTCCGCTTATGTTTAAGGGTAAACTACAAACCCCCTACGGGATGGCCAGGTACATGGCTATATGAGGGTGATTAGTAGGGTCCTCGTGTATGAAATAAAATAGAATTTGAGGTGGTACAACGCCGTATTTTTTTTTTAAGTATTTTAAAAGTATCGTATATATAAGAATATTCCGCTTATGTTTAAGGGTAAACTACAAACCCCCTACGGGATGGCCAGCTACATGGCTATATGGGGGTGATTAGTAGGGTCCTCGTGTCTGAAATAAAATAGAATTTGAGGTGGTACAACGCCGTATTTTTTTTTAATTATTTTAAAAGTATCGTATATATAAGAATATTCCGCTTATGTTTAAGGGTAAACTACAAACCCCCTACGGGATGGCCAGCTACATGGCTATATGGGGGTGATTAGTAGGGTCCTCGTGTATGAAATAAAATAGAATTTGAGGTGGTACAACGCCGTATTTTTTTTTTAATTAATTTTAAAAGTATCGTATATATAAGAATATTCCGCTTATGTTTAAGGGTAAACTACAAACCCCCTACGGGATGGCCAGGTACATGGCTATATGAGGGTGATTAGTAGGGTCCTCGTGTATGAAATAAAATAGAATTTGAGGTGGTACAACGCCGTATTTTTTTTTTAAGTATTTTAAAAGTATCGTATATATAAGAATATTCCGCTTATGTTTAAGGGTAAACTACAAACCCCCTACGGGAAGGCCAGCTACATGGCTATATGGGGGTGATTAGTAGGGTCCTCGTGTATGAAATAAAATAGAATTTGAGGTGGTACAACGCCGTATTTTTTTTTTTTAATTAATTTTAAAAGTATCGTATATATAAGAATATTCCGCTTATGTTTAAGGGTAAACTACAAACCCCCTACGGGAAGGCCAGCTACATGGCTATATGGGGGTGATTAGTAGGGTCTTCGTGTATGAAATAAAATAGAATTTGAGGTGGTACAACGCCGTATTTTTTTTTTTAATTAATTTTAAAAGTATCGTATATATAAGAATATTCCGCTTATGTTTAAGGGTAAACTACAAACCCCCTACGGGATGGCCAGCTACATGGCTATATGGGGGTGATTAGTAGAGTCCTTGTGTATAAAATAAAATAGAATTTGAGGTGGTACAACGCCGTTTTTTTTTTTAAGTAATTTTAAAAGTATCGTATATATAAGAATATGCCGCTTATGTTTAAGGGTAAACTACAAACCCCCTACGGGATGGCCAGCTACATGGCTATATGGGGGTGATTAGTAGGGTCCTCGTGTATGAAATAAAATAGAATTTTAGGTGGTACAACGCCGTATTTTTTTTAAAGTAATTTTAAAATATCGTATATTGATGAATATTCCGCTCATGTTTAAGGGTAAACTACAAACCCCCTACGGGATGGCCAGCTACATGGCTATATGGGGGTGATTAGTAGAGTCCTTGTGTATAAAATAAAATAGAATTTGAGGTGGTACAACGCCGTATTTTTTTTTTAAGTAATTTTAAAAGTATCGTATACATAAGAATATTCCGCTTATGTTTAAGGGTAAACTACAAACCCCCTACGGGATGGCCAGCTACATGGCTATATGGGGGTGATTAGTAGAGTCCTTGTGTATAAAATAAAATAGAATTTGAGGTGGTACAACGCCGTATTTTTTTTTAAGTAATTTTAAAAGTATCGTATATATAAGAATATTCCGCTTATGTTTAAGGGTAAACTACAAACCCCCTACGGGATGGCCAGCTACATGGCTATATGGGGGTGATTAGTAGGGTCCTCGTGTATGAAATAAAATAGAATTTTAGGTGGTACAACGCCGTATTTTTTTTAAAGTAATTTTAAAATATCGTATATTGATGAATATTCCGCTTATGTTTAAGGGTAAACTACAAACCCCCTACGGGATGGCCAGGTACATGGCTATATGGGGGTGATTAGTAGAGTCCTTGTGTATAAAATAAAATAGAATTTGAGGTGGTACAACGCCGTATTTTTTTTTTAAGTATTTTAAAAGTATCGTATATATAAGAATATTCCGCTTATGTTTAAGGGTAAACTACAAACCCCCTACGGGAAGGCCAGCTACATGGCTATATGGGGGTGATTAGTAGGGTCCTCGTGTATGAAATAAAATAGAATTTGAGGTGGTACAACGCCGTATTTTTTTTTTTTTAATTAATTTTAAAAGTATCGTATATATAAGAATATTCCGCTTATGTTTAAGGGTAAACTACAAACCCCCTACGGGATGGCCAGCTACATGGCTATATGGGGGTGATTAGTAGGGTCTTCGTGTATGAAATAAAATAGAATTTGAGGTGGTACAACGCCGTATTTTTTTTTTTTTAATTAATTTTAAAAGTATCGTATATATAAGAATATTCCGCTTATGTTTAAGGGTAAACTACAAACCCCCTACGGGATGGCCAGCTACATGGCTATATGGGGGTGATTAGTAGAGTCCTTGTGTATAAAATAAAATAGAATTTGAGGTGGTACAACGCCGTATTTTTTTTTTAAGTAATTTTAAAAGTATCGTATATATAAGAATATTCCGCTTATGTTTAAGGGTAAACTACAAACCCCCTACGGGATGGCCAGCTACATGGCTATATGGGGGTGATTAGTAGGGTCCTCGTGTATGAAATAAAATAGAATTTGAGGTGGTACAACGCCGTATTTTTTTTAAAGTAATTTTAAAATATCGTATATTGATGAATATTCCGCTTATGTTTAAGGGTAAACTACAAACCCCCTACGGGATGGCCAGCTACATGGCTATATGGGGGTGATTAGTAGAGTCCTTGTGTATAAAATAAAATAGAATTTGAGGTGGTACAACGCCGTTTTTTTTTTTTAAGTAATTTTAAAAGTATCGTATATATAAGAATATGCCGCTTATGTTTAAGGGTAAACTACAAACCCCCTACGGGATGGCCAGCTACATGGCTATATGGGGGTGATTAGTAGGGTCCTCGTGTATGAAATAAAATAGAATTTTAGGTGGTACAACGCCGTATTTTTTTTAAAGTAATTTTAAAATATCGTATATTGATGAATATTCCGCTTATGTTTAAGGGTAAACTACAAACCCCCTACGGGATGGCCAGCTACATGGCTATATGGGGGTGATTAGTAGAGTCCTTGTGTATAAAATAAAATAGAATTTGAGGTGGTACAACGCCGTATTTTTTTTTTAAGTAATTTTAAAAGTATCGTATATATAAGAATATTCCGCTTATGTTTAAGGGTAAACTACAAACCCCCTACGGGATGGCCAGCTACATGGCTATATGGGGGTGATTAGTAGGGTCCTCGTGTATGAAATAAAATAGAATTTTAGGTGGTACAACGCCGTATTTTTTTTAAAGTAATTTTAAAATATCGTATATTGATGAATATTCCGCTTATGTTTAAGGGTAAACTACAAACCCCCTACGGGATGGCCAGCTACATGGCTATATGGGGGTGATTAGTAGAGTCCTTGTGTATAAAATAAAATAGAATTTGAGGTGGTACAACGCCGTATTTTTTTTTTAAGTAATTTTAAAAGTATCGTATATATAAGAATATTCCGCTTATGTTTAAGGGTAAACTACAAACCCCCTACGGGATGGCCAGCTACATGGCTATATGGGGGTGATTAGTAGAGTCCTTGTGTATAAAATAAAATAGAATTTGAGGTGGTACAACGCCGTATTTTTTTTTTAAGTAATTTTAAAAGTATCGTATATATAAGAATATTCCGCTTATGTTTAAGGGTAAACTACAAACCCCCTACGGGATGGCCAGCTACATGGCTATATGGGGGTGATTAGTAGGGTCCTTGTCTATGAAATAAAATAGACTTTGAGGTGGTACAACGCTGTATATTTGTTTTAAGTAATTTTAAAAGTATCGTATATTGATGAATATTCCGCTTATGTTTAAGGGTAAACTACAAACCCCCTACGGGATGGCCAGTTACATGGCTATATGGGGGTGATTAGTAGGGTCCTCGTGTATGAACTAAAATAGAATTTGAGGTGGTACAACGCCGTATTTTTTTTTTAATTAATTTTAAAACTATCGTATATATAAGAATATTCCGCTTATGTTTAAGGGTAAACTACAAACCCCCTACGGGATGGCCAGTTACTCAAAACTGCGAGATATATATCTTGCTTGTCAACAAGGGCGGAAGTTACGATTTGGTTTAAAGTTGTCGGACATCACAATTCAAGATGGGTGTTTATTTCGAGGTATACGTGTTGTTTTATTTCATACACGAGGACCCTATTAATCACCCCCATATAGCCATGTAGCTGGCCATCCCGTAGGGGGTTTGTAGTTTACCCTTAAACATAAGCGGAATATTCTTATATATACGATACTTTTAAAATTAATAAAAAAAAAAAAAATACGGCGTTGTACCACCTCAAATTCTATTTTATTTCATACACGAGGACCCTACTAATCACCCCCATATAGCCATGTAGCTGGCCATCCCGTAGGGGGTTTGTAGTTTACCCTTAAACATAAGCGGAATATTCTTATATATATATGATACTTTCAAAATTAATTAAAAAAAAAATACGGCGTTGTACCACCTCAAATTCTATTTTATTTCATACACGAGGACCCTACTAATCACCCCCATATAGCCATGTAGCTGGCCATCCTGTAGGGGGTTTGTAGTTTACCCTTAAACATAAGCGGAATATTCTTATATATACGATACTTTTAAAATTAATTAAAAAAAAAATACGGCGTTGTACCACCTCAAATTCTATTTTATTTCATACACGAGGACCCTACTAATCACCCCCATATAGCCATGTAGCTGGCCATCCCGTAGGGGGTTTGTAGTTTACCCTTAAACATAAGCGGAATATTCTTATATATACGATACTTTTAAAATTAATTAAAAAAAAAAATACGGCGTTGTACCACCTCAAATTCTATTTTATTTCATACACGAGGACCCTACTAATCACCCCCATATAGCCATGTAGCTGGCCATCCCGTAGGGGGTTTGTAGTTTACCCTTAAACATAAGCGGAATATTCTTATATATATATGATACTTTCAAAATTAATTAAAAAAAAAATACGGCGTTGTACCACCTCAAATTCTATTTTATTTCATACACGAGGACCCTACTAATCACCCCCATATAGCCATGTAGCTGGCCATCCTGTAGGGGGTTTGTAGTTTACCCTTAAACATAAGCGGAATATTCTTATATATACGATACTTTTAAAATTAATTAAAAAAAAAAATACGGCGTTGTACCACCTCAAATTCTATTTTATTTCATACACGAGGACCCTACTAATCACCCCCATATAGCCATGTAGCTGGCCATCCCGTAGGGGGTTTGTAGTTTACCCTTAAACATAAGCGGAATATTCTTATATATACGATACTTTTAAAATTAATTAAAAAAAAAAATACGGCGTTGTACCACCTCAAATTCTATTTTATTTCATACACGAGGACCCTACTAATCACCCCCATATAGCCATGTAGCTGGCCATCCCGTAGGGGGTTTGTAGTTTACCCTTAAACATAAGCGGAATATTCTTATATATACGATACTTTTAAAATTAATTAAAAAAAAAAATACGGCGTTGTACCACCTCAAATTCTATTTTATTTCATACACGAGGACCCTACTAATCACCCCCATATAGCCATGTAGCTGGCCATCCCGTAGGGGGTTTGTAGTTTACCCTTAAACATAAGCGGAATATTCTTATATATACGATACTTTTAAAATTAATTAAAAAAAAAAATACGGCGTTGTACCACCTCAAATTCTATTTTATTTCATACACGAGGACCCTACTAATCACCCCCATATAGCCATGTAGCTGGCCATCCCGTAGGGGGTTTGTAGTTTACCCTTAAACATAAGCGGAATATTCTTATATATATATGATACTTTCAAAATTAATTAAAAAAAAAATACGGCGTTGTACCACCTCAAATTCTATTTTATTTCATACACGAGGACCCTACTAATCACCCCCATATAGCCATGTAGCTGGCCATCCCGTAGGGGGTTTGTAGTTTACCCTTAAACATAAGCGGAATATTCTTATATATACGATACTTTTAAAATTAATTAAAAAAAAAAATACGGCGTTGTACCACCTCAAATTCTATTTTATTTCATACACGAGGACCCTACTAATCACCCCCATATAGCCATGTAGCTGGCCATCCCGTAGGGGGTTTGTAGTTTACCCTTAAACATAAGCGGAATATTCTTATATATATATGATACTTTCAAAATTAATTAAAAAAAAAATACGGCGTTGTACCACCTCAAATTCTATTTTATTTCATACACGAGGACCCTACTAATCACCCCCATATAGCCATGTAGCTGGCCATCCTGTAGGGGGTTTGTAGTTTACCCTTAAACATAAGCGGAATATTCTTATATATACGATACTTTTAAAATTAATTAAAAAAAAAATACGGCGTTGTACCACCTCAAATTCTATTTTATTTCATACACGAGGACCCTACTAATCACCCCCATATAGCCATGTAGCTGGCCATCCCGTAGGGGGTTTGTAGTTTACCCTTAAACATAAGCGGAATATTCTTATATATACGATACTTTTAAAATTAATTAAAAAAAAAAATACGGCGTTGTACCACCTCAAATTCTATTTTATTTCATACACGAGGACCCTACTAATCACCCCCATATAGCCATGTAGCTGGCCATCCCGTAGGGGGTTTGTAGTTTACCCTTAAACATAAGCGAAATATTCTTATATATACGATACTTTTAAAATTAATTTAAAAAAAAATACGGCGTTGTACCACCTCAAATTCTATTTTATTTCATACACGAGGACCCTACTAATCACCCCCATATAGCCATGTAGCTGGCCATCCCGTAGGGGGTTTGTAGTTTACCCTTAAACATAAGCGGAATATTCTTATATATATATGATACTTTCAAAATTAATTAAAAAAAAAATACGGCGTTGTACCACCTCAAATTCTATTTTATTTCATACACGAGGACCCTACTAATCACCCCCATATAGCCATGTAGCTGGCCATCCTGTAGGGGGTTTGTAGTTTACCCTTAAACATAAGCGGAATATTCTTATATATACGATACTTTTAAAATTAATTAAAAAAAAAAATACGGCGTTGTACCACCTCAAATTCTATTTTATTTCATACACGAGGACCCTACTAATCACCCCCATATAGCCATGTAGCTGGCCATCCCGTAGGGGGTTTGTAGTTTACCCTTAAACATAAGCGAAATATTCTTATATATACGATACTTTTAAAATTAATTTAAAAAAAAATACGGCGTTGTACCACCTCAAATTCTATTTTATTTCATACACGAGGACCCTACTAATCACCCCCATATAGCCATGTAGCTGGCCATCCCGTAGGGGGTTTGTAGTTTACCCTTAAACATAAGCGGAATATTCTTATATATATATGATACTTTCAAAATTAATTAAAAAAAAAATACGGCGTTGTACCACCTCAAATTCTATTTTATTTCATACACGAGGACCCTACTAATCACCCCCATATAGCCATGTAGCTGGCCATCCTGTAGGGGGTTTGTAGTTTACCCTTAAACATAAGCGGAATATTCTTATATATACGATACTTTTAAAATTAATTAAAAAAAAAATACGGCGTTGTACCACCTCAAATTCTATTTTATTTCATACACGAGGACCCTACTAATCACCCCCATATAGCCATGTAGCTGGCCATCCCGTAGGGGGTTTGTAGTTTACCCTTAAACATAAGCGGAATATTCTTATATATACGATACTTTTAAAATTAATTAAAAAAAAAAATACGGCGTTGTACCACCTCAAATTCTATTTTATTTCATACACGAGGACCCTACTAATCACCCCCATATAGCCATGTAGCTGGCCATCCCGTAGGGGGTTTGTAGTTTACCCTTAAACATAAGCGGAATATTCTTATATATACGATACTTTTAAAATTAATTAAAAAAAAAAATACGGCGTTGTACCACATCAAATTCTATTTTATTTCATACACGAGGACCCTACTAATCACCCTCATATAGCCATGTAGCTGGCCATCCCGTAGGGGGTTTGTAGTTTACCCTTAAACATAAGCGGAATATTCTTATATATATACGATACTTTTAAAATTAATTAAAAAAAAAAATACGGCGTTGTACCACCTCAAATTCTATTTTATTTCATACACGAGGACCCTACTAATCACCCCCATATAGCCATGTAGCTGGCCATCCCGTAGGGGGTTTGTAGTTTACCCTTAAACATAAGCGGAATATTCTTATATATACGATACTTTTAAAATTAATTAAAAAAAAAAAATACGGCGTTGTACCACCTCAAATTCTATTTTATTTCATACACGAGGACCCTACTAATCACCCCCATATAGCCATGTAGCTGGCCATCCCGTAGGGGGTTTGTAGTTTACCCTTAAACATAAGCGGAATATTCTTATATATACGATACTTTTAAAATTAATAAAAAAAAAAAATACGGCGTTGTACCACCTCAAATTCTATTTTATTTCATACACGAGGACCCTACTAATCACCCCCATATAGCCATGTAGCTGGCCATCCCGTAGGGGGTTTGTAGTTTACCCTTAAACATAAGCGGAATATTCTTATATATACGATACTTTTAAAATTAATTAAAAAAAAAAATACGGCGTTGTACCACCTCAAATTCTATTTTATTTCATACACGAGGACCCTACTAATCACCCCCATATAGCCATGTAGCTGGCCATCCCGTAGGGGGTTTGTAGTTTACCCTTAAACATAAGCGGAATATTCTTATATATACGATACTTTTAAAATTAATTAAAAAAAAAAAATACGGCGTTGTACCACCTCAAATTCTATTTTATTTCATACACGAGGACCCTACTAATCACCCCCATATAGCCATGTAGCTGGCCATCCCGTAGGGGGTTTGTAGTTTACCCTTAAACATAAGCGGAATATTCTTATATATACGATACTTTTAAAATTAATTAAAAAAAAAAATACGGCGTTGTACCACCTCAAATTCTATTTTATTTCATACACGAGGACCCTACTAATCACCCCCATATAGCCATGTAGCTGGCCATCCCGTAGGGGGTTTGTAGTTTACCCTTAAACATAAGCGGAATATTCTTATATATACGATACTTTTAAAATTAATTAAAAAAAAAAAAATACGGCGTTGTACCACCTCAAATTCTATTTTATTTCATACACGAGGACCCTACTAATCACCCCCATATAGCCATGTAGCTGGCCATCCCGTAGGGGGTTTGTAGTTTACCCTTAAACATAAGCGGAATATTCTTATATATACGATACTTTTAAAATTAATTAAAAAAAAAAATACGGCGTTGTACCACCTCAAATTCTATTTTATTTCATACACGAGGACCCTACTAATCACCCCCATATAGCCATGTAGCTGGCCATCCCGTAGGGGGTTTGTAGTTTACCCTTAAACATAAGCGGAATATTCTTATATATACGATACTTTTAAAATTAATTAAAAAAAAAAAAATACGGCGTTGTACCACCTCAAATTCTATTTTATTTCATACACGAGGACCCTACTAATCACCCCCATATAGCCATGTAGCTGGCCATCCCGTAGGGGGTTTGTAGTTTACCCTTAAACATAAGCGGAATATTCTTATATATACGATACTTTTAAAATTAATAAAAAAAAAAAAATACGGCGTTGTACCACCTCAAATTCTATTTTATTTCATACACGAGGACCCTACTAATCACCCCCATATAGCCATGTAGCTGGCCATCCCGTAGGGGGTTTGTAGTTTACCCTTAAACATAAGCGGAATATTCTTATATATACGATACTTTTAAAATTAATTAAAAAAAAAATACGGCGTTGTACCACCTCAAATTCTATTTTATTTCATACACGAGGACCCTACTAATCACCCCCATATAGCCATGTAGCTGGCCATCCCGTAGGGGGTTTGTAGTTTACCCTTAAACATAAGCGGAATATTCTTATATATACGATACTTTTAAAATTAATTAAAAAAAAAAAATACGGCGTTGTACCACCTCAAATTCTATTTTATTTCATACACGAGGACCCTACTAATCACCCCCATATAGCCATGTAGCTGGCCATCCCGTAGGGGGTTTGTAGTTTACCCTTAAACATAAGCGGAATATTCTTATATATACGATACTTTTAAAATTAATTAAAAAAAAAAAATACGGCGTTGTACCACCTCAAATTCTATTTTATTTCATACACGAGGACCCTACTAATCACCCCCATATAGCCATGTAGCTGGCCATCCCGTAGGGGGTTTGTAGTTTACCCTTAAACATAAGCGGAATATTCTTATATATACGATACTTTTAAAATTAATTAAGAAAAAAAATACGGCGTTGTACCACATCAAATTCTATTTTATTTCATACACGAGGACCCTACTAATCACCCCCATATAGCCATGTAGCTGGCCATCCCGTAGGGGGTTTGTAGTTTACCCTTAAACATAAGCGGAATATTCTTATATATACGATACTTTTAAAATTAATTAAAAAAAAAATACGGCGTTGTACCACCTCAAATTCTATTTTATTTCATACACGAGGACCCTACTAATCACCCCCATATAGCCATGTAGCTGGCCATCCCGTAGGGGGTTTGTAGTTTACCCTTAAACATAAGCGGAATATTCTTATATATACGATACTTTTAAAATTAATTAAAAAAAAAAAAATACGGCGTTGTACCACCTCAAATTCTATTTTATTTCATACACGAGGACCCTACTAATCACCCCCATATAGCCATGTAGCTGGCCATCCCGTAGGGGGTTTGTAGTTTACCCTTAAACATAAGCGGAATATTCTTATATATACGATACTTTTAAAATTAATTAAAAAAAAAAAAATACGGCGTTGTACCACCTCAAATTCTATTTTATTTCATACACGAGGACCCTACTAATCACCCCCATATAGCCATGTAGCTGGCCATCCCGTAGGGGGTTTGTAGTTTACCCTTAAACATAAGCGGAATATTCTTATATATACGATACTTTTAAAATTAATTAAAAAAAAAAATACGGCGTTGTACCACATCAAATTCTATTTTATTTCATACACGAGGACCCTACTAATCACCCTCATATAGCCATGTAGCTGGCCATCCCGTAGGGGGTTTGTAGTTTACCCTTAAACATAAGCGGAATATTCTTATATATACGATACTTTTAAAATTAATTAAAAAAAAAAAATACGGCGTTGTACCACCTCAAATTCTATTTTATTTCATACACGAGGACCCTACTAATCACCCCCATATAGCCATGTAGCTGGCCATCCCGTAGGGGGTTTGTAGTTTACCCTTAAACATAAGCGGAATATTCTTATATATACGATACTTTTAAAATTAATTAAAAAAAAAAAAATACGGCGTTGTACCACCTCAAATTCTATTTTATTTCATACACGAGGACCCTACTAATCACCCCCATATAGCCATGTAGCTGGCCATCCCGTAGGGGGTTTGTAGTTTACCCTTAAACATAAGCGGAATATTCTTATATATACGATACTTTTAAAATTAATAAAAAAAAAAAAATACGGCGTTGTACCACCTCAAATTCTATTTTATTTCATACACGAGGACCCTACTAATCACCCCCATATAGCCATGTAGCTGGCCATCCCGTAGGGGGTTTGTAGTTTACCCTTAAACATAAGCGGAATATTCTTATATATACGATACTTTTAAAATTAATTAAAAAAAAAAATACGGCGTTGTACCACCTCAAATTCTATTTTATTTCATACACGAGGACCCTACTAATCACCCCCATATAGCCATGTAGCTGGCCATCCCGTAGGGGGTTTGTAGTTTACCCTTAAACATAAGCGGAATATTCTTATATATACGATACTTTTAAAATTAATTAAAAAAAAAAAATACGGCGTTGTACCACCTCAAATTCTATTTTATTTCATACACGAGGACCCTACTAATCACCCCCATATAGCCATGTAGCTGGCCATCCCGTAGGGGGTTTGTAGTTTACCCTTAAACATAAGCGGAATATTCTTATATATACGATACTTTTAAAATTAATTAAAAAAAAAAAATACGGCGTTGTACCACCTCAAATTCTATTTTATTTTATACACGAGGACCCTACTAATCACCCCCATATAGCCATGTAGCTGGCCATCCCGTAGGGGGTTTGTAGTTTACCCTTAAACATAAGCGGAATATTCTTATATATACGATACTTTTAAAATTAATTAAAAAAAAAAAATACGGCGTTGTACCACCTCAAATTCTATTTTATTTCATACACGAGGACCCTACTAATCACCCCCATATAGCCATGTAGCTGGCCATCCCGTAGGGGGTTTGTAGTTTACCCTTAAACATAAGCGGAATATTCTTATATATACGATACTTTTAAAATTAATTAAAAAAAAAATACGGCGTTGTACCACCTCAAATTCTATTTTATTTCATACACGAGGACACTACTAATCACCCCCATATAGCCATGTAGCTGGCCATCCCGTAGGGGGTTTGTAGTTTACCCTTAAACATAAGCGGAATATTCTTATATATACGATACTTTTAAAATTAATTAAAAAAAAAAAATACGGCGTTGTACCACCTCAAATTCTATTTTATTTCATACACGAGGACCCTACTAATCACCCCCATATAGCCATGTAGCTGGCCATCCCGTAGGGGGTTTGTAGTTTACCCTTAAACATAAGCGGAATATTCTTATATATACGATACTTTTAAAATTAATTAAAAAAAAAAAATACGGCGTTGTACCACCTCAAATTCTATTTTATTTTATACACGAGGACCCTACTAATCACCCCCATATAGCCATGTAGCTGGCCATCCCGTAGGGGGTTTGTAGTTTACCCTTAAACATAAGCGGAATATTCTTATATATACGATACTTTTAAAATTAATTAAAAAAAAAAAATACGGCGTTGTACCACCTCAAATTCTATTTTATTTCATACACGAGGACCCTACTAATCACCCCCATATAGCCATGTAGCTGGCCATCCCGTAGGGGGTTTGTAGTTTACCCTTAAACATAAGCGGAATATTCTTATATATACGATACTTTTAAAATTAATTAAAAAAAAAATACGGCGTTGTACCACCTCAAATTCTATTTTATTTCATACACGAGGACACTACTAATCACCCCCATATAGCCATGTAGCTGGCCATCCCGTAGGGGGTTTGTAGTTTACCCTTAAACATAAGCGGAATATTCTTATATATACGATACTTTTAAAATTAATTAAAAAAAAAAAATACGGCGTTGTACCACCTCAAATTCTATTTTATTTCATACACGAGGACCCTACTAATCACCCCCATATAGCCATGTAGCTGGCCATCCCGTAGGGGGTTTGTAGTTTACCCTTAAACATAAGCGGAATATTCTTATATATACGATACTTTTAAAATTAATTAAAAAAAAAAAATACGGCGTTGTACCACCTCAAATTCTATTTTATTTCAGACACGAGGACCCTACTAATCACCCCCATATAGCCATGTAGCTGGCCATCCCGTAGGGGGTTTGTAGTTTACCCTTAAACATAAGCGGAATATTCTTATATATACGATACTTTTAAAATTACTTTAAAAAAAAAAATACGGCGTTGTACCACCTCAAATTCTATTTTATTTCATACACAAGGACCCTACTAATCACCCCCATATAGCCATGTAACTGGCCATCCCGTAGGGGTGCAGTATTTAACTATTAGAATAAATTGTCTATTTAGATATAATACTTAGTGGTCTCATCTTTACTTATATTTTAATTAATATCTAGGGGCACTGGTAATTACCCCTACATCGCATAATCATTACATATTAGTTTATTCCGCTACATATCACCCTTAGAAATGAAGAATTCTATTGCGCAATACTTGGTTGAACGGTAGACCTATACGCGCCCGTCGCTGAGCGACGCGTCGCTAACTTCACCTCGGTGATTTAAATATGATTATCAAAAGTGGGAAATGTCGACATTGGTTGTTCTTACACATTAAACTACTGATATATTTATGTAGATTACTATTACTGATTGCTAAACATGTTACCCGAAATTAATGACTGTAATAACTTTTAATTTTTACATTTTAATTTTAAATAATTATAATTAACGTGACACGAAAATGACTAACCATATGATTGGCAAGTATTATGGTTTTCTTTCGTTGTTTCGTTATTTTCATCATTCATTAATTTAAAAATAGATTCGGTTTTTCAAAAAGGCGATGGCAGAAGGCTGGAAAGTAGAAAGAATTTGGAATAAAAGAGTTGACGTGTGACGTAGAAATGAAATAATTTAAAAATTAATAAATAAGGTATAGTTTAATATAAATCACCCATGTTCTAATTTGTTATTAAGATGAAAGACGCCATTTTATTTCAGCTTTCAGCCATAACTTTCATTCTTTGGAACTATACTCATCCTTTTTTGTTTTTGCTCAAAATTACCTCCTTCCCTTATTCTAATAAACATTTCTATCCTCTATCTATTATCTTTGTCTTTCCGTCTGGGTGAGGAGGGTGCAGTAGCCTTCCGCTTTCACTTTCGCCTTACAGTCAGGCGTCGTTCCGTTCCGCTACGCCACATCCGCCATGGTTGCGGCGTCGGTGTTGGCGTCAGCGTCGCGGCGTCATATGCAGGTTGATGACGTGGCGCGTCTAGCCGTATCGACCCGTCAGGGCATGACCCTGTACCCGACCAGTTGAAGGTACGAGTAGGACGAGCAAATACAAACAAAGGAATGGAATTTCGCTTTTTCATCTGTGGGATGGTGAAAATATTTTTGCTGCTCTGAAATGAGACTCTTAGCGCAAAACTTAGCATAGATGGCAGCAGGCAGATATTTTCCTAAGTGCGTATTACAATATAGACTTTTGTAAGAATACACAGATATTATTGTGTGTAATCATGACTTTTCATGGTTGCGCCAAATTATATAAACACAAAATATAGAATAATATAATTTAAACAAACGTTTTTAACAAATACGTAGTCTAAATTTATTATTTTTGTGCTATGGCTCCCATTGGGATAACATACAACCTTAATGATACACACATATCATTGTCGAAATTTGCAAATATAAACAGTTTACCCCTGTGGTGCACTCTCCATGCCAGCAATGAGTGCTGTGAGGTGACGCCTGATAAACGATCGCACGGAACAAATAATATGTTATCATCACCGTAATCTGTGGACAAAACACTTTGGCACACCCAGCATTGGGTAATATGCTGTGATGATATATTTATTTTTTATTTTCAGAAATGGATGGGATAATAAATTATATGATATATTATGGGGTCTCGTGGCCGCGTGTCTGAGTGTCAGGTCGCGAATCTGGGGAACCGGGTACGATCCCGACCGACGCCAAATATTTAGAATTTTAAATGGCACAAAATTGACCCCTGTAGTGCACTCTCCACGCTAGCAATGAGTGCCCGCGAGGTGACGCCTGATAAGCGCTCGAACGGTGCAAGTATTTCTTCATTACCGATATCTGTGTACAAAGCAGATTGGCACACCCAGCAATGGGTAATATGCCATGATGATATATTTATTTATTTTTATATAATCATTACACTTTTTCAGGTAATTAGTTTTTTTACAATGGGCTGTATGACTATTTTTACTTTTAATCCATCTAACTTTAGTTATAAATAACATAGGTTAGCTATGGGTACGTGTATTTTTAAAAATTTGATAAATATTAATTGAATTCAAGAAAAATGACATTAAAACTTCGCACATATGACGTCACGCTACAATTATTAAGAATAAGAAAATGAGTTAGGCTGTGGAAAACAAAATTGTACTATCATTTTAATTAGGTACCTATGTTTTTATCTATTGGCTGTTGCTGTTAGTTAAGTAGGTACGTTAGAACTGATAGTTGATTAATTTTTCAAGTATTTTTTTAAAAAAATTGATTAATTTTCTTTATCCAACACAGACTCATAATATACTTGTTACTATGGCTATTTGAAATAACTAATGTACAACATTAGTCACTCCGTGAGAGAATATTTTAGAAATCACGAAGAAATTTATTACTAATTTTTGTGTATTTTTTTAATAAACAAAAATCAATTTTACAAAATTATTTTATTATTGAAATAATTTAACATTATGAAACTTATTTATTTAAATTAATATTAGCATTTATGCTAAAATAGGTTACTCATCTTTACATAATGACAGCTGTCATATATGTCTGATGAAACGAGTTAGTGGTTACTTGCTTCGGAATTAAATTCAAAGATGCTGCTTGTGCTTCTAAGTGAATACGTTTTAAAGGAAGGTCTTCATTTTCATCCACATTAATGTATTTTTCTTTCAAACAATTCCCAATGATAGACAATAATTATTACAGCAAATTTTTTTCATTAACAATATAACAAAACCATAACTACCATTCAATGGCTACTTTGTAATTTAAAATACTACATCAATTGATTTGTCTGTGTCAAACGATGAATGAAAACATCAAAATGATTTTAAAAGTTTCTAAAAAAAGTGTTGGATAAAACTTTGTATTACACTCGTGTGTAATGTATATTAGTCACTAAAGAAAATTAGCCACTCGCCCTGCGGGCTACGTTTTAAATTTTTAGAAAGGTTGTTTGAGTTTTCTCTGAGTTCCAGCTTAAAATTATTTGACTTGATATATTATATAAATACATAGGCCTGTATTCTCACCTCTTTGAAGTAGCGCTACTTCCGAAAAATCGCTACTTCAACTGTCGAATGTCAACTTTAATGTTAAAAATTAAAGAAATAAAAATAAATTAAATTGTAAATAGCACTTATTTCAAATATCATAGGTTTTATTTACAAAAATATGAAACCTATTCTTGTCTATAAATAAAATTTTAAAAATCGAAATAGCGCTACTTCGGAACTAGCGCTACTCCAAGAGGTGAGAATACGGGCCAATATATTTAATAAATTTCAATTTGTTATCTCCATTGGGTCATATGGGGGATCCCCACGTTACCATTTATAATCATTGACCATTTCTAGCCCTGAGGAAGACTGTAGTAACAGTCGAAACGTAGGCCAGGAAATAAATTATTTACATTAGACTGCGTGTCCGATCATTTCCCAATTTTCAGTCGATCATCGTACTCCACATATTATTTTATTGTTTCGGTATCTCATTTATTGTTAAATAAATATCTTTTTAAAGTTTAAAAAAGCTTATAATTTAATAAATAAATTCGTTATTCTTATTTTTTTAAATTCTAGTTCGTTCAAAGTCGACATGTTCACAACCATATCTAAATAAAAACCCTCATATTTATTATTTTCTCTGTATTCTGTACAATTGCAAAGCTATTTGTATCGAATGTTATCACATTTATCTAGTGCCCATAATCTAAAACCCTGCGTTTGAAAAAACAAAAAAAAAACTCTTTTACATTTTCGTATATAGTTTTTCTCAATTTCTGAAAATTATGAATGTTGGTAAAGTCGAATTTTGATTGTTACCTACAGATCGTTTTCAACTTAAATGAAATTTCATAATAAAAAATAAAATTAAAATTAATAATGGAGGTCTCCATTACACTTTCATTTCATATCATGTTTCAGTAATGTTTAACTCTATTTTAAACATCCCTTTGTTTGAAGTTCTACTGAGTAGAATCTACTCTATCATCCTTAGGCACTTGAGTTTTGAGTTGAAAGGGTGAGTGTTTGTCCTCCAGAACTGCGCAGTGAAAGTGAATGCACTCTGTACGAGCGTCTGGCGGTGTTTTTTGGCTGTTTGTATTTTACGAGGTTGTAGTTCTCGTCGCGGCCGTCCGTATCATGCGACTGGATATTATGCTAACTCCCCAGACGGCTAGATACAGATACCAACACACGCTATTTCCTCTTTATGCTAGTCTGCAGATTCTACATTCCAGATAAGGGTTTCATTAATGCGCAATCAAATACTTAATAGCGGGTTGAGCAGGTTGCTAGACGACATAATCGTATATGAGGCGATATTTTAATTTAATCTAACATTTATATTTATCCACTGAATATTATTTTATATTATGTACTATCTGCTGGAATATCTAATTTATTTTCCTTGTTTCGGAATAGGGGACTACAGCGCAATTGATTTAAGAGAAATTAGGAAAAATATTGAAAGTATATGCTTAATAATGAATATTAATAAAGAAATAAAACGATATTGGGATTTTCATGTATCAAGAGATGGCGCTGATCGCAATAAACAATGGTACATTTTTGGCTGGCATTTGTAAGGGTAACATTCCTGTCAAATATGTTTCTTTAGTTTTCATATTATTTTCTTATTTATTAGTATTTTTTATTTATAATTCAAGTATGTACAATAGAATTCTTGTAGTCAAATAATTGTAATTTTATGTAAATTTCAAATATGTACCACTGTTTCGTCGCTAGTTAGCGTTTTCTTATTTGAAAATCCCAATAATTGAAATACTTTGGACATAAGGGGGTTTTTGTTAAAACAGCTCGTCACTTATATGAATTCCATATATACTATTTTGATTGGCGACTCAAAGTCGGCCTATAAATATATAACGAATACCCAGTTAGGGGGAGGAGCCTACTACCAATGGAAATAAAGAAATTCAAATAACGGAGGCGTGGCTATCAGTCCAGTACTGCAATTCTCAAACATTCTTTATTTGAATATAAATATTTAAATACATTTCCAATTATAAATCGTGTAGACTTGTACAGTATAATAATATTTATTTTTTATAAATATAATTTAGAATAAGCTATTTCAAGAACATTTAGGTCCACGAAGAAAATAGTTTGATACAAAAATTTATATTCGTGACGTCACATCTATATTTTCAAATTTCGGAGGACTATAACTCGCTTATTAATAGGAATTAATAGGATCGACAGTCTTAGTTTTACTTATACATTCAGATTAAATTATATTAAAAAAATGGTGGAATCCTCTAATAATAATAATTGTTGCATGCATATTAATGTTAGAAGGAGCTTTAATCAAACGATTTTTGGTGATATTTTGTTATTTAAGATTGGCATAACTGCAATAAATACACAAAATATCTTGGCAAATGGGCAGAATAAAAACATAAAAAGCACAAATCACTGTCTACCAATTCTACCAAAATAGTTATTTATGATATGTGTTAAAAGTGACATTTTATTTTGTGAGAAGGAAGTTTGAAACACGACGCGAAGCGGAGTGATCCAAACCTTCGAACAAAATAAAATCACTTTTAACACGTATATCATACACTATTTTTTAATTTAAATTTATATTTCTAATAATTTTTTGACATTCACTTTTAACACTAGTGTCAAAAGTAACAATGATCTGTCAATTTTAACACTAGTGTCACAAAATGACATTTTTAACGCTAAAAACAAACATTAAAAAGCCCACTTTTAATAGATTTGTAGAAAAAATCCTTTAATGGAATTTGTCAAATATTTTATAAAAAAATAATATAAATGAAAGCCTCAACACAGAAAATAGTATAAAACATACATTACAGAAGGCAATTCAAGCACTCGTTCGTTCGTCCACTCGCCGTTGCGCGCTCGTGACCGAATTTGTAACTCTTATTGTATTTTCATACGTAATATAACAAGTGAAATGATTATCATCGATGATATTCTCGAGTGAAACCGAGATGAAGATTTCACGAGTCCGAAGGACGAGTGAAATGTGCTGCTTCGGTTTCACGAGCAATATCTTCAATTATTATTCATATCACGAGCTTATATTTAATGAGAGAATATAATGAATTTTTGTGACACACAAGCTGTGTTCCTTCGGGTTGTGATTGTGATTTTGTGAATCCTGATTAATAACGAATATGAAACGTAAAAACATTATTCTTCTTAATCATGATCACTTTTATCATTTAGATTATGAATCACAGCCCGAAGGAACACGGCTATTGTGTGTGCTGCTAACCTAACTTTTAATATATTGTATTACAACATAGTTAATTTGACACTTGCCTTATTATTTTCATTCTTTATTGATATCATCCCAACAATTATTGCACATTTTTATACTCTAAATTAGCTGTCAATGTCAAATAAAGAAAACAAACCCCTTAGTAACGAATATAAATAAGGTGATAATTTCTTTGTTTTTTATCATCGCTGTGATGGACATGTAACTAGAGAGATTCTGAATGTTGATTGGCGGAAAACATGTCACGTGACTCATGAATTATATTCTCCACATAATTATATTCGTAATTGAAGTTTCATTATTTTACTAATTTTCTATTTAAATTCTGCTGTAGTTCTTCCACTTTTAAGTGCCATTTCAAAAACGACGAATAATATATTTTGTTTTTTTGGTGGTGTTTTTGTTTTGATGATAGTAATCACCTAAAAAAATGGTCTAAAAGTAATTAAATTCCACTGAAGACGTTTTAAAGATAGTATTCGAGCCCCCATATGTCGAAAATTAGCAAATTCAGGATGTTAAAACGAAAAGCCGCAGTGAAAAAACAATAGTTAGAGTAAACGGTAGGTCGGTAATCGTCTAGAATTGCCGCAAACCACATTTGCGGTTTTACGCCAAACACTTCAAAATCAAGTTAGCCTGGCAGCTGTCATCGCGCCCAACAAAACACTGTCTACTGTTGCACAACGCGGAAATCCACAAAAAGAAAAATCCAACATCGGAAATGGAAACAAATGAACAAGTTGCATTTAATTTCGTGTTAGTGCAGCTGTCTGCTGCCCACTCAATGCACGAACAGATAAAACAAAAGAAAGGCGACATTTGTCAACAAATTTGTTCAAAATTGGCAGTACAGTTATAATGAAAACATCAATTCCAGGAAATAAAAATATATATTTTGTAAACATACACACATATTACATTGATGTGAACTGTATACCTCGACAGGTGCAAAAATAATATAAAGTAAAACAATGTGTAATAAAACTTTGGAAAATTACACCCTATACACAACAGTTATTTGTATACCAAGTGCTTAAAGTGTTTCTTTGTCGAATCAAAACGAAAGTAGTACTTTCAACACGTGCATACACACTATTTTTTCTATTTCTGCAAAAAAGAAGGAAATAACTTAACATTTATTATCATTGTATTTGTGACGCGTATCTATGACAACAACAAATATTGTATACAACATTCATAAGTAAAATTCATTGCTAGGATACCGAATTGTGCTGCAAATAGTCGTTTTCAGAATCAAAAACAAACCAGAAAATTGTATTTGCAGAAGTAGAAAAGAAGAAGAACTGATAAACCACAAGTAAGAAAATAAAACATTTTTCATATTCTTTAAAATGTTAAAGAATAGCTAAGCGTATTAGAGTATTGTCATATTGTATATAATAACCCCAATTGTTCTGGGACCAATAGAAATAAATGTAAAGCTTTTCAAAGTCATGTTTTATCAGTGTTTGCAATGATTGTTAATGGTTTTTTCTTGCTCAGAAGAGATACAAAATTTGGCTCAGAATTGGGGTGAATATCACCTGAAAATATAATAAAAGACACTTATGGTAATAACGAGGACGAGTGTAGTAATGATTACCACAGAAATTAGCATTAAAAAGTGTCCTACAGAAGTGCAAACTAAAATCCAGCATTACTCGTATTTCAAATTTGGAAGTTATTTGTAAAAATAAAAAATCCATTGTGTTAAGAAAGACTTCTGGGCTAAAGATTATATAATAGTGTGTTCAAAAAAATCCTAACTCGGAGGAGGCTATGAACAACGAAATGTATGTCAACTTAATTTTTTTAAATATATGTCAATTTGTCACGAAATACTGTCAAATTGTTATCTAAAGAAATCAAAACTTTTCTTCTTGAATTGCGTTTTAGAAATGGAAACAAATTAGGAAACGGCGATTGTAATACACTGTACCCTTCTTTATTATCTTTTTTCTTTAAAATTACATTTCAAGATTAATTTTGACAATTTGGTTTTCGAATTAATAATTGTAAACATTTCTCTGTTACTTCGCAATACAATATATACACATTAATAAATAACAAAGGTTTTATTTCAAATTGAAATCAACTCTGCACATTCTGAACTACAGAATAACAGATATGCGCAGCTTCAAGCATATCCGAGAGTTTACCGATATACCGACTGAGATTTTGTTTTTTTAGCGTTTTTAAGGATTTTCAAATCAGTTCTTTTCAGAACTTTAGATTTCTTCTTTTTAAGATACGTAAATAACTCTGTCTATCCACATTAATATATTAATATGACGTGTTCTTAGGGTTCTGTAACCTAAAAATGGTTCGCTGTCTTTCAAACGGGCTCTTCCGGCCGCTTTACGCTATGTTTCACGAACATCTTCTAGATTGAACGAACAAGTAATACCATGCAAAGTTTTTTAAAACTTAAATAGAATAATTGTTATTACAAAATAGGGTAATGTTTTGTTTAATTGACAGGGTAATATTTAAACTTAAATAGCTAACTTTTCTTAATTAAGTAAGATATTGGCGACGAAATGAACTGCTTAAAATTATAGTTCTTATTTGCTGTAGCAACAAGGTTCTCTTTGAAAGATGTGTTTACCGGTAGGACAGTAGATTAAATGAAGCGCGCCTCATATGACGTAATTACTGAACTACCCTATTTTACTTGTGAAAATCCCTGAATTGTTATTAAAAACAAACCAAATCATCCCTCATTTAAATTTTCTGATTGATATTCGCTCTATTTCCGCCATTTTCCGTAGCATTTGCGTGTATCTGTTTCTGTCGCGAAAGTGTGTATCGAATGAAGCTCAGTGGCAGAATTGCAAAACTTGCTCACGAAATTCGTTGCATAATCGGCTCTCGCCGGTTGTGCAAATCTCAGCCACTGTCTTTATTTTCCGAGTCATTCAGTCAAGTAATTGGGACACAGACACACCAACATCACATCTGCATCGCGCGCACTCAATTATGATTATTTACGCGCCCAACCATTCCACAACAGGAGAATTTGTTGGTTTTGGATTGGAGAAGAGACCAAGATGTTTCTCATTATGACGGAATTGGAGCAAAGTTGAAGTTTTGCACTTGCAGAAGAATAAATTAGTCAGAACGCACATTGCAAGAGAAAATATGGCTTCGTACTATTTTAATTAAGATTGTGATATTGCCAAATTTAATTATTTATGAAAGTAGATGTTTTTGCAATATACAAGTATATGAGAATAATTGGTTATTTTCACATTTAATATATTAGATTAGTTTTATTTTAGGTTAGTTTACAAGATATCTCGAAGAATATATGTACTTATGTTCATTTCTTTCAAAATTTGTTTTATATTCCTGTTGTTAAAATGTGACTTAACGTACTAGTTTTATGGCAATTAATATTTTAATCATAACTTGGGAAGGTAATGTACTAGAAATATAGAATCTTTCGTAAGAAACTGTCTGTATGGAATTTGTTTAAATACATAGAACTGACGGAAGGTAATGTGCTGGCCACACTTTTTGAGACGTTCTATCGGTGTCAGAAATATTCCTACTAGAATAAGAATATTCTCAAAGCAATAGAACACTCAGTAGCAAATAACTGTCAAGTGCTGTCAAGTAAAAAAATAAATACCTATAATAGAACAGTGGCAGTGGTTATGTGTTATTGTTAGTTAACAACTAAAGATAACTTTATATGTTTATTTTGGATCTTTAAAATGTTGTTATGCAAATATAATAATCTCTGTAATAGAGATTATAATTATATAAAAATATATTAAATAATAAAAACGTAAAGGAGATATTTTTGTTGAGCACAGTCTACTCTAAACATTCACAAATGTGACAGAAATGTACGCGACAGTCAGTTAGTAAAATTTTGAATTTATCTCCACTCTACTTATCTTCCTACCAACACTTCCAACTCAAGTTGGAATGATTCGTAGGAATATTTCGATTTTTTTGACGCAAAAGAACGACCATTGATGTTCTATTAGAAGAAGTAGGAAGATTTCTGACACCAATAGAACGTACCTAAAATGAAGAGGCACCACAGGAATTTTCTGTCGTCTTTTGTTTTTGAGCATCAGGCTCAAACATAAATTTCGCTTATTTTGAAAATACCACGTATCTCGCTTATTATGAGAGATTAAGAAAAAATGTTTAGATAATTTTTGTACGGTTTTTTACGCAGAATATCATAGTGTAATTAGATTTTTGCAAAGCTTATTAAATCTCGAGGTAAAACACAAACATAATATTTTTTAAATTGGAATATATGTTGAAAATAACCTCATCTTTTTCCTTATTTTATATGCTTTTCAACATGATTTAGGTATTAATTTATAAGGGTGAAAAAAATTGGAAACTATTTAGAAACAAATGAAATAATTAATTACAGATCATCAGTTGCTTATATCTAATGTTATTTTATTCAGTTTTACTCATTTTTTACTTCCTTGTACATAGTAAAGGAAGTATTATAATCGTGAAAAATTTCAGTTTTCAGATTTCAGCGGAAATATCCATTTTGACCATCCCTGAATCCATTTTGACTAACTTCGTCGTGACGTCTGTACGTACGTATCTCGCATAACTCAAAAACGGTAAGCCGTAGAACGTTGAAATTTTGTATTTAGAATTGCTATAACATCTAGTTGTGCACCTCCCTTTTTGATCATTACATAATTTCCAGAAGTGGTACTTTACTTAAAGCCTATAATAGATCTTAATGAAAACAATTTTAAAATATAATCCAAAACTTTTCAATTTTGGTATATAAGACTTTTTTGACAATGGGAATAACATAGTAGATTTTGGTTAAAATAGGCTAACCGGAAATGACATATTACCTAAAGTTATTAACACTTTTTCTTGAATATAATGGTTTTATTTTGATTTTAGAAATAAATGCCTCAAATCAGAGTTTTAAAGAATTAAATTCTGCGTCTAGCAATATTATTAAATTAGACCTTTGTATAAGCGAGATATGTAAATTTAAAAGTTATATACTTTTTTGTTTTTGTAATAAAGCTTGCTATAGTTTAGGACAAAAAATAACAAAAAAATAAAAAAAATAATGGTAATGTCAAATTACGTCAAATACGTGCAATTTTATAGTTGGTTTTGTTGATCTTGGGTACAAGGAAGTCGTGTGGTGTCCACATCAGATTTTTCTAATTTTTCTAATACTTCAGAAAACATACTATGCCACATTTTTCGAATTGTGCCAAAGCCATCTACAACGCCGATAAAAAAATAAATTAACTAATTCGAAAATAATTGAGTAAAATAATTTTGAGATCTTAATTAATAGATATCAAAATATAAACAAATGATGATATATAATTTATTTTTTCGTTTGTTTCTTAATACTTAATTTTTAATGTTTTCACACCAATAAATTAATAATTCATCTTTATTCATATTTAAAACAATAAAATGCAGACTTGTTATACATCGTTGAAAAGCTTATAAAATAATGAAAAATGAAACTATTTTCAATAATGTTCCCATTTAATAAATATTATATTTGTGTTATAGATATATAACGTGGAAACAGCAATCATTATGTAAAAATAAGTAACCAAAAAAGTGTGTTAAACTAATTCTAATATGTATTTGTAAATAGTAAGTTAGGTACGAAATATTTTCGAGATAAAAATTATATTGTTTCACTTTCCAAATATTGTAATAGCCCCATTTTAGCTTTTAGCCCAAATCTTAATGAGGTGCTACAATAAAAGATAATAATTATTTCATTTAATGTAAAACTCGTGATATGTAAACATTTCCATAAGAACCGGTAACAGTTTACCATACTACGAACGTAAATATTTCAAGGATAACATTATTACAGTTGTCCTACTTCGACTGCTGATAATATGATACCGGTTTTCGTTAATCGCCTAAAAATTTAAAAACTTCCATTTTAGTATAATTTAGAACTAAATAAGTGACATTATTATTTCTAACTAGAGCATCTACAATGACAAATTTACTTGCAATTTGAATAGGTGTTAAGGTGCATTCACAAATGAAAATTAGGTTTAGATTTATGGTTTATACTTTAGATTTAAAAACTTTGGCCGCATATTATGTAATGACTCCATTCACACTTCAGAATTTAGGGTCTCTAAATCCAAATTATAAAGCTAAACATTGCAAGGTCCAAACTTTAGGTTTATGATTTAGTTTGACGTCACAAACTTCACCAATGAGAACGAGTCTGAAATGATATAGATATATACTCCCATATTTATTTAGTATCCACTTGGTGGATTCGGCTTTTTAAACAAATGCGAGAAAAAATTGAGAGTGTCATAAATTAATTGATGAAATATAACCAATAATGCCAAGCGAATGAGAGTTTCACGGCGCATAGTTGTCTTGTTGAGTACTGCTCTACCGATATTTTAATCTTGTTGTATCAAAACTAATTTTCAGATAATTTAAACTTACATTTATGAATGACTTAAGGTGCATTCACAAATAAAAATTAGGTTTAGATTTATGGTATATACTTTAGATTTAAAGACTTTGGCCGCATGTTATGTAATGACTCCATTCACACTTCAGAATTTAGGGTCTGTAAATCCAAATCATAAAGCTAAACATTGCAAGGTCCAAACTTTAGGTTTATGATTTAGTTTGACGTCACAAACTTCACCAATGAGAACGAGTCTGAAATGATATAGATATATACACCCATCTTTATTTAGTATCCACTTGGTGGATTCGGCTTTTTAAACAAATGCGAGAAGAACATGGAGACTGTCATAACTTAATTGCTGAAATATAACCAATAATGCCAAGCGAATGACAGTTTCACGGCGCACAGGTGTCTTGTTGAGTACTGCTCTACCGATATTTTAATCTTGTTTTTGAAGCATTTTCACAGATGTCTGTACATATCAAAACTAATTTTCAGGTAATTTAAACTTACATTTTTATGAATGACTTACTTAAACCTAAACAAAAACCATAAACCTAATTTTCATTTGTGAATGCACCATTAGTCTACAGTTTTTACAAGAAATATACTGATTATATAACATGCTGAGTCAAGTGGAAAGTGCCTAAGTTTGGGAGTATACATAAATATAATGAATAATGACTATAAAATCATAAAACCCAAAAATTGTACATTTATTTGTAAATATTTTCAATCATCTGAGATCTTGTCTTATCATCTATGATTTTATTTTAAAATTTTTGAAAACTTCAAACGCTCGTATCTTAGTAATCTATTTTTGTCCTTGGTGCCAAAGTAAAGTAATCATAATTAAAACAAATCATTTCTTAATGTTATTTTATCACAAGAATATGCGCATTAATCTCTGGCAACGCCAACTTTATTAAATCTCTCTAAATATAGCGCCTAAAATTCATTTATTATTTACAAAACAATCGAGTTCAACCTCCTTTCAATGTTTTCCATTGAGAAAACAAGCATTTAGTGCGCAGAATTAGCATAAATTCCCCGTAGAAACAATTAGGCTCATTCGCCAATCAGAGATTAAATTGAATCACATGTTTAAACAGGAAAAAACAGTTGAAATCTGCATTTCCTCGTACGAGAGCCAAGAGGAAAATCAGAATTAGATTGACAAACAAAATTTTGTTTTTCATGTTGACATATCCATTTCTTTTAAGTAGAATATGTATTTGAAATCCAACCTAAATGTTTAAATCGACTAGCTATTGGGAGGCTCTGGGTTCGAATCCCAGCGAGGTCCATGAATTTTTCACAATTTTTTCTTCGCTTAAATAAATTTCTCCTAGATCCTAAAGCCCATTTCTACGATTTAAACATTTCTTTTAAGCAAATTACCATACCAGATTAAATAATAACAATGCATATATTTGTAAATTACGAACATTTTATTTTGTAAATCTGGACAAAGTATAAACTGTGAAAAGATCATGTCAGCCACCGGGATTCAAACCCAAGACCTCAGCCATCGAGATAGAGATAAAGCAGCTAATATTTTATTTGGTAAGATCGTCACACCGGCAAAGTGAAGGTCTTGGCTTCGAATCCCGATAATAGACATGGGGTGGGATTCTATACCTTCGATTTCTCATCATTTGAACTTGATATGGTATCAATTGCAAATATCAACTGCACAGTGAACTTGCGATTTTATAAAAGACAACAGGTTCGAAGAAAGAGATAGTTTTGTATTACCACGGCCTCTCTTCTCTTCTCTTCTCAACGTATTGTCCTAATCATATTTTATATTTGCTGTTTTATTTTGCGGTGGTGTTTGACGTATCTATCAGTAATCAGTTTTGTTATAATAAAGATTTGTTAGTTGAAGATAAATTCTAAAAAAATAACACAAAATTATCCGACACATTTAAATGCTGTTTTAGATTCTATCTGAGAGGTCATAGTATTCCTTTACTGTCTTTCTTAGAGCTTGTTGTCTTTGTCGAAAAAGTTACTTCACAACTCAGTAGATGGCAACAGTAAAATTCTAAAATCATAAGTCCCTATTGGAAAATATCATGAGCAACTGGTATCTTCAGTTGTTCTTGCTATTGCCTTACAGAATACCGATTTCGATTTGTAATTGATAGTACAGTCAAGGAATGGTTTCTAGGCAGACTTCTGTGCGCACTTTTTTGCGTTTTGGGCTGCATTTGGAGGTGTTTGGAGATGAATATATCAAAAGTTCTAGGGTCTCCCAGGGGAGCTAACTTCAGGGCATAGTAAAATGTGTCTCTTCTTTTGGTTTTTCACTTACATCTCGATAATGATTGGTAAAGGATAAGAAAAAATGAATAGAAACTATTTTATGCCGAATTTTATCAGCTTTAATTTTGTATATAAAGACGTTTTCGCTAGGATCAATTATTATCGAGATATAAGCAAAAAACCAAAAAGGGACACATTTTGCTATGCCCTGAAGTTGGCTCCCTTTGGAGACCCCATAACTTTTCACCTCTGATCACAGCTCAAAAGTTAAAAAAGTGTACTAATGGTTATTTATAGTTGTTACGAGTTATGGAATCCCACTCATGTTCTTTCACAATTTATTTAAAATATACTGACTGTTAATTCATTATTAATACACTTATACCTTTTCCAGATTAGTAAGTTCTTACAGAATTTATGTTTAAGAATCTGTAAGATCTTAGTTACCTGGATTAAGGTATAAATCTGAACCGAAACGTGAGTTTTTGTATAAGAATAAATGTTGTAAGAATGAATCCAATAAATCGCGATTCTGTAGTGTACTCGGCAACATACCCATTGTTTTGTTTACACGATTGTGATTTGTTTTGGATGCGCAATTTGCAAGATGCGATAAATACTTCATGAAACTAGCGCCAGATTATTCATTAGAAGTGAATGTAGGTTGGCTTAAATTAGCTTTATGTGTCAAATTCACTATTTTTTCATTTGTAGAGAATTAATTAGTATAATTTAAGTTGCAGCAAGATGCATAATTTTGTAACTACGTTGACAAATGGTTGTCATTGCAAAATTTTACTGTGAGTTCTCTGTATTGTTCTAAGTGAAGAATGATATTATTTGAAAAGAAATTTTAGAAGTTGCTTACTAAGTTAAAACGAAACAGGTTATAGCTGAAACTTATGTTTCTTGAATTTGGTTCAAAATAACTTATAAAAGAGGGTGTTCAATTTCTAAAATTCCCCTTCTTACTTAAAATAGTAGTAATTGACATTTTTTAAAGTTTCTGAGCCAATTTTCTTCGCCAACAGAAAAACTAACAAAATCACATCTATTTGTGTTGATTAATATAAAACATAAGAGTGGCAGGTTTCGTTGCGTTTTTGTTCACTATTTATAGATTTAAAACTTACAGTTCTGTCCATAATACGACCATTAGAGTATTACTAAGTACACATAACCTGTAAAATAACAACAGATTTCACAGTTGTGAGGTGAGAACAGTGAAACAGTGAAGTGTAAAGTAAAGTGAAGAAAAATAAGATTATATATTAAAGAAAATGGCAAATAAACGGAGCGTGGGGAAAATTGGACACTAGAAGAAAAAATATTTTCGATTTTTATCATGACAATATTGGTTAACCAACTTCGAATTAAGAAATTAACAAAAGAAAACGTGAAATATCTGATTATATGTTTTTAGCTGCATAGTAATAAAAAATATGTTACAGTAATGCTTATTGCATATGCCTTATTTTTTTAATATTAATGAAATTTCCGTTGTTGGATTTTAGATTCATTGTTGTAATCAATATTCTTGGACTGTAAATGGACCCGTTTAGGGATGACGCAGGCCAGGTTTCCAAACAAGAAAATGGATGCCGTCTTGGTAACGGTTGCTATGTTATTTAAAATTGACCGCGAAAATAGTAGAAAGAGATTTCAGTTTCTTCAAATTTTAGGCTCTTTAAGGGGCACAGATGAAAAAAATATAATTGTTATTAGCACTTCTTACGTCTTGTAATTTGTACAGTGTAAATTTTAAGGTTTTATTTTAAATTTGTTAGACCATTGTGATCTGTTTCGCAGCTAACTTCAATCATTATAGCGAACGTTGAACTTGTAAGTTTTTTAAATTTCCAAATGACCCAAATCTGAAGTACACGTGGATAAAAGTCAGGTTAAACTATTATTCACGAAAGATGACTATTCAAGGTCATTTCAGAGCCGTCTGATATAATATTACTTGAAGATAACTTCACTACATTTCGTATACATAGGCGTGCAACATGAAATATTTATGGACACATTTTAACTGAAAAAATAAGAGTAATTCATCTGAAAATTATGTTTCTTTCTAAATAATGCCTTTCTGAAAGATTTATGTTCTTCACACATGTTTTTTCAAAATACAAAAACATAGACTTAACTTATAAACCAAAAAATAATAATTTGATTTAAAAGTCTACGCCACTGGGTAAATATTAACATAGAGGGCAGTGTAGTAGATAATTAGGTATCTGTAATTCTACGACATATGTCATTATTATTTATAGTGTGTTAGAAAGTAATGCCACTATTTACGTATAGGTACCTGTCACACCACATAAGTTAAATAGACATAGGTCAAATAATCTTTCTCTTTCTAATACAAAATGTTGCTAAGCTTCTGATGTAAAGTGATGTGTATTCTTTCTTCAAAAGAATGACCTTGAATAGTCATCTTTCGTGAATAATAGTGTAGTATTTATTCACAACAGAACAAAACTTTATAACGTGTTTCTGAGCCATCAATACCAAACAAATTTATACGTTATGAGCACCAAACGTCAAATTCTGCTTTAACATAGCAACCGCCTTGGCAACGAAGGCGCCATTTTTTGTTTGGAAATCTACGTGATGTCACACTAAACGGATCCATATCAAATGTGCAAAAAAGTAAAAAGAATGCGAAATATGCAAATGCATAATTTCATATGCATTTGCATATAATCCGGTCTCTAGTATTATTTCAGGCCTTGGTCCTACAAAATCTGTCGAGCCATGCGATTGATAACGAAGATAATTCAACAATTATTTTAATTTGCAACATATGCTTGAAACTATATAATGAATTCGAACATAGAAGCATTCCAATCGCCCACAATTTTCATTCAATTCCTCGTGTGACATAACACAGGTGCCTACCAAATATCTCCTTACTTGCTATGACATCACTTGAACCGTGGGGGAGAGAGAGAGCGCGTTTGGAGAGTAAGACAGGGAGAGCACGCACTCTCTCGCTCGGCGGAATGTCGAAACGAGGTATGTAGGACACCGTGACAGACAGACTCACCAAGTGCACTTCACTTACACTCCATTAGCTCTGCTATTGTTTCCTGGTCGAAAGGAAGCATGGATAGCTAAGCTAGATTAGAAATTATGCAGTCACTGTAGAAACCGAAAGAAATTAACATTTAGGTATACTATAATATAAATATAAAAGGTTTATCGCTCTCCAAAATTTTGTACGCCTCATTAATATACAAGATGACTGAAAAAAATGGGGCAATATTTCATGAATGTATCAGCCACACCAAGGCAAAAAAAAAAACAAATTATATAACCTACACAAATGGTAAGAAATTTCTTCCGACTAAACTTACAAAAACTGAATAAGTTATTCAAGTATTCCGGCATTTAATATTGGATTACATCGCCTTTATTAGTAATACCAATACCAGCTTTAATTCTATTAGACATTGTATCCCTAAGCCCTGCAAATTTTTCTGTGAGTATTGTTCCATATGTTTTCCACGGCAGGCTCTATTGTACGCACTGGATTTTTAAGAAGTTTTTTTTTTTAAATCAGGGTTGGAAAAAATTATGATTTATTTAAAAACATCAAAAATCATTGATCATTGATGATTTTTGAATTTTTTTATTTTCAAAGGTATCTTGGTGTTATTGCACGTTTTAATTGTTTTAAAAGCAATATTTTATTTCATAAACGTAAGCGAAATCTGCAATAAACCCCAAAGAATGCATTTGAATGTTTGCTTATACGTAGTATATAACGCGTCCATGCGCGCCTGTTTAAACTTAAACCATGCCTACCTAAATAAAACAAGTCAAAATATGTATTGTATGGCACTCTGTAAAAAGCTTAAAACTTATATTCTATTTTACGATTATCTCATTACTAGGACCTATTATATCAATAAATTTGGGCTCATTTGATGCAGTATTTAATTCAGAACATTTTTTGAATTTACACTTTAGTTCTAAAATTAATAGGGCATAATTTACAAATATATAAAAAATTTAACATTGTATTTCCTATGGTCCATAAAAAAGTAGACACCAGGTATATATTACCATAGAATATTCTTTTTGTTAACTCTGTAGGTATCTAAAATAATTTGAAATTGATTTTCTGAGAAAAATGTATTATTTTATAAAATTTGATTCAAATCAATGACTTTTTTAAAATTAAATTGATTTAAATCACGATTTAAATCATGCCAACCCTTCCCACCTATTTTTTGAACAGCATTTATAATCTTTTTCAGGATTTATAACCTCAAAATTGTGCATATTTTCTTTAAATAAGACTGAAAAAACAAATATTCTGATACAATTTTGTACAGAGAATGTCAATACAATGTTCGGCATTCAAAATGTTCAAGAATCGACGATTATAATTTATAATTATTATATATTAATTCGAAATTAATAATAGATATGAAGTACGAATCTACCATTTTACTAACCTTGCAGTTAAGAAATTTTATAACTCATTATGTGCTGCCTAGAATATATTATTAATTATAGTAAGCACTAATATACTAATTTAAATATGTAATTAACAATAAAATTAAACATCAAAAGCTTTCCCGCCTTTTCCTTTGTCAAACAGTGGAGTTCGCTGTTTATTTTCGTTTTTTAGTTATTTTGTGCTTTCATTTATTTCCAAATGGATCCCGGATTCTAAAATGTGATAAGAGAAGACTTCAAAATCAAAATAGTAAGAATTTTGAATAGAGTAAATGTGTTTTAAAAACTAATATATTTTTTAAACTTAGTCCCTTTTCATAAAGTTTTATAATTTAGTTTTAATATAAATGGAGAATTTTTTAATTTGTTAAAATATAGAGGACTGACCCACCACACAATATTTTTGGAGGTAATAAAACTCCTAATTTAATCTGAACTTGACCAAATCCTAAATTGTTTTTTCTCTAAGCTTTATAGAAAAAAGAAAAAACTAAGCCGCCTATCAATTGGAAATGATATTTTTTCCAATATATTTATATGTTAACTGTTTCAAGGCCCCGTCCTGGTTTCAGCGGCTGTGCTATGTCGGTATTGCACAAGACACGAAATTTTCCACCGCCGCTGTCTATCTTGTTTCATCACACGCACACGCCATCATACTTCCTTTATTCTTTTTTAGAACCTGTCAAATTTGGCAACACTGCCATCTTTACATGACAGCGTCATCCACGCGCTATATTTATTAACTCAAAACAAATAGAAACAACTCAATTTATATTCAACTGTTGTCAAAACATTAGCGCATGATTTGTTTTTGTTTTAGAGACAAGGATCTCGCAATTGATTTGCAATAAAAATCTGAATCAAATGCAGGAAATTACTAAACATATGACCTAAATTTTGTAATAAATAAAGCATTTGGTTCGATATTATTAGAAACTTTTTCTGCCGCAAACAAGAATTTTGATAAGAATCCTCTATAAACTTCAGACCTTTGTAAAAAATCTAATTTACAATTTAATTTATTCTATTTCGGTGTTTTTATGAGTCTATGAAAGCACTGTTTATCACTGAAAACACGACGTTTAGAAGATCTATAAACGTACTGTTTTTGGCGTCTTTCATATTCTAGAGGTGGTAGTCACGACAGATGAATTACATATAACCTCAAAATGGTAAGTTGTTTATGTTGAAATATTACTTCTAATGATTGATTTTTATCTTATCTCCAGGTAATAGGACCAGAAAGGAGAAAAATTTATAGCTATAGCTGTGTTAGTTCAGAAAGAAGAATCTGTGAAGTTAAAATCTTTCAACTAAAAGATTATAAAACAAGAAACAACGCGCTCAGATTTACTTTGTCAAAACAATGTAAACGGTAAGTTTTATTTATTACAATTTAATTTTATGGTAATATTGAATATGAAAATTTTACGATCCATGATTTCCAGTTCCACGTCCAGGCAAACTGTCGAATATTAAACATTTAAATATGATGTAGACATAATTGCCATATACAAATACAATATATGTTTTGTATTGAAGAATGTAAGAACATTTGTTGCTGTTATGTCTGCAACTGAGCAGTGGGTGTTGTCAAAATGGTGGAATGTAAAAGTGTAGATAAATAAATTGTTCATTCAAATATTTCATAATTTAAAGAGTTTTGTTTATGATAATAATTAACACAAACCAGGGATCCCGATTCGTTAGTTGATAAATTTATCTTTATTACAAGATATGCCAAATAAGGTGGTTCATTAATAAACCGGTGGATTACATTGTGAAGTATACTTGATACAATGTTTTAATGTAAACAATCAATCAGAATCACACAATTATTAAACTGTCAAAATGTGAAATTTCAAATGTTAGCGGGAACTGACAAAAAAACACCAAGACATATTTTTGATGTCCTTTTTAAAAAAAATCTAATTGTAAAATTACCTCAATAGAAAAACTGTATAAAAAACATGTATCATAAGACCTGTTAACGCACTCGTCCTTTGTAAAACTCGCTTAGCGGCTCGTTTTCCAAACTTGGACTCGTTCATTAACAGATTGCCTTATGATACTTGTGTTTTAATGTACTATTATTCTACCGATATATTTCAAATATCACAAAAGTGACCCCTGTGGAATTATCCTTGACAGCTTTCTGAGCTTGTGAGGTGATGCCTGGTAAACGCCCTTAGCTCACCTCAGTTGCTTCACTAATTTTGACCGTTATTTTTGTCGTAACTGAGGTGAGATAAAGTGAGACCGAAGTGGGAATGAATGTTTTGCTGTCACTGGCTGTCACATACAGTTAGTTTGGTTATTGTAAAAATTATTTCTTTATTTCTTTAATTTTATTGATTCTTTGAAGAAAATGGCCGATAATATTAAATATATTGCGCTGTAGTTAATGTAATGATTATTTAATTATTAAATGATTACATAAGTGATACGGACCTCCTCGATATGGACAATTTGATATTTTCGTCAAGTTCAGACGACAGTACTTCCGATTATTTAACAGATAGTTCTACAGAATTTCTCGTTCTTTTTACTTTACAAAAATTTCAACTCAGCTCAGGTCAAACTCATCTCAATTTGAGCTGAGGTGAGATGAGGCAAATGATAAAAAGAACGCGACTATAGTCAATATAGAAATCTATGAAAAGAAGCTTTTTCAACTGCATGGTTGATGTAAGTCAAAATAATTTTGCTTTTTTTTCATCTCTGGCGTGTAGTGATGAACGTGATGAACCCACGGGTATATTTTCTTAAAATCGCGATGTGTTTCGCAAAAAATCAACTGATAAATTATTTTATTTTCGTAGCTGACAAATTACTCGTTAGTGACAGCTATCGAGATTTCCTTTATTTATTGTAGCAAAAGTAGAGTAAAACAATTTTCCCATTTTCTGAAATCAGGTAAAAACGTGAGTTTCTCAGGCTCACAGTGTGTTATGATATGGAGATAGAAACACAAGTAATTTCTAATTCCGAGTGAAACTTCCTGTGTTGGAGAGAGACAGCACGACTGGGTGGTCACGCGTCGTTTCACTCACTCTCGCACGTCGCACGTGGCACCTGACGCGTAACGCCACTTGTCACTAGAGAAATCATTTCGATGGAGAATTGTGTCAAACACGACTATGAATCATACAAGTTTCACTATGATGAGCAGCAGAAGCAAAATCGATTTATAATTGGATATATTAAATTTATTAGTTCACTTTTCCACTAAGTATAAGAATATGATGGATGTGGTACGATTTACATCTGTTGGTGAATTTTTAAAACCACTTGTGTGCTATTTGAAAATTGTATGAAGTTTAATAAGAAAATAACGAGAATTTTTATTTGTTTCAAAAAATTTACCTATCTATCTACCTAAGGGATTTTATACAACTTTCGCTGCTTACCCTTTCCAACCGGATTCACCGAGCCGCATTGTTTTACTATTTATTTACTCAATTATGCAATTAACGTTATCGTGAATATCTATTCTTGGAAACTTGGAATAGTACCACAATTTATATCAAATTTTAAAATTGCGCTTAAATAATTTTTTGAAAATCTGTTATAGAAAACAAAAATAGAATTTTATCCACGACAAGAAAATTTAATTCACAATTGTGAATTAACACTTTCCGCTCATCGGTACAATAGAATTTTATCGTGTATAAAAAATTATTGTACTCTGTTCTACTTAACCAATTCAGTAGATGGCGCTCACAACAGCGCCAGTTTTAAACAGACAAAATTAAGATATGGCGGTATTCAACTGCTTTCATCTGACATTTTATTAAATTATTAAAAAGGTATTATAATGCCATCGAAACTTTGTATATTCTAGTCAGTAAGTGTAAAATATAAAGTATTATCTACCTGCTTTCCAAATCGGATATAGATGATACTTGACATTGCACATAAAAATGACATGAGATGTCACATGTCATGTACAATGACACTAATATGAAATTACATTGGGTAAACTTGGCTCCAATTTCAGCCAATCAGAGAGTTCAAAACTATGCCTATTCTCTACAATACTAGGCGTTTTTGTAAAGTCTGTCGGAGCTATCCGGTGGATCTGTTCGGTGACGTCACAGATATATCAGATCCATCACGTCAAATCTGTACATACATGACTTTAACGTTTAAATCTAAGGTTATAAAAGAAGTTTAATGGCCATTTGCACCGTTGGAGTTTAACGCTAATCTGTAGATTAAGTTGAGTTTAAATTTTTGTATGTATTGCACGGATTCTTAACGGAAGGTTAAGGTGACGTTTGTGAAGTTTAACTTAAACCCGACTCCTTGTTCGGTTTAAGAATTGGGATAACCTCTTTTCAATAGTAGTTTTGTAAAAAAAGTATACGTATTGAATTTTTATACAGGTAAAGTATTATAAAACAGAATGTAATAATAATTGATTGTAAAAAATATATTAATTATGTAATTATTATGAACAGATATTGAACTATGCATATAATTCAAGATAATGTAGTATTTGACGACGAAGATGATGAATTGTTTGATTTTGATATTATTTATGGCATTCCGAGAAGAATTTACAAGCTGGCTAACCCGTTTCATGAGTTAAGTGAAAATGATTTCTTCATGAGATTCCGTTTAAGAAAAGCCACTGTTTTAAATTTATTGCCGCAAATTGAACAGCATTTGGAATTTCCATATGATATGTGATTTTGGTGGAGTCCATGTTTCAACGGTTTCTAGAATCGTAAATAACATATAACCTATAATTCTACAAACTAATAACTATTAAATACAATATAAATAATAATATTAATACTTACTTTGATTTTATATATTTCATAATATTTTAAGTTATGTGTTGTCAATTATTCTCAAATATAAAAATATTATTTATATTTAGCTTGACAGTACACCCTGAAGTGCATAAAAATTACTAAATTCCCCTAGATGAAACGTTAATCTGTAGTATAACGTAACCCGTACCTAACCTCAAGTGGTGCAATGTAAGTTAAAATTAACTGACAGTTACCTTAAACTGAAGATTAACTAAACTTTATTTTTAACTTACAGTGGTGCAAATGGCCATAACTTGTTAAAATGAATCAGAAAACAGCGTTTGTTTCTGAGTTGTACATAATTTTATATACAATGACTCAAGTGAGACTGAAAGACCACTTGAATAATTTATTTAGATTATTTCGATCAGAAATTGTTTCAAGTGATCATTTATTTGTTCGAAATAACTCATAAAGACTTCACAAAGTCTGAACTACCATATTTTCCTCAGAACTTACTATAGTGCTGCAATGTTTATAATTAAAAACGTTAAAGGTGCATTCACAAATGAAAATTAGGTAATACTTTAGATTTAAAGACTTTAGCCGCATATTATGTAATGACTCCATTCGCACTTCAGAATTTAGGGTCTCTAAATCCAAATCATAAAGCTAAACATTACAAGGTCCAAACTTTAGGTTTATGATTTAGTTTGACGTCACAAACTTCACCAATGAAATCGAGCCTGAAATGATATAGATATATACACCTATCTTTATTTAGTATCCACTTACTGGATTTGGCTTTTTAAACAAATGCGAGAAGAACATGGAGACTGTCATAACTTATAATTGCTGAAATATAACTAATAATGCCAAGCGAATGACAGTTTCACGGCGTACAAGTGCCTTGTTGAGTACTGCTCTACCGATATTTTAATATTGTTTTTGAAGCATTTACACATATGTCTGTACATATCAAAAATTTTCAGATAATTTAAACTTACATTTATGAATGACTTACTTAAACCTAAACAAATATCATAAACCTAATTTTCATTTGTGAATGCACCTTTAAGTAAATACATTCTCTGAAACACAAATGTTTACAATTTTAAATTGCACGCGCAATCTGTACTAACTCTGCATATGGATCAGGGTTGAAATTTTTTGATCGGATCGCTTGGTCTGACTGATCGGAGTGAGTTTACGAACGCGTCATATTAACCTGATTGATTTTACGAACGCTTCAGATTGCATCAGATCAATTCGATCGACTTTATGAAAACACCTATTGGGCCAAAATTTTGTAACTTTAAATTCTGTCTGATTTCAAATTCTTTCGGAATTGGATTTTCCCCAATAGGAATTCTACTGCTCCAGATCAGTAGAATTTGAAATTAGACAGAATTGAGATTTCCATAATTCTTTCTCAAATTCTACTGGTTTGGAACAGTAGAATTCGTAGTGGGGAAAACTCAATTCTGCTGACAGAATTTAAAGCTACAAAATCAAGACCTTGAATTGTGAATAGGTAAGGTGGTACAGGGTATAGGTACTCGTATTTCCTTTGTCTTAATACCAAAACATTCATCTTTCGTAACAAAAAATTTACCGGAAAAACTATGTTTTTTCGAGCCTGTAAATATTAAAATTAGTATGTAATCCTTACCATCAGTTGGGAAATAATATTAAAATTCTATTTCACCTATATTTACATATTAAAATGAGGTATACATAATATAGTGGAAATTGAAACTAGTCCACTGAACGGAAACAACTACATTAAAATATGAAGAGCTCCTCCAGTGTGGGAAATTGTCATTTCCGGCATATAAAAATTTGATTTACAAGTGTGTACCTATTGAAAGAGAATCGTTAGTAGGCAATGGCGCCGCGCGGGGCATGGAATAATGGTTGTGTTTCCGCTGACGTAGTCGTAGCGTCCTTGTAGCAAGTCATCAACTTGATTTTAATTAGGCGTACAGAGGCGCGCGAATCGTAAATCAAAGCGCCAATAGCCAACGCATCCGGCCAGGACAATGGAGAGGATGGAGACATCTAATAGAAAGGAGACATCCTTTCATTCCTTTCTCCTTAACAGATAGACAATTTGCAGAAGAAGAAATGACATGTGTCAATAACCGAGTGAAGATGATTCACTAATTGTTTGATGAAATGATTTCTTTTAGCAATTTGCAGAACATTCTGGGTAGCCCGAAGTAGTCTATCAATAGTGTTGTCTTAAGGTATTTATTATTATAATTATAAATTAAGAAGTTGGGAACCAGGCAGAACCAAGACTGGCAAAAGTGCAAAGAGGCTGCATACATATAGACGAGCGCTAAGGAGATACCGTATAATTCTTCATCTTGGTCGATTATGACGGATCTTTTGAAGGGCTATAGGAAGCAAACAGCAGTATACAACAGGCTATTCCAGCTCAATTAAGACAAATTAGTAAAATAAATCACGTATATGCTTAATAAAGAAATAAAATAATATAATTAAACAATGAAGGTAGAAAATAATTCCTAGATGTTCAGTCAGAATCTTTATTTTCGGTTGTTGTAATCGGGAAAAATTTCGGTTTTCAGATTTCAACCGAAATATCCATTTTGACCATCCCTGAATCCATTTTGACTAATTTCGTTGTGACGTCTGTACGAACGTACGTACCTACGTATCTCGCATAAGTCAAAAACGATAAAAGTACATTCACAAATAAAAATTTAGATTTATAGTATATACTTTAGATTTAAAAACCTTGGCCGCACATTATGTTATGACTCAATTCACACTTCAAAATTTACTGTCTCCAAACCCAAATCATAAAGCTAAACATTGCAAGGTCCAAACTTTAGCTTTATGATTTAGTTTGACGTCACAAACTCCACCAATGAGGACGAGTCTAAAACGATCTTTATTTAGTATTCACTTGGATTCGACCTTTAAGCCAAATGCGAGAAGAACAAGGAGACTGGCAAAACACGAAATATAATTACTAAAATATAACCAAAACCAATAATACCAAGCGAATGACAGTTACATGGTGCGCGAGTATTTGTTAAGTACTGCTCTACCGATATTTTAATCTTGTTTTTGAAGCATTTACATAAATGTCACTACAAACAAAACTAAATTAATGTTAAATTAAACGTGCATTTATGAATGACTTGTTTAAATCTAAGCAAAAATCATAAACTTAATCTTCATTTGTGAATGTACCTTAAGCCGTAGAAAGTTGAAATTTTGTATTTAAAACTACTATAACATCTAGTTGTGCACCTCTCTTTTTGGTCATTACATAATTTCCAGAAGTGTTACTTTACTTGACGCCTATAATAGATTTTAATGAAAAACTATTTTAAAAAATAGTCCAAAACTTTTCAAATTTGGTATATAAAACTTTTATTTCAATGGGAATAACATAGTAGATTTTGGTTAAAATGGGCTACCAGAAGTGATTTATTCGCTGAAGTTGTTAACATTTTTTCTTAAATAAAATGGTTTTATTTTGATTTTAGAAATAAATGCTTCAAATAATACATAGTTTTAGAGAATTAAATTCTGCGTCTAGTACATCCAATATTATTCAATTAGCTCTATGTATAAGCGAGATATGTAAATTAAAAATTTTATACTTTTTGGTTTTTGTACTAAAGCTTGCCTTAGATTAGGACAAAAAAATACAAAAATATAAAAAAATAATGTCTAATTACGTCACATACGTACAATTTTATAATGAGGTCTATATTTTATGGTGGTCTTGCGTACAAGGAAGTCATGTGATGTACACATCAGATTTTTTTCTAAAATTAATAGATAAAAAGATATCACCAAATCTAAATTTTATCATTGAATTTGCTATGTTCGGGAAATGAAGTAGACATCTGGTATAAAAAATTATGATAAAATTTTTGTGTACATTTTACATTATACAAATTTTCTATAAAAATCTCCGTGCATTTTGCGTAAAATAAATCCAACCCAAAGCGCATTCACTTAACCAACCGAATGTTTGTGAAGTTAGGCAGGCGTGATGTCTGGGTAAAGAGGAAGTGACATGAACATAGCAGCATGCAGCCGTGTGGAAACACTCCCTTCACCGCGGAAACATACTCCCACATGCTAATGGCCAGGTACGGCGGCTCTTCCTGTACCATCCTTTGTTGCACCAAGGACATCGCTTCACACACACATGCATATACACCCGCTCACCTGCGAAAACCAAGATTGATGATCGCAAAGGAATATATGACAATGAATTACCAAAATCGTTTTGCGAATAGACCATTCTATTACTAAAGTATACATAGAAAACTGACAATTAATAATAAATATATGTTAAGCTCTTACAATGCATACGACCAAAATGCAAAACGTACGTAACTAGTTGTGCACACGGTCTCAAATATATCATAGAATCACTTTTTTCTATTTCGGTGTTCTTATGAGTCTATAAAAGCACTGTTTATCACTGAAAACACGACGTTTAGAAGATCTATAAACGTACTGTTTTTGGCGCCTTTCGTATTCTAGAGGTGGTAGTCATGACAGACGAATTACATTACATATAATCACAAAATGGTAAGTTGTTTATGTTGAAATATTACTTCTAATTATTGATTTTTATCTTTTCTCCAGGCGATAGAATTAGAAAGAAGAGAAGTTTATAGCTATAGCTGTGTTAGTTCAGAAAGAAGAATCTGTGAAGTCAAAATCTTTCAACTAAAAAATTATGAAACAAGAAACAATGCGCTCAGATTTACTTTGTCAAAACAATTTAAACGGTAAATTTTATTTATTACAATTTAATTTTATGGTCATATTGCAATTTTCAGCTGATTGTATTGTTATATCAGGCAGGTTTTGAAATGTATGGTGCACGTTACTTGATTGCCTTATGATACTTGTGTTTTAATGTACTATTATTCTACCGATATATTTCAAATAGCAAAAAAGTGACCCCTAACTAACCCTGACAGCTTTCTGTTGTGAGGTGATGCCTGGTAAACGCCCTTAGCTCACCTCAGTTGCTTCACTAATTTTGACCGTTATTTTTGTCGTAACTGAGGTGAGATAAAGTGAGACCGAAGTGAGAATGATTGTTTTGCTGTTACTAGCTGTCACATACAGTTAGTTTGGTTATTGTAAAAATTATTTCTTTATTCCTTTAATTTTATTGATTATTTGGATCAAATGGCCGATAATATTAAATATATTGTGCTGGAGTTAATGTAATGATTATTTAATTATTAAATAGCGGCTCGTTTTCCAAACATTTACTATTTATTATTTTTCATAATTTATTCCACCAAAACAATGAATATTGCTAGTCCTGTCTATATGTTTGTCTTATTGTATCTCGTACATCCTACGTATGTTTCTCGAAGTTTTATTCGTTTACTTGTACTCTCTACGGTGACGATAACGTATGTATTGAGGCCACGTAAAAGCCTGGGGCCGGTTACGTTACCAGCAAAGCAAGCAAGCCAGCCAGCCAAGCAGGCACGAAGCGATGACCTTCACACGCTGCATTACCGAAATGTCTTCAGCGAGTGAAAGTGTTACGGTACCCACTTACACCAGGAGGTTTGTAGGTGCTCTCGTTCCGTTGCGTCATACCGGTATATAATAAGACACAAAAATGAGGGGACTTATGTCATGAGACACGTGAATATTATTATATACATTTCGGCATTCAGAGTTGTTTTGGAGAGTGTATACCATCGCAGGTCTTGACATATTTAATGGCTTCTGATATTGTAGCGTTTTGAAGTTACAGTTATTAGAAGTGAACCACTCTACAATTTTAAGCGTGAGTTAAGTCACGAACAATGTTTTGATGAACTGAAGATGTTTTGGTGTAAATTATGTTCATTAGGTACCGTAAAACTTTGGTACAATAGACCATTTCAAAAATGTCCGCGACCTCTACGTGTTTATTTTGTGAACTAAAAACTTAGTGCCGTTAAATGGCGGCGTACGAGAAATGTCAAAAAGAATTTAAATAAAAAGTAAAATATTTATGCTGAAAATTAAAATTTATCTAAATAAATGGAGTATATTCATCAGTTATTTATAAATTATGTTATTATGATAGGATTTGATAACATAATTTTTTATTTTAGATTATTCGACCATCAGGAAAATATTTAGGATATTTATCTTGCGATGATTTCTTTCTAGTAATAAAATAAATTCAATTTCCACATATTTTATCAATTTTTTTAGTTTCCATTGCTGTCTATTTATTCTACGTAATCCATTCTTTTCTTCCGTTCATATTTTGAGAAAAGAATGAAATCAAATGATTTTTTAAAAATTATTATAACAACGCGGTACGCAACGTATAGTATCCGTCATATTTACTATTATTAATTACTTTTCCAATGAAGAAACAAATACTAACCAACAAAAATAATCGAACTGTCACCTGTCATATCGTAAACAAAGATGGGTATACGGCACTAACTTTTGTTATCTCTGTCCAAAGTTTGCACATGCGCATTGAATTTTTGAAATGGTCTATTAATTTCGTTTTGAGTTTAGACCATCATCATGATACAGGAAGACTGTCATATTCAAGTTACTCTTCATTCGATTGAAGCAATCCAGGGTATTGGCGTGAAAGCAATCAACTCCATCTTGCACAGTCATTTGGATGTGCGACAGCTATGTGCTCGTTAGATTTTCCAAAATGTAATCCCAGCCAAAAGAAAGATTGTGGCATTGCTATATAATCACTCTCGTTTTGTTCGCGCTTATAACATCGCTACAGGACAGGCAACGAAAGTTGGCTCTATTCGTAAAAACAGCAGTCTGCTTATCCTTGTCAATTCTGAATGTGCGATTCCACCATTTTTATCATTTCATCTGATAGTGTAAATTAAACTAAGACTATCGTTGAACATCCTGTGAAAAATCCTATTAATAAAGAAGTTATGGTCCCCCAAAATTTGAAAAAATAGATGTGTTTTATCCGTGGATCTAAATGTTCTTGAAGAATATGATAATTCAAAATTATTTAATACTTTTCGATAGTCATATTTAAAAGAGAGCAATTATTCCAATATTAAAAAAAATGATTAATCTAATTAAAATTTTACAAGAAAATATGAAAATGAGTTTATTTGTGGAAAAAGCGCTAAATAGAAAGTTTTTATTTTCTTTAATTTCCCGAAGAAACACCAATTTAATAGCATTGTTTGCCATATCAAATATAATTATAATTTCACCTGCTTTACTTTCATTGATTGTAAGGGTTGAATGACAAAAGGTGGACAAAATTAAATTCAATTATTTTAAAAGGCATACTTTTTAATGTGATTAAATAAATAAAAATATATCATCACGACATATTACCCATTGCTGGGGGTGCCAATCTCCTTTGTACACAGATTTCGGTAATGATGATGACATATTTGTACCGTGCGGGCGTTTACCAGGCGTCACCTCACCGGCACTCATTGCTGGCGTGGAGAGTGCAGCACAGGGGTCATTTGATTAAAAATATATATGTATAGGGCGCGAGCAGACACGTGACTCGAGCGACATTGATCAGCTGATTTGTGTGCGCATGTCATTTTGACAAGAACATTGTCAATTTGACAAGACCAATGTTTTGACTTATATTGATTATGAATTGCTAAAATGTTAATATTTTATAAGTTTTAGGCAGCAAAACACATGAAATTAAAAATAAAAACATTTTAGCAGTTAAAAATCAAAATAAGTCAAAACATTGATCTTGTCAACGTGACATTGTTCTTGTCAAAATGACATGCGCATACAAATCAGCTGATTCTAAGCACGTCAAGGTCCCTCGAGTCACGTGTCTGCTCGCGCCCTATATTTAATACAAAGGTGACTGCATATTACATTTACTTACTATGAAACCATGGTTTCAAACAGACAAGTAGTCAAAAATTATTCTTGAAACAGAAATTACTAGAATTTGTCACTTGTAACTTGTCGACTAGTAATTTTTATGAAACAGGGATCTGGTAAGATATTTAAAAAAAACAGAATAAATATGTTCTAAGTTAACTTTGTAACTTAAATACATTTGAAAGATTTAAATTGATAGTACAATTTTTTTTCCATGGCCTACCTGATTTTCTTAACCTTCATAATTATAGCGTGACCCTTCAATTGTTACCTAATAATAATTTTGCTAAATTTTATGTTACAAATGAAAAAGTATTTTCATTATTTTTATATTTCTGTAAGTGACTCACCATGAACATCATACAAATTTATATATAGATATTTATTTTCCTGCGATAAAGCTTGATATATGTCCTATAATTTATTTAGAGATTAGAAGTTCTTGTCCTAGTAATCCAACAAAAATTCGATTTCTAGTTCAATATCAAATAACCAGTGGACCGTGCCCTAAGCAACTAGTGTTGAGCATGCCTACATAACATCAACGGAATGGGAACTGAATCAAACCAGGCCAACAAACAGACTCGCGATATCTTCCTCGTTAACGAGTTTTTATTTTTTATTATCAATGCAGTTGCACAAACAATGCCTGCATGTTTTCTCTCAGTTGAGAGTGTTGGTGCTTAAAAGCCGCTTGTGTAATATTATTGAGGTTGTATTGAAAAAATAATCCGCATGTTTGACCTAAATAAATAGTCAATCAGTGTAAGCGAGTGTGTGTGTTGGTTGTGGTCGATGATGTTATGAATTCACAATGCGGGCTGGCTGAAAATGAAAGTGTTTTTCGACAATGAATACGGATAATAGCGGATTATTTTGCGAAGAAAGAAATAGCTGTTTGACAATTACATACAAATTTAAAATTGAAAAGTGAAGAAAATCGTCATTAAAAGTTCAAAAATCGGCACTAAAGGAATTCATTATACGACGATTTCATGCAAATGTGGTGTTGCCAACCTTATTATAATTATTGTACATATAAGAAGATAAAATGGGTAGGTGTACGATGTACAATAGTAAATTTGTACGTAAAATGACAAAAAATATGTGCAAGAAGAGCGAATTAAATAATCCGATGAAGAAGTTTGACATAACAAACATAATTTTGAGTAACTATTCTTTACGACAACTTTAATGTTGGCAACAAGTTCGTTTGTTTGTTTAACAGCAACTAACATATTTGTCACATACATATATACATAAAATCACGCATTTCCCACTTAGCGAGTTAGCAGAAACCCGAAACAATAATAATAATAACCACAAAAATAATTAAGTACTCATTCTTTCAACAACATTCGTATTAACATACAACAAATGACCGATTTTCGGTAGCGAAATATCGCATCCGGGCCACAATAATAGTTACGAAACAATCATCCTTCGTCACACATTCCTGTCTAAGTACACTATTTTTGCCTCGGCCACATTCAAAATCGTATTCAAGCAAGCCCTTCTTCTCTTCCCACTCGGAAACTTTCTCTCTTTTAGCACCGTATCAATCACATCCATCCACTTACACACTGGACGGCCACGCAATCGAACATCCTCAACTTCACCAAGATATATACGCTATACAAGCCCTTCACTCTTCATTCTCTCCACATGACCAAACCATCTCAACTGACTCATTCCAACTCTCTTAACAACACTCTTCCTAACCATACATTCTTCATTCCCCAAATTAACTGTCGGTTAATTTACCTGTTAATTAAAAGAAAAATATAGAATTGACTTTGAGGGGCGCCGTTTTAAGACAATAAAATAAATATTAGTAAAAACAAAATTACTATAGAACTATACAAATTAACGTGAAAAAAGTGAACAATATATTTTTTAATTTGTTTGCATTAGAACTCTAGTTATAAGTAAAATAATTATCGTACCAATCGATTCGTTATTTTTCTACCATTGTTATATTGAAATAACTGTGAAAATATTGATTACAACAAAATATAAAGATTATAGTTCAATAATATTGATTACAAGAATAAATCCCACAATGAATCCAATATTTAAATACCTACTAGCATTTTGAAGAATCAAATCCTATATGATTCAGTCAAGTTCAATCAATATATTTTTGTTTACTGTATTAAAATAAAAAATCCAATTCATCTTCGTTAGCCAGTCATAAGAAATCCAATTTTTCACCCATCGTTTAAATCAGTTCTCTTCGAGCTCGTAAAATTAAAAACTTTCAAGGGCTATAATCTCAATGAATAAAACAACAAAACAGAGGGTGTTTGCTCTATCCTTATCTATCTTTCTTCCGCTATGCTGCATCACTGTCTGGCCGATTACGTTGTCGCTGTAACTATCTCTCTCTAGCACATTGTGCGGCCGCTGTAAATGTATAATGCATGTCTTATTTCCGTCTGTGTATATCTGGTAAGAATGGGACGGTTTGACCTTGTCATGAATACTAATTATTTCTTCTATGGGGTTGGACAGGGACGTGCATCAGCCCCGACAGAAAACTTCACTTGACATGAATAAGTGATTGTTGAGGTTAATAAATAATTGATTGTTGTAATCAAAGAGGAGATTTTTGTAATTTATAACTTAAAATGATAGTATATTTGATTAAGACATCACTGGTGCTTCAGTGGTAGTGGCAACTGTATTTTGGAAATATTAATATGTAGTTATTTTTGTAACAAGTGCAGGAAATTAGTGATTCTGTAATAAATGCAAGTTTGGATGGAGTTTCAGAATAATGTTTTCAGTATGTTTTGCAAACAATAATTTTTCTCCAATGGACCACAAACATAAGAAAAATTACGAAATATATTCTAAATTTTTAACATAATTATCTACTATTATTGCTTTCATGGTAACAAAAGAAAAATCTTTTGTTTTAATTATTTTTCGCATCCACTTTTAGTTTGAGAGCACTTATTTCTCGTACGATGTAATAGTATTTTACATTGCAAGACCGTTACTCAGAACTACGGGCGTGCACGGTACCTAATGAGCGAGCGAAGCGAGCTTATTATCCGTGCGAGCTCGTAAATTTCGGGTAACGGTTGAGCATTGTACAATGTTTTATGATATACTGAATCATAAATAATTTGAAAAAAAAATATATGAACCTACAACACAATACATTAATCTATTTGATAGAAATAGTCTTTGAAAATATATGGCGAAGCGAAATAATGAATAAATAAATCTGTATACATGTTGCTATGGTTTTAACAGCCCATAAATGTTTTTACCACTAGAGACAGAGCTCTGTAATAAGACGTTTGCGATTCAGTATAATGTAAAAAAATATTTATTACTATAATAGATCAAGTGTGTGCCCTAACACAAACTTTACCAATCAGAAAATTTTGAATACTGATATTCCTCCTTTGTACTAAAATGGAAAGAACTCAATAGATTTTCAAGTCAATCAATAAACCAGAAATGGTACCTACATTATTTGAAGTTTACACAGTTTCTATTAGTCAAATCAAATGTTACGAACAAAAAAATAATCATTTAAATTAATAATGGTAGAATTTTAAGCTAAATTCTTAGAAATTTGAAATTAAAATACTTAATCAAAATAACAATTTTTAATGTTTTTATATAATTGACAAGAAATAAAAATTTGGTTTTGCATAAATTTATAGATATAGTACATAATATGGTATGACTAGCGAATGAAAGTTGACGTTTAAATTATTTTATACATGTGGTTTCTTTTGAAATCCTAGAGAAGAATAGAATTGTACGAAATATTCAGGTATGAAATTTTTGTATGAACCCATTTAAATACTGGACTGGGAAAGCACAGAAATACATTACTATGTCTGGCTGAAAATAGATGGCCGACTAGGGTAAATGAATATCAAAACAGGGGTGCGTTTAAAATATTTTATGTTGATTATAACAAAATATTTTGATCTTTAAACTATTTAGTTTGGCAATTCTATGAAATAGGATTATTTTTAATTTCCTCTAGCAGTAATTCCGACTCGAGGGTTGCTTACACCTGAGACGAACGATATAGAATTTGCGGTATTAAATTTTTTAAATACATCCCTGAATCCTGTTGCTAAGGTCATTTTAAATACCTCCTGGTGTTGAGTACAATTCTAATCTTGTGTACCGGAATACATAAGGGTCAGTTTCCTTTCAACTCAAATATGGGGAAATGTTTTCAATAGAAACCACATCTATTAAATAATCTAAACGTCAACTTTTATTCGCTTGTCATACCATACTATACTATGTTACAAGTTTTATAAACGTCGCTTTAATCATGTGTAGGTATCTAAATAGTTTATAAAACGAGTCACATACTATACTTTTTCTACGACTGCAATTTAATGTAGTTGAAATAAAGAAATATACTTTTTAGGTTATTTATTTTTATGTAATGATAGTTGTCAGCCACCGCAGCTAACTTCTGCCCGTGCTTAATGAGTCATATACTAGTAGTTGATAGTTTTACGCCGTGTTTAAGATGATCGAAGCCACAGTTTATAAGTTGTGATTAAGATGTTGTTTGGTGCCATGGAAACCAGTACTTTTACTTGAATAGCAAAATTTTTTATTTAATGTATCTAAAAAAAAATTGGCCCTCAAGCGCCATCTGTTATCCAATCAAAATAATTGTAGTATGAAAATGCGAAATAGTGATAAGATTTTAATACAATTCTCTCTAAATCTCCTGCCCCTTTTTTAAGTTCCCGCCACTCCGTCACTGTCCCAATGCTAGTGGTGGATGTTAAATGGGCTCTTTGTGGGGCGTTATCTGCCACGGTTCTCACTGTGACAGCCTCGGATTTATCAAAATGTCCATAGGAAATTATTCGAAGCTGTGGAACATTCCTCTAATTACCCAAGCCACAGACAACACAACTCGAGAACCGGATTCCAACAAGACTTCATTTTATTAATAACCACAATATTTTACCAAATATTAACTCATAGTTATTGATGTTTAATGAGGTGAAATAACTTGATACTAGAAAGAGGATGAAGTTTTATATGTTGATATATTGAGTAGTTTATAACAGCCATTTGTATTGACTTTTGAGTATGATATTAATAATTTTAAACAGACAAAAAATTAAATGGAATTTATTTGTTTACCTATATGCAATACATATTTATTTGTTGAGTATTATAATAAATAATACAGAATTTAATAATGAATACTAATTAAATTGATAATTATTGAAATATTTGACATTTGTGTAAATACATATTTCATTTTTAATTGTATTTAGACTTCATTAAAATATACTAGTTTAAGCATAAATTTAACTAAACCTAACCTAACCTATGTTTACCAATATATACAGGGTGGTGACTTGGACGACGCAGCATAGGGGTTTCAGTAGTAAAATCTTAATGTGCAGTTATCTGCTCCCTTCATTATTTTAGAGCAAAACTGTATTTGAGTTTTTATTACAAAAAAATACTGCATCCGAATATGCTATTGTTTATAATTTTGCAATTTCCGGAACAGTAAAAATAGTCGAAAACTTTTTTACAAAAATCATTGATGCCATGGAACAAAAATTTAAATAAAATCGCAAACATCTGTCGCTGCTTAAAGAAATCTTTCGTCAAACTACATTGTTGTAATCAACAAATATTACATCGTTGTCAACTACAATAAAGATGTTCTCATTTTCCTCGTTTTAAACAAAACATCTGTCAAAGAATCTTGACGTTTAAAATTATTTTCAAAACAAGGATAAATAAAACACCTTTATTGTAGTGTTGATGACAACAATGTAATAGTTGATTTCAACAATGTAATTTGTCGAAAACGAAATTTAAGATTTCTTTAAGTAGTGATAGATTTTATCGTTTTGTATAAAAAAATAACTATTATTTTATAGGGTAAATATTGAAAGGATTTATAATTTCATTACGAAAAAGCTCTGTATAAACTAATTATAAATTTAAATAAATAAATATAATATTTTGTAAGGTTTCCTTTGACTGTTTTACCAATTTTGGTCGTCGTAATTTATTTTTTAATTCTTCTGTAATTATAATGGTGTGTATTCTTGTATCATTTAAGAATTTCCCGCACTTGCTCAATCGGGTTTAAGTCCGGTAACTGTGGGGGATGATTGAGCTTATTTTTCTATATTTGTACGTATTTAAAATAAGTGATATTTTTTTGCAAACATTCAAAATTCAAGGAAATTAAAAAAAAACAGCGTGCATTTATTATAAATTTAAAAAAAAAACATCTAGGCTTGTTTGTTTATTGTAGGGACTTTATAAAAATATGTTCAAATACAGAGAGGGATTAAAATAATATCTGAAATTAATTATTATACCTCAAGTACGATGAATCATAATTTTATAACATTTGAAATTTTTAATTATAATTTTATCGGCATACATTGTTAAATATTTTTTATTGTAAATGTTTATACTAAGTTATTTTAATTATCTTAAATTGTGTTCTTTGTTATTTAATCACTTCAAAAACTTTATATTGACATGCTATTTATAGGTTAAATACATTACAAACAATAAAGCGAAAATGTTTATAAAATGAAAAGAGAGTACATTTCATAAAGTTATCAATAATTTAACAATTATTCATTTAAATAAATATATATTTAACAATGTTGGAAAAGGTATTGAGTTTTTTTTTTGCATTTAATTATTGTTCCCATTTTCAGTTTATTATCAATATTGTCTTTTACATAATTTTAGCATTACATTAATTCAAATTTATTTTGTGATAGTGACGTACATTTCTTGTCAATTGCAAATATGGAAAATATGTATTCAAACCTGCTTTATTGATTAAATATTTTATTAATTCATATTTCTAATATTCTTCTTTACACCCGACCATTATTAATTCAATTACAGTGACATTTATCTGTCATTTACATACATTTTAATACTTCGACTGTGTAAACAAAGCATATTGTCTGCAGAATTTATAAAATTGGATTGTTGCTAAGGCGGTTGCTATGCTAAACAAGTATTCGACGTTTAGTGCTTATAATCTTTGTTTGTTTCGTATTGAAATGGCTCAGAAACACAAAGTTTTCTTTTGTTGTAAATAAATACTAACCTAAGTTTATTTACGTATACTTCAGATTTGGGTCTTTTGGAAATTTAAAAAACTTACAAGTCTCACGTTCGCTTTAATGAATAAAAGTTGACGTTTAGATTATTTAAGAGATGTGGTTTCTTTTGAAAACATATCCCTATATTTGAGTTGAAAGGAAACTGACCCTTATGCAATCCGTTACAGAAGATCAGAATTGTACTCAATACCAGGAGGCATTTAAAATGACCTTAGCAAGAGGATTCAGGGATATATTTAAAAAAATTAATACCGCAAATTCTAAATCGTTCGTCTCAGGTGTAAGCATAACCCTCGAGTCAGAATTACTGGTAGAGGAAATTAAAAATAATCCCATTTCATAGAATAAACTAAATAGTTTGCAGATCAAAATATTTTGTTATAATCAACATAAACGAAAAATGTTTAAAATATTTTAAACGCATCCCTGTTTTAATATTCAGTTACCCTAATCAGCCATCTATTTTCAGCCAGACATAGTAATGTATTTCTGTGCTTTCCTAATCCAGTATTTAAATGGGTTCATGCAAATATTTCGTACAATTCTATTCTTCTTTAGGGTTTCAAAAGAAACCACATGTATAAAATAATTTAAACGTCAACTTTCATTCGCTAGGCATACCATACAACTTACAAGATGTAACAAGTACAGTGTGTTCAATAAAATTCCTATAACTCGGAGTAGGGTATGAACAGAGAAACGTAAGTCTTATTTTCAATTCAAAAGTTAAGGTGTCAAAATTGATCTTGAAATGTAATTTTAAGGGAAAAAACAAATAAGAAGGATAGAGTATATTGACATTCGTTGTTTTCTAATTTGTTTCTATTTCTAAAATAAGATTCAAAAGAAAAACTTTGATTTCTTTAGATAATATTTTTTACAATATCTTATGTCAATTTGACATAATTAAATATTTTTAAATTGACATACGTTTCTTTCTACATAGCCTACTCCGAATTAGGAATTTTTTTAACGCTACGTACTAATAACAATTATATTTCTTTCATCTGTGCCTTTTATAGAGCCTGAAATTTGAAAAAGGGAAATCTCCCACTACTAGTTTCGCGGCCAATTTTAAATAACATAGCAACCGTTACCAAGGCGGCAGCCATTTTCTTGTTTGGAAACCTGGCCTATGTCATGACTAAACGGGTCTACTGGCACCTTAAAACGTACTTAATTCCTAAAAAATAGTATATTGTGTTATAAGGAGTAAAAGTGATACTTTGTGTGGCGAGCATGGAAGTTTGCACGACGAGGGAAGCGAGTCGGACAATTGCTTGCGAGGCACACAAAGACACTTTTATTCCGAATGACACATTCAATTTTTTCTTCAAACGCACTACTTTCCTTTTTATTCGTTAATGCTGTGTAGTTTCTATGGATATTCATTTATTTTATTTCTACCTTGTGAATCAAGTCACAAAAATGCAATTTCTACGACGTTTGAAAAAAAAGTATATTTATTATCTTTATGAATTATTTACCTTTGACCTAACCATTGTAGATTAAGTTAGCTTTAATTAATAGATCAAATTTATCTACTTTAAATTATTTATTAATACTATAACAAAACAAACAATGACGTCAGTTAAACAATAAAACCTAGTATATTACTATCACTATACATCCTCTTTAATATCGCTATTCAATTCTTTTCCGAGTTAGTGGATGACTAACACCGACAACTATGCCGACATCCGGATATTAACGCGTCGGTTTGTCCTCTTATACCGGGTTCAAATCTAAATCCACTCCACGTTGTGTTGAGTGCTTTAAAAGCATCAGAGTGCTGATGACGTCATAAGGGTCGATATGTCTGCGTGAAAACCAGACGCGGTGACGTCATCCATATCGAAGAAGAAAAGTAAGAGTGAAAAAATATGTAAAATTTGTTGCATTTCTTTTGGAAAATCAAATTTTAAAATAAATAAATATATCATCACGGCTTATTACCCATTGCTGGGTGTGCCAATCTGCTTTGTATACAGGTATTGGTAATGATGAAATATTTGCACCGTGCGGGCGCTTACAAGGCGTCTCCTCACGGGCACTCATTAAAAACGTTTTAAGCTGCAATAGATCCGTTTAGTGATGGCTAGGACATGTATCCAAACAAGAACATGGCTGCCGCCTTGGTAACGGTTGCTATGTTATTTAAATCAAATCTTAATTAATTTATTCTTATTAAGTAAAACCTGTTTATATTGGGTATAAGTAAAGACAAATTTAAAGTTTTATTTTCATTCTAACTAATCTACCTCAAGTCATTGATTCCGTTCGTTAATTTTTATTTTCATTTGGAAGCTATGTATCAACCTAACCTTACTTTTGTTTTCTGTTTGCCGCCATGTTGACAGTAGAACGTCGTGTAATCGTGATGTATCACGTTCGATTTTGGAGGTTAAGTAGTGATATCCTAGTGAGCCATGTTAGTGACCGAGCGACCTTGAAGCAACTAGGAAACTCACACAATACGTGACAAATGACTACTATAGCTAAACAGTGATATGGTAATTGTTAGCATTAGTGAGAAATTTAGGGTTAGAAAATAGAAGAATTGAAAGTATAAGATAAGAAGGAATTAGTAAATGCATTTGATGGTATTGTTTATAAAAAAAGTTGGAATTTATGTTATTCACCTAAAAAGAAATACTTGAATTTGAATAAAATAGTATACTTCCTTCATTATTACCGTGATATAAGCGGTTTTTGAAGAAGCCGAAAGAATTTTATAGAAATTTCTTACAATAGACCTTTTTAATTTAAAGATATAGAAGATATGCGCAATGGAGATCTGCGCATGGTAAGAACCAATGAGATTCATGGCGTTTGTTTCTAAAAAATTTAGACGTAAAATGTGAGAAACATGTCAGATAACTCTAAAAAGTCTTATCGAAATAAGTTACAAAAGCTTTTATTGAAGTTAAAATGTCTAGCGATGCAAATTTTCACCGAGAATACAGGTATTTTAATGACTGCAATATTTTTGACGTTTCGTTTGACAGCCCAACTGGCAGTTATTCGCGCCATTTTCTTACTATTTGCAGCGATAGAAAGAGATAGCCATTAAATTGAAAAGGTCTATTGTGAGATTATACCTTGTTCCATTTAAGCCATTCAGTATTGCGGAGCATAGGGATAGTTTTGACCTCTCTGATTGGCTGAAATTAGAAACAAGTTTACCCAATGTAATTTCGGCTACTTAAGATTTGCGCTGTTGCCAGTGCCATCTACTGAATGGCTTAAATGGAACAAAGCATAAGTAACATATTTTACAAATAAAAACTCCTAAAAATAATTAATAATAAACTAAATATTTGTATTTTTGAAAGCGAGATTAGTGTTTGAAAATACAACAGTTTATTTCGCAAATTCCAAATTAAATCCACATTCATGTAACTTGATACATACATATGTAATATGTAACAATTTTTTACTGTGTTCATTTGAACGATCACAAACGTGTTTGAAAACTTTGACATTTATAAGCCTGGATGTTAATGTTAATTAAAATTTTGTAAAAGAATTTATTACCAATTTCCCTGAAATCTCATTTTGTATTTTGTGAGTTCATTGTTTTCAAAATGTGTCGAATTAATATAAATGACAATACATTTGCCGACCGGTTTACAATTAAACTTATCTCCAGTGTGATCTGATTTTTTTTATTTTGGAAGTTATTATAATTTCATTGACCCTACAACTCCTACGAATACGATGTAAAAAGATTTAAAATTGTCTACAGTCCGTGAAAAACGATATTACATCATTCTTTCAGAAATAGAACATTTTTATTTTAATAATAAAATCGAAAAATTTAGTTTCTTCTACGTCATTCGTTCGTTGCTAGGCGAAAAATGTGAAACAGAAAATTTGTTTATTAGGAAATGTTTCTATAGGAACAGGAACAGCATATATTATTTACATCCGGTCAAATAAATAATGAAACAGAAAAAGGTTTCTGAGAAACTGTAAACACAAATGACTAAATTTTTAATTTAAAATTTTCGCAACATTTCTGAACTAGTTTTTGTTTTGGAAATGCTTGCCATCAATTTCGAAATTAGAATTATGTTGTAAATATAAAATATTTCAAGAAAATGAAGTAATTTTACTTTAAGTTTCGAGTAACTGTATTTTTACAACCAATTTCAACATCGTAAAGTTTTACATCCCTTACAAAAACAGGGCAACGAAATTTTGTACCCACCATAAAATTTGGGAAACATTTTAGGAAGGGGTAGATAAAATATTTTAATTTTGGAACGGTTTATATCATATAAATGTTAACAAATAAACATCGCTTTAGTTTATAAAAAGAGGTACAATACTATATTTTTTTTACGACTGCACATTAAGACAGCAGATATATGTAATACATACACTTTTGACTGAAAAACTGATCGTTTAATACAGGCTTAACTCTACAGTAGTCGCACACGGTCTGTGAGACCGGTTACGAATATTATTCTGATTAATTCCTAACTTCACGGCTTAAATAACCTATTATACCCGACTTTCCAGAGTGCTAGCTTTCTTTTGTTTGTATTCAGTAGTATCCTACACCTACATTCCGGTTTGACACACCGGCGTGACTTCTGATGTACCATTTCGAACTCAGGTCTATTGATAAATTTGTCTAAAAATCAAAATATCAATTGCAAGAAATTATGTAAAATAAAAGCTACTGTACCGTTATAGAAAAATAAACAAAATCGACCTGTTTAAAGAACTTTGAAAGAGAATAAAAAAAAAATTCAATTTATTAATATTAAAGAATTTTTTATAACTCTTAAGACCATTCACAAATGAAAATTAGGTTTATGTTTTTTAGGTTTAATAAAATAAATGTAAGTTTAAATTACCTGAAAATTAGTTTTGATATGTACAGACATCTGTGTAAATGCTTCAAAAACAAGATTAAAATATCGGTAGAGCAGTATTCAACAAGACACCTGCTCCGTGAAACTGTCATTCGCGTGGCATTATTGGTTATATTTCAGCAATTAAGATATGACAGTCTCCATGTTCTTCTCGCATTTGTTTAAAAAGCCGAATCCACCAAGTGAATACTAAATAAAGATGGGTGTACCTATAATATCTATATCATTTCAGACTCGTTTTCATTGGTGAAATTTGTGATGTCAAATTAAATCATAAAACTAAAGTTTGGACCTTGCAATGTTTATCTTTATAATTTGGAATTTAATTTACTTTCCTATATTTTATTTTTCTTTTTTTTTTGATAGTTAAAACTTTACTTCAATTTGATTGAAATTTCGTTTAGTTTGTTTTTTCAGTAATAATGTAATATAAACTAGGTAAAGGATATTTAAATTTGAATAGATTGACTTCTGCATATTATGCTTATCTCAAAACACCATAATGGTGGTTGGCAACACCATAATGATTGCTAAAAATCGTAATTAGAAACATCCGATCTGTGAGACCGGCGCGACTGCTCGTGTTATATATGTTCACGCTACTGTAGAGTTAATATATCTACAATCTAATAATAAGTAAAGTAAATGATATTGTTTCCATTCGTAATAAAACAAAACATTTGTTTAGCATATTCATCTGAGTTGAAATTAACTCCAAGCTCGGAATAAAACAAATGCACTATTTCCCCATTTGAGAATCGAAGGTAGTGCTATTGCGGCGATAGTGTTTTGTTGTGGCAGTGTGGTGGCTGTGAAACAAGAAACAAGCAACGTTTCATAACAGCAAGCTTAGAAGTGCCGTTACACCGTTACTAGACGTAGCAACATTAGATGCAGTCAGGTTGTCTAGGTTTAGACTCTGCTAGACAACCGCGGGGCGGTATCACACAGCGGGAGACAATCCTCCAGCGAGATCAGGAAGCTTAGAAATAGGAAATGAATCTTTGACTTTGGTCCATTTATTAAATTAGTAATCGAGAAAATAATTTCAAACAAAGAAGTTAGATATTTCTATTACCTAACCAGTGGCGTACAAAATAAATTTCTATATTCATAAATTTTCGAAATATATTACAAACATATTTTTTTAAATGGAACCCATATTTGATTTTAGTAAAAAAATTCCTATTTTGTTTCAAAAGAAACATCTAACATGTTCTATTAAAGGTAAACAAAAAGTCTCTTTTAATAAGTCGTAACTCTTATAGTTTTCGAGATAGCAGATATCCCGTAAAAACTCATTTTCACTGCCTTATAACTCGAAAACTATTGAAAATCAAACTCGTAAAGGCGGGTAAGAGTACGCACATTTTCTTTTTTGGCCTGTAAAAAAATTATTTCGAAAAAAATACTTATAATTTATGAAAATATATATTGTTTGTACATTTGGCAACAAAATTAAAATTATTCTTAGTGGATTCATTTATTCATATTTTTAATATTAATGAAAATAAACAAAATGGGAAATGCGTACTCTTAGACGTACATGAATCTAAGAGTACGCAACTATTAAGCCAAAGAGTACGCATATTATTCTGGTACACATTTGTCGCATTTAAATATTTTTTGGCTAGAATATGTGGTGCAAATATCATGCCACCAAAGTTTGCATAATTTGCACTGTATCCAGTCCATTTCTGGGGGATCCTTGTACTTTAAATTGTCAAGCAATTTAACATGTTCTGCAAGCTTCTTTTTCCATATCTTGATTGAAAACAGGCTTATAGGTACCTGCTTAGAGAATCTGAAATTGTGTCTCCTTTAAAGCGCTGTCTTAAAGTAGCTTCATGTAAATCTAGTGATGATGCAATATGTCTTTTAAATTCACCTTTACTAATTCGATTTTTTTCCTGCATTAATTCAGGAGAAAATTTTATTTGTCGATTGCTTTTCGTTTATAATTGCCCATCTATAGTGCAAAAAAATTAAAATGCAGGATAACAAAATAATATTTTATTTAAACTAAGGCTATGCATAACAGTACGCATGCGTAGGTACTCTTAGTTTTATTTTTCTACGTACTCTTGGATTTTACATATATTTTATTAAATATTAATTTTAATATAACCCGTTAGATACCTCTGAAATCGCTTATGCGTATTCTTAAACTACAATGATAAAACTAACTCTCAATAAGTAAAATAATGAATATGTCAAGCTGAACTTGATCGACATTAACGTATAAGTAACCCAAAATAACAATATAGAACACGAAATTTTTGTTTCTTGTCTACTTTATAATTGTCTTTTCTTAGAAAGACGATTTTTTGTACTGAAGATGGACACATAAATACGTCTTGTTTTGACTGTTACACCAACTGAATGGTATATTCTATTCCAAGATATTGATACTGCGTACTCTTAGAATGAGCGTACTCTTACCCGCCCTTACCCTATGTTTATTAAGCTTTTTTTATGGTTAGTACTACACGCCCTTAAAGTTTGTTTGTGCATCCGGTACCGACATGCATATTTTTTTAAAAATTATCCATACTTATTTTCAATTATTGACCACAGATGTTATTTTAACATACATATAATATTAACAATGAGTTAACAGTTTGTATATTTGAAATAAATTGTGAAAAATTGTCAGCCATCGGGATTCGAACCCGAGACACCTACCTTGCCGGGATAGTGCTCTACCAACTAAACTATTGACTGCTCTCTTCTCGATGGCTGAACAATCTTTCACTTTTAATACACGATTAATAATATCCTCAGCAGTTATAAGACCTTAAAAGTGAGATTGTTCAGCCATCGAAAAGAGAGCAGCCAATAGCTTAGTTGGTAGAGCACTATCCCGGCAAGGTAGGTGTCTCGTGTTCGAATCCCGATGGCTGACAATTTTCAGAATTTATTTTAACATACATATTTAAATATTTTTGGAAGTATCGAAATATATCAACTAAAATGTGTCGCCAATTACTCCACTGTTTGCGAACAAAATAAGTTTAACGTTTACGTTGTACAATGAAAAAAATATTATGACTTAGAATTACAGATTGCTTTCAAACTAGAAAAATTCTCATAAAAAATAGTAGAAGTCCAAAATGCATACAATAATGTAACTGAGAGTTACTTTGCAGGAAAAAAACCATGCTATCTTTATCAACCAATCGTTATCATGTTATTGTTTTTACATTTTATTTTACACGGAAAATAATTCCTCAATTCATATCTAATCATTCTCAATTTTAATCCCATTCACAATCCCTCCATTTCTATCATTTCTAATCTTGATCCCATTCGCGGAAGTAGCGCACCATGTAACACCGCCTTTACACCGTCCCTGACCTACTCAAGAACACAATGCAACAGCCGTCGAGAGATTGAAGGTGGATTCAGGGTTGGGGGTGCGTTCAGGCATCAAGGAAGGCTATGCTATGGGAAACACTTGAACATCAGGGAGTGAAATACGATATAAACAACCCAGTTCTACCAGCCAGCACAAAGAAGCAAGAAATTAAAATCAGGAAGGATAAAAGGATGGAGATTTAGGGGATGGGAATGTGTAGGTGAATGTTTTAATAATTGAAGCATTTAAATTTTAAATACAGTAAGTAATGGATAAGAGTAATAATAATTAGAGTTGTAATTATTCTTATTATTTCATGTAAAATATATTTATTCTCTCTCGAGACTGTAAGAGTTACGACGTCCACATAATATTTTTTTTAACGTATTAGACACTCGGCGTGCCACTTAAATAAACTACTTCAACTATATTTAAAAAAAATATTTGATTATAATAATATACATTATAATAAACTATTATAATAAATTACAGTATGTATATGTATAAATGAAAATCACTAACATTTAGTGACTCTCTTTTTCGCGCCCCCCTTGAGGTTTCAAATTTTTTTCACGCACGCTAACTCCACCCGTTCCAGTAGTTTTTGGATCCGAAATAGTTAATAACTTTCCTTTCGAGACCCACAGTTTGGAAAACACAAAGTTAACTAATTTCTGTACGTATTTATAATATATTTTATAATAGAAAATGTTTGCTCTCAGTAGCACATTGTACCAAAAATAGTCAAAAGTGCAAATCCGATTTTTTTCCTACATTAATCTGTCTGGAAATCACAATTCAGAGGCGCTACAATTGTTGTGGGCGGTACTATCTCAACAGTAACGTCCTCGGTTAGCCAAGAGAAAAATTATCGCATTTATAGTAAAAATGTATATGTTTATTATATTATATATTAAAAAAGTAGAAAGTACCAAAAAATTTAACTAATTGTCTTATTATTTATTCTACAAGACCGTGTCATATGTTGCCGAATTCTGTACTAGACCATTACAATGGGGAATTTTTTTTTCTACCAGTGCTTCTCAAAATACTCTTTTATTTTAAATGGGAACATTTTTTTTCATTCGCTTATTGGATTCAGTATTTTTTCTGAATTCAACGATATACATATATCCTAATATTATGAAATATTAGAGAAAAATGTAAATGAAAATTATGCTGTTGAAAAAACATCAAGCTTTTCTTCGTGAACAAAAATTAATTTTATCAGAAGTAATATCACAAGACCTCCCGATTTTATCGATAAATTTTTATATTGCACAATTTTTTTTGCTTAGCAATAAATACGAAAGCAAACTGCATGGTAAATCCCGACTCCAAAGGAGGAGGGGTTTTACCTAATGCCAGTTTGCTTGAGTGATTTTGCTTAAAAGCAAAATACATAGCAGTCAGTCATATTGACGTGACATTGACATTCGGGATCAGTTCAGGATCTATATGATCCTGTTTCAAAGGTGGTGCTTCGCGGGGGCGGGGACGAAGAAACTGGGTAGTACAAGATCATTTATCCCCTTTTAAAAAGAACGATTTAGGGTAGATGTGTGCTACTCGTAGTTGATCTTCCTGATAAAAAGAAAGCGGCTAATATGTATGCCAATCAATTGCCAATGAATAATAATTATATTCATAATTGATAAAAAAAATGTAGATTTATCTTATACGAGTATATTGATTTGTTTATAAAATAGTTATTTATATTATTATAATACATTCTAAACGATAATAATTAATTCAATAGTGTAATAATTGCATACTATAGTTTTTCTTTCCATTATTTAACATTTTTTTATAATTTGTACAATATGTAGATATATACCGGGTGTTAATTTTTTCCTGAACATAGGAATAGGAAATAATATTAAAATTTTAAATTCACCTATTAATTTTTGCGTCTAATGAGCTTAAAATGCTAAATAGTTTTAATAATTTTTAAGCCAGTATGAAAAAAAATATTCCGAGTACAAAATTAAGTATCAACATTTTTTCTACTCTTATCACGTACAGACAAAACAAAAAATTAATGACCTTTTAACCAATCAATAATTTTGCATAATATCACGAATATAAACACAATACGGAAATAAATTAATACACAATCCAATCGAATAAAAAGTAATCAAAAATCCAAGATAATATATCCTGTGTTAAAAATGGGTCAAGAGGCACCTATGTCGGAAGACAATACCACCCTTATAAAAAGGGATGAATTAACATAACACACATAGGGTCGGTCAACCCACACATTCCTTCAAAGGGTTAAGAAAGGTAGGGTTTTGTGGCTACCTGCTTAGGATTTTTTGTGTACCCTATATGATGAACGTCTATGGTAATTACCGTGTTTGCTGCAAGGGATTGTCTACAATCAATACTAATGGTTGGTTCACAATTGATATCATTTTGCATTGAAATTTGATAGTTTTGTTTAGCTAGGCAATTGCAGGTTACGTAAATAGGCTAATTTTGTTGGGTCTGCGAATTTTTAATGCTGAATACAAGAAAAAGTTGTTCAATACTGAATTCGTAATATTTTTATATCTATGATTTGCAATGAACAATGGCCGTTAACTGATTTACCCCTCTAGAACACGCACTAAATTTTGGCATCGGTCTGAGAGACCATTCGCCTAAAAAACGAGGTATATAGCGTTATCGACAACATAATCCCAAGTAATTGTTAAAGGACAATAAATAAACTGTAAATTATGTTTTCATACTCATGCATTGAAATGGGTTGTTTTGCGTCGCCTAAACAACATCCGAAACGTCAACTTCCCAGGTCTCCACCAGATAGGCGACCGGGAAATTATATAAAAAACACTCTCCTATTTCTAAAGCATATCTTAAAGAAATATATTTATAATAAAAAAGTATAGTTTGTCAAACATTCCTTCGCTTATAATAATAAAAGAAAATGGTGGAATATCGAAGGAACTTTAATTTTAAAATAATGAAGTTAGTGCATTTGGTTCACAATATTGGCAACAATTTCTGCATGGCGGCAAGACAGAGCATTTGGGAAGTCGGTAAAACATAACCAACAAACGTAATGTAAATTGCAACAAAACAACAAGAAATTTATGTAACAAGTTTATTAAGTTTAAATTTGCTATATACTACAAGTGAAATACTTGGTATAAGTAATAAATAGTTATTTAGATACCATGATTAACACTACATTACATAAAAAACACATCACAATTTGACACATCACTCTGAAATTAGCTACAAAGCAGTGTTATGTAAAAAAGTTTAAATAAAATTACTTGTACACAAATTACTACTTATTAGTTTTATACCATTCGTACGAAAAATATTGTACAAACCACCAATCGTTGTATGGCAACGCTCGCAAGCTCGTGCCGCCAAACACTCATCCGGGAACCAAGCGTTCACGCACTTGGTATGTAAATAACTATTTAGTTTTTATAAATTATTAATACATTCTTTTTAATTCACGCACTTGTAATTATAGAAATAATGGAAATTTTAACTATTGTTGGTCCCTGAGACCTAGTGGTATACTGAAGAGTTAAGGGTGTTTAGCGAGCAGTTGACTAGCATTGTCAATCGTTTATTATTTTAGAGAAAAATACAGTGTGTTCAAAAATAACCTAACTCGGAGTAGGCTTTGTACAAAGAAAAGTGTCTTGATTTGAAAGTAATTAAATATAAATTGGAAACAAGACAATGTCAAAAATGTTTGAATAATTTTTAAAAGTATTAATAGTTTTGCTTCATATTTTAGAACAGGAGTCACCTTTTCTCTTAAGCCATACATACATATTTTAAACATAAAATTTTAATACAAATTTAATCCAATAATGTGTAAATTATTTGATAATTGATACCATTTTTACCGCAAAAAATGTAAGCAAAATTCCACAACCAAACAGATTGCCCTACCACAAGGAATTTCTTATTTTAGGAAGCTGAATGACCTATTTCCACCCTTACCGTTACTGCGGGGGTGTTTATGGCTGTTGGCACTCGGACAGGTAGCGACAAGATATTTGGGACCTAGCTACCGTTCCGCAAAAGTACCGCTAGTCGCAAATTTTTTATCGATTTTAAGGATTCTTTACCTGATTTCCAAAGGGGGTGTGTAAAATTTTTTTTGGATTAAAATTGAAGATCTTTCCGTAACATTGGAGATACTGTTATATAAGGAAAAAAATGGACATTACCTGCTTAAAAGGTTTATAAGATGATATAGAATTTTTTTACAGAAAGTGTATTATGTGTATATATTTATATCAAGAAAAGTGTCGTATTTTGGAGTAATATGAAACGAAGGGTTTTTATAATTTAATAGCTTTATAGACCAGGTATTTTCATCTCTGGTAACACTGTCTGTTAACTAAGAGTTAAAAAAAATATAGCGACGATTAATACCAGACATAAATAGAAAGCACATTTATTACCTTCCGTCACCTTTAGGTATTATCTTTGGTCAAAAAATTCGGTGGTGAGTTTTTGATGAATATGCACGTTTTAGGATCCCTAGAATACGATTTTACTATTTTTACGATTATGTCTGTATGTGTGTGTATGTATGCATATATATGTATGTAATTTCGTCTGCGATAATTAATAATATAATTCCAAAAATTATAATTCTTTCGTATTTTTCTTCGTTACATCCATATATGAAGAGCTGATTAGATTTTGGTTATAATTGGTCAACCGGAAGTACTCTCATTTGAAGATTTTAACAGTTTTTCTTGAAAAATGATGTTAATATAATTTTTTCACATTTAATGTTATTATAAATATTAAAGAATATTTTATTCTCTATACGATTTGACTGCATTTTATACTTAATATTAAACAGATATAGAGTTAAAAAATTATAAAGAAATTAAATTTCATAAAGTAGCCATAGCTATGGAAACAGCTACTATATTAAGAAAATTCTGATTGAAAGATGTCAGTGTCAATTGACATATTCGTAGTATATTTGTTTTATAATTTTACTCGAAATATAGGATCTTTTTGCTCGAAACTTTCTGTATGGAATTTGTATAAAATGCATACAACTGTCGAAAGGTAATGTACATACAAGAAATTTAGAACTTCATATTAAATGGACGAGTAAAAAAATTATACAGAAATTAAAAATCATAAATTAGCCAGCTCAGCTATAACTCTGGAAACAGATGATATATTAAGAAAATTCTGATTGAAAGGTGTCAGTGTCAAGCACATTTGACATATATGTTTGTGTTATAATTTTCCTGGAAATATAGGATCTTTTGGTAGAAACTTTCTGTTGTATGGAATTTGTATAAAATACATACAACTGCCTTAATGTAATGTACAAGAAATAGAATCTTTTGCAAGGAACTGTCTATATGACATTTGTACAAAATACATAGAACTGACGGAAGGTAATGTGTTGGCCAAATCAGATTTTTTAATTGTTACTGTTATGAGGAGGTAACTTTCAAAATCCGGCATGTACAAAATTCATAATTTTGAGAAATCGAAAAAACTGTTTAGGTATACGAAAATGTAAGATTTTTAATTTTGCTAAAGCAGAATTTTAGGTTATGGGTACTACATACATGTGGTAATATTCGATACTAATAGCTTTTCAATTGTACAGTGTACAGAGAAAATAACAAATATGTGGGTTTTTGTTTGTATATGGTTGTGGACATGTCGACCTTTGAACGAAGCAGAATTTTGAAAACATATATGAATGGAACAGAGTATAGTACCGCAATCGACATGCCGGATTTTGAATGTTAATTCCTGTAACTTGTATCATAAAATTTGTAATTTCTTTAATGATTATAAAGCTAATGTTCAATTCAAGTTCATTTTTAATGAAGGTTTCAAAACATTTCAATTGTCTTGTGTTGTTATGTGTTGATTTTGTTTATAAATATAAATGCAATTCTATGGGTATAAAATAAATACATATGTAACTTCAATAAATGGACTTGTACTATTTGTGTGAGAAACCCCTCTATTATATTTTATATTATAAATAAATAAAACTAATATTTTTATGTATTTTGACGCAAAAACTGTTAAGTTATCAATTTAGGTCATTTACATAAGGCAATTTTGCATTATTTGTATCATATTAAAAATGAAAGTATTTTATATAAAATATAAATACATAGTTTAAATAATGTTCTGTAAACGTATCAATTTCCTGAATTATTTGAAAAGTTTTATAAGGGTATATCCTCTTTAAACTATTGATAAAAATTACCGATTTGTAAAAAAATTCACAAATTATTTTCAAATACATTAAGTTCATTATATCTAGCGTTTAATATAAACATTTTGAATATATTATAATACGTATGAAAACTATTAAATTTTATATCACATTTGAATGTGTTTTTACATTTATTAAAAGTACCTATGTATTTATTATGTTATTGTAGGAAATATACGAAAAGTTTATACTAATAGATATGTAATTGTTATGTAATAGCCATTAATAAGTAATTAAAATTCAATTTTTTACATTCCTACACATATGTATAAATAAACTAGATACTTTTTGTATATAAAATTTTGATAAATTTGAAGGAAATATAAAAAATATATGAATAATAAAGTTTATTAAAAATTGCCGGAACTCCAAAAATTATATAATAAAAATCGAGATAAAAATCTTTGATAAATTTCCAAATTTTATAATATATTTTAGAATTATTATCAACATAATATGCAAATTTATTATGCAATAAACAAATAGCAAGTAGTTATTATGCATTATTAATTTGCATTTGTTTTTTGTTTATCTATACCAGTTGTCTACTTTTTTTCTGATCATAAGAAATATGTAGGTAGGTACCTATAATGCTAAAAGTTTGAATCAGTGATAACTCTTTCCCTATTAATTTTATATCCCATTTAATCTCGTGAGCTCAAAATTATTGGTCAAATATTTTTGTATCTCGCGAAAAATGTATAACGAATTTTCATTGCCATGAAAAGTAAAACAAGTAATAAATTGCGATTTTCGAGTTTTTTTTCTTCACCAGTTATAATTGTTATAGTGATTAAAAGTAATGTTAACGAATTCACAAGATGCAGCTTATAATTCCAATCAAATTTGTCCACTTTTTGCTGTAAAATTAAAACGTACAGACATGTCGCTAAATTAAAATTTAAACATTGTCTTTTCTATGTTTAAAAAAAGTAGACACCCGGTATATTTTTTACAAAATAAGATATCTATACATACATAAAGTTTTGCGGTACAGTTATTCAAATTATACACCTAGAGAGTGTTTATATGTACATTTTTGATAAGATTATACAGGGTGTTTTAAAAAACTGTAAAAAATTTAAGGGCATATAGTATTGACCAAAATAAGTAAAAAGCTTAATCAACATAGGACTGATCTTCAACTGTTTCCGAGAAAAGTGAAAAATCGGAAAAAACTGACAAAGATAGTGATCGAACAAAATTTTGTCTATGTCAGTAAATAGACTATAAGAAAACAATAAAATTTTATATGAAACGTTTTTTCTCCATTTCTAATAGTTACGAAGTTATTTGAAAATTAAATATTGACCAAGGTCGCCACAACATTTAACATAGTACAATTATTTGATTTAAAAAAACAAAAGCACATCTAAGAAGACCTCTGAAAGGTTAACAAAAAATTCCATTTAATCAAAGTCGTAACTCTTATAGTTTTCGAGATAGCAGACTCATTTTTCACTGCCTCAAATCTCGGAAACTATGGAAGATCAGACCCATGTTGATTCAGCTTTTTTACTCATTTTCGTACTATATACCCTTAAATTTTTTACAGTATTTTTGAAACATCCTGTATATGTAGACATATATAGCTCATTATGTAGAATAGAAAGTATTTTTTTAATATAACTATTATTTGACACGACATAAAATTCGTTGTATATTATATACAATTTTTAGTTTATATTATTTACATTTTTACGAGGGGTCCGTCACTCAAAAATCCTTGTACACTTACATAAAAATCCGATTGAAAATCCTGAAAATCTTTATCTTAATACTGCAATCTTTGCAATCAACATTACAATCCCAAAAATCAATACAATCTTTATAAAAAAAAAATTAAAATCTCGGAAATCTTACTTGCAATCTCATATTCTTAGACAAGTCTATGCAAGTTCATGGTAACTATCTCAAGAAATCTTTGTACACTTTCATATAAATCCAATTGAAAATCCTGAAAATCTTTCTATACTGCGATCTTTGTAATCAACAATCCCGAAAACAATCTTGTAAAATCGCAGAAATCTTTCCAATCAACATTATAATCCCAAAAATCATTACTATGTTTGTAAAATCCCAGAAATCTTGGAAATCTTGTTTGCAATCTTATATACTTAGATAAGTCTATGCAATTTTATAGCTACTAATTCAAGAAATCTTTGTACACTTACATAAAAATCTGATTGAAAATCTTTGACAATCTAATAAAATCCCCATAAATCATCTTGAATCTAGTAAATCTTCAAAGATTTACAATCTTTGTACACTTAAACGTCGAGTGACGAACCCCTCGCATTTTTATATTGTTTATTTACAATTTTCTTCGTTATATACTGTCATACTCAAATCACACAATAATAAAACTATACATATCACTACCTATTGATAAGTACCATATAATCTTAAACTAAAACAAAATCTTATTCAAGTGTTTTTATTCCATTGACGAATTTTTTGATAATTGTTTGTACTTATGTTTTTTCTTATTTGTATTTATGCTTTATTTATTTTTTTTGTGTTTAATAGTTTGGAATTTTTACTATACACTACCCAGGGTATCCGTCTATAAATAAACTAGCAAATATTTAGTATTACTTTTAGCGATTTCAACTATGTCTATAACATAAACAATTAAAATATGTTAACTCTTCTGCATCATTTTGGATGTAGCTTAATATTCTTACTTCCGGTTTTGGAGTGATATCAACCATCCTACATATTTATTTAAATATAAAAACAATCATGAGATCTGTTTGTAAATTTGGTATCAGAATTATGATAGTGTCATACGGGCTTTATGTTACGGTCGCATAAGTTAGGTTAAATTAGAAACCGATTTACGGCAGCCTATACAATTCATTATAAATTATATATTGTTCATTCATGATAAACGATAAACATTATTGATAAATGAAAACAAATCAAACTTACAATATCGTTTCATGAGACTCTTCTTGTATGCTTTGCAGTCCGCATTTTCCGGCGAACATCTCCCCCCGGAATCATCGCTCTCAGTGCCGGAATCCCGTTCCCGGAGCACCGGACTTAATCTTCCGGCATTTACACTCAAGTCTAAGGGCATACAGTCATATCCACATTCCTCCCCTGCTTCACTTTTAGCCGAAGAAGGCTCGCTCTTAATCGAATACGATTCACTCTTCGCTGACAATCCCGGAGAGACCAACAAACGCGGATGTACTATCATCATGATGATACTGTCGGTGATGATACAATCAGATGAATAATTTATAGTATTTGCATTGTCACACACTACACAAAGTCACTGTATTATAACCTCACTGAATTGTTATTCACTTATAAACTTTTGAAAGTTATTTGTCGTCTGACAGATTGTTGTCAAGAGCGTAGCCAAACACGTCTTATTTGAGCGAGCGTGTTGAAGCGACTAGCGTGAACGTTGTGTGCTGGCCCAGTGACTCAGTTCTACTAGCGGCAGACTCGGGAGCGCTCGGCGGGAATCGTGTGGCGTCGGGTGAGGGGTGGAGGGTGCAGCTAGTTAAGGAAGGTTAGGAGAATAGGATGGCGCTAAATCTAGCGCCTGTGTGATAGGTCATAGACAGGTGGATGAGTATGGATCTAAGATTTCAAGTTCAGGACAATTGTTAGACGCGGATAAATAAATAATAATATGGGCGATTTTAACCATTATCTGCGAAAGGAAAATGCTTTAAAGATGATTAACGTTATAACCGTGGTCATAGAAAATCTTCAGCAGATATCGCGTTATAAATATTATTATTATTGCTGTTTTTAAATAAATATTTGTTTAAATTCTGTGATCCTTGTTTTTCTGCAACTTAATGTACCAGTAAGACATTTTTATAGAACATTTTTGTAGGAACGCTCAAACTTTAAAATGTACTAACGTGTGACTAAAATATTTTTTTCTACAAGTATATTAAAAGTTTTTAGGGTTAAAAATGTCGTTTTATGACACCAGTATTAAAAAGTGACCCATTATTGTTACTTTTACTTCGTTACCTTAGTAACGATGAATGGAACAACAAATCGACATTTTTGAAGTAATGTCAAAAAATTATTAGAAATATAACTTCAAATGAAAAAATCTATTGTGGCCAGCACATTACCTTCCATCGGTTCTATGTATGTTGTAAAAATTCCATACAGTAAGTTTCTTGGAAAAGCTTCTATAGTTACAGTAAAATTATAATACGAACATACTATGTAATTGTACTTGACACTGACATAAGTCAATTAGAATTATCTGAATATATTAGCAGTTTTCATGGTTATAACATAGTTCGCCGATTTATGAAACTTTATTTCTTCATAATTTTTACCTTCCGTCACCTTTAGGTAAGGAAGGTATTGTCTTTAGTCAAAAATTTCGATGATGAGTTTTTAATGAATAAGCACGTGCTAGGGTCCCTATGTGTATGTGTGACGATTCTTTCGGATAGCATAACTCCAATACCACCTTTCCAAAAATTATAATTTTTGCGTATTCTTTTTCTCTGCATCCATTTGAAGAGCTGATTAGATTTTGGTTATAATTGGTCGACTGGAAGTACCCTAAGTTTTTCTTGAAAAAACGCTGTTATAAATATTGAAGAATATTTTATTCTTTATAATATTTGATTACATTCTATACTTTATATTCAACGGATATAGTTAAAAAATTATAAAGAAATTAAATTTCATAAAGCAGCCAGCTGTGCTATAATATGGAAACATCTACTATATTAAGAAAATTCTGATTGACACATGTCAGTGTAAAGTGCAATTGACATAGTATGTTTGTGTTCTAATTTTATTGGACATAATTAGAATCTCTTACAAGAAACTTTATGGAATTTGTACAAAATAAATAGAACTGACTGAAGGTAATGTACTGGAAATATGGAATCGTTTGGAAGAAACTTTCTGTCAAATTTGTACAAAATACATAGAACTGACGGAAGGTAATGTGCTGGCCACATCAGATTTTTTTTACTATATAGCTATTGAACATGAAGGAAAAAGTGTAATCAAACCGTACAGAGAGTAAAATATTCTTTAATATTTATAATAACATAAAATGTTAGAGTTAGAATGGAGGATTCAGACATTGCGATATTTATCTGTCAGTTACATACATTTGAATAACTGCGTAACCAAGGAGTTTTGTTTGTTTAAAGCGTGGGCTCTGGGATTTAAATTATAGAAAAAGTATTAATGCAAATCTGTAGAAAATGTAATAATCTTTAATTTTTATAATAACATTAAGCTAGAAAAGATAACACTTAAAGGTATTTTTCGAAGAAAAACTATTTTGAGCTTCTAGTAAAGTGCCATTTCCTGTTATCCGATTTATACCAAAATCTAAAGGCCTCTTTCCATAATAGTAAAAGTTCGAAATACAAGGTTTCAAAATTTTCTGAATGATAGAATTTGAGTTAGAGTGGAGGATCCACGCATACATCATCGTGAAAATGTTAAAATTGGTTTCTAGGGACCTTAAAACGTACTCATTTACCAAAATCTCGATATGCGATTTTTAGCACGATCCCTATACCTCCCTTACCAACGATAGCGGGAGGTAAAAAGAGTGCATTTGTCGTCAGAGGCATAGAAAATTATTTATTATTAAATAATTTTTAAAATTTAAAAAGCCGTATAATTTTATTTGAGTACAACCCTGAGTTTCTTACCCTTTTTACAACTTTCCAACTGTGAGGGTGTAAAGAAGTCAAAAACGGTATATCGTGGCATCCTTGAAAGTACATGTCACTGTATGTAGCTCATATATTTACCTACAATATTTGCACTATGTTTGTTTTTGCCAAGAGTTTCACTGAAATAAGCTATGTTTCTAATCTAATATAAGAATGTAAAATGTAACTGCACATATATGTAATGTGCAGTATGAAATTTTTAACACGACATAGAGCAGACTATAAATAATGCATGTTGTTTCATTATAGATTATAGTAGTGCGGGTCAGGGTCTATACAGATGCAACAAATGCTGCATTCATGTCATAAATTAGATATACATTTATTGTCTATACCAATAGCAATACGTAGTTGAAATGTATTAGTAAATAAATAAATAGATCATGTTACTATATTCCTAATGAAATTTACGAGTTTTGATGTTTGAATTGCAGTATTGTATCACTTTCTATTTATGGGGCATTACTAAATAAACTAAACTGACCTTTCAACAAAAATTATTCAAATAAAGCTTTTTGAAATTCATAGAAAAATTTATAAACAATGGAGTATTCTAATATAAAGAAAGTCTAGAAAAATAACTACATATTTAATTTTGAGGTAAATAGTCGGAATTTGGACAGGAAATTTGAATAAAATGCAAGTTTTCAATGAGGTATGTGACCATATTCGAATTTCAATATATGTCATAAAATATAAAAACTAACCACTATTGCTTCTTATTATAATAATAAAAACTAAACAATAATTTGTTATTCTTATTATTCGTGCATGTCTAAACCATATACATAATATAAATAATTAATACACAATATACAAAACAATACAACAAATATTTCTCACTCAAACTGAAGTGCCCGATTTTCGGTAGCGAAATACCGCATCCGGGCCATATGGAGTGAGTTAGCTGAGCTTGTAGTTATAACCATATAAATAATCAAATTTGGAAATTATGGAAATAGGCCTTATGCATCGCCCGGCATTAACTAGGACGGAGAGGATGCATCTTCTCCGAAGATTCTCTTCTTCATGCCAGAGTAAATATCATCCGTAAAAACTGCCAGAGAAGTGGCCTATCTAAATAATATTCATCCAAAAAATTGCCGAAATCTGCGTACAAAGCAGATTGGCACATCCAGCAATAGGTAATATGCCATGATGATGATGATATTTTTTTTACAAAAAATTGCACAGTTTATAGCAGCTGGTGTTGCCTTAGCCAGATCTTCTCTCGTGCATTCCTCTTCTACGAGTAAGTTGGCGCACGTGTGAACAGGTGGGCCATTGTTTGGTTTTGACCACAATGACATAAAGTGGGTTCTGCTTGGTACCCCCAGTTGAACATGTTTACTGCACATTTTCCTACTTGACTTCATAGACGATGTAACATTAATTTGTAATAATATAGTTATTAGCAATTTAATGTTTTTGAGAAGGGATACATGCTGTAAGCATGTTAGAATCGAGGAAGAAGACAGATAGACTGCGGGAAGGAAAGAGACCGTTATAGATCAGCCTATCAGCATTGAGATTATGTTGTGGTAGTTGTGGTATGACCACAGCTGGCTATAACCATCTCTTTCCCTCCCAGTCTATCCGTCTTCTTCCACCCTTCTACCATTGTCACGTCACAAATCCCTTCCCCAAATTTTTAATAATTATTTTCTCGTAAAGTACGAATAATTAATCGATTTAAAAAAATACGGGTATTTTATTTTTTGTCTAGTATCATATTACGTAAAAATAAAAAAATCTACTTGTATAACGTTTTGATTTAATAGACACATTTTTCAAGAGCTTTAAAAATGGAGTCCTCCACTATTTTCTTTTTTTTTTATAATTTCTTTTAAATTGGAAGTGATCCGTATTTAGTTCCAGTATGTCTTTATTGTTATTTTATTTGAAAGCTCATTCACAGCTACCAAATTAAGAAATATAAATAAAATTATGAATAAGACATTATGGTTGCTGTTCACAGCTTTGAAAATAATACGTAAATTAATGTCAGCTGTCATTTAGAAAATATATAATTCACAAGCAATAATATTAACTTTATACCTTTTAACGCACTCTACATAATCATATATGTAACCCTTTACGTTTTTTTTATTTATAATTAATTTTAAATTCTTTTTCCAGAATGTAAATTGACAGCTCAAATGACAGTTGTTATGCTTGTGCTTAGGTTTGTGTAAAATATTTAACATTTGCAAATACTTGTGTTTATGTCTTATGTTTATTTTTATTTTCGATAGCTGTGAACATTTTCATAAGAACCTATTGTTTATATCGTTAAGGCCAACGCGCACTTCAGCGACCGAAGCGAAGCGCGGCGAAGAGAAGTTTTTTCATTCAATGTATTCTTATGTGTATACGCGCACTTTGGAGCAGCGAAGAGCAGAGCAACGAGGCGACTATTCACATAAGAATACATTGAATGAAAAAACTTCGCTTCGCTTCGCGTCGCTCAAGTGCGTGGCGGCCTTTATTTTTATTTTTATGTATAATTTTATTTTTATTTTCGTAGCTGTGAATGAGCCTTTATTTAATAATTTTTTAAATATTCTATGACGTAGATAAAGCTCATTATGTTCTTAAACAGTAGAGCTTGTTAATAATTGGAGTTACATAAAATGATCTTCTTCAACACATCGAATTTTTTGACCAAAGACAATACCTTCCTTACCTAAAAGTGACGGAAGGTAAAACATGCTAAATATACGAGTAGTTTAAATAAAAATAGAAAATTACGTACAGTTGGATTAAAATTATTAAAAAAAAATCTGATGTGGCCAGCACATTACCTTCCGTCAGTTCTATGTATTTTGTATAAATGTCATACAGAAAGTTCCTTGCAAAAGATTATATTTCTTGTACATTACCTTAAGGCGGTTGTATGTATTTTATACAAATTCCATACAGAAAGTTTCTAACAAAAGGTCCTATATTTCCAGTAAAATTATAACATAAACATACTGTCAACTGCACTTGACACTGACACCTTTCAATCAGAATTTTATGATGTAGCAGCTGTTTCCAGAGTTATAACAAAGCTGACTAATATATATGGTATTTCATTTCTTTATAATTTTTTAACTCTATGTCCATTTAATATGAAGTATAAAATGCATTCAAATCATATAGAGAATAAATATTTCTTTAATATTTATAATAACATTAAATGTGAAAAAATGATATTTAACATCGTTTTTTCAAGAAAAATTGTTAAAACCTTCAAATGAGGGTACTTCCGGTTGACCAATTACAACCAAAATCTAATCAGCTCTTCACATGGATGTAACGAAGAGGAATACGAAAGAATTATAATTTTTGGAATTGTGGTATTAGAGTTATCGCATTCGAAAATTTTGTCACACACAGACACACACACACACACACACATACATACATATACACACACACACGCACACGCACACGCGCACGCGCACACGCGCACGCGCACGCGCACGCGCGCACACACACACACACGCACACGCACACGCACACACACACACACAACGTGCTTATTCATCAAAAACTCACCACCGAATTTTTTGACCAAAGACAATAGGTAAAAACTCAAATACTTAATTATTACAAATTGCCATTTATAACAATTTAATTTGAATTTTTATACTACAATCACCTAATTTCCTTGATCTTCGTACATATTTAAAAATTTAAAACGTATTAAACCATGATGAAAAGTAAAAATATCGGCGGACTTCCAAGAAGTTTCAAATAAAATCACAAAACGTTTAAAAAACCGCGACCTATTTCACTCGACCATTTGCGTGATCCAATTTCTCTACTCTCTACATATTCACTTGCAGTTTTATTTCCTTTGCTTACTGACTTACAACACGCACAGGATTGGAAGATTGGAACCCAGAAGTAAGAAAGAATATCGGGACACCTGCATAAATAATTAAGAATATGGATAATTAATTCGCACTGCGGAGCAGACGATTTTTATTTTTATTTCCCAACCTTCAAAATTTTTAACACGAATATCATACACGATTTTTTCATTTATAGTATGTTCCGTAACGCAATCGGTTCGATCAGGTTTATGGTTTTGTGTTTCGTAAGTCCTGAAATTATTTACCGGTTTCTATTTGGAACGCGGTTCCTGAAAAAAGCTGATAAAAAGTCGGCAACCACGAAATAATCCTGGTTTCTCTGATATTTTTACTCCCACTACCGCTACTTTCAAACATTATCATAACAAAATCAATGTCAAATTTCTAAACCGCATTAGTGGTATTACTAATAATTATTATAGATGTAAGTATGAAAACATTATTTATATTTGATATATTGTTGGTTGCGTTATTTTTATTGGCAATAAAAGTAAAAGAATGTTCAATTTCGTTGTCATATTCAAAGTTATCATTCATATGGTTAATTTTTATTTTTGTTAAGTTGTGTCAATTTTAAATATCATATGATTCAATGTCAATCTGTCCCGAAATAGATGAAAATATTCAGGAACCATGATGTACCCGGAATCAAGATACTGGTTTTTGTTGTTGATTTACGGAACATAGTATTAAATTTGTAGATATTTCTAATAATTTTAACATATGCTAAAAATGTCAATTTGTTGTTCCATTTGCCATTACCAAGATAATTAATTTTAACATTATTGTTAAAAATAACAATGATCTGTCACTTTTTACCTCCCGCTACTCTTGGTAAGGGACGTATAGGGATCGTGCTCTAAATCGCATATCGAGATTTTGGTACATGACCAAGTTTTAAGGTCTCTAGAATCCAATTTTAACATTTTCACGATGATGTCTGTGTGTATGTGTGGATCCTCCATTCTGACTCAAATACTATCATTCAGAAAATTATGAAAAATTGTATTTCGAATTTTTTCTGTAATGGAAAGAGCCCATTAGATTTTGGTGAAAATCGAATAACCGGAAATGGCACTTTACTAGAAGCTCAAAATAGTTTTTCTTCGTAAAATACCTTTAAATGTTATTTTTTCGAGATTAATGTTATTATAAAAATTAAAGATTATTAAATTTTCTATAGATTTGCATTAATACTTTTTCTATATATTTTATGGATAAATTTATAAAATTAAACAAACAAAACGCAGTTATTCAAATGTAAGTAACTGACAAATAAATGTCACTATCAAAGAACTAATCATTTCAAAATAATATTAGTAACGTTTTAAAAAGAAAAAAGTAAATAGAACAATAGAAAAGGAATTCAATACAGTTTCCAGCATACGTAAATATGTAGGTAAGTATTTAGATTAATAAAAATTAACGATTCACGAAAATGTTTAAGCTAATCCTTATTTTTGGATTAGTAAATTCTATTCTATTCCGGTATATAAAATTTAATCTTCATTTTATTATAGCTCCGGTGGCTCAATGGTTAGAGCAACGCCTCATGTTATGAGTGCCCTCGGGGCTCTGGGTTCGAATCCCACTAAGGTATGGATGTGTGTGAATGTGAACCCACTCTGTAATTGGGATTTAATCCTGTTGAGGGGACAATATTTTAAGAAATAAACTGTCAAAATTAGAGTAAAATTCGCTAGTCTAAAAAAAAGAATTAATTTAATATTTTTTGTGACTCGGGCTGTAAATGGTGGGAGGTATTGTGTTGGCCACACTAGATTTTTAACACTGGTGTCATAAAATGACATGTTTAACCCTAAAAACAAATATTAAAAAGCCTAATTTTAATAGTAGAACAAATCTATTTTCAAATTTTTAAATTATAAGTCAAAATCCATTGTACGAAAATGTTATAATACAACCATTATTTTAATAACATGTATGTTGTTTATGTTCTTTAACTAAGTTAGTGTGGTCTCGCACGCAAGGATTTGAACCTGGACCTCAAAACACCTGCACAGTCGGTAAATTAGGATTCAAGAGAACTAATGGTGCAATGCAATGCCTTCTGTATCTGATTTTGAATTTAATTTGAGTGGTTAAGAAATTGGTTTGTCTGTTTAGTTTCCGTTTGAACAACGCTAGAGGAATATTAGCGGCGGTATTAAGTCTTATGCAGGGTTGGACTCAGGCGTAATGTGAATTTGATGCGCAAATAATCTACCAAAGACAGATTGCTTATAGGTTAGGCATTCTATTGCACTTGCAGGAGTATTACTTTTATATTGTAATGTTGTGTTCCAAGTAAGATATAGTAATCGCAATACGATGGCCCTGTGAAAGATGTTTCAATTTTTATTTAATTATTTTCTAACGATACAGTAAGCCTTTTTCGTAGATTTCAGTGTATATTTGACTTTAAAATGTGTTATTATTGTATCATATGCTAGTAATTTAGATGGACAATTTTGATATTTCTTCAAATTGTGTGTACCGTAAACCGGAAGGTGAATGGCGGCCATTGATGAGCTTTCAGCTGATATTTATGGACGTGGCAAAAGTCCCAAACGCAGGATCGTTTAAAAAATATATTATAATTATGGAAAATATCTTGACTGTATTATGAATAAGGTAATAATAATTACTCGAAATCTTAGTCAAACAGCATTATTTATCTTACACACAGACGTTTCTATGCACACCTGACCCTGCACCTTTTTCAGGGTCTATAACATCGAATACAACAAAATAATACATACAAAATAATACTGATCAAAAGGCGGATGCGATGAGTAAAAAATCTGGTGTGGCCAACACAATACCTCCCGCCATTTACAGCCCGAGTCACAAAAAATATTAAGTTAATCCTTATTTTTGGATTAGCGAATTTTAATCTAATTTTGACAGTTTATTTCTTAAAATATAGTCTAATCTAATCCAAGTAACTACCTTTTTTTTAACGCCTCAACAGGATTAAATCTCAATTACAGAGTGGGTTCACATTCATACACATCCATGCCTTAGTGGGATTCGAACCCAGAGCCCCGAGGGCACTCATGACATGAGGCGTTGCTCTAACCATTGAGCCACCGGAGCTATAATAAAATGAAGATTAAATTTTAAATACCGGGATAGAATAGAATTCACTAATCCAAAAATGAAAATTATCTTAAACATTTGTGTGAATCGTTAATTTTTATTAATCTAAATACATACCTACATATTTACTTATACTGGTAACTATATTGAATTCCTGTTCTATTGTTCTATTTACTTTTTTCGTTTTAAAACGTTACTAATATTATTTTGAAATGATTAGTTCTTTGATAGTGACATTTATCTGTCAGTTATACATTTGAATAACTGCGTTTTGTTTGTTTAAAGCGTAGACGGTTGGTACTAGATGACGTTTCTTTAACCCATTTTTACCTAATTTATTTTTTGTTAATTGACAATTCATTTTATTAATATAATGTCGAAATTATTATTTTTTTTTATTTAGGGAAAATTATTTACATGAAAATGTACAAATGGTTACAAATATAATCACAAATTGAGTAAGTAAATGTTATTGTAGAAGGCGCAAAATATAAAAAATAGTATAAAGAACACATTTTATAAGACTTTCTTTCGCACTTGTCAATTAGAAAACTCGCTAACGGTCGTTTTCTAAATTTTGACGCGTGCGAAAAAGACATGTCTTATAAAACACGTTCTTTAATATACTATTAAAGGTATTTTTCGAAGAAAAACTATTTTGAACTTCTAGTAAAGTGCCATTTGCGGTTATCCGATTTTCACCAAAATCTAATGGGCTCTTTCCATTACAGAAAAAGTTCGAAATACAAGGTTTCAAAATTTTCTGAATGATAGTATTTGAGTTAGTGGAGGATCCACACATACACACAGACATTATCGTGAAAATGTTAAAATTGGATTCCAGGGACCTTAAAGCGTACTCATTTACCAAAATCTCGATATGCGATTTTTAGCACGATCCCTATACCTACGTGGTCAATTACCAAGGGTAGCGGGAGGTAAAAAAAAACAACGATTAAAACTTACTTTAAAAATGGCAACCAAATATTTTTAATATGCAAAAATAATTTAAGTCTTATTTCTATTTTATTTTGTGCAAAAAACGTAACAAGCATTTCGGTCAGTAAGTGCTCTTCTACCGGTATCGGATGTATCATTCTCAACCGGTAGGAAGCACTTACTGCCCTTAATATTTAAATAAAAATAAAATAATTAATATAACAAATTTCAATTAAACCAGATTTACATTTAACTATATTTAATAATAATTAGACAAGGTAACTGGCGAAGGAAATATGGTTTACACAAGGCGGTATTAAATTACCATACAAATTGCATGTATTACTGAAGTTAAGGTACATAAAACATAAAGAAATACGGATATTACGTGCAAAAAAGAAAAAATATTTGAAAAAGTAGGTATTTTAGTGCATTCTACACAAAATAATATATAAAAATATTAGGTAAGTATTCTACAAATAATATCATTAAATATTAATATATCATCACGACTTATTATCTATTAATATAACAAAAATAAATATTTAATGATTATGATTTTGTCGGGTATCGATGGGTCTTGACGTGACCCACATGATCGTGAATATAATTTTAACTTTGCATCGTGACTGGACGTGAGCGTGAGGCACTAAAAAATTATCGTGCGTGATCAAGCGTGATTGAAATTTAATCGGGCGTGAGTACAAATTTTCTTCTATTTTTTTTTTATTAAAAAATTGTCTTAATTTCCATCTTTTACTTTACATTCTTGTTATTATTAGTATGTCCAACTATGACATCAACATTATTTTTTTGCAAAAAATAGTGTTATGCCCGATTGCAGAAACGTTCATCAACGCATTGTTCGATTAGCGGTTCATAAAAACGAACAAATTCGAATCAGTTTCCATGTTCTTATGACATTTAATTCATTGCTGTCAAAAAATCGCGTTACATTTTTTTGTTTTGATGAACCGATAACCGAACAATGCGTTGATGAAAGTTTCTGCAACCGGGAATTATTGTTGTACGCAAAATTGCTACCCAATAATTAATTTGAAAACTTTGGCAGTTTTCAAGTTTTCTAAATAATTGGTTTGAAAGCATTCTAAAAGAAGATTGGTTGGGAGCTTTTAAGAAGTGGAAGGAAATAATACACATATTATTATTGTTGAAGGGCACTACTTTAAAAACATTTAAAACAAAATTCTAAAAAATATGAACCATGTGCCTTATTTTTACTAATTCTAGCGGAGCCCTCGTATTTCTTATAATATAGTAATAAGTAAAGTTATTAATTACATTCAAAATAAATAAAAAACAAACATACTCTTATCGTGTGACAAAATTACCTAGAATACAATTTCTTGTTATCGATAAGCAAAATGCAAACACCCGCATTTTTTTGTACATTTCTCATCAAAGTATACAAAGTCATACCGGAAATATTAAAGTGTTTTATAGTAAAATAGAATAAATAATCAAAATTTATCTTCTTCAAACATCTTCAATCGACGGAGACTTATCAATGTTATAGAAATTAATCAATAAATAGTTGTTTATTCTATAATATTTATAGTGCTCAGATAAAGTAATTATCGTATCAATTAAAGTAAGTATTTTTTTATGTAGAACAATTTGCGATAACAAATTTTGCACGTACGAAAAATGGAAGAGTTCAAAATTTCGCAAAATGAAATATATTTAGGAAATACAATGTTATTTTTTTTCATTTTACTGTAGTTATTCACTTTAAAGAAAAGCTGTACAAATAAAACTTATTCAGAATTAAAAAATACATAATACGTGACTAAAATCAATCACATTTATTTATTATTTTACGAAAAAAAAGCAAAATTAAATTTGCAATTTACAGCATATTTCAGATTGTCATGGACTGTTTGTTTGACATTTAACAAACATTATTAGTTTCATGGCACTCTAATGCTGTAAATTGCAAATTTTATATTGGATGTTTTTAGTAAAATAAGAACCCAGAGCCTTCCAATCTCTAGCCAGACACTCTACTAATAAGGAAGTTTTCGATTTTTTTATTTTTTTATGTTATTTTTTTTTTAATATGAAGCGTTTTTACTTTTATATTTTGTAAAATTTTAAAAAATACCGGAGAAAAAGAATGTTAAACTTTTGCAATATTTTCTTCCCGCCATTATGGCGTATATAACATCAATTACTCGTATGTGTGAATTAATTCTCAACATACGTGCCCAAAACGTGCTTCATAGAAAGAGAGAAGCAAAACACGGCCAACTTTTAAAGTTTACATTTGACACTTGACAATTTAATTTTTGTGTTTATCGTATTTTCTAGGTTTTACGCTTATATATTTAAAATCATATAATTAGTTTTTTGCGATATGACATTGAATTTGACGTTTAAATATTAAATATAGAAGACACGTAAACGTTTTCATTTTAAACGAGCGCTCGTAGCGGAGAACCAAAGATATTGCATACGTCATCGTATGGCGGGCGATTTAACTAAGAATAAATTTAATATAATTTGTTCAAAAAATACGCTATACTGCATGTATAGTATTGCAGTAATGTAGAAAAATCATTACATTTCAACATGACTAAACTCCCCCATTAAGCTACAAGACCCCTGTGAGTTTCGTGTCGTGTCACATAATTGATTAGTAGTATATATTAATATGTGCTGTACTTACTTACAGGTACACTATTGAATAGAGAAGAGTATAACATGAAGATCTTACCTAAAACAAAGTAACATTAATTAATAATGGTAAAATATTAATAATTACAATGACAATGACATATGTAAATTTATACACTATTCGGATATTCTGATATACACTACGTTTACATATAGTTTGGAAATAGTTTCAGTTTTCAGTCAAAATTTCGCGAAACTGTTTACATGCAATTTTCAAAACAGGTTCACAGATTGATTTGAGAACAGTTTCGGCGCATGCGCATTTGGCTGATGTAAGTAACAAATCCTCTTCACTCCAAATTCTTTATTTTGCCATTATTCCAATTATTTTTTGTACTTTGTACCAATACGCACTAAAATTACACAACTGTCAGTTTATTTGTGGGTTATTAACACTAAATTACACAGAGCGACAGACACGGTATGCTCTGTACGCATGCGCAATATCGAAACTGAATTTTAAGTGTTGACGAGTAGTTTTGAAACTAGTTTCCAAGTCAAATCCATGTATTTTAGTTTTGGTTTGAGATAACTCAAAAACGTTTTGACACTGTATACATGGCGTTTTCAAAACTAAAAACGTTTTGAAAACGGTTTGAAAACTGCATGTAAACTCAGTAATTGACTAGAAGCGTTTTTTTTTTATTTAGACCGGTTACCTTCGGTTACATGGTAACCGCTTTTTATTCAGCATACCCGTTACTTGTGGTTACGTCAAACATGTAACCGCGGTATGCTGGGCGGTTACATGGCAGGTTACTATTGCAATCGTTTTCGAGCTGTCAAAGCGCTGAAATTTTGACAGTTAGGCAATTTTCAGTAAGAGTAAAAATGGAATCTGTGACATTTTTTGTCAACATATGTTATGTTACATCATTACGCTTTAAATTAAATGTACCACACTATCAACAAGATAAATATTTGACAAATATCAAATAATTAAATTGACAGAAATGTCTGTACTGGTCTGTACTAGTGATGTGCTACTAAAAAATTTCCGCAAGGAATTTTGTTTTCTCTCGGGAAAATTCCCGGAAATTCCTGCAACTATGATTTGTAGGGAAAAATATCTTGACTTTTTTCCCGATTTTAATATTTTCACGATGATGTCTGTGTGTATGTATGTGTGGATCCTCCACTCTAATTCAAATACTATCATTCAGAAAATTTTGAAACCTTGTATTTCGACCTTTTTCCATTATGGTAAGAGACCATTAGATATTGGTGTAAATCGGATAACCGGAAATGGCACTTTACTTGAAGCTCAAAATACTTTTTGTTCCAAAAGTACCTTTATATGTTATTTTTCGAGATTAATGTTATTATAAAAATTAAAGATTATTAAATTTTCTACAGGTTTGTATTAATACTTTTCCTACATATTTTATGGATAAATTTTTAAAATTATCTATAATTCAAATCCCGGAGCCTACGCTTTAAACAAGCAAAACGTCACTGTCAAACAGCTAATCATTACAAATTAATAATAGCAACGTTTTAAAAAGAAAAAAATAATAGAACAATAGGAAAAGAAATCATTACAGTTTCCAGCATAAGTAAATATGTAGGAATGTATTTACATTAATAAAAATTACCGATTCGCAAAAAGTAAGCTAATCTTCATTTTTGAATTAGTGAATTCTATTCTATCCCGGTATTTCAAATTTAATCTTCATTTTATTATCATTTATTATTATAAAAGGTAGTTACTTGGATTAGACTATATTTCAAGAAATAACCTGCCAAAATTAGAGTAAAATTCAATAATCCACAAATAAGGATTAGCTTAATCTTTTTATGACTCGGGCTGTAAATGGCGGGAGGTATTGTGTTGGCCACATCAGATTTTTTAAATGATAATTCCCCTTGCATAAACTGTCACTTAACCTAAAATTTTCCTTTTAAGAGAGAGTGAACTTAATATACTATCACAAACTCCTACATATACATATGTAGCGTAAACAGCTCTTGAAATAATTTTATAGTGAGTAAATTGTCGTAATATTTCGAGGTTAAGGATAAGTGTGGCTGGAAACAAAACAAAACATTTGCCGATCTGTTTACTGCACTTTCTTATGTTTACTAGCGTGCCGGCATTGGTGCACATGTGAATGTGTTAGTGTGTGTGTAGCATGAGTTAGTAGTTTCATGCTTTCATACGAGAAATGTTAATATGAAAGGTAATTACTCGTAAAGAATCTGGTCTTGAAGTAGATAATTAGAGTAAGAAAACATCACTCTCTATCAGTAAGAATTTTATCATGTTATGAAATGTCGTGTCGATATGGAATGATGTGTTCTACTTTTAGAATGAAATGAAAATTTTGCTCTCACGACGAAAAAATTATGACGGTATATCTGCAACGTTGAAAGCGCTTAACAGACGTCACCTCACGGTCTCTAAAATCATTTTATTCACAATCATTATAGTAATATGCCGATACCTAACGTTTTAGAGGTTGGGAAATACGTTATTCCTAACTCGGGGTGGCCCAAGAGTTTTTGACGCCCTAGGCAGATTTCAATCTTGGCGCCCCCAAAAAAATAAAAACTATGCTAAAATTTTTTACTTATAAAATTCAAAAACAATGTGTCTGTAAATGCCCTACAATTTCTTAAACTCTAGTTGCTACAAAGTTATCGATTTGTTAATTATTTGTTCAATAAAATTGTTGAATATTAAACAAGCCCGTTTCATATCATCATAATCATAAAGTTTTTTGTTGGAGAATGGGTAAAATCCTCTGCAATTTGGTGATTCTTTCAATACATTTGAATGTGTAGTTAATGCACCACGTATTCCGCATACCTTCACCGCTTTCATTGAAAATAATATTGAACGTGTTGACCGTTGAATTCGTGAAAATCGACGAATAACCGTACGAACTATTGTTAATATTCTTTCAATAAGCTGGGTTTATAATGACGCAACGTAAGAGGTAACGCGGACGCAGTAGGTAAGGTAAAAAGATGATCATGTGGTATGTGCTACAGTTATGGATGATTTATATTGAAGTAAAGTAAGCAGTAATGTAACAGCCGCAACGCAAGAGTTGGCCAACTTTCATCTTTCTGCGTTGCTTTACCTAAACTTCTCTACCGCTGGCCAATCAGAAGTCAGCATTTTAAATATTGCGCTGAAATTGAGGGCGTGATCCATTTTACTGATATTCGATACTAACTCATCTGTCAGAATTGTTTGTTTGACATAGATATGAATAGGAAAATAATTCGTTGTTGAAATAAATCAAATTTTATCCGATAAATCGTCTAAAGATTTCAAAAATAATAATAAAAAATCTGGTGTGGCCAACACAATACCTTCCGGCATTTACAGCCCGAGTCATAAAAAAGTTAATCCTTATCTTTGGATTAGCAAATTTTACTCTAATTTTGACAGTTTATTTCTTAAAATATAGTCTAATCTAATCCAAGTAACTACCTTTTTTTAAACTCGTCAACAGGATTAAATCCCAACTACAGAGTGGGTTCACATTCACACACATTCATGCCTTAGTGGGATTCGACCCAGAGCCCCGAGGGCACTCTTGACATGAGGCGTTGCTCTAACCATTCGGCCACCGAAGCTATAATAAAATGAAGATTAAATTATAAATACCGGGATAGAATAGAATTCACTAATCCAACAATGAGGATTAGCTAAAACATTTTTGTGAATCGTTAATTTTTATTAATCTAAATACATACCTACATATTTACTTATTCTGGAAACTGTATTGAATTCCTTTTCTATTGTTCTATTTATTTTTTCTTTTTAAAACGTTACTAATATTATTTTGTAATGATTAGTTCTTTGACAGTGACATTTATCTGTCAGTTACATACATTTGAATAACTGCGTTTTGTTTGTTTAAAGCGTAGGCTCTGGGATTTAAATTATAGATCCTTTTATAAATTTATCCATAAAATATATAGAAAAAGTATTAATGCAAATATATAGAAAATTTAATAATCTTTAATTTTTATAATAACATTAGTAGAAAAACTATTTTGAGCTTCTAGTAAAGTGCCATTTCCGGTTATCCGATTTTCACCAAAATCTAATGGGTTCTTTCCATTAAAGAAAAAAATCGAAATACACGACCCACACATACATACACACACACACACACACATCATCGTGAAAATGTTAAAATTGGATTCTAGGGACCTTAAAACGTGGTCATTTACCAAAATCTGGATATGCGATTTTTAGCACGATCCCTATACCTCCCTTACCAAGGGTAGCGGGAGGTAAAAAAACAATAAGTGTGGGAAATTGCTAACGCTGTAATACATACATGGCAAATACGACTACAACATGTAAGTTTTTAAGGTTATTTTATTTAATTAGTAGTTAACAATTATTATAAAATAAATATATAATGAAATTAGATTTTACTTGGAATGACATGTATGTACTGAAATAACTGTTTCTTGTTTATTATCTAGCTGAAGTTGTCTAACGCCGTTGGAAAGTACTGAAGGACAGGTTCTCGAAAGAAAGGAAAGAAATAATGCATAATCCGTCTGGAGCAGCATTAAACGTCATCGAAAATGACTGGGAATATTATAAAGGAATGTCTTTCTTAGAGCCATACATCCACAGTAGTAGGAAGTGAGTATTACAAATTTTTAGTAATGTTCTCTCATTACAAACTGCTAATATTTTTTTATTATTCAGAACCTTTACTAATGTAGACATCGGAGATAAATCCTGTTCTTCTATGCCTCCGTCAGAATTACAAGTGGAAATGGAAGAACAGTCGATGTAGTCGAGCAGCATGTCACCATTTGAGTGCAATGTATTCGTAGAAGAGAATGAAGAACTACAACTACTGAAACAACATGCACAACTACTGTTAAACCTATATTTACGCAGGGGCTGACCGGGCTAAAACCCAGAGCGGCAGATTTGTAGGGGCAGCAAAATTCAAGATAGACTTTCATCAACCCAATATTAACAAACGGTAATCGATCTCTAAATTTTCTTTTAATAGGGTGTCTTTTGTCTAATTTCTAATTTAATAAGTCTGTATTTCTTCTAATTCTTTTACAATCATCTGCATGTTGTACACATTATTCTGGACAGGCTGTAGGTAGGTATATCTCTTTCCCAGGGCAAATAATTAAAAATATTTTTAGGAACAAAATCAACATTTCGAGAAAAATCAGTTGTTTAGTGTTTAGTTTCATTGATATGCCACAGACATTGACATTGTAAACTCAACCTTATAATGCTACAATTCAATCAAATTCCCTCAACGAGGTTGAACTTCAAGGCCTTTTCGACCCATTGAACTTGCTATTGAGCTATTGCAATGAAAGCATTTTGATAATCTCTCAATTCGATTCGATATCAATAGAATTCGGCTCGTGGCAACTGAACTCACGTGATTACATGTACCTTATCTCTGGATTGGGTACCGAGCATTAGCTTACATATTATTTACTATTTATTTACTATTTGCTATGAGGAAAATCTACTATTACGCAGTTCAAATTGATTATTTTATGTATTTTAAGTTAAAAACTAAGATATGATAAAATTTCTAATGGTTTACAGACATATGTTTGTAAATAAATAATATATTTGTTTAGAAATTTCTAAGAAACCGCGGCTAATACAAACACTTAAACATGTAATTTCGTATTAATTTATACAACTATTTCATTTTAATAAATAGATATTTTTAATAAGGTGATCCACCTTAGCAAAAAAAAATTAGAAAATATTTGGTCATTTATAGTTCAACAGTAAATGATAAATATAACAATTAACATCAATAACACTGAACTGTCAGAATGAAATTTTGTTTTATTTGTTTTTTATTTCCATGGCTATCTGATTTTTGACGAAAATGTCATATTTTCTTTTCTAAATATCTAGTGCTACAGGTATTCGATTGCATTAAATGCCCGAAGGGTGTAAATGAAGTAAGTGCATTAAATTTAACCAGTAATGTAACTCGACGAGAGCAACAATATTTCTTAATAACTTTTTTTTAAGTCTTTTAGATTTTGAGTTAAAATTCTTTAAAGATTTGCTGCATATTTCGTTACCCGCCTATGGAGAACAAATGGCTGCTGCCATATTCAAGTGGGATACAAACAGCTCAAAAATTGTCGGTTATCGGTTACACTTACAGTCACAGTAATTAATAAACGAATAAAGGGAAATAACATTATTATTAATTAATAGGTAATAGTACAATTTTTAAAATAAATAAATTTAAATTTTAGATAACAAAATTATAAAGTTGTGTATTAAACCAGGATTTTAATCACCTGTGGATAGTAGAAGACAAGGAGAAATGAGTTAACGAGAGGAAGAGCAAAAGCATAGTTATTAGGTTATGAGATGATTATTTATCTTCGATAAATCATAATAGTTTAAATACGTTATTCAAAAAATGTAAGTACAAACTTTTGTCCATTTAAAAGAGGTACATGAGTACCAATAATTAGTCGTCCATTTATTGTTCCCTAAACATTTTTTAATGAAAATTTTTACAGCATTTTCGTCTGTCGAGATGTGTATTGTGCATAATAAATACACCTTCCCAAGTAAATTCAGTCTCATTAATGAACATTATGAGCCATTCCCAAAATTGAAGTCTGTTATGTGCTGAAAACATAACTTTTTGCACATGTTATGGATATAACTGTTGCTTTTTTTTAAAATTGTCATATGTGACACTCCGTATTGTGATAAAGATAAAGATGTACAAGATTAACAAATGTGCGAATATTAAGAACAGAATGATTTGGTGATGATTTGGAAACGCTCCGTGTAAATGCGTTGGCAACTCCATGACACTGTCTTTATGTCAACCGTGATGTCAAGTAAAATGTAGTACAGATACGAGTAAAAAAATAAATAAATAAATCATAGGTAAGTAATTACAATGTCTGTGTACTCGCATTTTGACAGAATTATACCTTATCAACAAGTTTATTACTAATGTCAAAATTTTATTGCAACAATTGACAGGACTGTCAATTGCTAAAACAAAATTTTTCATAGCTATTGCTACTGCATTCAATTATCACAAAAATATTTGGAACGACTCGTCAATTTACGGGGTGATAAAAATGCTAAAAAAAATGCGATTTCGAGAAAAAGTTATTAAGAAATATTGTTGCTCTCGCCGAGTTATATTACTGGTTAAATTTAGTGCACTTATTTCATTTACACCCTTTATATAAAACTTAATCTATAATAATCCTACGTAATTTTTAGTAATTATTGCACTAAATTGCTTATTTTATTATCCATGCATATTTCTACGAAAATTATTTTAATACTTTCAACATATTTATCTACGACCATCTTAAAAGTTTACACTTTACTGTTCGTAAACAATGTTACAAGTTGACGTTTATCAACTTTTTCCTCTATAACATCGATACGGTCGTATCGATGACATAAAGAGTTTCATGATACACACCAACATTCGTTACTAACTTCACTCGCTTCATTTTAACCTCTAATCACAGTTTGGCATACAAGATTGTAAAACGAAAAGTGTGATTTTTATCCGTATAATTTAATCATAAGTTAGTAAAAGTACCAATACATTGAAAATGGAATTTAATGATGATGAACAGGAAAGCGGAACGGCACCGCTTATTGGAGAACAAGCTGCACAGGCAAGTCTAGATTTACTCACGGAAATATCAAGAAATCAGGTTTTTTATTGTAAATTATTGTCGTAGATAAAATTTTGTAAGTAACTTGTGAGTAAATTTGGATTTATGACATTCATAAAACTGAATTTTACACACTGATCACATAAAAAACTAAAGTGTGGAATGGCTATTTGTGTATTAAGAGCGCAAAATGGGACATTGTCGATTGAGAGGTTGTTGACGCGCGACGCAGGAGCGCGGCATTCTCTCGAAATCGACAATGTCCATTTGCGCTCGAAAAGATTTTTTCTACAGTCGTCACAATAGGGTCCTCCCCCATAATCGTTATTTTCCATTTTTCTTGAGCTACTCCTTCAATCTAATCTAAGCATTATATACTTTCGTTTTTGTAAATGAATGCCTTATTTTATTTTCACAGCAGTGCGACATTTTATTTGGTTATGTAATATACCGACAGAGCAGTTATATGTCAGATTGACTTGTGTTGTGAAGATGGTAAATGTATAACTACAGTGCCATTAGTTCCTGACTAAATGTTTTCATTAAGATAGTGACAAGTGACATTTCTCACCATTGTATAGTAAGAAATTTGGACAGCGAGCGTTTTTTCTACTTTGTCGCTCTAGAGCTGTAAAGTGACATTTTGCGTTGACAAATGAGAGCGCAAATGGCTACTTTGTATATAGATTGTAGAAAAATAAATATATGACTCCAATTATTAGCGAGCTCCATTTTTTGAGAACAAAATGAGATTAACATCCGTCATAGAATTTTACTGTTGCCATCTATTGAGTTCTGACGTAACCTTTTAGACAAAGATGACAAGCTCGAAGAAAGAGACAGCAAAGCACTACCATGACCTCTTAGATAGAATCTAAAAAAATATTTAAATGTGTTGGTTAATTTTGTGTTTTGGTATTATTATTTTTATAGAATTTCAGCTAACAAATCATTATTATAACAAAACTGATTACTCATATGTATGTCAAACGCCACCGCGAAATAAAACAGCAAATATCAAATCGGATTAGGACAATAAATTGAGAAGAAAAAAGAGGCCTTGGTAATACAAAACTAATCTATTTCTTCGAGCCTGTCGTCTTTTTCTAAAGACATATAGTACTGGAGGGGAGAATGTGTGTTGGGTGACGTCAATTTCAGTCCCCATTAAGACTTTATAGAACTACAAATTGCTTTCAATTTAGATGGTTTTATATTAAAAAAATAATTGTAAGTAGTGGAGAACCCCATGATCGTAATAAACCTGTTTCACATTTTTCAGAAAGTATTTTTAATGAAAATTTATGCAGTATTTTTCTTATTAATAATTATTTTTTTAATAATTTGTTTTTATTTTCGTAAATAATTAAATAAAAAGATTGGTGACAAAAATAGTCATGAAAAACAACCCCCCACTCCTGTGTCGTAGAAGCACATACATTACGTCATTCACAGCCAATAGAAAAATAGTTTTTCCATCACCTTCGTTTATTTTTGTTATTTAGATAAATAAACGTAGGCGATAGTTTGTCACATGTTAATAAAATACTTCTAATTTGACATTTGAGGCTGACATTTTCCATTATAAATGAGTAATAAAGTAATAATGGCTAATAGATAACACTCAAGTTAACTCGGACAGTTTATCGATAGTCGATAGCTGAATGGTGGCTAAAATTCTATCAGAAAACGATTGTTTGTTCCAGCCTCAATTTTCTTTTCTTCGCATCTTTTGGCATATTTATAAATTCAATAGTAGGTTTATCCTAGCAGCATTTTTGCAAGAAGGCACAATACGATACTGTAAATTACTCATTTCATAATGAATTTAATATTATCTAACAAGAAATTTGACATTTGTTTGACAACTTTGACAATATATTTATGATAACACTTGTAACAAAACACAAAGAATTGACACTTTAAAGGGACCAATTGGAACCGACGAAGATGTATGTGCTGTGACGTCACATTCTGTTTCAGATCACGTGACTTTTTCAAAATATCCAAATTTCAAAAATTAATTGTAAAATATCTAATGGATATTTGGTGATATTCTCAAATTTGAGGTTATTTAAATAATGATATCTTTTTAAATTTAATACTTAGAAGGTATATAAAAATTCTTTCAACAGCCCTATTGTTTAGCAAGTATTTATAAGAATATTATTAAAATGAAGTATTGAATATACTTTAAAACATAAAACTGGCACTTAGATCCTTTTAAATTTAAGTCTTTCAAATCGATTCAAATTAAATGAAGCCACTATTATATAATACAGTGTGTTCAAAAAAATTCCTAACTCGGAGTAGGCTATGAACAAAGAAACGTACGTTAATATAAAAATATTTAATTAAATGTGTCAATTTGACATGAAATATTGTCAAAAATGTTAATTGAAGAAATCAAAGCTTTTCTTCTTGTATCTTTATTTTAGAAATGGAAACAAATTAGAAAACGACGAATTTCAATAAACTGTATCCTTCTTAAATGTCTTTTCTCCTTAAAATTACTTTTAAAGATCAATTTTAACAACTTGACTTTCGAATTGATTAATGATCAGACACATGTTTCTCTGTTCCAAGCCTACTCAGAGTTAAGAATTTTTTTGAACACACTGTAGGTACTCAACATTGCATATTTGCATTTTATAACTGATAAAATATGAAATAGTTCAAATGTTCCTAAAAAAAGTCAACAAAAACAAACGCTAGTCGTATGTCTTCAATGCCATCTACGATGCTGATTACAAATTCGATAAAATGTTTTAATACTATCTTACACGTGTATGCAATTCTACGTTTATTTAATTTAGTCTACATTATTTTACGTTTTACTGACCGATAAAGAGTATTAATACAGGAAAAAATTGATATTTACACGTGCCCAACGTAATTAAGATAGGAAAATGGAATTTTTACCTAAATTGTAATATCTATTTCGCAATTACTCGTAAGTTGAGGAAATATTTTTATTTTATGTACCTATTTTGTACGATCTAACCTATATTAGATATCTAATCGTACCTACTAAACTATTATACAATTTAATGAAAATTTATATGTTTTTTGACATACTTAAGTAGAATGAGGTAATCTTATTTGTTTTTGTTTGTATTTTTGTAAGAGTTATTTATTAAACTCTTGTTACAATTTTTTTGATATAAATATATTGATTATTTATCTTACCATAAGTGAAAGAAATACTTTTTATGCCTCACTCAAGTATTATGAACTGTTTATTGCTAGCATACGATGTATATAAACATATCTATAATAATCAGGGCGTTATATGAGGGCATAATAGGTCATTATGCCCTCATTATAATCCGATCATCGTTTATGGACTTTATACAATAATAAGGATTGCTTACAACAATTAATATAATAGGAAAACAGCTTTGAAAGCACATCATAGAAATCATTTTTAATTTAATTATAATACTTAAAATTGATCATCAAAAAGCCCTTAAAAAGCAATTTACTTTCATCACACATGTAAATAGTAAGTAAGTACGTCAAATTGCAGACTGCAATGTTTCGCATTGATTTTTGACGGATGACGGATCACTAATTTTTTTGGGAACGATATTTATCCACGTTTGAATTCATCTTTGTTATTATTTACCGTCACATGTGACACATCCAAATCAGTACAAACTCTCTAAGACGTAATAATATTCAGAAATAAGTGCCTAAGAAATAAAGAACTGAGATCTGTCATGTGAAAACGAACCTCAAAATATAATACTTACATCTTTTACAGACGAGAATGAAATAATTAGGGGAACATTTATGCGTTTTTCTTCCTCAAAGTATGCAGAAGCATTCAAAATAATTTCTTTACAGCGTTTCGATAAAATATCATCTGAAACATCTAATTCACCCATTCCATCATCTCCAACGATGTAGAACGTTGATGTTTTAAAAATAATAAATGTTGATAATAAACAAAATAATTAAACAACATCCTTGTCAACGCCAAAGCTTAAGCATTATTGTAATCAAAATTATATAAATGAAAACTTATTTCATATAGTCTAGTGACACATAAAATCTTGTATGCACCACGGGCGTTAGTAGATGTTAATGCCCATCGGACGATATCTATCCCTCGGGCCCAAGACCCTCTGGGTAGATCCTCGTCGCCCTCCTGGCATTATTATCATCGTTTCGCCGTTGGTACATAAAATACTATAAAGTTAAAAGTTGGTCGATTTGATACTTTCTAATTTACTTAAAATCAAAAGGAATATTGTCACAGTACAGTGGGGTTTTCAACCATAGTAAGAAATTAAAGTCACTAATATTAAAACTAGACATTAACGGCCGGTTTCATAATAATTCGTAAAAGTAAACTTTACATAAAGTTAAACTTTATTTTAAAGTGACTTTATATACACTTTAAAATATGTACGTTTCATAATAAAAATTTCCTTCACTTTAAGTAAAGTAGTTCTAAAAATGATTTTAGAACAAACTGTTGAGTTAAAAATTGTGTGCTGTGGTAAGATTGACTGTCAGAATAATACATTTTAATTATGTCTAGAAGAAATAGAGGTGGAAATTTCACATTTGAGGAATAATACACATTGATTTACCTAATATATAAACACAAACATGTGTTGGAATGTAAGAAAAGGAAATCTACAAAATTCAATGAATAGAAAAGGTAAACAATTTTATAGGTTAGGTTACTGAATATTTTAATATTTATATGCAAAATTTTGTAGGATTCAGCTTGGCAAAAAATTGAACAGGCTGTCATAGCTAAAAACTTGAAAATAGCTAGAAATTATCGTTTGGAAAACAGAACAGTATCAAGAAAACTACTGGTGGCCCGCCAATAATAAAAGATATTGCTTTATTGGATTTTTAAAAATGTTAAATAAATATATCTTTTGATTTATGTATGTTGCTAATTTTATTATTTCTTTTATCTGTTCCAATACAAATAAAATTGTATTTCTCTTAAACTAAATCTGTCATAAAAATTTTTTTCGTTCCACATATTTAATTATTAATTCCTGGGTAACATACTTTTCGTTGTTTAATATTAACATCTTGATGAAGAAGTTGAAGAAAACATTTTTATCAAAAATGTGGAATCGAAGCTGATAAGTTAAATTTTCACTTTAAGCTCGTAAAGGAACTCTCACATGACTTTATTTTAAAGGACTTTAAACTAACAACTTTAACATGAAGTTGAATTATGAAACGCTTTTTTCACTTTTAGATCAAACTTTAAAATTAAAGTAACTTTATATTTATTATGAAACCGGCCGTAAAACTATTTATGATAAAGATCAAACTTTAAATATTCGAGTTTTCAATAAGCCTTAACATCTATGTCATTCATTTTGGTCAGTACTATATACCTTAAAAAAGTACACTTTTTTAACACTCTCTATAAATAATTTTATAAGCGTTGAAACAGGTCAATTTATGTGACTTCAATTTCGCGAACTCCACTGTTTAGATGACTTAACATATACGTCACAGAACATTAATCAAATTACTATGGCTATTTTCACGTTTCATAAAATAAATACAAAAAAATAGGGAAGATCCCTCTTAACTTAGTTTAAGATAATGATCGTAATACTCTTCTAATGCTGAGCTAATCAGTTTATATTTAATATTTTTATTCACTACATTTAAGATTTAAACCAAAAGCACCTCTGATGAAAATACGGACATCATTCAATTTTAGAGGCATCAATACAAACACAATTCCTACGACAATATTATGTTAAAATTAAACAGTCAAGTATTAAATTTCTTTCTGTAATAAATTCATCTTCACCGTTACGAGCAAGGGTGTTGAGCCAGATTTTTTTCCCCAAGCAGGGGGTAAAAGATTTAAATAGTATCCCCATGCACATGTGTGTTAGTGTTAGTTTGGGTGACCAGACGTCCAGACCAACTAGAGCGCAGCGTGCCATGCAAACAAAACACAAACATTTCACACATGTCTCCGACACCAAAAAACTCAGCCTTAATCACCTAAAAATACTGCCCCAATTTTTTAAACAAAATCTGGAATTCTCTATTTAAACACACCAGTCACGAATGATGCTATTTTGGGTTAGATATTCGTTATGGTTGAGAAAATAGTCTCGTTTTTGACGTCGTGATACGATTTGAACGTCATTTTTACAGGAATTGTTTGCTACTTAAATTTGGTATCATTAGATTGTTTTGATAAGTGTGTTTTTTTTTTGTTTCTGAATCATTTGTTATTGTGAAATTATATCTGATGATTATCTAACCTATTTTAGGACAAAATTTTATGAATTTGAATAGTATTTAATGATAAAATAATTGTACTGTAATCGAAGTCACGTTCTAATGAGGGTTACGCTAGAATTATTGAGAACAAGACACATGGTTCATATTTATTAAAATTTTATTTTAAATATGTCCACAGCATCAAGAGTAGTTGCCCTTCGACAATAATACACTTCACCCTCGACTTCACCATTCTTTCCTTCCAGTTCTTAAAAGCTTTTAACCAATCATCTTGATAAAATAATAAGCAAGATTACAGTTCAAAATTTTATTATTTTATCCCATCTTTTAGAATATTTTCAAACTAATTTCTAGGTAACTTAAGAATTGTCAAATTAATAGGTACCCACATCAATTCTAAAAAAAAATCCCAATCAATCTTATTTTGGAATACTGAATGATTGGCAAAAACTTTCTACTCAGTCCTAAAACTCTGATGTGGCCAGCACATAACCTCTCGCCAAATAATTTACCTGGTTGTACGCATAAAACAAAAAATATTTTTAAATAGAATACATATATTCATGTCTCACTACCAAATAATTCTCACATATATTTGCAAAATCTATGGGATATTTTAATATAAATTATGTACAATACCCACATTTTCTTTATATTCAATATCCTGAAATTTTCTTTTTCTACTTTCCTTTTCTTTTTCTTTATATTCGTCATTTTTTCGCAAATTCCTTTTATATTCTTTTTTACGTTTATTCTTTTGCGTTGTTGACTATTTTTTATTTTCATAATCTTCATAATGATGTACAAATATTTTTGACAGTGGCATACAAATATATTTGACAGTGACATTTATGTGTTAATTACAAACATTTGAATTTCTTGCCTTGAAGTAGTTTGATCTGAGATTTTTTACATCAAATTATTTTATATGCATTTCTTTATCTCTAAATCTATAGAAGATATAATAATGTTCTTTAATACAAGTATTTACATAAATTTTCGATAAATAATATTTAGATGATTTTTTTCTTGTAACTACTACTTCCGGTTGTCCAATTGTTACCAAAACTTAATCAACTCTTCCCATTATTGTTAGATTGAGGAATCCGTAGTTAAAAATGTCTTTAGTCTTCTAGTATTTGAGAAATCGTGAATCCAACATCCACACACATCCATACACACACACACACACACACACACACACACACAAAAACACACACACACACAAATACACACACACACACACACACACACACACACACACACACACACACACAAAAACACACACATGCACACACGCACACACGCGCTCACACGCACACACATACAAACACATCATCGTAAAAATGTTATAATCGGATTCTAGGGACCTTAAAACGTGCTTATTCACTAAAATCTGGATATGCGATTTTTAGCATGAATTCAATACCTCTCTTAGCGAGAGGTAAAAATAGCCAAAGTCGTAGTACAGTGTTACATCTAGTAGTGACTATGAGAGGTGTTAAATTATTTTTATATTATTTTAAGAAATACTAACAAGAAACGGAATTAGCGGTCAAGAAGCAAAGATGAAAGCTAAAAACAGAAAAGAATGGAAAGAATTAATAAAAAATATAAAGTAAAATCAAAAGTAAATTATAATAACACGATATCAAGAAAGAATCTCGACACCTGAAAGGGTAAAAGAGATTTAAAAGACTATAATAATAATAATAATTATTATTTTTTTCGCCAAATTCTAAATAAAATGCTCTCTGGTTAATTCTGTATTTTTACTAAGTTCTACCTAACTTAACATTCGCAACTTAATATCAAATGACAGATAATTCTATCGTGACCCTTGTATAATAACAATGATTATTCTATTAGATTGTTATTAAAATTAATATTCATAATTACATATTTATTTTTATATCTATATTAAAGTATTTTATTTGAATGTGTGTATATTGTTAAAAGGCATTTTTTATGTCCAAGAATGTCGGCACGCACTTTGATACAAATCTTAAATAGTTCACACCAATTTTTAGATTCAACTGAGTAGAAAATTAATTCAACTTATTTTACATAATTGAAGGTACTTAAGAGCTTCATTTACCTATATTTAGTTCTATCATTAGAAGAACTTCGTAACACATAAATGTACAGCAGTATTTTTGTAAAAGTAAAATTATTACGGTTTGTTTATAACATTAATTTTAAGTTACCTATAAATAATAATAATAATAAAAATAATAATAATTTTTGTTTTACAAACTAAGTATTAAAAAATATATCACGGTTCACGGCATATTACCAATTGTTGGGTGTGCCAATCTGCTTTGCATCTATGTGTACAAGATATCGGTAATGATGATAACATTTATTTGTACCGTGCGAGCGTTTACCAGTCGTCATCTCGCAGTCACTCATTACTGGCGTGAAGAATGCACCACAGAGTCAGGGGCGTCACTAGGTATTTTTAACAGGGAGGGCGCAACAGGGCGCAAATTATAGCAACAATAAATAAAAATGAAACTAAGAACACCATGGCGCTTGTCAATGTGGACCTAGAAAATTTTTCTACCTGGATTAAAAATAATGGCCTCTTAATTAATGCTAGTAAATCATCATTACTTGTGTATGGCACAAATATAACACCAACAGTTGTACTTAATGGTGCAACATTGCAACGTAGTACTGTGGTCAAGAGTTTGGGTATCTCTATAGATGAAAAATTGCTTTTTCGTGAGCACTTCATCAAGAAATTAACATCTGCCAAATTTAAACTTAAAATATTATACCAATACCGTTATTTGTTATCCTCTGAAGTAAAACTTCGACTTGTCCATTCATTAATTTTTCCACTGTTAGAATACTGTGCTTCTGTCTACATACCGAACTTAACTAAAGGTGATAAACACAAAATTGATCTTTTTCAGAACAGTTGCTTGAGATATGTGTATAGTGTGCGAAAATACGATCACATCTCCCAATATCGCTCTGTAGCTGGTATGAATTTTATTAATAATCGATTAAAAATACTTTTAATTTGTCTTACACACAAAATAAAAATTACTGAGTGTCCTAAATATCTGTACGATAAACTAGTTTTGAAAAATGATTACTATAATTTACGTGACAAGGACTTGTACACAGTACCATCTTTCAATAAAACTAAATTCAAGAGCTCTTTTTCCTACTTAGCTCCAACACTGTATAATAATATTCCAAATGATTGGAAATCTCTGTCATATAGTTCATTTAAAAATCATGTACAAAACTTTTACAAATAACCTGTAATTAATAGTTAAGGTACGTGTAAACATTTGTATTTATTTTTGTCTTTAATTAATTTTGTCTTTTATATACTATTTCAGTTCTTATATGCATCTATTTATTGATCTATATATTTGATATTTTTGTTAGACTACAATTGTTTTTCTATGTAGTTTGCTGGTTAGGTGGAAGAACAGCCTTGGCTGAACCTCGCCTTTGAGTTTTTTTCATTCTCAATAAAGTAAATATTATTATTATTATTATTATTATTATTATTGTTATTATTATTATTATTGTTATTATTATTATTATTATTATTATTGTTATTATTATTATTATTATTATTATTATTATTATTATTATTATTATTATTATTATTATTATTATTATTATTATTATTATTATTATTATTATTATTATTATTATTATTATTATTATTATTATTATTATTATTATTATTATTATTATTATTATTATTATTATTATTATTATTATTATTATTATTATTATTATTATTATTATTATTATTATTATTATTATTATTATTATTATTATTATTATTATTATTATTATTATTATTATTATTATTATTATTATTATTATTATTATTATTATTATTATTATTATTATTATTATTATTATTATTATTATTATTATTATTATTATTATTATTATTATTATTATTATTATTATTATTATTATTATTATTATTATTATTATTATTATTATTATTATTATTATTATTATTATTATTATTATTATTATTATTATTATTATTATTATTATTATTATTATTATTATTATTATTATTATTATTATTATTATTATTATTATTATTATTATTATTATTATTATTATTATTATTATTATTATTATTATTATTATTATTATTATTATTATTATTATTATTATTATTATTATTATTATTATTATTATTATTATTATTATTATTATTATTATTATTATTATTATTATTATTATTATTATTATTATTATTATTATTATTATTATTATTATTATTATTATTATTATTATTATTATTATTATTATTATTATTATTATTATTATTATTATTATTATTATTATTATTATTATTATTATTATTATTATTATTATTATTATTATTATTATTATTATTATTATTATTATTATTATTATTATTATTATTATTATTATTATTATTATTATTATTATTATTATTATTATTATTATTATTATTATTATTATTATTATTATTATTATTATTATTATTATTATTATTATTATTATTATTATTATTATTATTATTATTATTATTATTATTATTATTATTATAACGAAATAATTTTTGACATTTTGATTCTGCATTTATATTTTTTCGTGTATAAAACATAAAAATATTTCTTTTGGAAGATTTTCAGATGTAATGAAGCGAACACAAATACTTATCTGTTCTTCTGCAGTGATGTCCCGAGGATCATCTACTATTATTACAAAATAATCACAATTATTAATTTCCGGACTTATTTATTATACATTTTACACTATTCTCTATAACATGATTTTGTGACGTAGGTGAACAATAATGTGCATTTTGAGGTACATTGTAATTCTGGAGAAAAGGATCAAATTTTTTAATAACTAGAGTCTATAAAATTGGCCTTATTTGTTGAATTTTTTGTTTCATTATGTCCTTGCAATGTCTCTTTTATAGCCTGAATGGTGCATCATTTTGATTTCTTATAGTACCTTTCTTAAGAGGAAAGGTTACCCCTGTACTAAAATATGAAGCGAAAATTCAATTAATTGTTTCTATACTAGAACTATTAACATTTTAAAAAACTCAACAACGACACGCATACTTCCGATATTAACCTGAATTAAAAAAAAATATTATTGAAATCTATTAGTATTTGACTTTGATTTTAATGGCAAAACGAGAAAAATCCAGTATTAATAGATTTCAATAATTTTTATTTTAAAATGCAGGTTAGTATGGGGTCTCGTGGCCGCGTGCCTGAGTGTCTGGTCGCGAATCATCTGGAGAACCGGGTTCGATCCCGACCGACGCCAAATATTTCCAATTTTAAAATGGCACTAAATTGGCCCCTGTGGTGCACTCTCCACGCCAGCAATGAGTGCCCGTGAGGTGACGCCTGGTAAACACCCGCACGGTTCAAATATGTCATCATCATTACCGATATCTGCGTACAAAGCAGATTGTCACACCCAGCAATGGGTAATATGCCATGGTGATATATATATATATATATATATATATATATATATATATATATATATATATATATATATATATATATATATATATATATATATATATATATATATATATATATATATATATATATATATATATATATATATATATATATATATATATATATATATATATATATATATATATTTAGGTTAGTATCGGAAGGATGCTTGTCGTGTGTTGAATTTTTTAATGCGTTAATAGTTCTAATACAGGAATAATTTATTTGAATTTTCGCTTCATATTTTAGAGCAGCGGTAACCTTTCCTCTTCGGCTAAAGTCGTAGGTACATAATCGTCTCGCTGCTTATTGCAGATAAATAAGTGCATAATAAAATAGTAAAAAAATCAGATTGATTTTTAATAATTTATTTAAATAGAAACACGGAAAGGGGGCGCAAAATTAAACAGGGAGGGCTCAAGCCCCCTCAGAAATGGTCTATCGACGGCACTGCACAGAGTTAATTTTTGTGCTATTTCAATTTTGTAATTGATCAAATTAGGGACACTAGATGCTCAACCAGACACTTTGCAACATGAGCACGAGACCATATTTTTTTACAAATCTATTACAAGTAGAGGCTTTTTAATGTTGGTGATATAATTTTGCTAAAAAAAAATTGCTAATAAAATGTAATATAAAGCTTTTGCAAAATAACAAAATTAGCGAGAGGTAGTAGCCAGAACAGATTTATAAATCTGCAAATGTGATTTTTGACTTTACTCATCCTGTTCAAAAACACAATAATAATATCATATTTCCATAAACAAAAATCAAGTATGCAGTGTAAAACTTCCATTATTAATCTCTCTTATTTACAACCAAAACACTATCCATCTGTTGCCATAACAACAAAACCAAAACACCAAACACACCATGACGCATATTTAAAAATACCATCCTCTGTATTCCCTCTTCCATAGAGGTTAGAATCAGTTATCTTGTTCTGCATCCCGGTAGCCGTGGCAACAAATGAAACGCAGTGAGTCGCCATTTTGCACCGAGGGGTGAAGGGTGCCGAAGTGTGAGGTGGAGCCGAGTGGATTCGAAGTCGGCTACTAGTGTTAGCAGTGTGGCTAACGCACATTCGCGAATAAAAAAGAACGGGCCTGGAGGCAAACAGAGGCGGAGTGACGGAAAATTAAGGGGGGTTGGGTGTTTGATAGGCTGAAGGGTTGTAAAAAGAGGGTAGGTCAATTAGAGCCGGTTGCAGAAAAGAAATGTCAATTTTAAGGGTTCTTTAAATTGACAATATTGCTTCGAAATAAAATTTCAAATGAATTAATATGCATTGCTGTAACATTTAAGACTATTCTGTAACTCAGAAGCATAGCAGTAAATATTTCTTGAACCTAAACATGGTAATAGAAAATATATCTAAGACGGCTAGTTCAGTTACAAATTTATTATAATTTAAACACATTTCTGTTGACATAATATAACATAAAATTGTATTTTTCATTGTAAAATTAATTTCTGTTGGATACCGGTTCCAGTTACTAAAATTTAACTAAATGAATAACTTTGTTACAGATTACAAGTTTTTAAAGCTCAAAAACTCGTCATTAGAGCGATGATAAATGCAAATTTTAGAGCTCCGTGTAGAAATTTATTCAAAGAACTAGGAATTCTAACTTTACCATGTATCTACATTATGTCTTGTGTTATGTTTATAAAAAAAATCCATTTTTCTTTCCCACCTCTAAACAGGTTAATTTCTACAATACTAGATTTAACTGTAACTTACTAGCACCGAAACATAATACACAAAATTTCCACCAGAATGTATCATATATGCCTATTAAAATTTATAGTTATTTACCTGTAATATTAAAGTCTGAGACGAATATAAATATCTTTAAAAATAAAATTAAGGTCATCCTCATGAAAAACAGTTTTTATTCTGTGGAAGAATATTTTTGTTCAACTTAAATATATAAATTTTTGAATTGTATAAATATAAACATTCTTTATTTGTGACATGCCATTTGCTATTGTATTTGCTTTTGTGGTTAATAAATTATTATTATTATTATTATTATTAATAGGCCCGAATGCCGATTTGCATTTTTTTAAGGGTCGCTTAAAATTTAAGCCTTATTGTTTATGCAATTGGACATTACTGTTGTATTACTCAATAAAAAATAACGATTAAGATAAAAAACATTTTTTTAATATATACTTTGCGAGATATTTGAAATTTGTTGTCAGTGTCACCGTGACGTGACACTATTGCTATCTTTCTCTCGCAATTTAATATAGGGCGCAAGCAGACATGTGACTCGAGCGACCTTGATATGCTTGGAATCAGCTGATTTGTGTGCGCGTGTCACTTTGACAAGAATAATGTCATTTTGATAAGACCAATGTTTTGACTTATTTTATTTTTGAACTGTTAAAAAGTTATTATTTTTAATTTCAAGTGTTTTACTGCCTGAAAATTGTAGAATAATTACATTGTAGCAGTTCGAAATCAAAATAAGTCAAAAGATTAGTCTTGTCAAAGTGACATTGTCTTGTCAAAATGACATGCGCACACAAATCAGCTGATTCCAAGCAGTTCAAGGTCGTTCGACTCTCGTGTGTGCTCGTGCCTCGCGCCCTACGAATACTGGAGCGAGAGAAAGATTGCAATAGGTGTTGCCGTAATTTCATATTGACTTTAAAAAACAAATGCCGTTAAACTAAAACAATAGACTTTTTAATACTACGAATTGCTTACAAATTAAACGTACTTTCATTTAAAATAATAAAAAAATAATATGTTGTGTAGTAGTGATCCAACGAAGATTCGTGAAATAAGTGTATAGGTTATACAATTGTGTTGTTATTATTAACAAAATTACAATTATTGACAATATCTTATCCTAAAGTATATTAATAATGGATTAGTGAATTCTATTCTATCCCGGTATTTAATATTTAATATTCATTTTATTATAGATCCGGTGACTCAACTGTTAGACCAACGCCTCATGTCATGAGTGCCCTCGGGGCTCTGGATTTGAATCCCAGTAAGGCATGGATGTGTATGAATGTGAACCCACTCTGTAATTGGGATTTAATCCTGTTGAGGGGTTTAAAAAAAAGGTAGTTACTTGGATTAGATTAGACTATATTTTAAGAAATAAACTGTCAAAATTAGAGTAAAATTCGCTAATACATAAATAAGGATTAACTTAATCTTTTTATTTACGACAGTGCGCTAATACGTAATTGGTACACTAACTTGAATGTCATTATGAGTTTCATAATGGCACTGAGTGTCATTATGAATTATTTGGTTTGCGTTGTTTTGAAAGGTATTCAAAATACACTAAGAGGACCTTCTCATTATGGTAGTTCTTTATTCCTTTACTGTTGCACCATTCCTCCAGTTTTACAAAGGCTTGCTCGTACGCTTCTCTTGATTTTTCAGGAATAAGAGAAGCCACACCATTTTCGGCACCGGCTTCAATGTCCGATGGAACAGAATCTGATTCGAAATCGCTCATTTTATCTGGGAAACTTAGATAAAATGTACCCGTATATGAAAGAATTTGACAAGTATAAATTTGTTTTTTTTCTTCAAACAAACAAAAATTGTAACCATAACAATGAATAAAATGAACCGTGGCCTACCGTAAATACGTATTAATAACATAGGCTACGAATGAACATTTCAATGTTTCTCATCATGTCAAAATTTAAATGAAAAATGTATTTTAAGATCAATTTAAACTGTCGTAGATAAAATATTGAAGAATACACGTTTGATATAGCCTAATAATGAAACTTGCGTGATTAAAACACTCGGCTCACCGCCTCGTGATTTAACATCACACGCGTTTCATTATGAACGCTATATCAAACTTGTATCCTTAATATCTATTTGTGACTCGGGCTGTAAATGGCGGGAGGTATTGTGTTGGCCTCGCCAGATTTTTTGAAATTTGAAATCATTTTTGATCAATGTTCTGATAACAATTATCTTAAAATTCTAAATTGTCGAGTTAATTTGCGCGATGATGTTCAGACTTTGTCTTGGGCAGTTCGAATGACTGCTGATTCGATTTGGGGGAAGAAGTTCGGGTCGCTCACTTTTTGGTAAATTAATAGATACTTCACTTTCTTCACATTCCCGTATAGTTAGGAAAATAGTCGTATATCCACTATTTTTATTCCTAAATACGTTAATAATTTCACGTTTCGGCAATTTGACCAATTAACCTATAGATAGAAATTGAAAGGAGGGTGAGTGCGGGGTGTAAGGTAATGGGTGGTCTGGGTATGTTTGCTCGAAACGTAAACGTATCTAGAGAAGCTCGTTTAAGTGTGTATAATGGAGTGCTAGTGCCTGCTTTGATGTATGGAAGCGAATGTTGGGCATGGATGGGAAAACATAAAAAGAGAGTGATTGCCGTGGAAATGAGGTATTTACGTGGAGTATGTGGATATGTAAGACGGGATCGCGTGAGGAATAATTTGGTGTATGAAGAATGTATGGTTAGGAAGAATGTTGTTAAGAGAGTAGGAATGAGCCAGTTGAGATGGTTTGGTCATGTGGAGAGAATGAAGAGTGAACGGCTTGTTAAGCGTATATATCTTGGTGAAATTGAGGGTGTTCGATTGCGTGGTCGTCCAGTGTGTAAGTGGATGGATGTGATTGATAAGGTACAAAAGAGAGAAAGTTTCCGAGTGGGAAGAGAAGAAGAGCGTGTATGAATGCGATTATGAATGTGGCCGAGGCGAAAGAAGTGTGCTTAGACGAAGGATGATTGTTTCGTTACTATTATTGTGGTCCGGATGCGGTATTTCGCTACCGAAAATCGGCCACTTTAATATGTTAAGAGTGAGGAATATATGTTGTACCTATGATGTCAGGTTAGTAAGAATGTTGTTGAAAGAGAGACTGATTATTTTTTGGATGATGTTATTGTTATTCTTTCGGGTTTGTGCTAACCCACTAAGTGGGAAATGCGTGATTTTATGTATGTATGTATGTATGTATGTATGTATGAATGTATGTATGTATGTATGTATGTATGTATGTATGTATGTATGTATGTATGTATGTATGTATGTATGTATGTATGTATGTATGTATGTATAGATTTGTTTAGTAATAAAATTTGGAACCTAAATTTTTTCTCTAAACAACCCATAACCTAATGGCTCTTCAACTCCTTCACCATCCAACGACCCTCTATCCTAATCCCTGCAAAAATCGCAGTCCGTCCCTGCCGGATCCGCGGGAGTTGCAAGTGCAGCGAACGCATTCAAGGCCTCGCGTCGCATACCACGCTATAAACTGCACAACTCACACAGACACAGCCATGCGGCTGTACTACGTGTCTGCAAGCAAACATAACCCAAGAGTACGCCACACCCCTCCTACCCGTCACTCTTTGGAGCCGCCAGCATCCGGAAAGAACAAGGATGGACAGAGAAACGAGGTTATGTAAGGGTGGAAGGGTTGGATAATCAAAAGAAAATCAACCAGTGTAATGTAATGAGTTATTAATAGATGAAGAATGCAATAACAAGTTTTATATTTAATCTTCTTACAGGGATTGTTTGCTTCGTACATAACTTTTGTATATAACATTTTTTTTTTTGTTTTATCACGCTTTATTATATTGTCTGTTTTTGCAACTTGTGATTTACCCCAATTTTGTAACAAACACCTCAATTCTCTATGAAAGTTGCTAAATCTTTGCAATAATATATGGCCCCAAAGTTTTCGAAAAATTTTTAGACACTGATAACTTTTTCAAAACTCTTTTACATTTTATACCAAATGATAACAATACATACAACAATAAATACATAATATTCAAATTATGGTCCTCACAGTTTTCTTCTGATTTAGGGATCGACCGATACCGATATCGGTATATCGGCCATATCGGTCTTCTTGGCCAATATCGGTATCGGCCTAAAAAATATAAATTGCTTAATATTTCAGTTGCTAAGGATTTTTTAAAGGAAATTAAAACAGAAATACTAAATAAAAAACAAATCAAATTTATTCTTATTCAAAATTTAGCAAAAAAGTCATTAAAAATGTAGAAGTAAAGTTACACACTTAATTAAACGAATTAATATTTAAAGTTAAGTTTTGGCAAGTTGTAATGTAACAAAATTAAGCTTTCTGCTCTCTCCGGAGTTAAACAATTTCATGTGCTTTCATAAACATTTCCAGCTGAAGAAAATAGCTGTTCACTAGCAACACTACTTGGCGGTGGTGCTAAATATATTATTGCAACTTTGTACATCAATGGAAAATAGTATATTGTGTTATTAGGAGTAAAAGTGATACTTTGTGTGGCGAGCATGGAAGTTTGCACGACGAGCGAAGCGAGTCGGACAACTGCATGCGAGGCACACAAAGACACTTTTATTCCGAATGACACATTAATTTTTTTTTTCAAACGCACTACTTTTCTTTTTATTCGCTAATTCTATGTAGTTTCTATGGATATTTATTTATTTTATTTCTACTCCGCCGGCGTAGAAATTTCCAACGGCGTAGAAATAAAGCTTCTACCTTGTGAATTAAGTCACGAAAATGCCATTTCTACGACGTTTGAAAAAAATGTCTTTTTTTGCATTTGCTCTGCATTTTTTTGTGATTTATTTTTTTATCACTTTTACCTCATTTATACAGCAACATATTTACGACAAAATTTTATGGCCGATATATCGGTATCGGCCGATATCGGATATGAGTATATCGGTATCGGCCGATATCGGTATCGGCCACAAAAAATCATATCGGTCGATCCCTACTGATTATCGCATCATCCTCTGGACAACAGAAGGATCAATTTCTCGAATTTTTTTTAAATGCGACTTCCTGATGGATCTTCAGTTGCAGCTTTCCATTTCTTGCCGTACATTTTTCTGGTGAATATTGACCAAAATTCCTCTATTATACGAGTGCACTTTTATAATAAAAACCTGAAGCCTGAGGTACATTGGGAGGATTGCCCTAATTTAGGAACAAAGTCTGTATTGATGAAAGATAACGATATTTCCGGAATTCAGTCAACTTAATTCTCATCCCCGACCGTTAATGCTGTTAACACTAGATTTTTAACATTTTTCATATTACTTTTTATAGCACTTTATGTATAAGTGTATATTTTTATTTATTTTTGACTTTGTTGACTTTCTTAAATTCATTTAACAGTACAGTTTTGGACCCTTTATTAATAATAATAATATTTTGTCAGCTTTTGAACACCAATGTGTTATAGCCCTATTCAAATACTTTATTTTACCATATTAATTTTTTTTTTCATTTTATAAGAATATATTATGTATTTGAAAACACTCACAAACACCCAAGCCCCTGGTGGGAATCGAACCCACGACCTCAGGGTCGAGCGGTGACGGTCGCTTCGAGCGTTGTGCGCTGCCTCAATCCACACGACCACCAAGGCGGCTTGAACACTTTATTTATAAATATATAATTTCCATGTATGTACTGTTATTTTCACTATTTTCAACAAATTTAAAAAAAAAAACATTCCGTGAGGAAAACACATGTGGTGTCGAAACTAGTTGGGAATGAGAATAAAGTTGACTGAATGTAATTTCGGGAAATTGTTCTAAAAACAGTGGTCTTTGAAACAGAAAATCTTCAAGCTAAATTTCGCTGTGAAACATCAACTTTGTCTTAATGGCTTCAGTCAGTCGTTATTCCCTCACGTGGCTCAAAATTTTTGGTTGACCACTTTTGGACAAATTAACGTAGACCCTCTTCAAATTCCTTTTTGGTCTGATAAATTTAATTAAACGTCATTTGGTATAAATACAAACCATTTAAAAAAATTCTAAAACTTTGGGACCACACGTTATTGCTAAAAATTGTACCCAATAGATATAGTATGTAAAATCATTTTTATTTTTCATTCAGTATTTGAAATTATTATTATTAGTATTATTGGTTATTTGTTATATCAATGTTGCTGAGTTTTTGGCCAAACAATGGCCGGTATTAAGAGTGCGCTTTTAAAGAACACTCGCCTCTTAAGAATATAATGTAAAATGCGCTCCATAAAAACGCGCTACAATTTTACTGGATATGTATAATCTTTTCCAAGGAACTTTCTGTATGAAATTTGTACAAAATACATAGAATTGACAGAAGGTAATGTTAATGTGCTGATCACAACAGATTTTTTAATTTGTTACTATGTTGGAAGAATCCATTGTTAAATCTTGTTGTTTATATTTGTACCTACTAATCTAAATATACTTTCCGTAGGATAGGATTTATAAATGTGGGAAAATTGGCACACGTTTGAATATTTAAATTGATGATTTTGCACTCAAAGAGTCTACTACAGACTATACACGTACACACAGACTTAGAAATTCATACGTATTTTATTTTTGATTTCAAAAATTTTATGTATATAAAGAAGTGCTACATATTACATACAAGTTAATATTAATTTTTTAACAAAGAAACTGATATTCTTTTCAACTTTGAATACTCATGCATTTACTTCTTTAAATTTTATATTATAGAACAAATCAATCATTTAAAAATATTAGTGGATAACAGCTGTTGTCATAACTCTTCATTCTTCATCTTCATACTATGCAGATGAAACAAGTACATTAAATTTAACCAGTAATGTAGTTTTTGAGATAAAATTCTTTAAAGATTTGTTAGATATATAGTTACCCGCCCATGGTACTACGGAAAACATCGCTGCTTCCCTCTGCTGTCTGAATTCAAGATCGATACACACAGCACAAAAATTGTTTGCTTTCTTGCAGACACAGTAATTAATAAACGATCAACGGAAAACATATTTATTATTAATAAATTCGTATAATAAAAGCTTTTTAAAAATGAAATTTGAATTTTGGATAACAAAATTATAAAATTGTGTATTAAAACAGACTTCTAAACATCTGTGAATAGAGGCTTAGCATAGTTATGCGGTTATGAGATGAGTTATCATCGACAAATCTTTTTAGTTTAAATATTAGTTGGAGCTTTTAAGATGTGGAAGAAAAGAATGATGAAGTTTATTATTGTGTACTTTGAACATATTAAAAATAAAATTCAAAAATTATAAACTAGCGTAATCCTCATATATTTTTTATTTTGTAATTTGGACAATAATTATTTGTAACGAAACGTCAAAATTAGTTTGTGTGACCGTTTCCAAATACATTGAAGTTAATTTGAAAAAAAAGAACGATAAGACTAGCATTCCTTGGGAATTGCCCCGTCCCAAAATTATTTCTGTGAATTAATCGACGTTCAACCAAATATCCTGGCAAAAACGGTGCGAACAGAAATTCTTTTATAGTAAACACGTAAATAAATGCGATATTTTTAGTGGTTTTTTACTGTAATTTAGCCAAACAATAAAAAAATGTCTCAGTTGCAATACATCCCGTCAACAAACCGCTGTCAATTATTTTCCCCTGACAAACAAAACACTAACGATTTTTTGCTATCGCAGGTATCGGAAGAAGTCAAGGTCGGTCACCATGAAAATAAGAAATTCGCGTTCCATTTGTTTTCACATATTCATTTGTTTGTCGAGTCTTTGATGTTCGGGTGCGTAGTCTTGTCGATTGTTTGTTATAGTGTTGTTATGCAACGTTGTTAGGCAACGGCGAGGCAATTGTTTTGTTATTCGAGGTATGAGGAAAGATGTTCTTTTGTTTTTTATAGCGTTTGGTGATGGTGAGTTACTTCATTGGGCAATGATTATGCGTAAGAATATAATAAACGACGGTGTAAAGACTGAATTGCATTATACTTTTTCTTCGCAGATTCATACTAGATTTTCTACTACTAAATGTCTTTCGGGGTCTCGTGGCTGCGTGCCTGAGTGTCTGGTCGCGAATCTGAGGAACCGGGTTCGATCCTGACCACGCCAGCAATGAGTGCCCGTGAGGTGACGCCTGGTAAACGCCCGCACGGTACAAATATGTCATCATCATCAAAGTAGATTGGCACATCCAGCAATGGGTACTATGCCGTGATGATATATTTATTTATTTATTTATAAATGTCTTTAGAGATTTATTCGATTTTAATTCTCTGGGCAGTATTAGGCGCGACCCTTGGAGGTCAGAGACTTCACTCCGTCAAATAATTATCTCAATCTCCTCTGATATGACTGCGTCACAGCCTCCACACCGCTCAATTCAATCAAATATTAACACAATTGCACTGACAATCAAATGGAAGTCGTAGAAACACTTAAGAAGACATGAGTTCCCTCGGGGCTCTGGGTTCGAATCCCATTAAGGCATGGATGTGCGTGAATGTGAACTCACTCTGTAATTGGGATTTAATCCTGTTGAGAGGTTTAAAAAAAGGTAGTTACTTGGATTAGATTAGACTATATTTTAAGAAATAAACTGTCAAAATTAGAGTAAAATTCGCTAATTCAAAAATAAGGATTAACTTTTTGTGACTCGGGTTGTAAATGGCGGGAGGTATTGTGTTGGCCACACCAGATTTTTTGACAGTTCCATGATTATTACCAATTTTGTATAAAATTCTGAAAATACGACTCAGTATCTAAAAAACACATGCAGGAACGCTAAAAAAGTTGTGCTGTTCTCTAAGGGTAACGCTTCAAAATATACAATAACCATTGCGATTACTAAAATTCATCAGTACGACTTTGAATTGATACCTCATCCTTTCTATTCACCGGATATAACTCCATCAGGCTTCCATGTATTACCAAAACTCAAAAAACAATTGAGAGTGCAATGAATTTCGTCCTCCGAATCCGAAGAAGTTGGTGCTGGCGTACCGGAGAATTCTGCAGACCAGAAAAGGGGACCACGTTAAAAATAATGTATGAATAAACTCCTTCTTTATTAGGCTGCGAATTTTTCAATCCAATCTCGAATTACATACGATACTATGGTTTAAGGAAAGTATATTGATTCTGCTTATTACTACAACAATTAACATAACTGAAACTTTAACATTCATCTTTAATATAGAGCTAGTGGTCAATTTTATTATTTACCACGAAATTTAGTTCTGACTTGCCCCATGAGTCTGGCAAGATTCAAAGTTTGTTTAACCTAATGTACTAAACTTCGCAGTATGGAAGAAAACGGGTCACTATAGCTCTATATTAAATAGTAATAAGCAGATTCAATATACCTACTTTTCTTAAACCATCATCCATTCAATTTTTTTCCAAAACTTATATGATATATGTTATATGTAATTTGTAAAATAGTAAAACAAGAGATTATAACATAGTCCTTGACGAACATTTAATCTAAACTTGGCAACATAAAACATTCCTCAGAATCACAGACACCAAATTTCTTATTCGTATGGATGGCTTTGAAATTACCAGTAGACAGAATGGTGTCACAGTATTTTTATATTTCATTTTTCATTCAAGCCGAAATATAATACTTCTTCCACAAATATCAAAACAAAAAGTGTTTCATATAATGCATTGCACTTGTCAATGTGGTAATTCGTTTAGTGCAGAATGCATGAGTAATGCACTTTTTCTCAGTCAAAAATAACGCAACAGATGTTGATGTTGCTATTTTTCATTTTCTTATTTCTTTATTTTCCCTGCACATTGGGAAATAATTTTTACGTTTGAGGATAGCAACAAACATAATTTTATACTTTGCTAAAATATAATACACGGAATTTTGCAAGCGGTATGGAGAGTAGACATTAAGACATTGCATCAAAAAGCAGAGTTCCTGTTGAAAGCCTGAGTTACATTACATTACACTTTTTATTTAGATTTATGCTGAATTTTTGGCCAACAACTTTCTAGCCAGTTCTGACTTAAATATAAATCGTATTTTCTTGCTCGAGTTCATAGTAAATTATTAGCACATGGTTATTATTAAATACGAGGGTCACGCTAGAATTAATGAACATAAGAAAATCAGGTACGCTGTACCAGTTGAGAATGATTTGGGAGATAGAGACAAAGTCGAGATATCCAATACGAGGGATGCTCTGTTAATAGCTAGTAGCAGGCCATGGAAGCTCAATTGGCTAGAAACAATTGCAAAAATTGAATGTAGCATTAGTTGACATTCCTTACCCACAATTGTCATTTCCTTGTGAAACATACTTAATTTTGTAAGTTAAGTAGTTTTGCATTTTTAATTCAGTTAAAATGAGCATTTCGACTACAAAAGACAGTTAGGATACCAGCAAAGCCATGAAAAGTTGATACCAGCTTTTGGCGATGCTGCCCCTTCATTATCCGCTGTTAGTCATTGGTTCCGCGAATTTCGACGAGGGCGAGAACTGCTAGAAGACGAAGCAAGACATGGAAGACCTGCGGATGCTGCCTGTTCAGAAAATGTTGATCGTGTGGCAAGCTTGATTCAGTCCAATCGAAATATTACTTATAGGGAGATTTAGGAAGAAGTGAAGATTGGATCCTAGGCGGTGAATACCGTTTTGCATAAACATCTTGGGGTAAGAAAGCTAGCAAGCCGTTGGATACCCCATTTGCTCTCAGAAAGTCAAAAATAGGATCGAGTAGACTAGTGTAAATTTATGTTGCAAAAATTTGACGGAGGAGCTTCCAAGCAAGTGGCATACATTGTAAGAGGTAACAAATCTTGGGTATACAGGTACGACCCTGAAACTAAACAGCAGTCTAGTGTTTGGGTATTCGAAGTTGAAGACTTGCCCACAAATGTAATTCGTGGCAGAAGCGTCAATAAGAAAATGATTGCTGTTTTTTTTTTCGTCGAAGTGGTCCTGTTGCTGACATTCCACTTGAAGATCGCAGAACTGTTAATTCTGAATGGTACTGCGAAGTGGCTTCACCACAAATGTTTGCAAAATTACAAACAGGTCGCCAAAGGACCGGTTTGCGTAACATCTTAGTCCATCATGACAACGCATCCTCCCAAACTGCTGCCAGAACACTGGATTTTTTGAAAGATTCGGGAGTTCAATTGGTAACTCATCCTCCATATAGCCCAGATCTGGCTCTGTGCGATTGTTTCTTGTTTCCAACTGTTAAAGGTAAAAGATTTCCCAGCGCAAACGCAGCAGTTATAAAATTTCAAAGAATTTTTGACAACCTTTCAGAAAATGAATTTTCCGAATGTTTTAAAAAGTGGTTTCAAAGAATCCACGTGTCTTAGTCTCAATGGAGATTATTTTGAAAAACAAAGATTTTTGATTTAAAAATGCAAGCCTCGTTCATCCGTTACCGGTAGAATAGCACTTATTGGCCGCAATGCTTATTACGTTTTTTTCACGATCGACGCACAAAATTAAATAAAATATATTTGAAAATTATTTTGACGTATCCATTGAAATATTTTTTTTTTAGATAAATACAGAGGCTTTCACGGCCGGTATCAATATTAAAATTGCTGGATTCCGAGCAATCCGTAGTCAACCTGAGGTTTCGCCCAAAATTGTACTGGGCATCTTCAGAGGTTTCTCGGACGCAGAACTCGCTGAACTGAGTTCTTCGTCCAAGGTGCCCAGCACAGTTTTGAGCGAAACGTCAAGTGATTGATTATACACCGAATCGATATTTTAACATATATATGCCGTATGGCAAAACAAAAATAAAACATAACATTAAAAATAACAAGAACAAGCATGCCTTTGTGTTTCGACTTATGGCTTGATATCTAGGTTATTCAAGCATTGGATAGCAGTGCCCTCGAGGCGATGTAGTTCTTGCAATGTTCCTGGGAACCGTCTTAGTGGACATTCTGTCACTATATGGTGTAATGTTTGAGGAGCATTCTTACGGTCACAATTTGGATTATCGTTAGTCCCCATTTCTGTTTCCAATACTGACATCTGCCATGATCAGTCCGAATCCGATTGAGCGTTGTCCAGGTTTTTCTAGGGATATCAAAGCCGCTGGATCAGAAATTAGGTTTTGTGAGTCTAGATTGGATATTTCCCACTCATCACACCAAGCTGTCTCAACAACAAAATTTTGTTCAATTAATTTTCGCCCATGCTTCCACGGCATGTTTCTTATTCTTAATAATTTTTGTGTGACTCTGGTAAAGTCAGCAAGCTCAATACGTAGTATTACTTCATTAATCCCCGTCAATATAACAAAGCCCATAGGCATAAAGCACAGAGAGAAACTGAAACGCATTGCATAAAGCAATCAGAAGTGAGTAAGTGGAAACATGTAACGAAACAAAACATGATAATTACTTATTCGCGACGGAGAACATAGTACATACACTACATTCTAATAACACAGTACGAGCATACTGACTGTGACATCGTACCTCGCTAATGTGATAGCAATCTTACCGCTGTGTACTTCATTTAATATTTATATTAATTGTATCGCAAATTACTTAATCATGGGAAGAATTATCAGTATCGTTATGATTGTTTAACCTGTGATTCATTTATTATGTAAATAATGAACCTAATACATATTTATCTTTGTGAATTTTAATAGAGAACTATTAATTATGAAATCAATATATTTTTGCATAAGTACAAAGTCAAAGTAATTGATTAAGTTATTAAGTCTTGGCAACGGTTGCTAAAAATTGTAACCAATAGAAACAAATTGTCAACTGTCATTATGTTTTATTCAGTGTTCGCAATGAGGTGTTGGAAAAAAATTAACATATCTTTTTACCTCGCTAGAGGTATTGTATTCATGCTAAAAATAGCATATCCAGATTTTAGTGAATAAGCACGTTTAAAGGTCCCTAAAATCCGATTATAACATTTTTACGATGATGTCCGTATGTGTGTGTGGATGTTGGATTCACGATTTCTCAAATACTATAAGACTTAAGACATTTTTAACTACGGATTCCTCAATCTAACAATAATGGGAAGAGTTGATTAAGTTTTGATAACAATTAGGGAACAGGAAGTAGTAGTTACAAGAAAAAAATCATCTAAATATTATTTATCGAAAATTTATGTAAATACTTATAAGTATTAAAGAACGTCAAATCGATAAATATAAATTCATTATTATATCTTCTATAGATTTAAAGATAAAGAAATGCATATAAAATAATTTGATGTAAAAAATCTCAGATCAAACTACTACAAAAATGAGGATTAGCTTAAACATTTTTGTGAATCGTTAATTTTTATTAATCTAAATACATACATACATGTTTACGTATGCTGGAAAATGTATTGAATTCCATTTCTATTGTTCTATTTACTTTTTTCTTTTTAAAAAGTTATTAATATTATTTTGAAATGATTAGTGCTTTGGTAGTGACATTTATCTGTCAGTTACATACATTTGAATAACTGCGTTTTGTTTGTTTAAAGCGTAGGCCCTGCGATTTAAATTCTAGATATTTTTATAAATTTATCCATATAAAATATATAGAAAAAGTATAAATGCAAATCTATAGAAAATGTAATAATCTTTTTTTACAATCATTAGATAAACCTCGTATAACGCTATACCAGGTATAAAATTGGAAATTGTATTTTACAAACCTCGGATAAACCTCAGATAGAATAAACATCAGTATTTCTTATCCCATGGAAATCGGTCGTATAAACGTCAGATAACTTTATCCCTGGTTCTTATGGTTACCACGTAAACACAAACGATGTGTTGTTATTCATACGTTTGACAGATGTCAATAAAGTATTCATCATCACTGTCAGAATCAAAAACATCGTTTATATCATCTAACATCGTGAAAAATACAAATTAGAAGGCAGGAATAATAACAATATTGAAGAAAAATAGTCTAACAAGAAGATAATTTTATTGTATCAATACCAATCTAAAGTGATTTAACGTAATCCCTGGTATAACTATCTGATAGATAAAAGTGCATTGTAAAAGACAGTCTTGTTTATCGAAGGTATAGTTGCTAGGATAAAGTTATACCTCTGACAGGTATACCATAGTTTATCCATCAATTGTAAAAGTGGCCCTTAAAGGTAGGTAGGTAGAAAAACTATTTTGAGCTTCTAGCAAAGTGCCATTTCTGGTTAACCAATTTTCACCAAAATCTAATGGGCTCTTTCCATTACAGAAAAAAATCGAAATACAAGGTTTCAAAATTTTCTGAATAATAGTATTTGAGTTAGAGTGGAGGATCCACACACACATATACACACAGACATCATCGTGAAAATGTTAAAATTAGATTCTAGGGACCTTAAAACGTGGTCATTTACCAAAATCTCGATATGCGATTTTTAGCACGATCCCTATACCTCCCTTACCAAGGGAAAAAATCTGATGTGGCCAGCACATTACCTTCCGTCAGTTCTATGTATTTTGTACAAATTTCATACGGAAAGTTCCTTGCTAAATTAAATATTCTATTTCTTGTACATTACCTTCCGGCAGTTGCATGTATTTTATGCAAATTTCATACAGAAAATTATTATTTTGTGACGTTTTCTATATACAGTTTAATGTATCTGCAGAAATATCTAAAAGATTAATTATTATTATTATTATTATTATTATTATTATTTCTTGCAGTTGTATGTATTTTATACAAATTCCATACAGAAAGCAAAAGATCCTATACCTATTTCCAGTAAAATTATAAGACAAACACACTATGTCAATTTCACTCGACACTGACATCTTTCAATCAAAATTTTCTTAATATAGTAGCTGTTTCCACAGCTATGGCTACTTTATGAAATTTAATTTCTTTATAATTTATTAACTCTATATCCATTTAATATTAGGTATAAAACGCAATCAAATCGTATAGAAAATAAAATATTCTTTAATATTTATAATAACATTAAATGATATTTAACATAGTTTTTTCAAGAAAAACTGTTAAAATCTTCAAATGAGGGTACTTCCGGTTGTCCAATTCTAACCAAAATCTAATCAGCTCTTCGCATGGATGTAACGAAGAGAAATACGAAACAATTATAATTTTTAGAATTGTAGTATAGAAGTTATCGTAGACGAAAATTTTGTTACACACACACACACGCACACACACACACGCACGCACGCACACACACACACACACACGCACACACACACACACACACACATACATACATACAGACATCATCGTTAAAATAGTAAAATCGTATTCTAGGGACCCTAAAACGTGCTTATTCATCAAAAACTCACCACCGAATTTTTTGACCAAAGACAATACCTTCCTTACCTAAAGGTGACGGAAGGTAAAAACAGAAGGTAATAATTCATGATAATTTATATTTATTTATATGTATGTATTAACAGTTAATCTCCAAGAGGAAACAGTCCAATAAAAATCCAAACATTCCCTATCGTTTCCCAGAATATCATTCAAAATATTAGCACTAGTCTCTGCATCTATGTACAACACTATTCTAGTGTGCGATAAGTGTTCTCTTGTGTGTGTGTGAAGACAAACAGCAGCAGACAGACAGCCTGTGCAACGACAGCGAGAACCCGGAGGAGGAAGGCGTTCGCTTCGCAGTGCGTGCGGCTTGTTTGCAAACTGCATGTGGCTTTGTCCATGTTCAAGGCCAAGCCCGCCATTAGCGAGACGAGAAATTTGTGCAATGGAATATAAATCAACACCGAGGATACTCACAACTCACTATCCGCGAGGAGGATTTTAGTTTTGGATTATGGGAGATGGGCAGTACCGCGAAAATTATGGGTACACCTGACAATAGGGTCTTTTTCACTATTTGTTTTTAATATTTTTTTATGAAATTTCATTTAAAGGTACTTGTATCAAAAACGTATTAATTGTTCTTCGCTAAGCCATAATACATATTTTTTTAATATTTTAGGACGTAGAAGTTAAGATCATTTAAAAAAACAGTGGATTTCGGTTATAATTGGAGACATAAATTAAACTATTTTAACAAGTATAATAGTATATTAAATATTAAGAACGGTAAGGACAGTTTACCGATCGAAGAAAATGTTTGGGGACTGAGCGAAGCGAAGAACCCAATTTTGCATGAGATCGGTAATTCCCTAACGTCCGTGATGCTTATACTATTTTTTGCACGATCGGCGCACAAAATTTAAAAGAAAAATACGATAGGAAAATTATATTGACATATTAAAAAAAATTATTTGTCATTTTTTAAGTAAGCTTTGATTTTTGTTTTTATTTATTTGCCGTCTCGCCTCCTGAACGGTAAGTGAAGCACATCACTTACTGGTCAGTAATTTGTAAATAAGACTTACTGTCTTGGAAACATTATCGGTAAATATAAAAAATAACCCGACCGTGCAAATATATATAAATATATATTTAAAATAACTTTAGTTGTTACTTCGTATAATTAGAAATATGCGTGGTTAATAAGCAAATACGATTAATAACAGACGACGTTTATTGTAGTCCAAGTTTTGATTGCTATTTGCACATTTGTCATTGAACATATCTTTAATTTTTATACAAAATGGTGTGGCATCATAAATTCAAGCAAATATGATTTGGTTTTCTTTCGTTGTTTCTTTATTTGCTGCATTCATTTACGTGAAAATTAATTAGGAATTTTAAAAAAGGCGATAGCAGAAAGTAGAAAAAATTTAGAATATAGTAGATTTATAACGTAAATGTTAAGGCGAGGATAAAGGCTGCAAAAATTTGAATATATTAAAAATTAGTAACTCTTCACAATCTGCAGGATGGATATGAAATCAACCACTCACAAATCACGTTCATAAGTCGTGTAACCTAAGCAACTGTCTATTCATTTATTAGAAGATTATTGCCCGTATTCATAACAGTCCATAATAAGGGTAACGCTTCGTTATATTCAAAACGCCAGTAATACAGCAAATTTTTTGTACATCCACAACAACCGTAAACTCCATCGTAATATTTAACGACTCTAATTTCGGCTGCAAAATATATACCAGCGCGTTAAATAAAAAAATTTTCATTTGTTGAAATTCGATGCAGGTAATTTTGACATTGACATATCAAGTGTACATTTTAATTTATTACAATTGTCATACGATACGTTTAATTATAATATGATTTAAGGGTATTACTAAATTACTGGAAAATGTAATCTTTCTTATCGATATCATCATCGTCCTCATCATCATTGTCTTCTTCAATATTATTACCAAACATCACCATAATTTTACATTTTTCAGCATTAAATTTTTGTGATTTTTTTCCAGGCATAATTTTTTGTATTTGTTTGACCTGATGTTAGTATTTAATATCAAATATCACTCGGAATTATTGAAATCGTTGCAAAACTAAGTATTATATTTTGTTTTTAAATTTTGTGAATACTATGTTATATTTAACGAATGTTAAATTATTACGGTTCGTTTTGTTACGAAGCGTTATATTGACTTTTATGAATACGGGCATAAGAATAAGAACGATACAAATGTCACATTTGACATTTCAATGTTGTCATTTAGATGGAAAGATTTTCAATATTAAAAGAGATTTGAATAAAAACTGAGAACAAGAATTTGTCAAATATGACATCAATGTTATCCTTTGGAGATTAATAATTTCAGAATATAAAAGGGGTGTGAAAGATTTGATAATATTTAAATGAAGTGTAATCATAAGCTTAATAAATTATTAAATTGTAAGTAGTATGTCAAAATATTGTATATAATATAATTTTAATAACAAATGCCATTAAGAAGGCCTAAGAAAACAAGTACATAAAATGGCATTAAATTGAATAATGTTCAATAAAATTTCAAATTTCTATAGATTTGTATTTTGGTTAGTCGTAGAAAAAGTATGCTAAACAACTCGAGTGGAATGTTCATATCGCCTTCGTATGATTTAGCACTCCGCCTACAATACTATTCTTGGTCCTATATTTCTTATTAATATTATTCCTTCAATTGCAATTTTTAAATGATTTAGTACTTTTAAATATTAAATAATTTTTTAACTTAATTTTTAACAAGAGGAATACAATAAAGTGGGATAGCTGATTTATGGCGACATAATAAGTCGTACGAAAAGCAGTAGAAGTAAAGCAATACATTAATAAAAAAAATTGGTGTGATTTGACAGTATATAAATATACATATGTACACACTTACATCATAAAAATGACTAAAGACGATATTATCGAATGTAGTTTTCTTACCTGAAACAAAAAAGAAAAAATTAATTCAATAAATAACAAATAATATAAAGAAACAAATATGTCATTACGTCTTATTACCCATTACTGGATATACAAAATTACTATTATTCACAGATTTAATCTTACATACACACACCGACAGCCATTATAGTAAAAATGTTAAAATCAGAATACGGTCTAAAACATGCGTAATTGTGGCAAGATTTTAATACCGCCCTTAGCTACGGTAATGGAAAACTAAAAGCCTTGATGATATGTATATTTATTTTCTTAAACCATGAAATTCATGCATCTCTTATTTGTGCTTTCAAGGTCAGAAATTGACTTTCCGGAATGAGAGTATATAATTTTCAACAGGATAGAATATTTATTTACTGTAATATCAGAAACACATATCTGTGGATATAATAAATTAATAATTCGTTTCTTATTCAAGTTTAAAACAAAAGAATGTAGACTTTTTATATATCATTGAAAAGCTTATAAAATAAGAAAAAAACGAGACTATTTTCAACATAGTTTTCCATTTAAAAAAACATAAGTTTGTTCTATATCTCGAGAATTATTAAGTTTTCAAAAAATCGAATTACGCCATTTTATTTATTCTAAAAAACGGTAAAATTTTTGTTAAATCAATTTTTCTCTAACTATCATAATAAATAAGATATAATATATTTTCAAAATGAGCGAAAAACGAGTTTTTGCTTGTAGCTCAGAAACAAAAGAAGATCAAAAATTCCTGTGGTGACTATTAAACTTTTCTCGAAAAGTTGATCATGTAATCTGCAAACGGTTTTGATCTATCGTTAATATTACCTGAGATATCTTAAAAAAACATCTAAAATTAGGCACCTGTACATTATGTTCATTTTCTTTACTTTGCTTACTTTTCGAACATTTTCAAAAGAAATTATAGAATCAAAGCGTGAGAACTTCTTTTTTTGTTAAACGAAACGATGTTTTTTGACGTTTACATAATTTGACCTGTCCTACTGGCCGCCATTAATTTAGTTCCCTATAATTCAGCCGATGTCGCATACTATTCTGCTGGTCCCAAAAGTCAAATTTTAACGGTTGAATATATCGTCAATATCGTACCAGAACGAAATGTCAAATAAGTTGTTAAATATTACTGTCAAAATTTAGATACGCATTTTCTTGTTAACCTGTATTTAAGACTTGAACTATAAGCGGTGCAACTAGCCATAAAAATTACAAAATCCGCAATGATCAAGTTATTTTGCAACACTTACTTCGATTAGACAAATAGCAAGAATTATGTAGTGCTGCATAATGTTGATAAGAACATCAAAGACTAGTTTTCGAATCTCTTTGTCTCAAATTGCTTCAAATAATGGAAAGAGTTTAAAGTTACATTCATCGTGATTTATAATCCACGCTCGGTTAATGGAAATTTATTTGTCACACATATTGTATTACAAATAGATTACACAGAAGATTATATTATTTATTCAATACAATAAAACGTTCACTGATTTCAGAATAAGAAATGACAATAGTAGACAAGAACCTGTAACTTACAAACTTAAATCCGATACGATATGTTTCCAGACATGTGTATAGTTTGTTTCAAGATATTTGCAAACATAGCTGCCTCGACTTACGCACCGGGTGGCTTCTTAAGTGGGTTTGATGGGTAACATGACAGGGTTGTAACAAAATATTTGAATTGCAGCTCACGAAATATTTGTGTGGAATAGGGGATTACAGCGCAATTGAATTAATAGAAATTAGAAAAATATATTGAAAGTATATGCTTAATAACGAATATTAATAAAGAAATAAAACGATATAATTGAAATACTTCGGAAATAAGGGGATTTTTGTTATAGCAGCTCGTCACTCATATGAATTGCATATATATTATTTTGATTGGCGACTCAAAGACAGCCTATAAATATATAACGAATACCCAATTAGGGGAGGAGCCTACTACCAATGGAAGTAGAGAAATTCAAATAGCGGAGGCGTGGCTATTAGTCCAGTACTGCAATTCTCAAACAGTTTTTATTTGAATATAAATTTCTTGCATTAAACTTAATAATTTTGTTATACATACTTGCAATTATAAAGCATGTAGACTTGTACAGTGTTATAATATTAATTTATTTTTTAAAATATAATTTAAAAATAGCATACATTTCAAGAACATTTAAATCGAAAACAGTTTTATATAAAAACTTATATTCCTGACGTCACATCTATATTTTTAAACTTTGTAGGACCATAACTCGCTTATTAATAGGATTTTTTCACCGCATTTTCACCAATAGTCTTAGTTTTATTTATATTTTCTGATGAAATTATAAAAAAAAAGAAATGGTGGAATCCCCTTTAATATATTTTAACCTCAAATTAAATGTCACTTGCACGACACCTGGTGGTATACATTCCATAGACAAACCACTGTCATTGCAATCCATTTTTGTGATAATCACATTCACGTTGTCTTTACAAACAAGATTTATTTGATGATAATAATATTGTGTTAACCACGTATTCAGGGGTCAATTTTTGTGCCACTTAAAATTCGAAATTTTTGGCAGGTACCTTATTATGTCGCTAATGTGAAATGATTGTACCAACCAGAATTATTGTAAAGAAAGATGGTTAAAATTGCAGATTATCTGTCATATTGTCTATTTTCATACTTTGATATTTAGCGATTTCTCGTAAAAAACAAACCCAAATTACACACTAATGCGCTATGATTTTTCTGATAGGGGAGACCGGTGTCAATTGTAACAGGTGTCAAATGTAACAAGGGTAGGTAACAGGGCCATCTTTTCGAAGTAGATTAAAACGCGCTTGCAGAGTGAAGCAGAAAGTCATAAGCTCTTTGGTATTTAGTGTAAGTACCTACATACGCGCAAATACGACGTCTATTTCTGACGAATGTCTATAAAATTGGTTGCAGTGGCGAAAATGTAAAAACTGGACACCGGGCAAGTTAAATTGTACGAAGAAATACCTATTTTATGTTTACCTAAACTGCAATTCCGTTAGCGACTAAAGGTATTGGTCAGAATGGTCCATATCACCAACAGAATATATATTTTGTTTGCTTTTAGTTGAGTCATTTGAATTTTGTATTTTCTGAGGTAATAAATAAATGTTTATTTTTTTAATAATTTCTTCTTTTATCTGTTATTTTATCTTATTACATCACTGTTAAAATTTGTTACAATTAACATTGGCCGTTACTATTGACACCAGTTGGGTGTCAATTGTAACATTTGTAATGCCTGACTAAAGATCCTTATACTTTTATATTTGTCACATTTTCAAAAGTTTAAAATTCTAAATATTATTCACTAAGGTGGGTAGGTTCTCATATAGGTAATTTCAAAATTTCGAAATGTAACGTTAACTCGTGAAAAATAAAAATCTAAATTTTGTAACAATTGACACCGGTCTCCCCTACATGAACGATAGGAAACAATATGTTTCGCATGTGTTTGTGAGAAAAGATTTTTTGCTACAGGACTTGTGATGCTCTGATTTTTTAAAACATATCTTAACCTCACCTAACCTAACGCATAATTTTGTAATTCTACAAATCTATTGTTGATTTAATGTGTAAATTTTTATAAAAACAATAAAATTAGAAATGCACATTTTAAAAGTGTCGCTAAAATTGTAAATATTCAATATATTTGCATAATGTCATTAAAAAAATCAAGTTACCAATTATAATTATTTGCAAATGAACATTGGGTTATAGTTCAATAAAAAAAATGCTAAATTCTAGTGCGAGTATATCATATACTTTGATTTGATTAACCTTGCCTCATGTATACGGCAACATAAATAAATGAAAGATTGTATCAGCGATTAGGAAATTGTCAAATATTAAAATACGTATTTACAATCAATTTGCAGCCTTTCTTAATTTATTTGTTGGTTGATAATAATCAAAACAAATTTTATATTAGGTACACGTCAAATTATTTTCTCAAACAAAGACGGTACAAATGTCATGGCTAACTGATAATGTATTATTAAAGTTTCATAATTTTAATAAATTAATTTTTAATAAAATGCAAGTATTTGGCATGAATGTAAAACTTTTGCTTTCAGGAAATATAAAAAAATATATAATTTAGTTATATTAAAAAATCAACGTTGATATCGTTTCCGGAGAAGCCGGAAGTAGAATTCCGGACCTTTTCATTCCAAAAAGTATGGTACCTACCTATTTATTTATCTGTCATTAGAAAATAATTTATTTCCTTAGTTTTTTTAATGTAACATTGTGAGTGAAAATACTGATGCATTTGATTTATAATTTGACAGCTTTGACAGTTTTCAATTCTTCCCCAGTAATTAGTTTGATTATTTTTTGACGTTTCTTACAACCAATGAAATGTTGCATTTTGTGTCACGTGTCTGCGTTTTAACCAATCCTGTCATTATTATACTGAGAATAAAGCTCTAGAGATTATTCCCGGGAATAATCTCTGTAGCTTATTTTTGTAGACATATATCAAATAGTAATCAACACATAGTAAAATGAGCCAAAAAAAAAAAAAACCAATTTTGTGGCATTTTGGATCAAGAAATAATAATTCCACACGGCTTTCGACAAATCAGAATCTATTTAGCCGCATATTAGCGCGGAATATGAAATATCTTAGTTCGGTTGCTATGGTTATGACTCATTGTTTTACATTTATTTATATCTGAATTCGCGTTTGAATGGTTTTAGAGTTTTCTATTAACTTTTACAGATTTTTGGAGATCTATAGAGCAGTAAGTATATCTAAATAATAATATATTACTTTTTTGGTTAAAAAATTATCCAATTGAATTCCTGTATTTTTGATCACGTGTGCGAAAGTAACCAATCAAAGCAAACTTACACTGATAATTACCCTAGGACAATTATCACTTCTGTCACTAAGTTGCTAAGTAACAAACACTTTTTGACAGATAATTAAAGATTAATTGTTTTAATTTGAAAATGTCATTTTCACGGTATTTCAGAGATAATAACGGTTCAATTAATAAAATTATTACTATTAAACGTTTGAATAATAAAACTGGACGTGTCTTGTCTTCTCGTGTCAATGTCAATCTTATTATCGTTACACAGTTGACGTTGAACTTATTCATAGCTACTACTGACATCTATTGGGTGATTTTATAATTATAAAAATTCTGCTAAATACAAACTATTCGAAAATTTAATAATCAAAATTGCAAAAAATTTTCTCACCGAATACCCCTCGATCATTGATAAATACTTATAATTTTATCACAACTTCCTCAAGCACGTTGCTTTTAGGTAACATCCCTCCGCCTTCGGCGTCGGGCGGTTACCAAGCAACGCGCTTTCGGTAACTGTGATAAAATTATTTCGTAATTATCAATGTCCTCGGGATATTATAGCTGAAAATTAACTAAATAACATTTTGTAGAGAAAAATATCAAGTGGCAATGAAGATATAGATATGGAATGTATGCCACCAGAAATAAGGGAACATGCTAATGATACAGTGGGCCAGATATTACGAAAAAAAAGCAAAAGAAAGATATAAATCTGTTATTATAAGCAATTTATTGACTGGTGTAAAAAAATATATGATGGTATAGAATAATTGTTATTATCAATTTTTTGTATAATTTCTAAAATCTTGTTAAAGGAAGTATAGTCTACAACACGTTTGGAATGGTATAATCCACACTCGCAAACCGTAGTTCTCGCCTTCGGCTCGGACGACAAACTTTTTGCTCGTGTGGAACATGGGCCATTCCATTACTTGTTGTAGAATATACTATTGCTTGGCAACAAGTTTTCGAAAAATCTGTCAAATTATTTTATTTATTCTCACTCTCGTGTTATATTATTACTGACAATTTTGGAAGTTAAGTTACCAAATATTAAATTAACAGCTTCGACAGTTTTAAGTTTCCCAGAAATTTGTTTGACAGTTTTCCAAAAGAACATTGATTGGCAACTTTTAAGAAGTGCAAGGAAAGAATGGTGAAGTGTATTGTTGTTGAAGAGAATCATTTTGAATATTATTTACAATAAAATTCTAAAAAATATAAACCATGTGTCATATTTCATGGGTATTCTCAATAATTTAGCGTGACTCTCGTAAGTATATTTTAATTTTAAGCAAATATAGAATGTTGAGTTCTTATTTGGTACGTTGTATGTTGTAAATATATCTTTAAACAAATAATTACAGGTGTTATCACAAAAAGATAAGTTGATAGTATCTTTAATAGCACGTTTTAGAAGTTATCTCCTGATCGTAAATTTCTAAAAGCGAATCGTCACTCTAGTCTAAAATTAACCTAGGTATCTATAAAATTCTAAGCAGATAAATGTATTATTACTGCAAAAGGAAATAAAATTTAAGATATTAGCAATGTAGAAGTAAAAGGTTTTTAATGTTTATAATCTTTGTGCAATATTGTACAATATTTAATTGTTTATTTTATTCTCATGAATAAACTTTTTTTTGTACATTTCAATCCATTCCTAGCAGACTGTGACTTTTATTTGGTAGCATTTTAAACAAAGCCAACACGAAAATATTGGGGCAATTTCAAGAAGTTTTCGTTGGTGAAATCGGCTATAAATCGTTTTCAATATTATTAAGTGACGTAACTTATAATATGCGAAAAATGAGATACTTCACCCATGCATGAACCGACTAACATCACAGTTTTCGAAGTGGCGTTATCTCAATTCTTCATTTCATAATACAGAGAGAGAACCAACCGACGTATGTTATGTTCATTGAAGGGTTACTTTCGCGAATGGATGTAAATCGGAATTATGCTACTTCGTGAAATTTTCTAAATGACCAACTTAGTGAAATTGAATGGTGTATCTCACGTTTTCTGATTGAAAAATAGATAATATTTGTTATTTCAGAAAATTTTTATTTTTGCTGTTACTGCCCCTTTATTCACAGTTTTTAAGACTTATTATAGTTATAACCATTTATTTATGCACTGAGATATTTTATCCAATTTTACAAAGTGACGTATTTTAATTTTTTTACTAAATTAATAACAAACTAATGAAAATTTTGTAAAAATATTCACACTGTTAAGTTAGTCCAGTCAATATAGAGGTATTTACCCTACAAAAGGTGAGGTAGAAACGATTTTAATATTACATTGTTTAGATTGGGACGGGGATGAAAAAATAAAGTTCTTGACTTTGGGGAGGCTCGGCGCTAGCCGCCATCTTGGATCAAAAGTGCAAAAATGAGATTTTTTGTGTTTTTGGCTATTTTCTCGAAAACAGTAGCCCGTATCAAAATTTGACAAGAATACAAAATTAAAGCTCGTAAATTTTTGTACAAAAAACGATTCTTACATTTTTCAGAACAATTTATGATAGAAATGAGCCTGTTTAACATTTTTCAAGTATTTTAAATGAAAGTTTATGCAATATTTTTCTTATTAATAATTATTTTTTTAATAATTTGTTATTTTCATAAATAATTAAATAAAAAGATTAGCGCCAAAAAATTGTCATGAAAAACAAGCCCCCACTCCTGTGTCGTAGAAGCACATACATTACGTCATTCACTGTCAATAGAAAAACAGTTTTTCCATCGCCTTCGTTTATTTTTGTTATTTAGATATATAGGATGTCCCATAACTTCAGGTACATATTAGAAGGGCATATAGTTCTTAATGTCCTGATTACGGAACAAAAAGAATATTTTCTAAACTCCTATAATTAAGGGTAGTTCACTTAAGAAGAATATTTTTTGTACCCCTGGATACTATAATATTTGGAATAGTGAAATTAGTTATAACTATTACATAAAATAATTTAACATTGAAATTAATTTATGCAATTACGTAAAGCTTTGTCACACCAATTAAGTTTGGAAGATGTGTATGTAATGAAAAATATTTAATATTAAAAGTACCTATTCTACCAGTGTCCCAAAACTGTTTCCTTCAAAAACCTCAAAAACTAATTTTTGAATTTTGAAAAAATTCTTTTTGTTCCGTAATCAGGACATTAAGAACTATATGCCCTTCTAATATGTACCTGAAGTTTTGGGACGCCCTGTATAAACATTTCCCATTATAAATGAATAATAAAGTAATAATGGCTAATAGACTACACTTAAGTTAGATCGGATAGTTTACCGAAAGTCGATAGCTGGATGGTGGCTAAATTTATATCAGAAAACAATTGTTTCTTTTCTTCACATCTTTTGGCATATTTATAAATTCAATAGTAGGTTTGCTCCTAGCAGCATTTTTTCAAGAAAGCACCATACGATACTGTAAATTACTCATTTTATATTGAATTTTTTATTATATAACACGAAATTTGACACTTGTTTGACAACTTTGAAAATATATTTATCATAACACTTGTAACAAAACACAAAGAATTGACACTTTAATAAAGGGACCAATTGGAGCCGAAGATGCGTGTGCTGTGACGTCACATTCTGTTTCAGATCACGTGACTTTTTCAAAATATCCAAATTTCAAAAATTTAATTGTAAAATTAAATTGTGGGAGAGAAGAAGAGCGTGTATAAATGCGATTATGAATGTGGCCGAGGCGAAAGAAGTGTGTTTAGATAGGAATGTGTGGCGAAGGATGATTGTTTCGTAACTATTATTGTGGTCCGGTTGCGGTATTTCGCTGCCGAAAATCGGTCACTTTAATATGTTAAGAGTGAGGAATATATGTTGTACCTATGATGTCATGTTAGTACGAATGTTGTTGAAGAGAAACTGATTATTTTTTGGATGATGTTATAGTTATTCTTTCGGGTTTGTGCTAACCCACTAAGTGGGAAATGCGTGATTTTATGTATGTATGTATGTATGTAATTGTAAAATATCTAATGGATATTTGGTGATATTAAACAATGATATCTTTTTAAATTTAATACTTAGCAGGCATATAAAAATTCTTGCAATAGCCCTATTTAAATTATTTAAAAAATAAACAATATTAGGTAGTTAATACTTTCGGCATAATTTGTTACTTCTGTAACTACGTTAATTCAAATTTTATGAAAAACTTTAAATCGCTCTCCTGTAAAACTACAATAAAATTGAATTACGACAATTCGTGTTCTTAACGACTATATGTGCTTATTCATTAAAAACTGACCATCACATTACTTGACCAAGGCAATGGGAGGTAAAAAGTTATTTTACATATTGAAGCTCTCACTGTTTATACCGCTTGAGGGCTGTCATGCTATTTACGATGATTTATAATTATTTAAATCAGTTAGCACGAAACGTCTCTACCCAATCTTTACAATTCCCACTCCCAACAATTAATTCCTTCCTCTTCTTCCCTAGTTCTCACAGACTGCACTTTGACCTTTACTCTTCCTCTATCTCTCTCTTCTTCACAGGGGAGATGGACTCCCACTCTATGGCATCTCTCTCTAGCATATGTGGTTGGACAGTGCAAGAGTTGCACCCGACAGAAAGAAATCATGCACCGGAAAATCAGCCGGGGCGTAATTATTTACTTCCGGTTGTTGGAGGAAGATAATGCGGTGGTTAGGGAAATGAATTAAGGTTAGGTTGATGTGGATTAAGAAGTGCAGAGCAGTAATTAAATAACGAGGGGAGTACAGTAATAAAAAATGTTATTGATTTTTAATGAATTAATGATGTAATAAACTCTGTTTTTAAATTATGAGTAAATTCTATAGTGTTAAAAAATCTGTTGTATCCAGCATAACAAACTTTTAATTTTCAATTCAAAAATACGTATGTATAGTACGGTGAATCTTAAAAGGGGTCACGTCGAATTTTAGCCGGGCCACCCCTAAAGTGGTTCCAAATAAATAAAAAAATATATACAGGATGATTCATCGGTCTGTCCTCTCTTTATAACTCTTTTAAGTCAGAAAAACTCTTCAAATATAATTTATAAATAAATAAATAAAATAAATATATCATCACGGCTTATTACCCATTGCTGGGTGTGCCAATCTGCTTTGTGGATAGATATAAGTAATGATGAAATATTTTCACCGTGCGGGCGCTTACCAGGCGTCACCTCACGGGCACTCATTGCTGAGGTGGAGAGTGCACCACAGGGGTAAATTTTGTGCTATTTTAAAATTCGAAATATTTGGCGTCGGTCGGGATAATATAATAATATTATCATATAATTTATATGATATATTATTGTCTATCTATGCACCATATGCATTTGTATACAGGGTGCTCCGTTTAAGCGCAACAATATGTAACTTTATATTTCTTAATGGAACATCCTATACATGTTTATTTATTTTGATAGTAAATTAGATTCCCTTTAAAAAAGTATTAAGTAATAAGGGGTCTAAAATAATAAATTAAGAAGCCATTTACGTTCATAAAAAATATTAGTTCATAGTGGAAAAAACCATAATTTAATACAAATTTTTGATACTTTTTTATTAATACTTATTTTAAACGTTACACTAATTACAAAGAGGCTATTAAAATTTAGTAACAGACTAAATAATGCAAAATTATAATAAATGCTCGAAAATTTGTTTTTGAACAATTGATTAAATTATCCATAGCTTACTTTGTTAATAATTAGATGATACAAACTATCACTCAATAAAGGTAAATAACTTCTTAATTTATAATTTTAGATCCCTTATTATTTAATACTTTTTTAAAGGGAATCTAATTTACTATCAAAATAAATAAACATGTATAGGGTGTTCCATTAAGAAATATAAAGTTACATATTGTTGCGCTTAAACGGAACACCCTGTATCCAAATGCATATGGTACACAGATAGACAATAATATATCATATAAATTATATTTAAAGAGTTTTTCTATCTGACTTATAATAAAAGAGTTATAAAGAGAGGACAGACCGATGAATCACCCTGTATATATGCTAATATTTACATTTCCGTTCCATAAGTTCAGTTGATCAATTTTTTCTTTGTCAAAAATTATGGAATATGTCTTGAACTTTTGTTGTACTCGTACACCTTTCAACCCTGCACTTTTTGGTGTTTAATTATGTTTATTTTCTTAAATTCGCTTATTTTACACACATTTTCAAACGAAATTATAAAATCTAAGCATGAGAACATCATTTATGTTAAACGAAACGATGATTTTTGACGTTTACGTATTTGACATGTCCTAGTGGCCGCAATTAATTTAGTTCCCTAAAATTCCGCTGATGTCGCATGTCATTCTGTGGATCCCAACACCATCTTAATTGATATTTTGTTTTATTTGTTTTTTATTTCCATGACCATCTGATTTTTGACGAAAATGTCATATTTTATTTCCTATATATCTAGTGATACAGATATTTTATTGCATTAAATGAAGACTTTTTGAAAGTAAAAATTAATTTTAAACAACTTTTCATTATTGTACTTTTGCTCTAAAATATATAGGAGAACCAATTTCCGCACATTTTTGAAAAATAATTTTAAGTATATTTTAAGAAAAAAAAAATATTGTAAAATGTAGGATGACTCCATTGTTTTAAAGTAAAGCGTTGTAAAAGTATCTTGTTATACTAGTAATCCCTGTAATTATTTTTCTACTTAATAAATACCTATTACACGAGAATAATACTTTATTAATATTATAATTAACTTGTTACAATATGTATACAAAATATAATGAAAAGTGTAAATAAAGGAATTAATCGGAAACATATCGTAGTATATTCAGTAGCATAAAATATTGCAAGTAATGTAACAATACTAAACCACGTTGCAATTCCTCATATGTGCTACTAAGTATAACCAGTCATAATATTAAAATAATTAATTAAATATTCTCGTATTTAATTCTTTGTTACATTATTTCGCAAATGACACAAAGCAAGCCATGAAAATAATAGAAGATAAATTTAATTCATTCTTTTATGCAAATTATTTCCTTCATTAAAAAAATCATTACCATACAATAGAAAAACAATTGAATCCTACTCATGCAGGTAGGTTTGTTATTCATTTGTTACTGGAGTTGAATGTTTTCAGAAGTTTTCGGACCCCTGGGCTACAAAAGGTAAGCTACTCGCGACACTTGTTTGTACTACGGGTTGCGGACAAGGATAAAGGGTAATGAACTTGTAGAAACTGGAAAGAAAAATAAAAATTGTTTATTGGAAATACTTTAATATTGTAAAAAGAAAATAATTTATTTATCTCTAATTCAGATGTTTTTGTTTGGTCTAGCTTCTCTCTAAATGTAGAAATTGAAATTAAATTCTGCAAAATAAAAACTACTTTCTACTACTATTACTAATTTAATATTGAATAGAAAAATATAAGGTATTACAAACATAGAAAAACTATCAATCAATATTATCTAGAAATAATTAACGAAACAGTGTTCGACTCGACTTTAATTCTAAATAAAACTAGAATAATATGTAGGTGTCGTGACTGCATAAAATTTTTACATTGTTCTAATCTCGTAAACAGCCTTTTTATTTATATTTTCTTATATTTACCATCAAACCACTGTCACATACTATTAACCGTTTCTGATATATTATTTACAAGTAAACATTTCTAACATTAGTAAACAACATCTCACGTTCACGCTGTTTTCACGTCACGCACCAAACGTGTGAACCGGCACACGTACTTCCAGCCAATCAGAACTATGCGTTTAGAAACAGTGGCGTGCGTTTCGCGTTTGTTTCTGCAATGTTAGAAAATGTAGGAAAAGTGAAGACAAGTGCGAGTGCTCACTTGTTGAGATAATTGACTGTACGTAGACAAGTAGGCCATGACTGTTTTGTTTTTGTAGAGGAAAGTGATTTTCCGCGGAAAAATGAAATGAATGGTGTTTTTATGGAAAAATAGATGAGATGGGTACTTCTGATTTCTATATAAAGTAGTAAAAACTGTAATTAGAATCTGGAGTAGAAATATTTTTTTAAAAAGAAAGATATTTTTCTGTGAAATAAGACGAGGGTCATGCTAGAGTTATTAAAAATAAGACGCATGGTTCATATTTTTAAGAATTATATTTTAAATATTACACTTCACCATTCTATCCTTTCTATTCTTAACTGTCAAAGCTGTTAAATTTATTTCTGGCTTTAAAAACTGCCAAAGTTGTCAAATGAATTATCTACTGCGGAACTTAAGAACTATCAAATAATTTCAGGCTGACTAAAAATTGTCAAATCATAAATCATTATTCAAAAATCTGTTGTGGCCAACACATAACCTCTCGCCAGATATTTTACCTGGTTGTACGCATAAAACGGAAAATATTTTTAAATACAAATACATATATTCATGTCTCACTACAAAATAATTCTCACATATATTTGCAAAAACTATGGGATATTTTAATATAATTTATATACAATACATATATTTTCTTTATATTAATTATCCTGAAATTTTCTTTTTCTACTTTCCTTTTCTTTTTCTTTATATTCGTCATTTTTTCGCAAATTCCTTTTAATTCTTGTTTACGTCTTTTGCGTTGTTGACTTTTTTTTATTTCATAATCTTCATAATAATGTACAAATATTTTTGACAGAGGCATACAAATATTTTTGACAGTGACATTTATGTCAATTACAAACATTTGAATTTCTTGCCTTGTAGTAGTTTGATCTGAGATTTTGTACAACTTATTTTATATGTCTTTCTTTATCTCTAAATCTATAGAAGATATAATAATGAATTTATATTTACCGAATAAAGAATTTAACGTTCTTTAATATAAGTATCTACATAAATTTTCGATAAATGATATTTAGATGATTTTTTTCTTGTAACTACTACTTCCGGTTGTCCAATTGTTACCAAAACCTAATCAACTCTTCTCATTATTGTCAGATTGAGGAATCCGTAGTTAAAAATCTGTTAAGTCTTATAGAATTTGAGATATCGTGAATCCAACATCCACAAACACACGCGCACATACACACACACACACACACGCACGCACACGAACACACACACGCACACACACGCACACACACACACACACACACACACACACACACACACACACACACACACACAAGGACATCATCGTAAAAATGTTATAATCGGATTCTAGGGACCTTAAAACGAGCTTATTCACTAAAATCTGGATATGCGATTTTTAGGTAATAATATTACCATACAGATACAGTTATTACTTAGTGACCAGCCTACTTTTGTACATGTAAACAATGGAATAATATCCTGAAACCGATAAAATAATTTAAACGTCAACTTTCATTCGCTAGTCATACTACACCTACTAACATTTGCGAAAAATGATATTGGAAAATTCTCCCAACCCTCACAGCTTCCTAAGTTACCACAAGTTTACACAGAATATGGTTCGAATCCAGTACTCTATTATTCACGAAACTATTCAAGGTCATTTGTTCGAAGAAAGAATACACATCACTTTATAGCAGTAGTTTAGCAACATTTTATATTAGAAAGAGAAATATTATTTGACCTATGTCTATTTCATTTATGTGGTGTGACAGATATACGTAAATAGTGGCATTACTTTCTAACACACTGTAAATAATAATGACATATGTCGTAGAATTACAGATACTTAATTATCTACTGCACTGCCCTCTGTGCTAATATTTACCCAGTGGCGCTGACGTTTAAATCAAATTATTATTCCTTGGTTTATAAGTTAAGTCTATGTTTTTGTATTTTTCAAAAATATAAGTGAAGAACATAAATCTTTCAGAAAGGCATTATTTAGAAAGAAACATAATTTTCAAATGAATTATTCTAATTTTTTCAGTTAAAATGTGTACATAAATATTTCATGTTGCACGCCTATGCAAACGAAATGCAATGAAGTTATCTGCAAGTAATATTATATCAGACGGCTCACAAATGACCTTGAATAGTCATCTTTCGTGAATAATAGTTTACTTTCAATATCCAAACAACAAGATAATAAATGCAGTACTACGAATAAAATCCTAAAAACCAATGTCCTACACTCCATTGACAACAACAACTCCTACTTACTACCCAGTATCACTTACAAGGAAAACAATGTAAATGCCACTATCTGTTACAGATTCTTCATTCTAGTTAACATTCACTCGCATTGTTCATGTCCATCAAGTATGAAACAATGATTCGCATACAACATATGCTCAGTCACACATACACTTGGACCAAGCGTGTGAGATAAGTATGTCAAGTTTCGCGTAACTCGGAGAAACTGAGATCTAGTTGTCTTCGCTTAGACAAAGACAGAAGAGAGTAGACAGAGAAGGAGAGGAAGTGCATTTCCGGAAATTAATTGTTTGTTGCTGACCTGATAATGGTGATTAGTTTGTAATTGTAGAGATTGGATTTAATTTTTGTTTAAGGCGAAATTGGAGCATTTAAAATCAATGTAATACAAGTGCCATTTTTATGTTTTAAAATGATTCAACTAAAAGTATTTTGCACGGAAATATATCAATAATTGCAATGGGGTCTTCCAATACAATAACAAAATTAGAACATGGGTCATTTCTTTTAAAACTAGCCCTTTAAACAGTATGATAGGCACTATCAAAGTTTAAAAATGCCTTATTGATATCCGGCCAAATTCATTTTCAAATAAATGAATGCAGAAACGAAACAACAAAAGTAAATCAAATAACACTGGTTTGATTTTATAATCAAGCAGAAATCACGTGCGTTTTTATGGAATGAATACTTTAAACCCGAACATACCCCGTTAACACGAGAAAAACGTTTTTCTCAGACTGTTGCTTTCTATTTAGGTGACAAAAATGGTTGTGGTATTAATAAAAAGATAAAAAATTCTGCATCAAATAACACCAAATACATTACGTATTATTTCATTTCAATTTCATCCATTTTTCACAAATTGGCAGTTTGTTATTATCGTTTTAAGGTCCCTAGAATCCAATTTTACCATTTTCACGATGATGTCTGTGTGTATGTGTGTGAAAAACGGATAACCGGAAATGGCACTTTACTAGAAGCTCAAAATAGTTTTTCTTCAAAAAATACTTTTAAATATTATTTTTTCGAGATTAATGTTATTATAAAAAATAAAGATTATTAAATTTTCTATAGATTTGCATTAATACTTTTTTTTTATATATTTTATGGATAAATTTATAAAATTATCTATAATTTAAATCCCAGAGTCTATGGTTTAAACAATAAAACGTAGTTATTCAAATGTATGTAACTGACAGACAAATGTCACTATCAAAGAACTTATCATTTCAAAATAATATTAGGAACGTTTTAAAAAGAAAAAAGTAAATAGAACAATAGAAAAGGAATTCAATACAGTTTCCAGCATAAGTAAATATGTAGGTATGTTATTTAGATTAATAAAAATTAACGATTCCCAAAATGTTTAAGCTAATCCTCATTTTTGGATTAGTGAATTCTATTCCATCCCGGTATTTAAAATTTAATCTTCATTTAATTATAGCTCCGGTGGTTCAATGGTTAGAGCAACGCCTCATGTCATGAGGGCCCTCGGGGCTCTGTTTTCGAATCCCACTAAGGCATGGATGTGTGTGAATGTGAACCCACTCTGTAACTTTAAATTTAATCCCGTTGAGGGGTTTAAAAAAATGGTAGTTACTTGGATTAGGTTAGACTATATTTTAAGAAATAAACTGCGAAAATTAGAATAAAATCCGCTAATCCAAAAATAAGGATTAGCTTAATCTTTTTTGGGTCTCACCAGATTTTTACATAGATTTAGAGTGCCCTGGCAGAAAGAAGTGAATATTTTCTTCTGTCAATTGATCATAAATGTCAACCGAGCTGTCAACGCGCATAATATATTCACGTATTTCCTTCATGGCATTCTTATTCTATGTAAGAAAACTAACATGTATTCATTTTTTCCATTCGTGACACTCTAATTATAGTCATGTTTTAATCATATTAATATAAAACTTTATATGCATATTTCTCAAAAAAAATCGTTATATGAAAGTATGAAAATGTATCACTAAATTCAGAATAAAATTCTGTATCTAATAAATAAATAAAAAATGTATGAACCCATTTAAAATAACAAAGTTGGTCCCCACAGTTTGAAAACCTGTGGTTGAAAAAAATTAATTTTACGCTCATTAAAATAGTCTAGTAAGATAGAAATTGTTTGCTAATTTAACCGACCTCGTAGGTCTTACAGTTCTCGAGTTAGCAATAGTGTACCATTTAAAGCGAACACCCTGTATACTTAATTTAATTTGATTTTGAAAAATTAATGTGTCAATATTTTATTTGAATATTCGTTTTCAATATGAGGTCGTGAAAAAAATAGTATATCGCAGGAGAGAAGTGCAGTTTTTTCCTCGTGATTTACTCTGCGGGAAAAAATCATACACTGCTCTCCTTAATGTATAAATAAATAAAATAAATAAATATATCATCATGGCATATTACCCATTGCTGGGTGTGCCAATCTGCTTTGTACGCAGATATCGGTAATGATGATGACATATTTGTACCGTGCGGGCGTTTACCAGGCGTCACCTCACGGGCACTCATTGCTGGCGTGGAGAGTGCACCACAGGGGTCAATTTAGTGCCATTTTAAAATTGGAAATATTTGGCGTCGGTCGGAATCGAACCCGGTTCCCCAGATTCGCGACCAGACACTCAGGCACGCGGCCATGTATAATATACTATTATTTGTCTACTATATTCGTACATCACTGCTACCTAGAATAATTCCATCTATTTTGTAATTAAGTACAAAATATCTAAAGCAAATTGAATGTTATTGTAATTACTCCATGTTTATCCAATAATGCAACAGTGCATAATTCTGCAATTTCTCTGCTGTTGCTTTTGCTACTGCGCTCGTAAATGTAGAGATAATTAATTAGATAAAACGAATCTGCTTCAGTGCTAGAATGTTCAATTATTACTCTATTTGTTTTTGAATCAAATGGATGGACAGGTGAATTCAAACTAATTTATAATGAAATACCAAATGTATTACTGATAGGATAAATACAAACCAAAGGAAATTCGGAAGTAGATTATTAATTCTATTTGTGCTAGATAGATAAATATACCTATTATATTATTGTAAATTTGATTTGTATATGTTATTGAATAATTCATACGACAGTAATTTTGTTAATAAGTATTTGCAACAAATTATGACTGAAATAGTATATTAAAGTACGAATGTCTTAATTGTAATTTTATTTTGTGAGAAAGAACATAATAATGAAATGAAAAATCGTAGTTTCAAAATTTAGGGAATTTGGTGTCAATTGGTGATAACTAATGTGACGTTGGAAAATTTAAATTCTAACCATATTTTTGTAACACAACTATGTATATACGTCATTTTCTATTTCTTTCTAACTATATAACTCTCTTCTTATTCTTACTTTCAAATTCAAAATTATATAAAAATAATTTCATAACAATCGTATATTTTTTGACATTCATGGCCACCAACTTCAAAAAAAAAATCTGATATAGCCAGCACATTACCTTCCGTCAGTTGCGTCAGTTCTATATATTTTATAAAAAATTCCATACAGACAGTTTCTTGCGAACGACTCTAAATTTCCAGTACATTACCTTCCCTCAATTCTATGTATTTTGTACAAATTCCATACAGAATGTTTCTTAGAATTGATTCCATATGCAGTAAAATTATAACACAAATATACTATGTCAATCGCACTTAACATTGACATCTGTCTATCAGAATTTTTTTATTTGTATTAGCTGTTTCCAGTATTATTGCATAGCTGGCTGCTTTATGAAATTTAATTTCATTATAATTTTTTAACTCAATATCCATTGAAAATGAAGTATGAAATGTAATTAAATCGTATAGAGAATAAAATATTCTTTAATATTTATAATAACATTAAATGTTGATTAGGACAAAAAATAACAAAAAAATTAATGTTAATGTCAAATACGTGCAATTTTATAATTGGGTCTATACTTCATGTTGGTCTTGCGAACAAGGAAGTCTTGTGGTGTCCACATCAGATTTTTTTTATAAAAATATTTGATAATATCCATTAAGGGATATTTTTGTTAGAATTATTAGGTTGGTGACAGTGATTTGTGCTTTTTATCGTAGCCTACGTTATTAATACAAGGCCGGGAAACATCACAATATCTGTCAAACAGAAACTCTAGTTCCAAACTTGCCGTTTTGGCGCGACTTATTCTCGCTGTCATTTTTGACGTATGTGTTTTGTGATTTTGTTTCATAAAGTTTTAACGTAGCTTTCATTTAGCATACGTTATTATATAATATTGTATTATTTAATAATTATTGTTGTATTGAATCATTATATTATTCACTTATTTCTGTTGAAATTAAACACAATAATGAAACATTATTGTGTATTTCAATTTTTAAATCTTCTTTCTATGCCGAAGCGTTATATAGTTTTATTAAGAAAATAGACCGAGATGATTTGAATTACCCTTTAAAAAATTTGATTGAATGTTTGCTTCTTATAAAAAAAAAATTGTACTTGCAGCCATTCCATAAAACTATAAACTCTTGCAATAATTATTATCAATCGTTGTTCCTGTAATATCAGAAAAACTGAAATGTGATAAATGTAACAACGAACAACTTCTACGTACATTGTGTTCCAAATTTATCAAACCCTTATTAAGTAATATAGGTCACAAAGCCAATGACATACAGTTTAAAAACATGAACAACCATTGTCTCGAAAAGTTTTGAAATTATAAGAATATGTCCAATCTGTAATAATAATTAATAGTTCATATTCATTATGATGCATTAGTTATCATAATACCTGTTCACGACAAGATCCAATATCTTATTTACTGGATGGGTTTTCAAACTCAAATGTTCAACTTCTGTTAAGTTAATTTAACTTATGAATAGTGTAATAGTAATACAACAGTATATAAAGAAATATTATAAATAATATAATTACATACAAATGATATATTATTTACATTTTTATTTGTTGTATTCTTTATTCATTTATATAGTTTAAAAAACCATATAACATTAGTTATAACCGTTAAATTCATATCAATATATTATTTTGACAGTCTAAAGATGACATTTGAATGACAGCCGGAATAAGTCGCGCCCTCATCAGCGGTTTTGGAACTAGAGTTTTTGGCAGGATTTTTAAACAAAATTTGAGTTGTTTCCCGGCCTTGTACAGTGTGTTCAAAAAAAATCCTAACTCGGAGTAGGCTATGAACCGAGAAACGTGTGTCTGATCATTATTCAATTCAAAAGTCAAGTTGTCAAAATTGATCTTGAAATGTAATTTTAAAAAGAAAAGACAATAAAGAAGGATACAGTATATTGACATTCGTTGTTTTCTAATTTGTTTCCATTTCTAAAATAAGATACAGGAAGAAAAGCTTTGATTTCTTTACAAAACATTTTTGACAATATATTATGTCAAATTGACATTTAATTAATTGACATACGTTTCTTTGTACATAGCCTACTCCGAGTTAGGAATTTTTTTGAACACACTGTATTAATAACGTAGGCTACGTTTTTATTCTGTCCGTTGCCTAGATATTTAGTGTATTTATTGCAGTCATGCCAATCTCTAATAACAAAATATCACCAAAAATCATTTAAGAATGAAGCTCCTATGCTCCATACATAAATATGCGTGCTGGAATCTAGAATATGATAATTCCCAAACAGAGAAAATAAAGTAAGAAAATAAACATTTGGTTTTATTTTTAAAGCCACATTAAATTATTAGATTAGTTAAAACCAACGCTATATTTAATATGAATAAAAATAATAGGTACGCCTTTTATCACTATAGTTAATAAAAAAAATTTCTAAAAAAAATAATAGAATTTAGTTTAAAAAAGCATAATACTTAGCTCATTTTTCACAATACAGGATACACATCTAATGTAAGTATTGCATTTTCTACTCCCATTTTATAATGAAATACTTTTGAAATATGGCATTTAAGTTTTCTTCTTGTCTCAGTTAATTAAGATCTATAATGAAACACTCCAGTTTCACTTAATCCCATCTCGTGATTTTCATTTCACGTCGCACACTTTAACTTTGCATGGTCTAACATTTCTTGTCACGACTAAAAATGAAAGCTTTCCTCGCCATCTCATTAGATGACATATTCATCTACATAAACTCTCTGCAAATTAGAACAATTTCGCTCAGCAGAAAAATACAACGCACATAGCTCGTTAATTTTATTAGGGAGACAAAAATAGGCACACAAACAAACAAATTTGATACCAGGCTATTTGCAAATTAATTATAAGAAAATTTATATATCGAGTGACTTTTGAAAAACGAATCCTGTTGGAAACTCCATAATAGGGTATTCTCTGAGGATTACTAATATTAAAAATTTATTAAAAATATTAGTGTTGATAGGAAAACAACAGGGAAAAAACAAAAAACATAGTATAAATTGATTGTTACAAAAGATATAAACCATTTAAATTTTGCTGATGTACTAGATGACCTTCCAATGGGAGACCAGTTGAAATCCCTACTCCATGTTCGAATGTGATAAGACGCCGCATGAACCACTGACAGCACACCGCTGGTATTGTACAACTAGTACGTCACTATCACGTGGCACAAGAAAATCAAATTTTAAAAATTAATATCTCGCTTATTACAAGGCATTTTTTACTCGGGTTTTCACAGATGCTCTTAGATATAACTGTTCTTTAAGAAAAAAATAAAATAAAAAAATATGAGAGAATACCCTATTCCGATTGCGATTTTAAATTTTAATGCCTTGCAGACAAAGAGTTGAAAAGTATTCGTACCAAATTTCTAATATTTATATAGAAAAACAAGTGAATAGCGATTTTCTAAATTTCCCATTCAAATCTACTATTAAACGTTGATAATTTTATAATCAGCTTAAAACGAAGTAGGCTATTATTAGAATGAAAGTCAGTGACATTTCGAGTTGGTTGTAACATTGTCATAAATTTGTTCTAAACTTTTGTTCAATTATTTCACGATTTCTTCTAATAATGGCACCTCACGTAAGTAAATCTGACTTAGAGAGATCATTGCAATTTGTTGTCAAGGCAAAAATGGCGGAAGAGTTTCGAGGGAAGAAATGGCCAATTTCTAGCATAAATCGTACTATTAGGCGACTGTCATGGCGGCTTTTGATAAGCGCCCAGAATGACGTCAAGTCGAGGTGGAACTTTTAGGGATTTTTAATATACGTACTAACATTAATTAGAACCAAATGCAGGTAACACTACTTGTTGAATATATGAATTTGAATTTGATTAAAAGTATTTATGATTTACCTGTTCAAATGAACAAGAAAGAATTATACTAATTAAATATATAAAACACAAATAAAGATAGTCATAATATCAATTCGCAAAATACTCAATTACAATGTCGAATGCCGCCTCAAAACATGCGATGTTGTACAGTACACGCAAAACAGCATGGTATGTACGATCCTATGCGTCAGGGGAGGATTAGCAAAATTTTGGAAAACGACCCTGCTAATTAATATAACTGGTTTTATTTATAATTTGTGAAAATTTGGTAAAATGTATGTAATGGTATAAGTCGAGACAGGTACGTTTGCAAATATCTTGAAACAAAATAAATCAACACTATCGAAAAGCGCCAACTATGGCCTCCGGTGAACGCCAACTTGAATAGACACTTACAGAATTGACGACACACACGAAATATTTGGCGTCGGTCGGGAAGTAGATAAATGTTATCATGTTCCTCGTAGCTATTAACATACCTAAGGTTGTTATGAGTATCATAACTGCCGCAGATGTCGGTTTGAAATCTGAGGTCGTAGAACGAGGATTTTAAGACATCCAAGGCTTATGTTTCATAACATCCATTGTTTGTTCAATTGTTTATCGGTTTCAGAAAATGAAGGCATTAATAATACTCGTAGTTGTTTGTTTAACTAGACACTAAAATACCAGATTTACAGCAGAGGCTGTCGAAGCTGTAACTCTGTGTTTGGTGCTGTGTTGCTCACATAAAGTGGGTTCTGCTTGGTACCCCCAGTTGAACATGTTTACTGCACATTTTCCTACTTGACTTCGTAGACGGTTTAACGATTTCCAAATGGGCCATTTCTGATCATTACCTGGTGGTAGTTTCTCATCTGGAAGGATACCCACTACTTTATCTTCTGGCTTGAATGTCTCATCCTGCATTAAGCGTCTTGTTGCAGTCTTTGAATTAATATCAATTTAATTATTTTTAATACCTATTTTGAAAGTGGTTATCCGTAAGTATTAATGAAGAGGATTATACTTTCATTTTATTTTCATTTTGTAGACTGTTGTTGACATGTCAGTAAGGTAATAATATTACCGTACAGATACAGTTATTACTTAGTTACCAGCGTATTTTTGTATATGTAAACAAAAACTTAATGTCCTGAAATCGGTAATAGTATATTACATCCGAGATGGGATCTACTATTACCGATTTCAGGACATTAAGCGTAGTCTCGAGGTGAAATACAGCGTATCCTATTTGATTCATAATCATCCTTTTTCAATAAATAAATAAATAAATAAATAAATAAATAAATAAATAAATATGTATATCATCACGGCATAGTACTCATTGTTGGTTGTGCCAATCCGCTTTGTATGCAGATATTGGTAATCATGATGACAAATTTGTACCGTGCGTCACCTCACGGGCACTCATTGCTGGCGTGGAGAGTGCACCACAGGGGTCAATTTGTGCCATTTAAAACTCGAAATATTTGGCGTCGGTCGGGATCGAACCAGGTTTCAATCAATAATTTTCAAAATAAATCAATGAGTTAACCTTTAATTTTATTAATAATTTTGACAGCTCTATTAAAATTTGTTTAGCCTACTTTATTATAGGGATCTATGATAATGTTGCTAGGCAACTCCGACATAAACATTTACAACCAGTGGAGTGGAAGTGATATCTGTTATTTTCCACCCAAGAGATAATCATTACAGTTAGGAATGACGTATTTCACAACTTCTAAAAGGTTAGGAATCGCCATATTGTGAATAAAAAAATTTACAATCTGCTTATGACATAAACTAAAACTGTAAAATGAACTTTTGAGCTTTATTTCTCCTATATAAAATTTATTGGACGGAGTTATGACACTATTATACAAAACAGGTGAACTGTTCGAAGAATTCAGTTATCCACATTTCTTTTGTAAAAGCATTTATACATAACCTCGTTTCATCCCTTAAAAAGCAAACTGCGCCTCACTATTCCCATTCTGACCTACGTTAACAATTTTTTACTTTCTCCTTCCATTGTCCTCTGCTTCCACCCATCCCTCTTCGCTTGTTTCCAGCTCACGATTCCCTCGATAGCGCTTGAGCCAAGCGTCGCAGGTTGCCATGGTAGGCCGGGCTGACGTCACAGCGGCGCAACGCTCGCGCTAGTGGCTAGGTCAGGGCTGACGGCGGGCGACGCACCGCTGGCGGGCGCCGAAGGGTACCGGAGGCGGGCCAGGGGTGCCGGGGGTACCGGAGTGCCGGAGGCAACCGGGGGATCCGGTGCGCACCAAGGTCGGCCAAGGTGAGCTCAGCGTCGCGGCGAATAACCTCAATAGGGTGAATTAAATTTAGAGGGGATGGTATTAAACATTTGAATGGAAGGGATGCCTGGAATTTAAATTAAATATAACTACAAAAGAACATTATACATTAACACGATGTATTTGTGATGAGACTTCCTTTTTATGCAAGTGATATTGACACACTTTCGAAATAAATAAGATAGATTTTTGTGACATACATATTAATTTATAATTTTAATTAAAATTATGGCATAGTTACATATGGTAATAAGCCGGTTTAACATTTTTTAAAAAGTATTTTAAATGAAAGTTGATGCAATACTTTTCACCCTAATAAAAAAAAAGTTATTTTCGTAAATAATTAAATAAAACGATTGGCGCCAAATATAATCATAAACTCATGAAAAATAAAAACACCCCCCCCTTACGCTCCAGTGACGGAGTACATACAGCACGTCATCCATAGCCAGCAGAAAAACAGTTCGTCCATCACCTACGCAATTTCTATAAATAAAAATAAGCAATAGTTTGTCACCATGTTAAACTATATGTACTCTGACGTCTCATTCTGTTTCAGATCAAGTGGCTTTTTAATAAATAATAAATAAAATAAATATATCATCACGGCATATTACCCATTGCTGGGTGTGCCAATCTGCTTTTTAATAATATTACACAAATTTCAATAATAAATTGTAAAATATCTAATCGATATATCGAGACATTTTCAAATTTGAGGCTCTTTAAAGAACAATATTTTTAAAATTTAGTACTTACACCCAATGCTTTAATACTTATGAAATTGCAGGTTAAATCAACTATTTTTACTTTCAAAAAGGATCCAACAAAGTTTATATTTGATTTAAAAGTACCCTTAATTTAAAATTAAACATATTAACGTAAAAGTAAATATTTTAATATGAAAGTAATAATTTTTGTTATAAAGTTATTTTTACAGTTAAAATTATTAATATTTTGAAGAAAAAACATTTTACTTTGATTTTAACAAAACGTTTATTTAAACTAAAAAATTATTTTTACTTTAAATTCAAAATCTCAATTTTTGAACAGAAATGTATTAAGTTTTTATCTAAACAGTATTAATTGTATACCTACCAAAAGTATAATTTTATTTTAAGCAAATTTTATTTAAAACAAAAGTAGAAATATTTAAGTTAAAAATATATAATAATCTACTGAAAGCATATTTATTTTAAAATAAAATTATAATAGTTTTAAAATTAAAAGTAAGATGTAAAAGTAGCGTTTTTTATCTTTACCTGCAATTTATTTAACTTGAAAGTAATTCTTTTCATTTTGGATGTTTTTAGAAACAAAAGTGATTTTTGTTGTAAATAAAACTATTATTTCTTTGAGTGTATAGAACCATATAAATTGAGATTCTAATTTTTCAGGGTCTAATGTCTGGTCGTAAAACTGGTAACCCGGGTTCAATCCCGACTGAAGGCAAAATTATTTAGAATTTTAAATGGTACTCTCCACTCCAGCAATAAGTGTCCGTTTACGAATGTCATCTTCATTACTGTTACACAGCAGATTGGCACACGATATACTTATTTTAAAAAAATGTCATTTCAAATAAACAGTTCATTGCGATTTTAGCAATTTTTACATTTAGGGTGAATACTAATTTTAAGCATTATTTGTGCCGCAAAAACTTTATGCGACGCTTTATACAAAGAAAATTAGAATTAAATTCTGTATTTTTGGATGCCATATTCTTTAATTTACGTTTTAGGTGCCCGAGTTAATTTAATTTAAAGACATGGTAAAAATCGGTATTTGACAGTAAATTTAAAATTTTCGACTTTACATTTGAACCATAAATATTTGGAATTCTTCGCCACATACCATTTTTAAAACTTTTTATATTTTAAGCTCGTTTGAAATGGCTATAACATAGTAAACAAAATAAAATTTTGTAATTGTGTCAAACAGATATTATTTATAATAAAATTTGTGATGGAATATAACACAGGCATTAAAAAATATTGTTTGGTACTTAAATGTTTAAATTGTTAACATAAAATTATCTCCCAAAGCTAGACATTTACTGTCAAATATCCTATAACCCTTTTGATCCCTAAGGACTTTTAGATGTGACCCCCTCTTTCCCCCCTTCCAGACTTTTCCAGGCGTTCGGCGTCGGTCAGCCACCCTGTCCGGGTTCTATCCTGTTTCCTCCCCGCCCCCGCCGTTGTCAAGGTCACGGGCACGCATTACGCAGTACGCATTTGTTTCAGACCAAACCAAGAGGGGATGAATTTCGAGCAGAACTAACCTAGTGTAATGGGAAACGTGTTATTCGTGCCAGGCGTCGATTGGTGGATAGAAATAGGTTGGGGAGGTTCCAGAGGGGAGGGGGTAACTAGGTTGTGATAGGTTATAGAAAAGGGTGTAAGTGGGTGGATGTGTGTGATTGGCAAATAGAAATAGTTTGTTTGACACAATACGGGTGAAATGTTATGATATTTTTTGTGGAAATTACGTCGTTGAATGTTAATATTAAATGTTATTTTTTTGGTATGAGGGAAATAGAATAGGAATCCATACAATTTAGTTTAGGTGGGTGTATAATACACAGTTATATGATTAATTTGTTAAACACATTTGAATTCAATGACAAATTTTAGTTGCGTTTTAACGAAGTAATTAATTTTAAGTTTGAATCGTGATCGTGTAATATGTAACAAAACACTACGTATTTTGAAAATTAATAGTAGGTCTTTATTACAAATTGAGGAAAACATTATTTAATTTCATGTTTCTAATGGCAACGTGAACGTAGTACTAAATATGTAAACAACTATGTTTGGCTCTGAAAGTTGTGTTTGTTATCACAACAAAAATAATATATCATCACGGTTTATTTCCTACCTATTTCTGGGTGTGCCAACCTGCTTCTACTTACAAATTTTGGTAATGATATGTCTATACTGTTAAGAGCGATTAAAAGGTATCACCTTTCGTTCGAAGTTGTTGTGGATAGAGCACCACAGGGGTACTTTTAGAATACGTGTGGTAATTAAAAATACGATGCATTTCTAGCTGACAACACAACCAATATTTTTTTCTAATTGTGCTCAAAATTTTTATGTGAGAGACTTTCTCGACACGACTCGATACTGGTCTCGTCTCGTCTCGACTTTTCAGACTAAAATTATGGTCTTGTCTCCATAAGACCAAGACGAGACAAGACAAGACCAAGACTGGTCTTGGTCTTGCGGCAACACTAGTTAGAAAGATTATTTAATTTGGCATCGAAAACTATCTATATACTCCTAATTTAATGGCTTATTGAAATATTTGCAAAAGTATAATGCAATTTGACAGTTATTACTTATAATTTATTAAAAACAGTAATAATGGAAACGTATTCCGTAGCTGAATTGGTTAGATCGGGGCACCGTAATTATTATTCATAAGTTCAAATCCTGCCCACCTTATATATTTTTATTTTATTTTGTAAAATGTATTATTAAATAAGTTATAAAATTAAAACCTAAATTGTTTGGTAAATCAAGTATTTTATAGAATAAATCTACGAGAAATGAAATAAAAAAGTTATTGTACCTTATAATATAAAAATTAATAAAAAAATAGTGAATTCTATAAAATATTTGATTTAATAATACATTTTACAAAATAAAATAAAAAATAATAAAAATATGAGGCGGGCAGGATTTGAACTCGTAAATAATTATTACGATGCACCGATCTAACCAATTCAACTACAGAATACGTTTCAATGATTACTGTTTTTAATAAATTATAAGTAATAACTGTCAAACTGCATTATACTTTTGCAAATATTTCAATAATAAGCCATTAAATTAGGAGTATTTAGATACTCTTCGATGCCAAATTAAATATTCTATCTAACCATATCAAAAACTCCCACTATAGTCTTGCGAGACAGATGATATTTGTAAAACTGTTTTCCCATGTTAAACGCCTGTGACGGTTTTCAGTGTTCACACCGTAGAGTGGTATGAAAGTAGAACTAGTTTGATTGGATAATATCGGGGTTTTATCCAATCAGAAAACAAGATCAAACTGCTCCTATCTTTGCACCACTCTTAAGTTAAAACGGATAGAGTTTAGAGTTAAAAAATTATAAAGAAATTAAATTTCATAAAATAGCCAGCTATGGAAATGGAAACAGCTACTACATTAAGAAAATTCTGATTGAAAGATGTCAGTGTAAAGTGCAATTGACATAGTATGTTTGTCTTACAATTGTACTCGAAATATAGGATCTTTTGTCACATACTTTCTGTATGGAATTTGTATAAAATACATACAACTGCCGTAAGGCAATGTGGGTAATGTACAAGAAATATAATCTTTTGCAAGGAACTTTCTGTATGAAATTTGTAGAAAATACATAGAACTGAAAAAAGATAATGTGTTGTACCGTTGGTGCGCCGGCAGCACTCGATTATCCTAGTATGCATCATCTGAATAACTGAAATAACATAGTTTCGAGAATAATAAAATCGTCCCGGACTATTAACAGAATTGTCTTGTGAAAGTAGTTTTTACTTCCTTGTACATAGTAAAGGAAGTATTGTAATCGCGAAAAATTTCGGTTTTCAGATTTCAACGGAAATAATCCATTTTGACCATCCCTGAATACATTTTGACTAATTTCGTTGTGACGTCTGTACGTACGTATCTCGCATAACTCAAAAACGGTAAGCCGTAGAAAGTTGAAATCTTGTATTTAGATCTGCTATAACATCTAGTTGTGCATCTCCCTTTTTGGTCATTACATAATTTCCAGAAGTGGTACTTTACTTGAAACCTATAATAGATTTTAATGAAAAACTATTTTAAAATGTAATTCAATTTTTTTCAAATTTGATATATAAGACTTTTATGTCAATGGGAATAACATAGCATATTTTGGTTAAAATAGGCTAACCGGAAGTGATATATTACCTGAAGTTACTAACAGTGTTTTTCTTGAATAAAATGGCTTCATTTTGATTTTAGAAATAAATGCTTCAAAAGTTTTAGAGTATTAAATTCTGCGTCTAGCACATCAAGTTTTATTAAATTAGCCCTTTGTATAAGCGAGATATGTAAATTTAAAACATACTTTTTGGTTTTTATAATGAAGCTTGCTATGGATTAGGACAAAAAATAACAAAAAAATAAAATAAAAAATAGATGTTAATGTCAAATTACGTCAAATACGTGCAATTTTATAATTGGGTCTATACTTCATAATTCATATTGGTCTTGGGTACAAGGAAGTCGTGTGGTGTCCACATCAGATTTTTTTTATATAGTATTAAACTTTGAAGGTCCCTACCATGCATTTTTAAGGTTTAATTTTAATATAAATAACCAACTTTCTAATTTATTACAATGCGAGGGGGGGGCACCTCCATTTTTTGAACCTTCCTTCTTCAGTTTTACAAAATCTTTTTAAATGAAATGAGCAAGTAAAGATAACATGTAGGTAAACTAAAAGCTAAAAAAAATCTTCCTTTCAACTGAATATTGAATACCACAGAAAATCCACCTTCAACATCAATGTTAATTCTTCCACCTACATGTCTAAATTAAGGATATTTGATCTATATGCTTGAGTTAATCCATTCCGACGTATTTACATTCGCGTGGGCGGAGTGTCAAGTTCACATTAATTGATTTTGTTATTTAACGTGCCGTAATTGATTTAGCTGCGATGCGCTGTTTGTCCACCGTCTCGCATCCCGACATAACATCAACAACTGGTCCAGAACCTCCGGATTACGGTTTCAGCACGCAGACATTCTAATCGGCAAATAATCCGAGATACGAGCAAGAGTTAATACCAATGAGGATGAAAATAACACTGATGATGTGTGGATCGCGGACAGTGTATAGGGATTATTGGAATGCGTGACTGACCTTACAATATTGATGAGAGACGAATTAATACCGAAATATTTATATCAAAAAATCTGGTGTGCCCAACACAATAGTTCCCGCCATTTACAGCCCGAGTCACAAAAAAGATTAAGTTAATCCTTATTTTTAGCAAATTTTACTCTAATTTTGACAGTTTATTTCTTAAAACATAGTCTACTCTAATCTAAGTAACTACCTTTTTTTAACCCAACAACAGGATTAAATCCCAATTACAGAGTGGGTTCACATTCACACACATCCATGCCTTAGTGGGATTCGAACCCAGAGCCCCGAGGGCACTCATGACATGAAGCGTTGCTCTAACCACTGAGATACCGGAGCTATAATAAAATGAATATTAAATTTTAAATACCGGGATAGAATAGAATTCACTAATCAAAAAATGAGAATTAGCTTAAACATTTTTGTGAATCGTTAATTTTTATTTATCTAATGTAACACGAGGGGGTCTCCTAAACGCTGAGCAGGGCCACTATTTTGTAACTAGAAAGCGATAACGAATATGAATTCAATATGGCAAGCGTGCCATCTTAATCTTCTATTCAGATTCACGCATTCTATCGAATTGTGTAAAATAATCTGTTGGTCTTGAAATTTTAACATTACCACGCAGTTTTATTTATAAATTTACCAATATTTGCTCTCAAATTCTTCCGATGGTAGTTTAAAAGGATCATCGTGTCTTTAATCTTCTTCTCTTCATCTTTAAATTTTGAGCAATATTTCTGTTCATAATTTCCTCACAATAAAAGGAAATAAATAAACGAGCCATCCTGCTGAAAGTATTATTTATAATCTTCGTCCAGAAAGACGATGATCGAATGAAATTTCTAATAAATGTCACTGAAAATCCTATTCTACAATGGAATACGCTATTCGAGTGCTCCATACCTCTCGAATTGCTTATTCAGTGCAAAATGGCTACCTTTACAGTGGTGGGGGGTTCGTATTCCATCTGAATTGGTATTCGTTATCGCTTTCTAGTTACATAATAGGCGCCCTGAAGAGGATGGTGATGATGATACTGCATCTTCTATTGCTGCTTACTCTTTACTCCAACGATGACACACTGACTGGTGGACGCCTCGGATGATTGGCGTCCACGACTTGGTGACAAAGACTTCGTGAGAACGGAGAACACACATACACTTACACTTTACACTGGATGAACACTTACATTACGGACATGGACATTACTTGTGGAGATTTACTGAATAAATACTAACGTTTTTATTTACATGATTACATTCCGTAACCCAGCGGGCGGGCGTTTAGCATGCGCCCCAAAATTAAAAAACACTACATGTCCCGACAACAAAACGTCTGCACGACTCAACGAACTAAATGTCGACTCTTTCATATTTACTCCACGAGTAACTAATGTCGACTAACCAAAAAACAAAGCGCTATCTTGAGGACAGGATGATCTTATGGGTACAGGGTGCATAGGCTAGGGCATTCGAAGTCACGCATGTATACTTAATAATTTCTAAACTTAATGATCAACAAATAAACGTCGTGACTATTATAATATGGTAAGAACTTTTAAACTGAATTTTGACTGAAAAAACAGAGTTAAAATATGATTATTGCAACTAAAATTTAGAAAAGTTTATAAAAAGTTATTTATCTGTTATTGCTCTTACCCTCGTTTTATTACACAAAATACATACCTTCATATTTACTAATGCTGAAAACTGTATTGAATTCCTTTCCTATTGTTTTTTTTTTAAAACGTTACTAATATTATTTTGAAATGATTAGTTCTTTGATAGTGATATTTATCTGTCTCTGTCAGTTACATACATTTGAATAACTGTGTTTTGTTTGTTTAAAGCGTAGGCTCTGAGATTTAAATTATAGATAATTTTATAAATTTATCATAAAATATATAGAAAAAGTATTAATCTTTAATTTTTATAAAACATTAATCTCGAAAAAATAACAATTAATGGTATTTTTCGAAGAAAAACTATTTTGAGCTTCTAGTAAAGTGCCATTTCCGGTTATCCGATTTTACCAAAATCTAATGGGCTCTTTCCTTTACAGAAAAAGTTCGAAATACAAGTTTTCTAAATTTTCTGAATGATAGTATTTGAGTTAGAGTGAAGGATGCACACACACATACACACATACATCATCGTCAAAATCTCAGAATTTTAGAATAAAGTAAACCGTATTTAGAACGATACACTAACATTTATACCGGGTGGCGCTCGATATCCGTTACATAGGCATTTAACATGGAAAAACCGTTTTTCTTAGCGCGTTGCTCCCCAAATTATTTTAGAAAAATAATCTTCAAATAAAAGTTGTAGAATATAAAATTTTGCATGTAAATGAGTAAACAAAATTCATTTCGTATGTTTAGTAACTTCAGAATTGAATATGAACATTTTGAAAATTTCAGTTTAATAGTGCTAGCCATGGAATTAAAACAAAAAAGACAGACAAATGTGATTATTTAAATGTCAAATATTGTGATTTTTTGTCAAGAAAAATGAGTATTTGAACAATATAGAAAAATTAAAGTATTATTGTGCTTAAGAATTTTACGTTGTGATAATTTTATTAAACAATAAAAAGTAAATTAAATTTTATGACAGATAAACAGACGTTTTTTGTTAAGCTTTTTGTTAATTCCATGGCTATCATTACTTTTGAGTAGATTTTCGACATTTTCATACCTAATTTCTGCTGTTAAAAAGCATGCAAAATTAATGTTGCTTATTGCTTCAGATGCAAAATTTTATGTTGTACAACTTTTATATGAAGATTTTTTTTCTAAAATAATTTGGGGAGCAATGCGCTAGGAAAAAAGGTTTTCCCATATTAAATGCCTATGTAACGGATTTCGAGCGCCACCCGGTATGTATGTATTAATGCAGTGCATTATACTTTCATTTTATTTTATTTTCATTTTGTAGACCGTTGTTGACAAGTCATTATGGTAACAATACTACCGTACAGACAAAGTTATTACATAGTTATCGGCCTAATTTTTTTATATGTAAACAGTGGATTAATATCCTGAAACCGGTAAATTAATAAATTACGCATATATGTTTAATATAGTTTTGCGAATTTAAATTTCTTGTAACCACCCTATTTGTGAAGGTTTCATAATTTGTTATTGTCTCTATTGGAAATGTGGCCAAATAATCATGAGCTTAAACTCGTAGTTCTATACTTATGTCTGCAAAAACTACTGATTACATTCCCATACAACTCTCAATCCCTAAATTCCAACCCTTACGATTAATATCCTTCATTCCGTCCGATGCCTTCCATCACCATTTATCCTTCACAGCCTTGGCAGGTCCCTGAACTTGCCGTCGCGTCCTTATCCTTCGTCCTGTGGACTGAATTTGAAGGGCGTCTGTCCTACATCCTTCTCTCTCTTGCCCTAGTTCTTTCTCTTTCTACCACGTCTGGCCCGCGGGAAGATTCGCGCCTACCGCAATTTGTTGTTGAAGAGAAAAAGTTTTTACCGTAAATCGTAAATGAAACTGATTTGTCTCTCTGAAGGTAGAGAGATATAGATGGATTTTTTTCAGGAATAAATGAAAGTAGTTTTTAAATTGATAAAGTAAAAGTAACTTACGTTTTAAGAAATACTGAATGGATGAAATCGTCTTACCTGGAACAGAAGAAAAATAAATTAGTATTATTCATAAAGCACAATTTGTAATTATTTAAAAATCCGTGGCCTAACACAGAGAGAGCAGCAGTAGACGCACAATTATTTTTTGTGAGGTTATGTGAACTCTCATTAGTGCCTACGAAGTTTCATGTTAATCTGCTAATTGCAAGGAAAATGGCGGAACCAAATCCCAGTCGTCACAGTGGAAGCATTCTACGTCACCAAGACCAAAGAAGGCCCGCAGCAACGTCAAAGTGATACTGACTGCTTTCTTTGACTCCCGCAATGTGGTACACCACGAGTACGCATCACAGGGTCAAACAATCACCAAAGAGTACTACAGGGATGTCCACCATCGCCTACGTGATCCTGTGCGACGCAAGAGACCGAAGTTGTGGTCAACAGGAAATTGGCGCCTCCATCCAACAATGCTCCAGCACATTCCTCGCACTTGATTGAGACTTTTTTGGCGAAGAACAAGACTCTTGTGGTTCAACAGGCTCCTTACTCTCCTGATATGGCCCCCTGCGATATCTGGCTGTTCCCCAAACTCAAGAGGCCATTGAAAGGAACGCGATTTCAGACAAGAGAGGACATTATGGCTGCAATTACAGCCGAGCTAAACTCCATTCCAAAAGAGGCTTTCTCGGAATGCTTCCAACACCGCTGGGAGAAGTGTGTGGAGTCCCAAGCACACTACTTTGAAGGTGATTAGGTTTCCAACGCTCCAGATATGCCAGTTCCAACTCGGAACGATTTCTAGCATCGTGGACACAGGCCTTTATACATGTTTAGTAACTATGGATGAATACTTACAAGTAGCCCAAAGAATTATGAAAGTGAAGAAGGATATGATTTCAAAAAAATCTGATGTGGCCAGCACATATTACCTTCCGTCAGTTCTATGTATTTTGTACAACTGTCATACAGACAGTTTTTTGCAAAAGATTCTATTTCTTGTACATTACCTTCTGACAGTTGTATGTATTTTATACAAATTCCATAGAGAAAATTTCTAGCAAAGGATCCTATATTTCCAGTAAAATTATAAGACAAACACACTATGTCAATTTTACTTGACACTGACATCTTTCAATCAGAATTTTCTTAATATAGTAGCTGTTTCCATAGCTATGGCTACTTTATGATATTTAATTTCTTTATAATTTTTTAACTCTATATCCGTTTAATATTAAGTATAAAATGCAGTCAAATCGTATAGAAAATAAAATATTCTTTAATATTTATAATAACTTTAAATGTAAAAAATGATATGTACCATAGTTTTTAAAAAAAAAAATGTCCTCATATGCATGTAACGAAGAAGAATACGAAAGAATTATAATTTTTGAAATTGTAGTATTATTATCACAGACGAAATTTTTGTTACACTCACACATACATACATCATTGTATAAATAGTAAAATCGTATTCTAGGGACCCTAAAACGTGCTTCTTGATTAAATCTCATCGAATTTTTTGACCAGAGACAATACCTTCCTTACCTAAAGGTGACGAAAGGTAAAAATGAAGTACTTATATTATCCAGAAAAACAAATGTCTTTGACACGGAACTTTTTAAAAATCAGAAATGTTAACGTGAGATGTACTGACTGTAGAAGTTTTTTCTTATTATGCATGCAAAGTGTCGCTCCCGCATTGCTACTTGACATATTTATCCATTTGCAGGTTGTATACATGAATAAATACATAGTTCATGTATTTTTACAAGCTCATATTCTAGCACATCAGATTTTTGTTTACATCAAAAGTTCAAGGAGAACTATACTAAACTAACAAACATTATTATGAATCTGGAAGTCCTTGTCGATAAGAATTATGAAATATCTACAGGCGGATTAATGGTGGAATGCAATGATTCCGTTCGTATAAAATGCTTCGTCCTGGTTTGTAAAATGCCGTGTTAGAGTCGCTACTACTTATTCAGTGGACAAAAATCGTTGTCCTTTGCATTTGTGAGTTTCCGAAATGGTCAAAAGTCTGATGGAGCTACATCTGGTGAATAGAGAGGATGAGGTACTAATTCTAAGCCACATCTATGTATTCCAGTCAACGCAATTGTTGATGTGTGCACTGGAGCGTTATCCTGGTGGAACAAAAAAGATGACGTAATGTTTTAGGTCAGGGGTCGCAAACTCAAATGAAACAAAGGGTCAGTAGGTTAGATGAATAAGTAACGCGGGCCATATTAAAGTTTACTAAACTACACTAAAATCTATAAACGAAAATAACAAGTACAATAAATATAAAAAATAACTATAAATAAGTATAACGTTACACCATTAAACAATTAAAATTAAAATATCAATTTTTTATTTTAAATTTTGATCCAGAGACCTGACACCTTTTCTTCTGCACTAACATATCAAAATTTGCTTCAGTACTCCGTGCATCAATGTGTATGCTCTGTTTCACTTAAGCCATTCAGTAGAAGCCACTGGCAACAGCGCAAATTGGAAGTAGCCGAAATTACATTGGGTGAACTTGTCTCTAATTTCAGTCAATCAGAGAGGTCAAAACTATTCCCTATGCTCCGCAATACTGAATGGCTTAAATGGAACAAGGTATAGTACTTCAGTTAATCTGGAACCCTTTATTCGAGAGCGGTATTTTAACTTATTCAGATTCCTAATAGAAAATAGCAGCTCATAAACGCAAGTACTTCTAAATATTGATAACATGTTGGCACAATGCTACAAGCTCCAGCTAGGGTTCATGATTTCTCGAGCTTATCAATTTCTCGGGTCTCGAGAATTCTCGAGGGTAATTTCTCAGGTCTTCTCAGGTTGTGAAGAAATTTACATTTACGTATTTTTTTGGCAATCTTTTCGGTTCAAATAATGAAAAATGTCGTCACAAAATTAAAAATATGTGTCATAAAAATATCTTCTTATAAATCAACAAATTAAGTGGTTTTCTCTCTCAAATAAAAATATCAAAATAATCATAAAACCTTTATTAACAGTTTTAACTTTATAGGAACTAACTAAATTACCTTCTCTTGAAAACAAAATCTAAACAAAAAATAACAAAATCTCTTTCTTAGGAACTAAAATTATCTTCTCTTAAAAACAAAATCTAAACACATAACAAAATCTCTTTCAAAGAAACATTTGGAACCAAAACTAGATTCTCTTAAAAAACAAAAATAACAAAATTTCTTTCATATAAACCAAATTTGCCGCTGCGCTCCGCGCCGCGCGTTTATAAACGAAACTGCAAAGGCAAAATAGTCTTCTTTTACAATCTTTTAGACTCAAATATGATTTCTCGAATTCTCGACTTTTCTCGAGCTTCATTTCCCGGAAACAAAGCCCAACGATCGAGCCGAGAATTCCCGGGAATGAACCCTAGTTCCAGCAAACGATTCTTGGCAGTTGAGGCAAGGTTTTACAGTAAAAATGTCATAAATAGAATTTCTTCTAATTTTAACAGTATTTTGAAATAATTGCGTAGGCTTCCACAGTCTGAGTCATGAGAAATATTCGTTTTCCGGGAATGGACTGTGTCATATTTTGAGTCAGAGCTCAACGTTTCGCCCGCAGTGGTATGGGGCATCTTCAGGAGCAAGGGGGGATAGTACTGTCTTAAACAGGGTTACCCGACGTATCAACCACGCTAGAGGCCGAGTTTAAACAACAAGAGGGGGAGACTCAGTTTACAAGGTTACCCGACGTGTAAACTGAGTCTCCCTCTTCTTGCTTAAACTCGGCTTCTAGCGTGGTTGACACGTCGGGTAACCTTGTTTAAGACAGTACTATCCCCCCTTGCTCCTGAAGATGCCCCATTCGACTGCGGGCGAAACGTTGAGCTCTGACTCAAAATACGACACAGTCCATTCCCGGAAAACGAATATTTCTCTTAACAGTATTTTGTTTATTTTATTAAAATAAAACAATTATAGCGATGTGAAAACCTTATTTCAATGTTCAATCCACAACTGTAAATGTTCCAAATGTAAACAATTATGTACATTACGTTTAGTTCAGAATTCTGCCGCTAGTAACGTTTTCTTATTTTGGCAGCCCAATATGATGGACAAGATGTTCCCAAAGTATTTGCCATGTCTTCATAAAACGGTTTCGGTGTTGACCCATTTTGTTCTACAGAAAAATTATAGTTACAACATCCTGTCTTTAATTATTATGAAGAAATCAAAATCAAAGACAAATAAATATTTTTTATTGTCATCAATTGTTTCTTTGGATTGTTGATTTGTATGTAAAACTGTGTGCGGATGTGTTGGGCTGTTGAACAGCAACAGTCGACAGTCGGCGACTTCCGGTGCGCCTGCAGCGCCGTGCAGGAACCGTGTCAAGGTGCACCACTCGCCGATTCGCGATTGTTTCACAACTCGGTCACAGCCTATGCAGGGCATGAGTTGCTTTATTTATTACTACCATTGTCCACAAATACTAATATTAAATGCTTATGCCAGATAATGTAAACGACACGATTAGATAGTGGGATAGAAAATATCTATCACGCAAGCAGGAATGGTAAAAAATAAAGTACTTATATCAATTGGTCTTATAACCAGGACTTGTGAATGTAATATAATACATGTAAATTGCAAATCAAATGTTCATTGTTTTTAGAAATGTTATAACTGAGGGCATACTCCAAAAATAACAAATTTTAACCGTGCTAACCAAAAGTGTCCCAATCATTACAAATGGACAAGAATGTAATAATTTGTGCATACAAAAATATTATTATATAGTAAGTAAATATACTAATCAGTTCCATTTAACACAGACGCTACACTTTTCCAAACATTCATTTTGGCCACTTTATCCTTGAATAAAATATCTGTTTTATCACATAAGTGGGGATATTCATGAATTAAATCTTATAATATACACTCTTGTTCTTTACTGATTTTTCGTTTGTATAACCTAAAACCTACATACAAAAACAAATACACAATACGCTGACGTTTGTGAAGTGGAGCTCATACGCAGTTGTGATATTCTTTTACTTTAACGGTCATAAGTTGAAAGTTGGTCAACTTCAGGTCTTAAAGTAAAATTAAAAGTGTGCAGATAAAGCAGTACATATATTAACACACATTTAACTTTTATAAAGCAAAATTAAAAAAATCTGATGTGGCCAACACCAAATCTCTCGCTATTTAATTTTTATTAATTCAAATATATATATATATATATATATATACCGTGTGTCTGTCTTAAAGGTGTACATAGGAGATTAACATGGGAAATCAGTTTTTTTGCAATTTCCTGCTCGCCTAATTATTTTAAACAAAAACACGTCAAATAAAAGTTTTAGGACATAAAATTCTGCATCTAAATCAATAAACAGAATTATCTTTACATGCTTTGTAACGACAGAAATTAAATATGAAAATTTCGAAAATTACGTTGAAAATATCGACAGCCATGGAATTGAACAAAAAATAAATAAATGCTTAACGTTTTATCAAATTGTCAGAAACGTCAAATAAGTTAACTTACGTTGTGACAGATAAAACGTCAAGCATTTATTTATTTTTTGTTCAATTCCATGGCTGTCGATATTTTCAACGTAATTGTCGACATTTTCATAATTAATTTCTGTCGTTACAAAGCATGTAAAGGTAATTCTGTTTATTGATTTAAATGCAGAATTTTATGCCCTAAAACTTTTATTTAAAGCGTTTTTGATTAAAATAATTAGGCGAGCAGGAAATTGCAAAAAACTGATTTCCCATGTTAATCTCCTATGTACACCTTTAAGATAGACACACGGTATATATATATATATATATATATATATACTTACATATTTAGTTATTGCGGAAACTGTATTAAGATCCATTCCATATAACTAGGGTTCTATTTACTATTTTCTTTTTAAAACGTTACTGTTATTAATTTGAAATGATTTGACAGTGACATTTATCTGTTAGTTACATACATTTAAGATATGAACTGTGTAACCAAGGAGATTTGCTTGTTTAAAGCGTAGGCTTCGGGATTAAATTTATAGATAATTTTATGAATTTATCCATAAAATATATAGAAAAAGTATTAATGCAAATCTGTAGAAAATTTAATAATCTAATAACATTAATCTCGAAAAAATAACATTTAAAGGTATTTTACGAAGAAAAACTATTTTGAGCTTCTAGTAAAGTGCTATTTCCGGTTATCCGATTTACACAAAATCTAATGGGCTCTTTCCATTACAGAAAAAGTTCGAAATATAAGGTTTCAAAATTTTCTGGATGATAGTATTTGAGTTAGAGTGGAGGATCCACACACACATACACACAGACATCATCGTGAAAATGTTAAAATTGGATCCTAGGGACCTTAAATCGTGGTCATTTAGCAAAATCTCGATATGCGATTTTTAGCACGATCCCTATACCTCCCTTACCAAGGTTAGCGGGAGATAATAAAAAGTAGGCTGCTTAATTCCACCTTAAGAGTTATACTTTCAAAGCTGCCGTAAAAATTAGAAATAAATAGTTTGACGTCAGTTCGAATCACAATCGGTCATCTGACGCGCACAGCCTCACAAAAGCATGAAGGAAAATATGTATCTCAATTCACATTTTCTTTTTAAACACAACCATTTTTAAAAATAGAATCATAAAGCCTTCCTTCCATCTTTCATCTTTCGAAGCATTTTGTTGCTTGACTGATTTCCTCGTAAAGTTTCTCATCTTTGAATGAGCAATGCTTTGCTTTGCTGACAGATTCCAGAAGTATCTTGGAGCAAGTTCATGGTTAATGCAAGAACGTCGAGTGCACTGTTATTTTCTTGCCTAACTGAGCATGTCGAACGCACTACACTGCTAACGACTTTCCTATGTGCGCATACCCATATTCTACCAAGTCACTATCTACCAGGAATTTCTCAAGGAAAATTACTTTCCTCATAAGAAATATTTTTCTCCTTGGGAAAGAGATGGAGATGATACAAATTTACAATTTATCGAAGAAGATTATATTTTTAATGTTGTGTTCCCCAAGGATCTCTGTTAGGGCCCATATTATTTATCCTCTTTATTAATGATTTGGCTATTAAAAAACTGTGACAAAGCGAGGGTAAGAGCAATAACAGATAAATAACTTTTTATAAACTTTTTTAAATTTTAGTTTCAATAATCATATTTTAACTTTGTTTATCTGTTAAGTTATAAATGTCAAAATTCAGTTTAGAAATTCTTATCGTATTATGATAGTCATGTCAATTATTTGTTTATCATTAGGTTTAGAAATTATTATGTATACGTGCGTGACTTTGAATGCCCTAGCCTATGCACCCTGTACCCCTAAGATCATCCTGTCCTGAATATAGCGTTTTGTTTTATAGAGTCGACATTAGATACTCGAGGAGTTAACATGTAAGAGTCTAGATGAGTTCGTCGCGTCGGGAAGACGTTAGTTGACGGAATGTAGTGTCTTTTAGTTTTGGGGCGACGCCCGCCCGCTGGGTTACAGAATGTAACAGTTTAGTACTTGCTTAGTTGTGTTAGTTATGTTTAGTTTAAACTATAGTTAATAATAAGTTATAATAATCATGTAAATAAAGTTTAGTTATTAAAACCCAACTAGTGTCCATATCCGTAGTGTTCATAAAGTGTTAGTGTATGTGTGTTCTTCCTTCTCACGAACTTCCTTTTCGTTGAAATCTTTCTCATGAAATCGTGGACGCCAGCTATCCAAGCGTCCACCAGTCATCAGTTTAGCATCATCATCCAGATCCGCACCCCCTCGTGTTACAAAACGAGTCATGTTTAAAACTCTATAACTCCGGAGTACATTGAGATATTGATTTTAAATCTTGTAGTCAAAGGATTGAACAGTATTCTTAGAAAATTTCAAATATTTATACACAGGGTGTCCGTCTATAAATAACCCAGCAAATATATCGCTTATTATTACCTTTGGCGATTTCAACTACATAACATAAATTATAGTATGTTAACTCCTCTATAAAATTACGGAAGTAGATCAATATTATTACTTCCGATTTTGGAGTAATTGATAGCAACTTATTATTTTCAAATGGAACAGCCTACATATTTTTTCAAATTTGAAAAGTAGATGAAATTTGCTATCCAACTGTATAAAAACAATCATATGTTGTATTATTAAAAACTACAATGGCGGATGATTAAAATATTACATTTTTATTAAATGTAGTAGGCATTGCAGTACAATTTTTTGAATAAGACATATTCTAATGACATGAAATAACAGTTATAATAATTAAATATCGTATTAAAGTAAATGTATATCAATTTAAATATTTAATTAATTAATTTTCTTTATATTTAAAAGGTCTATGTAAAATAAATGAAATGCAAAGCCTCCTAATTTTAACAAAAATGGAATACTTTAATCATTCGCCATTTTATTTTTTAATAATACAACACATGATTGTTTTTATACAGTTGGATAGCAAATTTCATGTACTTTTCAAATTTGAAAAAATACAGGGTGGGGCAGAAAAACCTATCCGATTTCAAATCCCTTTTTCCCAGAAGAGGGAGCAGGTAGAGTAGTGGGGTAAAAACCGTTAGAAAGCCGGTTTTATGCCATTTGTCAGTAGTCAACATGCCTTGGTCTGGTGAACATCGTGCTTTTGTTATTGAGCGGTTTATCGAATGCGGCGGTTCGATAATTGCTACACAACGTGCTTTTCGAATTCATTTCGGACTCGGGCGTCATGATCCTGTTCCACATCACGCTACGATTAAAGTGTGGGTGTCAAATTTTAGACAGACGAGTTCAGCATTGAAAAAGAAGTCGCCTGGACGTCCCAGGACAGCAACAGGACCTGAAAACGTGGCCAATGTGAGAGCCGCGATTGAACGTTCCCCGCGTCGTTCGGCGCGAAAACATTCGCTCGCTTTGGCGATTTCCAACCGCAGTATTCGGCGCATTTTGCACCGGGACCTCAAAATGCATCCCTACAAAATGGTTGTTGCACAGGAATTAAGTGAAAGGGATTTTGAAACCCGTACGAACCTGTGTCGCGATCTCCGAGAACTCCCAAACGACGATGTTGTGCTCTTCACGGACGAAGCCCATTTTCACCTTTGTGGTGCCGTTAACAGGCAGAATTTTCGATATTGGAGTGACGAAAATCCTCGAGAAATCCATCAGGAACCCCTCCATAGCCCAAAAGTGACTGTGTGGTGTGCTCTTTCCCGCCTAGGCGTCTGGGGGCCTTACTTTTTTGAAGAAAATGGGCAAACCGTAACGGTCAACAGCGAGCGCTATTGTTTCATGCTGGAAAATTTTCTTAGACCCAAAATGGAAGAAAATGGCGTGGAAAATGTGTGGTTTCAACAGGATGGTGCAACCGCCCACACATCGCGACGATCAATGGACATTCTCAGGGAACTGTTTCCCGGTCGCCTCATTTCCCTGAGAGGTGATCTTGGCTGGCCGCCGCGCTCACCGGATCTCACTCCATGTGACTTCTTCCTTTGGGGTTACCTCAAATCGAAGGTTTACCAGCATCGACCAAGGACCCTTCTTGCTTTACGAAGGGAAATTGCTCGGGCAATTGAAGAAATTCCTGTGGAAATGACGGTGAAAGTCATGGAAAGCTACCGCGAGCGCCTAAATCAGTGTATCCGCTCCCAAGGACGACATTTGAGTGATGTGCTTTTCAAAACTTAAATTTAAAAATGGCATAAAATTTGCGATATGTTAATAAAAAAATTTTTTTGACAAGTTGAGTGGTTTTAATTTTATAACGTTTTGAAATCGGATAGGTTTTTCTGCCCCACCCTGTATATAGGGTGTTCCATTTGAAAATTAAAAGTCGCCATCAATTACTCGAAAACAGGAAGTAATAATATTGATCAATCAAGTTTTTCTTCTTTCCAATAATTATGGAATATGTCTTGAATTTTTGTATTACTCATAACCCTTTAATACAGAGCTATTTGATGTACATTATTTCATTTTCTTTAATTCGCTTATTTTTTGAACATTTTCAAAAGAAATTATAAAATTAAAGCCTGAAAACTTCATTTTCTGTTAAACGAAACCATGGTTCTTGACGTTTACATATTTGACATGTCCTACTGGCCGCCATTAATTTAGTTCCCTAAAATTCCGCTGATGTCGCATGCTATCATGCGGGTCACAATGGCGGGCGATTTAACTAACGATAAATTCAAAATCGTTTGTACAAAAAAATACGCTGTATTTTATTACTTTTATTGCATTAATAGTAATATTGCATGTACAGTATTGCAGTAATGTGGAAAAATCATTAAATTTCAACATGACTAAACTTCCCCATTCAGAAAATCGACATTCACTTGTATTTCTACATAAATGTTTGAAATTTGTTAGAAATACCTTTCATATCTTTGTCTGCAAGAGATAAAAAATTATAATCGATATCTCAATGCACTCCTGAGTTATGGAATTTCAGACAGGATTTGTTTTTTAACAGCCACCTAGTATATTAAAAAAATCTGATGTGGCCAGCACATTACCTTCCGTCAGTTCTATGTATTTTGTACAAATTTCATACGGAAAGTTCCTTGCTAAATTAAATATTCTATTTCTTGTACATTACCTTCCGGCAGTTGCATGTATTTTATGCAAATTTCATACAGAAAATTATTATTTTGTGACGTTTTCTATATACAGTATAATGTATCTGCAGAAATAAAAGATTTATTATTATTATTAAATTAAATATTCTATTTCTTGTACATACCTTATAGCAGTTGTACGTATTTTATACAAATTCCATACAGAAAGCAAAAGATCCTATATTTCCAGTAAAAATTATGACAAACACACTATGTCAATTTCACTTGACACTGACATCTTTCAATCAGAATTTTCTTAATATAGTAGCTGTTTTCATAGCTATAGCGACTTTATGAAATTTAATTTCTTTATAATTTTTTAACTCTATATCCATTTAATATGAACTATAAAATGCATTCAAATCGTATAGAGAATAAATAATTCTTTAATATTTATAATAACATTAAATGTGAAAAAATGATATTTAACATCGTTTTTTCAAGAAAAACTGTTAAAATCTTCAAATGAGGGTACTTCCGGTTGACCAATTATAACCAAAATGTAATCAGCTCTTCACATTGATGTAACGAAGAGGAATACGAAAGAATTATAATTTTTGGAATTGTAGTATTAGAGTTATCGCATTAGAAAATTTTGTCACACACAGACACACACACACACACACACACACACACACACACACACACACATACATACATACACACACACACACACATACAGACATCATCGTAAAAATAGTAAAATCGTATTCTAGGGACCCTAAAACGTGCTTATTCATCAAAAACTCACCACCGAATTTTTTGACCAAAGACAATACCTTCCTTACCTAAAGGTGACGGAAGGTAAAAACAATAAATTATGAGATTTTTAAGTAAATAATATATTAAATTACCTACTAATAAAACATAGTTATAAATTTAAAAAGCTTAGTTCTCTAAACCTTTCATAGTAAAAAACATCAAACAAACACAACCTCGACATTTTGCAACATGATTACCCTGTTTCTGCTTTCTTCAGAGAGAGACGCCAACATTTACCCCCTTGTTTATGAAACAAGGACAACACTATTCCAATAGCAGTTAGCAACGCCGGCACCGGGACGCTAGACGCCGTTGCTAAGCAATGCCCGTGTCCTTGACGACCTACCTCAAGCCCAGGATACGAACTAGTCATGGCTCGCCCACGACAAGAGAGGGGATGTGAAATATGTCGAAATGAAAGAAGAAAATGTCAAAGGCGGTGAATTTTGATTGGTGCAGCGGTTGAAGGTTAGGGTAGGTCATGTTTGTAGCACGCTTTGAAATTGAGTATATTGCGATGGATGCCTGGCCAATCAAAATACAGAAAAAGTGTAATTTGGTTTCATAAATTACACAAATTGTATTAGTTTTTAGATTTGATTACTATTCTCGTCGTAGAGTAATTTATGTTTAATTTAGTAAATGTATTTTAAGCTGAAATCGTACAGATGTGCGTAGATTGTTTATAAACATGAACTTTCTTAACACAATGCAATTACGTATATGGAGCAAATATTCTACACGAGTCAGTGCGAATTTTATTTGCGTTTAAATTGTACAGGTTTATAACAAATTTAACAAACTTTTACAGTTTGTTAGGATATCATTTCGAGTGACAAATGTCATATAAACATAAATCCTACTCTTTTTTGTTACAAAAATAGTAGAAGTTAAAGTTTTATAAATAACAATTATTAAATTTTATTAATCAAGTATACTTTTAACCAATCGTTGGGCCTCTCAGGCCCATATGATTGTAAGGGTTAGGGGCTGTCCTTAAATTACGTAACGCAAAATTAGGCAATTGTTGATACCCCGCCCCCCCCTTGTAACGCACCCGTAACGCAAACATGAACCCCCCCCCCCCCCACATATATTACGTAACGCAGTACTTGACCCCCCCATTTTTTTACTAGATATAAAAGTATATGGCCTCCTTAATATTCAGTTAAAATTTGAAACAGAAACTATTTAAATTAATGTACATAAAGATGAAAAATAATGTACTACTCTTGCCCTATGGCTTGTCACCCCAATTTCTTTACTGGATATAAAAGTATATGGCCTCCTTAATCTTCAGTTTAAATTTAAAACAGAAACTATTTAAATTAATGTATATAAAGATGAAAAATAACAGAACAGAACAGAAACTATTTAAATTAATGTACATAAAGATGAAAAATAATGTACTACTCTTGGCCTACGACTTGTCACCCCAATTTTAATACTGGATATAAAAGTATATGGCCTCCTTAATATTCAGTTAAAATTAAAGCATATGCATTTGCATATGCTTTTAACAAGCTATTGAAAAGTTTTTCCTTATCAACACTACTTGAATTCATGATTTAATATGAATTACATTGCTCGAATGGAAGACCACTGGCCCGAATTTGAACTGTGCCCGACATCTGTTGATTGTTATTGAAAACGAACGACTGCCTGCATATACGAATTAGCACCGCGAAATTTGAATGTTTCAAAACTATTAAAGCAAATTTAGCAATTTTTTTTAATATTTTATCGTTACGTAACGCACACATTAACCCTCCCCCACCCCTTCGTAACACTTCGTATCGCTACTCTTGACCCCCCTCCCTTTAAGGACAGCCCCTTATTACATCTTGTAAGGTTTTAGATGAAATAAAAAATGAAGGAAGACATTTCCTCCTCGCAGATTCGAAATACAAAGCGCAAAAGTCCTTATCCTTATTCAATATGTCCTTTTTACGAGTACGTGCCATATCGTCTAAATGTCATAGCACCAAAATTTCATAGCGTCTAAATTTTACAGCGCCCAAACCTTACAGCGTTTAAATGATGCCCCACCACCAATGGGGTCCTGCACTCTATTTTTACCTCCCGCTACCCTTGGTAAGGGAGGTATAGGAATGACCACGTTTTAAGGTCCCTAGAATCCAATTTTAATATTTTCACGATGATGTCTGTGTGTATGTGTGGATCCACCACTCTAACGCAAATACTATCATTCAGAAAATTTTGAAACCTTGTATTTCGAACTTTTTCTGTAATGGAAAGAGCCCATTAGATTTTGGTGAAATTCGGATAACTAGAAATGGCACTTTACTAGATGCTTAAAATAGTTTTTCTTCGAAAAATACCTTTAAATGTTATTTTTTCGAGATTATTACAAAAATTAAAGATTATTAAATTTTCTATAGATTTGCATTAATACTTTTTCTATATATTTTATGGATAAATTTATAAAATTATCTATAATTTAAATCCCAGAGCCTACGCTTTAAACAAACAAAACGCAGTTATTCAAATGTATGTAACTGACAGATAAATGTTACTTTCAAAGAACTAATCATTTCAAAATAATATTAGTAACGTTTTAAAAAGAAAAAGTAAATAGAACAATAGAAAAGGAATTCAATACAGTTTCCAGCATAAGTAAATATGTGGGTATGCATTTAGATTAACAAAAATTAACGATTCACCAAAATGTTTAAGCTAATCCTCATTTTTGGATTAATGAATTCTATTCTATCCCGGTATTTAATATTTAATCTTCATTTTATTATAGCTCCGGTGGCTCAATGGTAAGAGCAACGCCTCATGTCATGAGTGCCTTTGGAGCTCGGGGTTCGAATCCCACTAAGGCATGGATGTGTGTGAATATGAACCCAATCTGTAATTGGGATTTAATCCTGTTCAGGGGTTTAAAAAAGGCAGTTACTTGGATTAGATTAGACTATATTTTAAGAAATAAACTGTCAAAATTAGAGTAAAATTCGCTAATCCAAAAATAAGGATTAACTTAATCTTTTTTGTGACTCGAGCTGTAAATGACGGGAGGTACTGTGTTGGCCACACTAGATTTTTTTTATTAATTTAAATGAAAGTTCGTTTAATTTTGAAGCAATTCGTAGTATTAAAAAGTTATGATTTTTTTTAGATTAACTGCATTTGATTTTTAACGTAACCTATAGCTATCTTTCTCGCACCGCAGTTATAGGTTTAAAAAACAAAATATTTATACTTTAATATGGGGTCACATTATCGACAAAAGGAGAACGTGAAGAAAATTTCCAGTAATGGAGGACTGTCATCCCAAATAGAGGATGGGTGGCAACCCTATTTAGGGCCTACCTCAACCTACAGACGCTTGTTCAGCATCGCGACGGTCGAGCGAAGCCGATCGCAACCGAGTATTCCCGAACGCGCATCCTACAGGATCCAGGACACTTTCCTTTTCCGGACAGTGATATCGACCCGTATAATATACTGCATTTGGTAGTACATATATGTATTTATGGAAAATTTTAGCTCTTAAAATTAAAATTAGTCACCTAACGATCTAAGGATTGATATTTAATAGTATCAGAAGAATTTTTATGTAATCTATCTGGCAATGTAAAATAACAAGTTACAACTTTGACCAGACGTATGCGTAAGTTAATTATGGTTATTGTTAGCGTTCAGCCTGGACAGCGCTAGCCTAGCAAAAATTTGCGCTAGACACGTACTGAACAGTATTTATTTTGTTGAACCTAGCGAGCGTACCCGAATTAAAGTAAAACATATCAGATGACATGATTATTAACTGACCGTTCTATCTGTCTAGTACTGAAAATTCAAAGACTTCAATTTTAAATAAATCTAATATTGCAGTAAATTTTAATTGACTGTTGATATAGATTTGGAGAGGTGAATTAATGGAGAACCAGTCGTTGAAAAGCAAATTATTTATTGATACATTAACAATAAACAACACCAACGTTTCGGTCAAAAATTGACCATCCTAAATAATGGAAAACGCAATTAGTCTGGATATGCAAGATATTGCCATTACATGCAGATAAAATTGTTTCAATATATATATATATATATATATATATATATATATATATATATATATATATATATATATATATATATATATATATATTTAACGTTTTTATATTTATTTGGGTGAAGTGTAAATATTAGACAATTAGTATTAATTAAAATAAAAGTTTATTATAACGATAAATAGATATTAAATATAATTAAAAGATGATAAATATAACAAACACTACGATTAAACAAATATTAAACACTAATTAAGACTAAGAATATTATAAGACACTTAAACACTAAGATTATTTATTTAAACAATATATAGATCACTTATTTATTTATACAATTATATTTATTTATATTCATCACTTGTCTACTATCCGTTTATATCACCAACTGTTTAACACGCAACGCTTATTTATATCAGACTGTCCAGTGCCTTTGCTAACGGTGCTTATATACCCTAGCCGAAAATTTGAGAACTCACTGGAACACTTCTAGATAAAACACAATAGGTTACATCAAGCGCGTAATTAAGCAGGCTCCGATCAGTCGGTTGCGTCATCGCTAACAATAGACACTCGCTCGTCCCTGCGACAGCGACGGGGACAGAGGCGGTAACAGTGGCGGCGACCGCGGCCACTGCACATTACAATATATATATATATATACAGGGTGTTTCCCTTAAAACAACCAGCGCTTTTTAGGCGAACTAACAACTTTAGAGAAACATGTTTTATACCAAAAATGATCAAGAATAAGGGGATAATGTATCAATAGTAACAAACCGAATATTTAACCAGTGGTTCTCAAACGGTAGAACAAAATTATATTTTTTTTAAATGGCACCCTATATAATTTTTAGCCCTTTAAATAGAGTATTATTTTCTGATTTCAACGATATAAATATAGCATAGGGTTGTATAACAATTATTTCGAGAAAAATGGTATTAAAAACTAGAAATAATGTAATAAAAAATGGGTTTACTACTAGCGTATTGCATAGCCTATTGTAATATTATAACATTATTTTTAATACCATTTTTCTCGAAATAATTATTATACAACCCTATACCATATTTATATCGTTGAAATCAGAAAAAAATCTCTATCTAATTGGTTAAAAAATTATATAGGATACCATTTAAAAATATAATTTTGTTCTGCCGTTTGAGAACCACTGGCCGAATTTTCGGTTTGTTATTATTAATAAATTAGCCCCTTATTCTTGATCATTTCTTGTATATAACATTTTACTTCGCCCAAAAAAGCGCTGTTTGTTTTAAAGGAAACTCTCTGTATATATATCCTATAATCTATATTTATGTTATTTTCTTCGAACTAATTCTCTTTCCCAACAAATCTAACTTTTCCTTTCTCTGATTTTATTTCCTGTGTCTACAGACTAGATAGTTTGTTCAAACTACCGCAATGATTTGTCTTGCCTTGCGGCTCCAGGCTGACGGGCTGACGTAGTTCAGACAATCCAGACCTCGTGTCTGTTGACGGGACCCGGAATGACCGGAAGCGACGCTAGTGTCGATGGAAGACCACCAGACTGTCTGGCATGTCGCCAAATAATACATAGACGTTCGTGATGAACCAGACAAAGGGCAAGAGTGGAAGGCAACTAAAAATTTATAATAGAAATAGAAGGTGGGATCCTTTTAAAAAATAAGAAATGTCAAAAAATAATCTTAGTAATAATTAAATTAAGTAGGCAGTGATTTTGAAAGTAGTTAATTAACCTTTATTGTGACTTTCTTTAATTATATGCATAAAAAATCGCCAGGTTTGTTGTGGTGAATGTTTGACTATTGACGTAAATTGTGTTCCAATTTCGTCATAATTATTTTTCGTTTATAACTTTTAAATATTGCCACATTTTTGCTACCGGTAGATATATGTCAAATATTAATAACAATATAACAATATAATTAACTCGCAATTTGTTTGTTATTAATTAATTTTAAGAGTTACTTCACAAAATGATAGTAGATAATATGGACAAGGGTATATTGCATAGCAGCAAACTTTTCTATTTATCAGGGGGGACGGCAAATTTTTTTCCGATAAAAATATAATTTTTCCATATATTCTTTATATCATGCAATGTATATCTTACTATAAGAATAACAGGAAAATTAAATAAAATACAGTTTAAGTACCTAAAAATCTTATTTCTTGATATATTATTTTAAACATGTTACGCCGAACAGTTTTTTTTTTTCAATGAATCTAATATTAACAATGAGTAACAACTAAGCTATTGGCTGCTCTCCTCTCGATGGCTGAACAATTTGTTTCAATGAAGCTATTTGAAATTAAATTTAAATCAAATTCATTTGTAATTTTTACATGACAAGTATAGCGACTTAATTTTACCTGTCTTCTGTCATGTATTATTGTCACTAAAGTGAAAATTGTGGATTTAGTGACCATCTATCAAATAAATAGAGTCTGGGAAAACGCCCCCCCCCCCTTAACTTTTTTATTATAAGTAATAGAAAAAAATGGCTCATATAAAAGTTTTATTATTTTACATATACTATTTGATGGCAGATGTAGATATTTTTTATAAAGTCAGGTTTACAAGATACGACTATCAACTTTTATTTTTCAAATGGCAACCTATAATTATTTTAATAAAATAGAAACCGCCATTTTTTTCTCTTTTCAACGATGTATTATTTTTTATTAATGTATTTGAAAAAATTCGAGAAAAATGAGATAATTTAGAAATATTAGAAATAATTTTTAAACAAATATTATAGGTGGCTATGTGAAAATAAACAAAACGTAACAGTGCTATACAACTTAGGAAACCAAAACAACAAATTTAGTAACCAAAACAACTTAAAACCGCTCCCGGTAAATTCTTTTTGCTCTTCTTATGACTCCAGTCGATTCAACAATTATTAGAATCATATCAATTAATTCGTTCTTCGTAAACATTTCAAAATGTTTTTTTTTTGTTTACAAAATAAGTTAAATTAAGTAACAAACAAATGTATACTTTTTTGACATTAATTTTACATTGTTACGTCTTGTTTATTTTCACATAGCCACCTATAATATTTGTTTAAAAATTATTTCTAAATTATCTCATTTTTCTCGAAATTTTTCAAATACAATAATAAAAAATAATACATCGTTGAAAAGAGAAAAAAATGGCAGTTTCTATTTTATTAAAATAATTATAGGTTGCATTTGAAAAATAAAAGTTAATAGTCATATCTTGTAAACCTGACTATATAAAAAATATCTACTTCTGCCATCAAATAGTATATGTAAAATAATAAAACTTTTATATGAGCCATTTTTTTCTATTACTTATAATAAAAAAGTTAAAGGGGGGGAGTCTTCCCAGACTCACCCTGTATTAAATGAAACTTGATTAGTGATGCAACGTCATGATTTAATATTTATAAATTAATGAGATCGAAGCAAAAGCTCTAAAAAATTATAGGGGAAAGGGGGCTAAAACATAGTTTTGCCCCCTCTAAATTTTCTGAGGGCGGGGTGGCAACGCGCCTATGGTACATTAACTGCAGATTTTATGATTTCTCTTTAAAAACTGATTATTTTGAACTGCGAAATAATTAATGAATAAATATTTGTATTTAAATTTAATTTAATTTTACTCTTTATTTAATCTTAACAGTTCGAATGGTTCGAAACAATCAAAAACAAATGATACATTAGTACCTACTTACCCATCTACCTAATGAATGGAAGATTGAGTGGAAGTTTTAACGAAGTGGAAGGAAAGAATAATTCTGACTCTCGTCTTCGTATTATACGATATAAAGACTAAAGACAAAACGATAATTGGCAGATTCCTGCAAAATCCGATCAAACATTTCAATCATCAAATAAAAACCCAACCCAATAATCATTTCCCACCGCCACTGATTTCATCCTTCCCAAACTACCCCACAACCCCCCCCCCCCCAATTTCCATTTCTTTCACTGTCACTTTTCCCGATCGATGCGGGCGTCTGGCGGGTAACTCTTCCACCCAGTTACCGCCCCCGCCGCCGCCACGACCCTGCCGCGTGCCACGGGTTCAAGGAAACAGGGCCAGGTCGTCTGGTTCAGGGACGAGTGAGAGAGAGAGAGAAGAAACGATAGAGGGGAGAGTGAGAAGGACGATGAGAGGGCAAGTGGGGAGTTTTCCGGGTTGGAATATTCTGGAATTTAGATACGTTATGGGATGGGCGATTTTTGGGGATTGGAGGGGATAGTGAGAATTGGTAAGGGGGAATAAGTGGGAAATGTTACTCGTATGTAAGAAAAATAGTAATAGCTAAGTACCTACTAGTTTTTGTTATATTTATCCTCTTTGGTATTAATATTGGGAATAATTTCAATGCACTAAAATAATTGATGAGCACCAATTTTTTTGACATTTTTAAATATTGGCTCCCAAAAGATACTTGAGCACCAAAAATAATAAATGAGCACTGTATTTCTATTACCAGAACAAGTGCAAGAAATTTGTGATTCTGACTCCGGTTCAAATTTTAACTACTTGTTAAATAAACAAAACTTAAAGGAAATGAACTGTCAAATGATAAATTTAATATTTTATAGTGATACACGCGAGGCGAGAAAAGAGGAGAAATATAAAATATCGATCTCGTCTCGTTTTCGGATCTGTAATCTCGAGCTCGCTCTCGTTCTCGCACATTTTTTTTGGGTCTCATTTCATTCTCGCACGAGAGTCTCGCTATAAAATAAACGCTTGCGCACTACGTATTTACGTAACTGTTTAACTACAAGACACAAGTTCGCACCAATAGCACCGTCTTCCATGTATTTGCAGTCGTATAACTATAATAAAGAGACGAAACACTAAATTCTGGTCACCAAATTATTTAAATACTAACATAATGTTTATTCATTTACGGTCACCAGAAAATGTGATAAGTTAGTAAATAATTTAATTTACCTCTAAAATATCCTATTTATTATCAAATTGAGATCTTTAAACTATTTCAATATGAACATCTGTTAACACATTCTGTCATCAATAATATATGCCACTATTTAAGTAAGATTAAGTAATAAAAAACCGCTACACTGGTTACCCGCCTACAACCAATCACTTCGCTTCTCTCCCTGTTGGCTCCCATCGACGCTTAATATAACATCCCTTACCTTTCACAGGGGCGGCAACAGTTTTATTAACCGTGGTTTTAACTGGGGTGAATTAGGGGCTGAAATATTGGAAAAAACTAGTTCTATTGGATGCAATACCGATTTTGTCTTTATTTTTGCATTTCCTCTCTCTAGGACAGATACTAATCGACTCCAGATAGACTCAAAAAATATAGTGAATTCATATAATGTTCACATTTACGTATTCTATACATGAATTAGCGTTGACTCCACTGCTTGTACGGTGCATTTTTTCATTGAATTTATGAATCAAAGCTATAAAGTTACAAATACTGTTTATTAAAATCTAAAAATCAAGTTTTTTTTTTAAAATAATATTTGTTGATTTTCATAAATGACGTTAAATTTTCATTAAGTGGCGTAGTACTTCAATATTTAGAAATGTCTATTACTTTCACTAATAAAGAATATACCGACAAGAATTTCGTTTGCGGAGAAATGCGCCAAAACAGTCGCGAATAAAAAGTGTCTTAACTATATTCCGCCTCTGCCTTCAAACCTTCAAAATTAGCAAGTGTTGTTTTCACTTAAACAACTGATTATTAAATAATTTGTTATTGAAATAAATAATTGTTATTGGTCCATACTGAAATTCTTTTACAATTGAAACAAGCACATTAGAAAAGAAATTTTTGCAGATTACGATACATTGCAACCTTGTTGTTGTGTCAGGTCGCGAATCTGGGGAACCGGGTTCGATCCCGACCGACGCCAAATATTTCACAAAATTGACCTCTGTGGTGCACTCTCCACGCCAGCAATGAGTGCCCGTGAGGTTACGCCTGGTAAACACCCACACGGTACAAATATGTCATCATCATTACCGAAATCTGCGTACAAAGCAGATTGGCACACCCAGCAATGGGTAATATGCCGTGATGATATATTTATTTTGTTTATTAAGTGGTAATGTATGACACATTATATATATATATATATATATATATATATATATATATATATATATATATATATATATATATATATATATATATATATATATATATATATATCACTCTGTATATTTCACAAATATGGAAATTTTCGACTTCAGGGTTTTAACGTTCAAATGTTGGGTTTCACATAATATTTTTGATAGCAAAAGTATAATTAAATATTTGCTACTTAAATTGATAAACAACTTACCTGGCTCTAGTATTTTGGGTACCAATAATGAATAATTTGGGGCGGAAATTTAGGTGCCCGAATATTAGTTTGGTAGCGAAAAACAAATATTTGCAGATCAAATCATATAAATCAATATACAAACCTACTATAAGAATGTTCAAATATGCATGTGTGTTATTGTGAACATAAAGACCACAAGGAAATTTTCAGAATAGTTAATAGAAAATCTATAGAAGTATCCGCGATAACCTACTGACATCGAAAAGGGAGCTTTAAGCAGTGGTTCTCAAACCAAGTCACAAAAAAAGACTTAAAGCCGTATATGAAGCACAAAAATTTTGCTGTACCACGTATTTAATCAAATTAGATCTATTAGTTTGAAATACACATTTAAGCTTCCATTAACGACAACAAATTATAAACATAAAGCCACTGTTAGTAAATGGGGGAGTTTTCGAATATTTGATTTTTTTAACATCAACTATGTGTGAATTAGGTCTCGACATACGTGCCCAAAAAATGCGTCATAGAAAGAGATAGAAGCAAAATACACCCACCTGCTTATATTTATATTTGACACTTTTTAATTTAACAATTTAATTTCTGTGTTTATCGTATTTTCTAGGTTTTATGTTTACAAATTTAAATCAAATAATTTGCTTTTTGCGATTTGACATTGAAGTTGACGTTTCAATATCAAATATAGAAGACATACGTTCATGTTTTCATTCTAAACTAGCGCTCGTAGCGGACAACTACGGCGAAGAAAATATGCTACATACGTCTTCGTATTGCGGGCGATTTAACTAACGATAAATTTAATATCGCTTGTACAAAAAATACGCTATATTTAATTACTTTTATTGCATTAATAGTAATATTGTGAATCATTCAGAGTTGCACGTGCTGCTATCTGCTCCGTGTTTTTTCTAAATTTTGGTGGTTTTTTTAAGTGCAGTTAAATTGTGCTCCACATTAACAATTGTGCAAAGTGTCGTAGTGAATGCTATTCCAATCCTTATGGCACAGATCGTAAGTCTGTTCTAGTTTTTTTTAGTTTTTTAACTGTATTCTTTCCGTATTCCTCACTTTTAATCCTAAGTCAGTTTCTGACAAGTTGGAACTCAGCTCCTTGTCGCAGTGGCGTCGCCGTTGGGTTTTATTTTACAGTTAATATTTGTATTTATATATTTATTTATATTTTTAAACAACATATCGTTTTACCATTACTATAGATAGGAATTAGTTCACGTTTTATATTAGTTATTAGGGTTTTATTTAATTTATTTTGTGAGTTATTCGTATTTATACATTTATTTATATTTCTAAAAATAAAATATTCATCTTACTATCAATTTAGATAGGATTTGATGCAGATTTTAGATTAGCTATTAGGGTTTTACTTAATTTATTTTGTTTTATTCGTATTTTATACATTATTTATATTTTTAAACAATCTGTCATTCCACCATTATTTTAGACAAAATTTATTTCAGGTTTTCGATAAGTTATTAGGGTTATATTTTTTTTTGTGTTTATTGTAGGCTTGAGATTTTCATGTCACAATGTCTAGCTGTGCGAAGTGCAAATATAAAAAAACCGATGGATTAGTAGGATGCCAAGGTCCTTGTGGAAAGTGGTTCCATTCCAGTTGTGCAGGTTATACAGAAGCAGAATTTAAATTCATTGAAAAAAATACAAATATTTTCTATTGGTGTGATGTTTGTAAACAATGTTGTGATGTTGTTGATAAATCTAAGGCATTAAATATAGAATCCAATTTGAAAGAGTTACATAAAAATGTGGTAAATTTAAATTTAAATAATGATTCATTAAACAAAGCTTTTGAAAATTTTCAAGGTGAAATATTATCTACTCTAAATTCATTATTCTCCAAATTTAAAGATGAAATTCAGCAGTCACTCGATTCCAAATTAAATGAAATCAATGCTAATAGTAACTCAACTAATATCAATACTAAATCTTACGCTAGTGCTACCAGAACCAGTCCTGTTGAGCCACCCATAATCATTAAGCCGAAGAAATCACAAAGTTCTGTCGCCACTAAAAATGATTTACATAAATCCGTCAATCCTATTGATTCCAATTTAAAAATCACTAACATCCGTAATTCACGAAATGGCAGTGTTATTATAAATTGTGCAAATACTGATGAGTCATCCAAATTTCAAAAATTAGTGAATGAAAAACTGAGTGATACCTATGATGTTAAACAAGCTTCCACTTTTTACCCAAGAATAAGAGTTACCGGCATTTCTGAGAAATTAGAGGCACATCAAATTATTAACAATCTAAAACAATTAAATAAATTATGTTTTACCGATAGCAGTACTTGTGAAGTTATTTCAATAAAACCATTACGTAATAATCAAAAAATTTATCAGTGTACTCTTAAAGTAGATCTTAAGACGTATCATGCTGCTTTAAAACTAGGGAAACTCTGGATTTCTTATGATTACTGCTCTATTTATGATGCTACGGATTTACGTCGTTGTTTCAAATGCTGTGGCTTCCATCACCTTGCAGCACAATGTACGAAGATAACACCAACCTGTCCTAGATGTGCTGAAGGTCATAGTTTAAGTGAATGCAAATCTGATTCGTTAAAATGTACACATTGCTCTCATCTAAAACTGTCACAAAATTTAAATATTGCCACTGACCACGCAGTTTGGCATCCCGAGTGTCATGTGTACAAAGAAGTTTTATCAAAATTTAAAAAGTCCATGCTAGGTGAATTATAGCAACCAAAGAATATCATCAGTAATTTTGAACATGATTTAACTTTTTATTACCAAAATATTAGAGGAATTACAGGTAAATGCCAAGATATATTTATGCACTCTCTCAGTTCTCCAGAATATCAAGTTTATGTTTTAACTGAAACCTGGTGTAACAATTCTATTAATAACTCTGAGATTTTTGATTCAAACAACTTTAACGTATATAGATCTGATCGTGATTTTCGTAGAACAGACACAAAACGTGGTGGTGGTGTACTTGTTGCTCTTAATAAATCTATCGATTCTATGCAGATTGACATTCCTAGTGTTTGTCCCTCGTTTTCCGATCTTCCATTTATTGATATTCTTCTCATTAAAGTAATCTTACATCATAATATATTGTACATCTGTAATATCTACATTCCACCTACTAGTACTCTTAATGACTATAGTTCTCTATTTAATTCTCTGTCATTGTTAGAATTGCTGTATAATTCAAATATGATATTTTTCGGTGATTTCAATATACCTCACTATTTAGACTGCGTTAAAAACAAAGCTAGATGTCAGTTCTATAATAATTTATTGCATTTTCTGAACTTTTTTAATATGAAACAATACAACTTTATAGAAAATACTAGTGGAAGGATTCTTGATTTGATTATAAGTAATAAAAACTGTTCAGTATCAAAAGTAATTAATACGGAGATTAAAGAAGACAACTATCATCCTGCACTCTCTGTTCAAATTAATTTGAAATCATTCTCTAAAAAATTTAAGTCCGTAACTAATGAAGCATTTAATTTCAAAAAAGCTAATTTCCCTCAATTATATGAAGAGTTGTCCAACATTAATTGGGATTTTCTTCATGAACACACTAATGTGGATTTTGCTCTTGATGCTTTATATAATATTTTTAATGCAGTCCTTCGTAGAAATGTTCCTAAGAAACGCAAAACGAACAAAAATTATCCACCTTGGTTCAATGGAACCATCATACATAAAATTAAATTAAAGCACAAAACATGGAGCAAATATAAAAAATCCAATAACATTGAAGACAAATTACAATACTCTAACTTACGATCTCTCATAAAGCGTGAAGTACAGGCAGCTTACGAAAGTTACTGCACAAGTATGCAAAATGAAATGGTTGCTGAACCTAAAAAATTCTGGTCCTTCATTAATAGCAAACGTAATTCCTCTGCTATACCTTCCATTCTGCAATATAACGATGAAATACTAAATTCTCCACAGGATATTGTTAATAAATTTGCTCTTTTGTTTTCAAACTCATTCACCGACTCCATTCTTGACAACTACACTCATGATACTGATAACTGTACTACTCTGCAACTCACCGCTGTTACTCAGGGAGACATTGAGTTTGCCATTAATAAATTAAAATGTAAAATGACAATGGGTACTGACCTTATTCCTGCTTTCATTATTAAAGATTGCAGATCTGTCATTATTCCACCTCTACTAATTATCTACAACCTTATTCTTAAAACATCTGTTTTTCCTCAAGAATGGAAACTTTCTAAAGTTACACCAGTTTTCAAAAAAGGTGACAAGAACAACATTAATAATTATAGACCTATTTCAATTATATGTAATTTTAGTAAGATATTTGAAACAATTCTCCATAGGAAAATTTATAATCATGTTCATAATATGCTGTCTAGTGAGCAACACGGATTCATCAAAGGCAGATCAACTGAGACCAATTTAATATATGTTACACATTACATTTGTGAAGCCATAAATGATAATTCTCAGGTTGATGTAATCTATACTGATCTATCAAAAGCTTTCGACAAAATTGATCATTCGATCTTAATAAAGAAACTTGATCTTTTTGGTTTGTCGAACCCGTTAATCAATCTAATGTCTTCTTACCTTCAAAATAGGTATCAATATGTTTGTTATCAGGGTTACAAATCTGATCACTTTTTGCAAAAATCTGGTGTTCCTCAGGGTTCGGTTCTCGGCCCTTTGCTGTTCAACATCTTCATCGATGGTATTATTAAAAATGTTGACTCCAAGTACTTATTATATGCGGACGATTTGAAGTTATTTTGTAGAATATCTTCTAATTCTGATTGTGAAAACCTCCAAAGGAATCTGAATATTATTTCTGGTTGGTGTAAAAACAATAATCTCGAGCTCAATGTTTCTAAATGTCAAGTCATGACATACACCCGAAAGCTTAATTCTATCAAATATGATTACAACATCAATAACTGTGTGCTCGATAGGCCGGATTCTATTAATGATTTGGGTGTTATTTTCGATCCCAAGTTAAATTTCACAGAACACGTTGAAAATAAAGTCTCATGTGCTTTTAGGAACCTGGGGTTTCTCATCCGAAATGCTGAGAACTTCAATAGCCAAGTGTTGAAAATACTTTTTGTATCCCTCGTACGTCCTCATTTAGAGTACTGTTCAACAGTCTGGAATCCGATTTATTCTAAGTCCGCGGTACTAATAGAAAAAGTTCAGAGAAGATTTTTAAAATCAGCCATTTTCTATGCTGAGGGCGCTTATCCTGCTAGGGGCACGTCGCAAGAATCAATGTTAGCAAAATATAATCTTGTTCTTCTGCAACAAAGAAGAAGCATGCATGCTGTTATTATTTTGTGCAAAATCATTAATAATATAATCGATAGCCCTTACTTGTTGTCTATAATAAATTTTCATGTCCCAAGATTATCATCGAGACATGCAACAACTTTTTACGTAACCTCTGGCAAATCCAACGCTTTAATCAAATCACCTATACATTTTATGATTAATTCGTATCATGCTATAGAAGACAATCTAGATATTTTTTTTTGCTCATTGAATGATATTAAAAAAATATTTTATTAATTTGTATGATTTTTTCCTACCCTGTAATTGGGCTCAGCCTGTTGGGTATGGTTCTCAAATAATAATAATAATAATAATAATAATATTTAGTGATGCACGACAATCGTTGCATTATGCGAGACGAGACCGAGAGCGAGATTGCAATTTAAAATTCGGGGCGAGATCGATATAACAACTGCGAGAAGCGAGAAATCTCGCGAGATTCTCGCAATAAAAAGTATTTGTAACTTTATAGCTTTGATTCAAAAATTCATTGAAAAATGCACCGTACAGGGAGTGGAGTCAACGGTAATTCGTGCATAGAACATGTGAATGTGAAAATTATATGAATTCACTATATTTTTTTGAGTCTATCTAGAGTCGCATGATATCGGTCGCACAGCGAGGAAATGCAAAATAAAGACTAAATCGGTTTTGTATCTAATAGAACTAGTTTTTCTCCAACATTTTATCCCCTAATTCATCCCAGTTAAAACTACGGTTAATAAAATTCTTGTCGTCCCTGAAAAGTAAATGATCTTATATTAAGCGTCGATAGGAGCCAACACGGATTGAAGCGGAGTGATTGGTTGCCAGCGGGTTCCCAGTGTAGCGTTTTTTATGAGTAAATCTTACTTAAATAGTGGCATATAGTTAATGATGAAGTGTAAAAACTTTTAGTTTTTTTTAATGTTGAATTAGTTTTACTGATGACAGAATGTATTAACAGATATTCGTATTTAAATAATTTGGTGACTAGAATTTAATGTTTCGTCTCTTTATTATAGTTGTACGACTGTAAATACACGGAAGACAGAACGATTGGTGCAAACTTGTCTTTTGTAGTTCAACTGATACGTAAATACCGAGGTAAATACGTAGTGCGCAAGCGCTTATTTTTACAGCGAGACTCTCGCGAGAACGAGAAGAGACCCAAAAAAATGTGCGAGAACGAGAGCGAGATTGCAGATCTGAAAACGACACGAGGTCGATATTTTATATTTCTCGTCTCGTCTCGCCTCACGTGCATCACTAGTAATATTGCATCTATAGTATTGCAGTTAGGTATGTCATTTCTTTAATAAATAGATATCTAACACAGATATTGAATTATTTCATTATAGTCTGATACAATTGTTTACATTTGTGTTTTTCGTGTATACTTGAAGTTCATAATTGTATAATATGTAGGTATTCCATATCAACTAACAAATGAAACGCAAGCTCTCAAAACAAAACTATTTTCGTGTACGGTTAAATAATTAGTACAGAGCTCTCCGGAAAATTAAACATGAAAATCACAGTAGGCTAGCCTTGTTCATATTTCACCCTGTGGAGGTGTGGTCACCGGGACAAGCGCGCATCGCATTTTATTATTATTATTTCATTTGTTTCCACAGGCTCAACATGGCTGACATGATATTTCAGATAATGAAGTTTGAATGTTTAATTTTTTATGTTTCTGAATTTAATTATGCCCAGTTTCATCACAACAAGCGAAATATGTTTGCATTTAATTTTTTCTGTTAGTTTAGATGCTAATTACATTTTTTTTTATAATGAAAATAAAGGAAACAAAATATTGTTCCGTGATTTTATATGAAATGCCATTTATTATTTACAAAAGAAATAAATAATTCACAGCCGAATCCAAAGTATAAATTATCCTTAAATGAATATCAATATTCGTACCGTATATAAATTTTGTTCATCTTCGAAATCGATGAATATTTGAAAGCTTGCATAAAAGTTTCTCGAGAAATTGAATAAAATGTAGATACGTATATTTGAAGTTTCGTATAGAAATACCGAATACAGAAGTTCTTTCATAAATCACTCTGCGAATCTTTTTACTTTCGCTGAACTTTGTCCACGAATCATTTTTGGAATTTTTCTTTTGCGATAATGCAGAGTTGAGGGAACAAACTTTATATTTTTTTCTATAGTAGATTTTAAAGTGTGCTTTGTTGACTAAGTGTCATTTTAACAGCATGGATAGATAAAGAACTTTAATTTTTATTTAGATAAAAATACATTATAAATTTTGGCAATTCATATTAAGTATTACTGTTACCAGAAACATCTATTCTAGGAACAGATTCACAACTTGTCGTCATCTGAAACTTCTTTTAAAAATCTTATGACATCATCAGGTTCAAAGATTTTAGATTTTTTAGGCTTGTACCCATCAGTTAATTTCTTCAGCAGCAAGATCTGTTTGTTGTATCTGTAAATATCCGATGATGTTATTTGACTTTAAAATATCACAATTTTCATTCACCAATAACGTATATTTGAGCATCGAGTAATAGGACCATAATGTTGATGGCTTGACTTTCTTTGACTTCTGAGCAAAATATGCCAGAAGCACTTTTCATTCACACTATTGGTATTCTTCGCGCTTATCCATTTTTGAAAGCACTCATATTCTTTTTTATATGTTTTTCGTGATTTTTAAGGCAATAATTTATCTAATGCATCTGATGCCTCATATTCGACATCTTGAAATTTCATTTCTTACCTTTTTTGTATTGTTTTAAAACAAATTCCATAACAATCCACGCTACTGAGATTTTAAAATTGTTTTTAAATAATTTAATTTATAATCGGTTTTTCTAATTTTTGCTCATTAAAATCTGCTATAGAAAAAAAAATAGAATTTCATACACGACGATAAAATTAAATTAACGATATATATAATTTTATGTCTCACGAAAGTATTATGAACTGTTTATTGCTAGGAAACGGTGTATATAAACATATCTATAACAACCGGGGCATTATATGAGGACATAATAATTCATTATGCCCTCGTTATAATCCGGTCATCGTTTATGGTCTTTAAATTAGAAATAATATAAACGATATATAATGAAAATTATTTTCTTTTTACTTATAATAAATTACAATATTAATACGGATTGATTACAACAATTAATACATTAATTGATTACAATAATTAATATAAGAAAACAGCTTTAATAGCACAACACAGAAATCATTTTTAATTTAATTATAATACTTAAAATTGATTATAAAAAGGGCCTTAAAAGCAATTTACTTTCACCACATATGTAAAATAGTAAGTACGTTGAATTGCAGATTGCAATGTTTCGGATTTATTTTGGACGGATGACGGATCACTAATTTTTTTGGGGACGATAGTTATCCACGTTTGAATTCATTATTATTTACCGTCACATGTGACACATCCAAAGCAGTACAAACTCTCTGAAATGTAATCACATTAAGAAATAAGTGCTTAAGAAATAAAGAACTGAAATCTGTCATGTGAAACGAACCTCAAAATATAATACTTATATCTTCTACAGACAAGAATGGAATAATTAGGGGAACATTTATGCGTTTCTCTTCCTCAAAGTATGCAGAAGCATTCAAAATAATTTCTTTCTACCGTTTCGATGAAATATCTTCCGAAACACCAAATTCACCCATTCCATCATCTTCAACGATATAGAACGTTGACATCAAAAAATAAAATAAATAAATGTTAATAATAAACAAAACAATTAAACAACATCCTTAGCAACGCCAAAGCTTAAGCATTATTGTAATCAAAATTATTATAAATGAAAACTTATTTCAAATATTCTAGTGAGACATGAAATTTTGTATACACCACGAGCGTTACTAGAAGATAGTGCCCATCGGGAATTATCATCATTGTAACGCCCTTGGTACATAAAATACTATTATAGTTTTGTATAAAAAAATTAAAAAACAGTTTTGGGTCATGACCCACAGCTGGATAGGTCGCCTTTTTTCCGGGGAAAATAGCAAATCGTCCGCCAGAGTATTTAAAGAGAGCACCAAGGGTCAGTATTTGGAATACCATGATACATTTTCAGGTAGTACTAGCTTCCAGTCTCTTTAGTCATCTTTTGATTGAAGAAATAGATAATCCATTCCATATAGTTTTAAGGTCCTATTTTAATATAAATGACCTAAGTTCTAATTTGTTACTATAGTTGAGGATCCCATTCAGACGTAACAAATTTTTTCCGCTTACAAAAATAATTTTCCTGAAACTGTTCCACTGAAACATCTCATAAATATAACCAAGATTATCGCGTAATTTTTCCTTTATCGATCTAGCACTATTTGTCAGCATTTTTCTCGCTTTAAGTTCCACGAAAATTGCTCCGCAGTTTTTCCGGTATCAGTTTCCATTTCCCAACTCGAGTCGAGTTCGTAGAAAGCTCTGGAAGCTTACAAGCATGCGAGCGCTAGAGCTTTAAGCGCTGAGAAAGTGAAACTTAATAGCGAACGTTAACAAGGGATTAAGGAGTACTTGGGTTGTGGCCTACACATGACCTCCCGCCAATTCCATTTTTAAAATAGCAATGAGCTTTAAGTATCACTTCCAGTTGTTCGTTTGTAAACAAATTTTAATTTGTTGTTCTAATAAATAAAAAGGTTTATAATACGAAATTTTTGGATTATATTTTATTAAGTTTTTCATCATATGGGTTTTCGTGGCCGCGTGCCTGAGTGTCTGGTCGTGAATCTGGGGAACCGACGACAAATATTTCGAATTTTAAATGGCACAAAATTGACCCCTGTGGTGCACTCTCCACGCCAGCAATGAGTGCTCGTGAGGTGACGCCTAGTAAACGCCCGACCGGTACAAATATGTCATCATCATTACCGAAATCTGCGTACAAAGCAGATTGGCACACCAAGCAATGGGTAATATGCCGTGATGATATATATAAGTTTTTCATCCAATATCTGTTAAGAGCTCCAAGTTATGTACCACATCCGGTTTATCATATAGTTATATATAGTTAAAATCTAATATGTTGTTTCCTATCATATACAAGTTTTAAATACCAAATTAGAAGTTATATTTTCTCAAGAAAATCTGCTTATAGCTTTCAGTAAAGTACAACTTCCGTTGTATCAATTTTAGCAAAAATCTAATATGTCGTTCTAATTAACAAAGAAATCTTAAATACCAAATATGAAAAGTTTTGGATTATTTCATAATATATTTTTCCCGAAAATCTGTTCAGAGCTACAAATAAAGTATCATTTCCGGTTTATCAATTTTAGTCAAAATTTTATATGTTGTTCCTCTTCATATAAAAGTCTTAAATATCAAATTTGAAAAGTTTTAGAATATAACAATATATTTTACACGAAAATCTGTTCAGAGTTTCTAGTAAAGTATCACTTTCGCTTTATTAATTTCAGCAAAAATCTATAACATGTTGCTTCCCTTCATATAAAAGTCTTAAATACAAAATATGAAAAGTGTTGAAATATATCATAATATATTTTTCAAGAAAATATATTCAGAGCTTCAAGTAAAGTATCACTTCCGGTTTATAAATTTTAGCCAAAATCTAATTTTTTGTTCCCATTGTTATAAAAGTCTTAAATACTAAAATTGAAAAGTTTTGGATTATATTTTAATATAGTTTTTCATTAAAAACTGTTTTGGGCTTCAAGTAAAATAGTACTTCCGGTTGTGCAATTTTACCTGCAATTTAATCAACTCTTTATATGAATGCAGAAAGCCGAAATACGGAAAATACAATTTTTTGGAATTTTGATACGAGTTATCGTGAAGGAAAAATCGTTACCGAATTGGTGCTTACAGGCCTATTCTACTAAAAAAATATGTATCGTTACGAGTCGTTACTAAGCGACATGTAGTTATAATAACGATTTTTGCCAAAACCCTATTCTACTAATTTATTTATCGTTATGTATCGTTACTTATCGTTATTTTATGTCGTTTATGAACGACAAGTTCACATGCCTCGTTGAAGTCATAAAGTTAGATATATTTTGAAAACAAAAGTAAAAATGGCTGAAGAAGATATTTTATTAATTGTAACTGAGCAAGATATTATTATTATACTACATTTTTTAATATGACATTTTATATAATCGTCCTTTTACTGTACCGGAAGAAAATTTTAGATTTTTTTTTTTGATAAGTAAAGAAGCATGTAGCGATTTATTTACGCAAATATCACCATATATAAGGAACTCGTTTAAATGATGGTTTGCCAAAAATGTCTAGATTATTTGTAAATTATTATTTATGCATTTACATTACACATAAATATTTTGTTTTCAATTCAGATGATGGCAGCTTTACATTCTTTTGCTCATGGAAGCTATCGGAAATCAGTAGCAAGGAGGATATCAGTAGAAAAGGATTCATATGTGGTATTAAGTCAATCATTAATAATCATATCATTAATAGAAATCTTCAATATTATTGTTGATCATTTTATAGACATATACCTATATCAAATTTCATACGGCGCAAGTAAATATGGAGCGTGTAAACTGTATAACGAGGGTGAGGATAATAAATAATTTTATGTACGACGAAAATTTGAAATTTGAATCAATGTCAAATTTGATTTGAAAAACAAATATAAATTTATTCTGTCAAAATCGACATGAAGTTAGATATTATCGTTAAACTCGTCATAACGATAACTCGATAACGATATGATTAGTAGAATACCTTTTTGGCATTTGTCGTTATTAAAGTCGTTCAACCAAATGCTTAGCGATAATCGTATGGTAACGATATCGTTATACATATTTTTAGTAGAATAGGCCTGTTATTCACTGAAAACATTACCTCCCTTACTTATGGCGGGAGGTAAAAATGGCAATGAATTTCAGTACTGAAATTATTGTTTATTACGAAGCAAAAATAATTTATTCCAATTTGAAACAGTACGATAAAATTTTCTACGCAAATGAACCCATTCTGTATTCATCCGACTTTGTAACTGTCATTCGCCTAAGCATTATTTGGTGGAGTCGCCTTGCTTGGTATGTATTCAGTGTCTGCGCCATTGAGCCTCAGTTGAGTGACGCTTGATGTGATATGTGTTAGTGCGTCGGCGACGTCGGAGGTGGAGACGTAGAGAGATCGCAGGTAGCTCTGGACTGCGGACGCGGCGCGCAGCGTCGGGACGTCCTGCGGACTTTCAGGCCGTTGACGCGGACCGCACTGGCGAGATACAGGGCAGGAAACAGGGAGGTTTTAAAAAAGAAACGTCATTTCAATTTTTCTGCATTCTAGCAATTTTATACGCCAGAATATACGAGTCCAGGCCCATAATAGTTAAATCGATTAACAAATGATAAAATCTACACAAATGATTTAATATTTCTACAAAATTATTTCGACTACTTTAAAATACAGACTTTAAACTTACAAAAACTGAATATTTTATTCAAGTTCCCTAATAAGTAAAAGTTATATAACAAATATTATGGTCCTACTACCGTATCATTTTTATTACTAATAACAGCTTTAATGGGCCCATAAACCATAATCGCGAATCTGAGCAACCGGGTTCGATTCCGACCGACGCCAAAAATTTCAACTTTTAAATGGCACAAAATTGACCCCTGTGGTGCACTCTCCACGGCAGCAATAAGTGCCCATGAGGTGACGCCTGGTAAACGACTGCAAGATATAAATATGTCATCATAATTACCGAAATATGTGAACAAAACAGATTGGAAACGGGTGTGGATTTGATTCTATTGGCCAAGAAAAATATGAAACTGAGAATCCAACCTATAATTCCGCCCACAGACTATCCATTTTCTATTCTCATTGGTGAGAAAGATGGTGAAATTCTCATGAAAAAATAATGTTACAATGCCACTGGTCTGCCACAGGTGACATTACAAACTCAACGTAAAATTTAAAAAAATCTGATGTGGCCAGCACATTACCTTTCGTTCGTTCTATGTATTTTGTACAATTTCCACACAGAAAGTTTCTTGCAAAAGATTCCATATTTCAAGTACATTACCTTAAGTCAGATCTACATATTTCATACAGAAAGTTTCTAATTTCCAGGAAAATTATGACACAAACATATTATGACAATTGCACTTGACACTGACATCTGTCAATCAGAATTTTCTTAATATAGTATATGTTTCCATGCTGGTTGCTTTATGAAATTTAATTTCTTTATAATTTTTTAACTCTATATCCATTGAATATAAAAGTACAAAACGTAATAAAATCGTATAGAGAATAAAATATTCTTTAATATTTATAATAACATTAAATATGAAAAAATGATATTTAACAGCGTTTTTTCCAGAAAAACTGTTAAATCTTCAAATTAGAGTACTTCCGGTCGACCAATTATAACCAAAATCTAATCAGCTCTTCATATGGATGTAAAGAAGACGAATACGCAAAAATTATAATTTTTGGAAAAGTGGTATTGGAGTTATGCGATCCGAAAAAATCGTCACACACACATATATACATCCATCCATGCAGACATCATCGTAAAAATAGTAAAATCGTATTTTAGGGACCCTAAAACGTGCTTATTCATTAAAAACTCATCATCGGATTTTTTGACCAAAGACAATACCTTCCTTTCATGTCAGGGTTTTTTAAAAGTAATAGCCTGAATTACGAACGCACTTTTATCACAAAAGCGCTTTTATGGACCGCGTTTTTTCATTAAAATCTTATGAAGAGTGTGCTCCATAAAAGCGCCAATATCTTTCATAAAAAATTGCTTTATGGGCCCATTCATAAAACATTACTAAGTCAACGAAGGTTTGACAATCTGTTGGCGACTAAAAAACAGATTTTACAATCTGACTAAGGCATATGCAATGCAACCTGTGCGTCGTGCGACTTGGGCCGTACGAAACACTCCAGAATATTCGTATAGTATTTAGTCGGCAATTTCCGCCTCTTCTGTTCGGATTCGCTGATTTCCTAGCATAATTTCATAATGGAACCTTCTCGAATAAACGCATCCTGAATTTTCCCTGACTCCAACCCTGTCTTCGCGTCGGCGTTTCCGACCTCGACCTTCGCGCTCCTACCCGTGACCCAGCTGCTCGGTTCTGTGACCTGCAACCCCTCCAACCCCCACCCTTCTCCTTCGGCACCATTCGCCACCCTTCAGCTCTGCGCTCACCCCCACGTTCGCTGGGAAAAGTGAAAGTTGATTGACTCGCAATGTCACAAGGATAAAATCGGAGTAGAGGGGAAAGAGGAGTGTTTTGTTATAAAAATAAATAGATATTATTCCGTGTAACAAAGAAAGGGAAATTAATTGTAATAATACATCATATTTTGTTTTCAATGGTGTATATTAATGTATCATTAGCGTCAGAGATACTTATGAGTGAAGAGTTTCTTTTAAATAATAATAAAATGTAATATCATCATGGTTTATTAAATACTGCTGGGTGTGTCAAATTGCTTTTTTTCTATTTTGATGTTTTTATGAGTCCATAAACGCACTGAAAACTCATCGTTAAGAAGATCCGTAAACGCACCGTTTTTGGCGTTTTTCGTTTTCTAAAGGTGGTATGACTGCTTTCAAAACTGACAGATAAATGACATATAACCTCAAATTGCTGTCAGTCAACAATGGATTTTCATCTAACAAGTTAGCGATCAACATACTGATAAAAACACAAAGCCCAGTTGCATACAACATTGTTAACTTTAATCACGTTGATAATTTTGACGAGGCTTATTTTTCGATGTATTATTGATACGTATCCATGGTTACACTGTGCAGTTAAACACATGATCAGCTAACAACGTTTTATGCACCTGGCCCTAAGTCTTATTTTTGTCAAATTGATTTTTTTAAGTCTAATAGAATTATAAAATTACCTCAATAGAAAAAATCTGAAAAATAGTATAAAAAAGGATGTTTCATAGTCCTGCTATCGCATTTTAATATATTAATACGTGAATATCACAAAATACATCATTTGTTTTACAATACTACAATAAATAATTTTTTGAGTAAGAAAATATGCTATAGGGATAAGGCACCGATTTTTCCAATACTCCGTCTAAAATTTATGCAGTATTATATAAGGATCCTTATTGTAACACGAGTACAGTTTGCGTAATCGAGCCGTGGGCGAGTTAAGCAAACTACAAGTATAATAAATGGACATTGTAATAAATGTTTTTCATACTATTTTCCCTATATTGCATTAATTTACTTTTATTTCAAAATTATTATTAAAATAAATATTAAATATCTAGGTTGGTAACATTGACAGTCTCAATAAACATTTGAAATTTAATTTATTTTGACTTTTGACAACAGTTACTTACAAGTTAGGTTATAGAGTTAAAATTTAAATTTATTATGGTATGAACCTACAAATAAATACTTTAAATTTTAATTTAAACGAGTGCATAACTGTTTGATGTAAATATGTATTTTACTATAAAAATTCTAATCTTAGTATTTTTCCATGAGTAATGAAAATAAAAGATATTTATTCGCTACTTAGATTAAGTTACCAATTTCACAATTATTTAAAAAAATCCTAAAAACATTTATACAAAATTGTTCATTATAATTTTGTTTTTGACAAAAACTTGTAGAAAATTCACTTTGCGAACGCGATATAGGAAATAGCGTGTATTAAGAGCGCAAAATGGGACATTGTCGATGCGCGGCATTCTCTCGAAATCGACAATGTCCATTTGCGCTCGAAACACACACAAGATTTTTTCTACAGCGCCACAATGGGGTCCTCCACCATAACAAAAATTTTTTTTTATTTATTTTTATTTATCGGTATTTTCCATTCTTCTTGAGCTATTGCTTCAATATAATCTAAGCATTTTATACTTTCGTTTTTGTAAATGAAAGCCCTATTTTATTTTCACAGCAGTGCGGCATTTTGTTTGGTTATGTAACATACCGACAGAGAAGTTATATGTCAGATTGACTTGTGGGTAATGTGTAACTACAGTGTCATTAATTCCTGACTAAACGTTTCCATTAAGAATGTGGCTAAGTAACAATAATTCTCAACATTGTATAGTTAGAAATTTGAGGAGCGAGCGTTTTTTCTACTTTGTCGCTCTAGAGCGGCAAAGTGACATTTTGCGTTGACAAAAGAGAGCGCAAATGGCTACTTTCTATATAGACTGTAGAAAAAATTTATTTGTGCGTTTACAAACGATTGTCTATAGCGGCCGTAAAGTAAAAGCGGCCGTGAAGTAAAAAGAATTCTAATCAACTGCTCGCATAACGGCCATTAAAAGTCAAAAATAAAAAATATTACTTATGTAATATCTATATTTAGACTTCAGTGAAAATTATGATCACAAAATTTATATTTAATGACGTCCTTTCTTTGATGTTTAAATATTTATTTCAGAGAGTCTTTTCATGCATAATGAATTACATTTCCAATTATGTTTTAAATAATAGATCCAATTACATGTCGAAAATCTTTTACACAATTTGTCATTTTCTTCAAAATTTCATTTCAGTTTTATCCTTTCGATCCTTCGTCAATAATTCCTTTACTATTTCACATCCTAACTTTCCTTTTCACTGGTCTAACATAATTAAAAATTGATTGCTGATCGAGAAAACTTCTCTCTTCGCTGACAACGTGATTTATTTATTTGTGTTTTTGTTTGTGTTCGAGTTTGTTTTATAGTCGATACCGGAACCGACTTAGATCTCGGATAGTCCAGTCCCGGGAAACCAAATCGATTTTACTTTCGTGGAAGAGTTTAGTCGCCGGAAGAAGTTCTTACTCATCCCTACGAGGAAACGCTGATGAGGAAATTATAGAGAATGAAAATGTCTTTGCTTACAGGGAAGTTCTAATAGTCAAGGATATGAATTTCTCGTAGCAAAAAGGACTGTAATTATTTACAAAATAAAAACAGTTTTCCCGTTGTTTATTTTTGAGGGTCACGCTAGAATTATTGAGAATAATATACATGGTTCATATTTTTTAGAATTTTTTAAATATGATCAAAGTAGTTCTCTTCTCTTCAACAATAATACATTTTACCATTCTTTCTTTCCACTTCTTAAAAGCTTCTAACCAATCATCGTTTGGAATGCTTTCAAAATAATTTATGGAAGATTTAAAAACTGTCAAAGCTGTCGAATTCATTTCTGGTGACTTAAAAAAATGTCATAGTTATCAAATTAATTACTGGGAGACTTAAAAACTGTTAAATTAGTTTCAGGCTGCCTTAAAAACTGTCAAAGCTGTCAAATTATAAAGCTTGATTCTAAAATACTGTGGTTAATTTCATAATTTTTTTTACAATAGACCAGAAAAGTAAGGTTAGAATTTGCCTTTGGCGCGAGTTCATAGTTTGAATTCCCTAGTATCGGTTTCTTATGGAAGTATGATTTTACTGCCAAAAAAAAAAATATATTTTGTAAAAGAAATTAAGCAGTTCTTGTTAAGGTTTTGATAATTTGTAACTGTTTAAAATCCTTGAAAAGGAAGAGTAAGAAAATTATTAGAAAATAAAATGTTACGTGTAAGTTAAAAATCCGTATGTCGTGGATAGTCCCTCACCCGCCCGTAAATAGATCAAGTGCAACACTAGCTACGCTGCGATTGGCTGCGTACCGTAGGACCAGTCGAGATATATGTTCATTGAATTTTGTAGTGTTGTATTTTTATTTAAATAATGGACCTTTCCAATTTAAAGAGATAGAAGATATGCGCAATGGGGATCTGCGCATAGTAAGAACAACTGAGATCTATGACATTTGATTCTAAAAAAATTAGACGTAAAATGTAAGATAACTTTAAAAAATCTTATCGAAATAAGTTACAAAAGCTTTTATTGAAGGTAAAATGTCTAACGATGCAAATTTTCACTGAGAATACAGGTATTTTAATGACTGCAATATTTTTGACGTTTCGTTTAACAGCCCAACTGGCAGTTGTTCGCGCCATTTTCTTACTATTTGCAGCGATAGAAAGAAATAGCCCTTAAATTGGAAAGGTCCATTATAAACTGTGCACAGTTCATGTGAATATTATTGTACGAATCTGTAGATAAAGGATCATTCTAGGTGCTACGTATAATGTTTTGCATAAGAGATTTACTATGTTCTCAGCGTTATGAACTGAGTTTGAATTTGGCGCCTATATTTGACCGTTACAACGATACATCATGGAATATAATTTTCTCCAATTTCACTGATATGATCAACGAAAAAATATTGTACCTAAGGTGTATATTAATCGGCGTTAATAATCAATAGTTATATCCCGACCCGAGTGCTAAGAATTTTATCAATTAAATTTGGCAGGTCTGGCTTATGCAATAAATTTCGCTTAAAAAGTGTTTGAGTACATAATAATAATCTTAAATTATTATGTACGATAACACTTTTTTAAAAGCAAAAGTTTTATAAATAACCCAGACATCAAATTTAATCAATTCAATTCTTTAGCACGAGTAAGATTATTTCATTCGTTTGTTGTTTTTTTGTAATAGCCAAATAAATACCAAAAAATAATAAATAAAATTTATTTGAATTGAATAATTCGGCACGTTTAAAGATATAAAATAGCAGTAAAGGTAAGAAATATGTACGTATCTTGCTTCTGCAACTAATTATTCGGCTAAAGATGCCTTCAAAATGTTCAAAATTTGCATAAAAAGCTAGCTTCAATTTAATCGCTGTTAAAAAGCTAAGTACTACTTTATCATTATTTTAAAATGCACAACAATGGAAAATGAGACATTCTCTTTGAAAGTTAGTTAAACATTTCCACACATTTTTACAACCTTTTTGACGTTTCCGTGGCGCTATGTTGTTGAAGTAAAATAATTTAGTGTCAAACTTTGTTTTGAATACTCCGAGATCCTTTTTCTAATTTGTTACTATGATGGAAGACACCACAAACGAATAACCTAATTCATAAAATAGAACCCCATTCAAAAACACATTTATTATTAATATTAATTTACATACCTGCATCCCCACAATTTCCCCTCCATCCCCCCTTCCCACTTTCACTTTCCACTGAGTTGGGGGCTGCCCTGTCGACCTTGCCGTATTGAGCGGGGTGGTTGCTAGGCAACGCTGAAGGGGCGACGCCCGATCAAGGCCGAGCACTGACCTGCCGGTGCCGCCGCCACCAGCGTCAAGGGCACCGGTCCCCTCCACTACCCCCCACCATCCCGACGCCAAAACCGACGAGCTCAGGGTTAAGGGCGGACATTTCGATATCACGTGGGGATGGTGTGGTAGTCAAAATGTTGAAATGAGAGAGGGAGGTACAAAATTAGAGGGAATATTATTCACACAATTAGGTTAGTTTTCATTGTGAATAATGTATACTACAAAATGGAGTTTTTAACCATTTTTTTTAAAAAAGATCGAATTAGAATTAAAAATTATTTTTACCTCCCGCTACTCTTGGTAAGGGAGGTATAGGGATCATGCTACAAGTCGCATATCGAAATTTTGGTAAATGTCCACGTTTTAAGGTCCCTAGAATCCAATTTTAACATTTTCACGATGATGTTTGTGTGTATGTGTGTGTGTGGTTCCTGTTTACGCTCTAACTCAAATTCTATCATTCAGAAAATTTTGAAACCTTGTATTTATTCCTTATTCTAATATGGAAAAAAACCATTAGATTTTGATGTAAATCAGATAACCGGAATGGCACTTTACTTGAAGCTCTAAATAGTTTTTCTCCGAAAAATACCTTTAAATATTATTTTTTCGAAATTTATGTTATTATAAAAATTAAAGATTATTAAATTTTCTATTGGTTAAATTTAGATTTTTAGATATATGATAATAGACAAAAAATAATCATGTACGTCGATTAATTATAATTTGTAGTTAAAAAATATTTAAAAATAGAAGTAGGGGTATAGTGACGTCACCATGCCTTGAGTGCTGAGTGTGACAATATGCCACAGAGGTAGCCATGCTGACGTCACTAAATCCTTTCTTCGAAACATCCAATACGAAATAATGTTTAATTTTTATTATTATAATGAGAACATATAGTGGTTAATTAGTAATATTTATGATCATACATAGAGAATTCCATTGTTTAAGAGTTATTTGAAAATAATGGTTTTCATCATTATTGTAGGCCTATGAGAAATTTTGGCATCACAAACGAAATAGTATTTCCTTTTATACCTAGTTTCCGAATTTACAATGGCCAACGTGTTAAGTGTACATTCATGTTCTCTCTCTCTCTCTCTCTCTCTCTCTCTCTCTCTCTCAAAAATCATAATCTAGTATTGACTACGTCACAGCTTTCAAGGAAATTAATTAAAAGTATTAGCAAATATATTTAATATTTTAATATATTTTTGGTATTTTCGTGTCCCCATTATTCTTGTACCATTGATACAAAAGTTAATATTACCAAATTACAAGTTTTCATAAATCGATGTTTGAGAAGAATACTAAAGATTTTCTGGCCACAACACATTAATAATGTAAACTTGTGGAGTCTAAAGGTGCATTCACAAACGAATATTAGGTTTATGGTTTTTGTTTAGGTTTAAGTAAGTCATTCATAAATGTAAGTTTAAATTACCTAAAAATTAGTTTTGATATGCACAGACATCTGTATAAATGCTTCAAAAACAAGATTAAAATATCGATAGGGCAGTACTCAACAAGACACCTGTGCGCCGTGAAACTATCATTCGCTTGGCATTATTGGTTATATTTCAGCAATTAAGTTATGACAGTCTCCATGTTTTTTTCGCATTTATTTAAAAAGCCGAATCCACCAAGTGGATACTAAATAAAGAAGGGTGTATATATCTATATCATTTCAGTTTCGTTCTCATTGGTGAAGTTTGTGACGCCAAAATAAATCATAAACCTAAAGTTTGGACCTTGCAATGTTTAGCTTTATGATTTGGATTTAGAGACCCTAAATTCTGCAGTATGAATGGAGTCATTACATAATATGCGGCCAAAGTCTTTAAATCTAAAGTATAAACCATAAATCTAAACCTAATTTTCATTTGTGAATTAAGTAACCTAAATCAAGTCACCGAAGTAATAAAACTACGCAAATGGAACTGGATAGGACATATATTGAGGAGAACAGACAACATTGCAAAAATGGCCCTAGATTGGAACCCACAAGGTTCTAGGAGCAGAGGGCGCCCAGTCACAACTTGGAGAAGATCTGTCCTAAAAGAAGCGGGAAAAACCTGGTCCGAAATAAAGGCTCTCACGACCAACAGAATAAGATGGAAGGTTTTTGTAGAAGCCCTATGTTCCACACAGGAATAAAAGGACATTATATATAATTTAATGCAAAATTGTTTGATCAATTCTGCAAATAAAATCTAAAATCATGTGCCCCATTTTCTTATGTTTATAGTTTACATTTGAAATAAAGTACCACTGTAAATTGAGCTAAAATCTCGCATGAACACCTGTGTTTAAAGTTTCTTATTGTTCTACTGTTGTGTCCACTATTTTGAATGGCCTATATTGCTATATTAGATCCGTTCGTTGATAAGTGCACTATAAAATGATGAAATATTGAAATGTTAGTTAAATCTGAAAGTGCACCTGTTATTTTGCTTTTAAATTTCGATAATGGAAGTCATATTTCATTCGTTCGAAATGATATTTAGCAGTTATTCATTCTGCTAAATATACGGATTTACTGTAAGCATAGGTATTTTATAAAATTAATAAATTACTAATACAGAGTGTTCAAAAATGTGGGTATATCTTATTTATTCGCGTCTTATCGTCAATGATCGCAAACTTTATTTTTATAAATGAAATTAATCTTAATTAGTTATCTTATCAACCCTTATCTTAATTTTCCACCTGTTGGCAACCCCTGATCGTAGAAAGAGACGGAAGTCTTCAAATATCATGCCACGCGTATTTTTCGGGAGCACAAAAGACAGTTCATGGCCAAGCCGCCAGAGTCGCCACCTTCGCTTCTCCAGAAACCCAATACATGTGTTATTGTCAGAGACGCACCCTACTCTATGGACATGTCGATGTGATTGAAACTGAAAATGCGATTGTTTCTTGTTTCCCTAAACGTCAACAATGGTTTCTACTTCTAATTACTAAATAAAGAAGACTTATAAAAACATGTTTTTTGAAGTATGCTAAGGACATTTTATAATTATTACCTACTCCTTCTTTCTTACAAAGACAGTAAAAAGAAGAAAATCATTAAATTTTACGTAAAAGTGACGGAAGGTATTGTCTTTGGTCAAAAAATTCAGTGGTGAGTTTTTGATGAATAAGCACGTTTTAGGGTCCCTAGAATACGATTTTCCTATCTTTACGATGATGCCTGTATGTGTGTGTGACAAAAATTTCGTTTGCGATAACTCTACTACAATTCCAAAAATTATAATTCTTTCGTATTTTTCTTCGTTACATCCATATGAAGAGCTGATTAGATTTTGGTTATAATTGGTCAACCGGAAGTACCCCCATTTAAAGATTTTAAAAGTTTTTCTTGAATAAACGATGTTAAATATCATTTTTCCTTACCTAAAGGTGACGGAAGGGAAAAAGGCGCAATGCACAAATGTCATGGCAAACTGATACATAAAAATTCATAATTTTCAAAAATTAATAACTATACAGAGTGTTTCTCGGATATGGGACACCCCGATTATTTTCTTTATTATTGGAAATAGAAGAAAATCATTCAAATAAAAGTTGTAGTAGATGAAGGGGGACATTCACTTATTGAAGAAAAAAAGTTTTTAATCAATGCTTCTAAAACTATAAAATAAAGTTATGTATTTTGAAATGGGATGATATATATTTTTAGGCCCATTCGATAGAGTATTTTTTCTGAACTCAACCATGTAATCATTTTATATCTTTACATTACAAAAATATTGAGAAAAATGCAATTGAAGTTTAAATAAATATTATTTTTTTAGGTATTTTTCAGTAGAGGCCCTCTGAAAGTACACTATTGACCTCAAGGCGTTATTGTCCTTATAACACCCTTGATACATTAATTATTATAATAATTCATCGTATTTGCTTAACAGGGTAAATATTTTGTTACAATAATATTTTCCGTATTCATTTTAAGAATTTAACTTATTTCCTCATTGGTAAAAAGCTTTATTATTCTCCGTCTGAAATTGATTTTTCCAAATTTAGCTTGCTTTCTGATTGTTATCTCTACATTTATTTTGTACTTGTTATTGTTACAAATATTACACAAATGACATACCTACAAAAAGAAAAAAAAAATCATATACCATAATAATAAAAAGTTACATAGAATTATATAGGTAAAAAAGTTATTCTAAATTAGTACTATTTCTTCAATAACATGATCAAATATTTATGTAGCATACTTTTAAGGTACATTCACAAATGAAAATTAGATTTAGATTTATGGTTTATATTTTAGATTTAAAGACTTTGGCCCCATGTTATGTAACGACTCCATTCAAACTTCAGAATTTAGAGTCTCTAAATCCAAATCAAAAAATCTGATGTGGCCAGCACATTACCTTCCGTCAGTTGTGCGTCAGTTCTATGTATTTTGTATAAATGTCATACAGAATTTTTTTTGCAAAAGATTATATTTCTTGTACATTACCTTAAGGCAGTTGTATGTATTTTATACAAATTCCATACAGAAAGTAAAAGATCCTATATTTCCTGTAAAATTATAACACATACATACTGTCAACTGCACTTGACACTGACACCTTTCAATCAGAATTTTTCTAATACATCAGCTGTTTCCAGAGTTATAACATAGCTAGCTAATATATGATATTTAATTTCTTTATAATTTTTTAACTCTATATCCATTTAATATGAAATATAAAATGCATTCAAATCGCATAGAGAATAAAATATTCTTTAATATTTATAATAACATCAAATGTGAAAAAATGATATTTAACATCGTTTTTTCAAGAAAAACTGTTAAAATCTTCAAATGAGGGTACTTCCGGTTGACCAATTCTAACCAAAATCTAATCAGCTCTTCACACGGATGTAACGAAGAGGAATACGAAAGAATTATAATTTTTTGAATTGTAGTATGGAAGTTATCGTAGACGAAAATTTTGTTACACACACACACACAGACACACATACACACACACACACACACACACATACAGACATCATCGTAAAAATAGTAAAATCGTGTTCTAGGGACCCTAAAACGTGCTTATTCATCAAAAACTCACCACCGAATTTTTTGACCAAAGACAATACCTTCCTTACCTAAAGGTGACGGAAGGTAAAAACAAAACATTGCAAGGTCCAAACTTTAGGTATATGATTTAGTTTGACGTCACAAACGTCACCAATGAGAAGGAGTCTGTAACGATATAGATATATACATCCATATTTATTTAGTATTCACTTGGTGGATTCGGCTTTTTAAACAAATGCGAGATGAACAAGGAGACTGTCAAAATTTAATTGCTGAAATTTAACCAATAAGGCCAAAGCAAATGACAGTTTCACGGCGCACGGGTATCTGTTAAGTACTGCTCTACCGATATTTTAATCTTGTTTTTGAAGTATTTACATACATGTCTGTACATATTAAAACTAAGTTAGAGTTAATCTAAACTTACATTTATGAATGACTTCCTTAAACTTAAACAAAAACCATAAACCTAATTTTCATTTGTGAATGCACCTTTAGAACTAGAAAGCTAAAATATGAAAAGTGTATGTTATGATAGACACCATAAACGTTGAATAAAACCAAAATATTAGAGGTTACGAATTTTAGTACATATTAAAAAAAACTAGTAGTTCATTTAATTTGATCTTGAAGCTTTTTAATTAAATTTGTCATATAATTAGAGAACTTGAATTTGGTTGCGTTTTTAATGAATAAATATGGGTGTCTCAATATTACTCGTTTTTAATATAGGTACATTAAATGGTAATATTTGTCCTTGACAATTACTCCACATCTCAGTCACAGAAGCATTTATTCTTACATTTCGGTATAAACTTAAATGTACCTTCATCAGGGTTCGTAAGATCCTACAGAATCTTAAACATAAATTCATATGCACATAAATATTCAGTGATTTCGTTTAATAAATATCGAAAAAAAAAAAAATGCCAAAAATGCGTACACATATGTTCCCTCCCAAAATCGACAACAGAATGCGTTTTGCTAGTTCAGATGAATTTAAAATTTGCTTTAGTTTTTTACCTCTCGTCACCGAAGGTAAGACAAGTATTAGGATCGTGCTAAAAATCGCATATTGAGATTTTGGTAAATCACTACGTATTAAGGTCCCTACAATAATCAGATTTGAACATTTTCACGATGTCTGTGGGTGTGTGTGCGATTTATATTTCTGCTATATTATAATATGGAAAGAAGCCATTAGATTTTAGTGTAAATCGGATAACTGGAAGTGACATTTTATTCAAAATAAATATAAATACATCACGGCATATTACCCATTGCTGGGTGTGTGAATCTGCTTTGTTCGCAGATATCGGTAATGATGATGACATATTTGTACCGTGCGGGCGTTTACTAGGCGTCACCTCACGGACACTCATTGCTGGCGTAGAGAGTGCACACGAGACCCCATATTTTATTTGAAGCTCAAAATAATATTTCTTCGAAAAACACCTTTAAGTTTTTCGCGTTTTCTTTTATAAAAATTAAATAGTTGCTGATATTTCTTGACTGTTGGTATGATGTTATGGAAAAAAATATTGGGGTTATGTTATATATAGTTTGAAAAGCTAACAATTACATTACGAATATGAATTAATGCAAGGATGAAAATATCGTCATACAATTTAAAAAGTGATAAAATTCGTGCATTCATCAGAGCTACAAAAGTACATATATTAACATAACCCTGACAATGGTTTATAAGAAACCGAAACTATTTCCTACTGTTGTGCGAAACCAGTAACTTTCTTGAATTGTAATGTTATATGTACTTATTTTATTTTAATTCGTAATTGTATGTCCAATTTTAAACGGGACTGAAATAATACCATCCACTTCGTTTATAGGAACGTAACGTCTTTATTGCTCTTTATTTTGACATCTCGTATCCGTCTTTCTAACCTCACTTTTCTATGTTTTCTTATCATAAATCAGAAAATCAATGGCAGACTAAACAATCAAGGTATTTCAGTGCAGACATCCTCTTATTCAAGGACAATACTATAAGCTTATAAATTGCTGTCATTTGTATTCCGTGTCTGCTGTATCGTCTTTAGTATCCAAATTACGCTACTTTATTATGAGAGAAAATCGTCAATTGTCATATTGTTGTGACGGCCCTAAAGAAATGTTATTCAAAATAGGTTTGGTAATTTTAGGAAAGGTTTATAAGAAATCAATCGACGAAAATAGAAACTGAGTTACAAATTGTAATATCTCAATTTATAATTTTAAAAATAATATAAATTTATGGGGTTGCTTAATTCGTAATGTTAATGGTTGTGGATTTGACAGTTCGGATTCGAATCCAACCAAACCAATATTAAAATGTCACAATATCTGGAGTTTTCTTTCGAGGAAAGGTTTGAGAGCCCTTGAGGTGAGGCTTGGTAAACGCCAAGCCCTCAACGGTACAGACACTAGTCGGGTTCTTTTTATATTTGCCTCATCTCAAAATGAGATGAGTTTGACATGAACTTAGTTGAGATTTTTATAAAGTTAAAAGAACGACAAAAAACAAATTCTGTTGCTAATTTGAACGACTGATGTCGCTGAATGTCTTCTGTGTGTGTACCACGTGTATACAATTTTAATTCGATGATAGCTTTTCAGCAGTCAACCACGATATTTTGAAGTGTTATTTTGGATCGCTCAAAACTATGAATGGACATTATTTAGGCTTCTGTTATTATGTCGATTACATAATAACATGTAGTGGGACATATTCTAAAATGTTGTTTAAATTGTACGGTAAGGTACTATAACTTCCACATAAATATTAATTCTATGAAGGTTACGTCTCTTTGATATATTATTTTCCACGGAATTGTCTGTATATATATATATATATATATATATATATATATATATATATATATATATATATATATATATATATATATATATGTATATATATATATATATATATATATATATATATATATATATATACTGGCTTATTCTGTAAGAATGTAGTTATACCATAACGTATCGTTATGATGAAAAAGTAATTAAATAACGTATTCTGTAAAACCATTGTCGTTTGAAATCGTATTGTCGTTATTTTAAGTAGTTCGTGAACAATAAGGATTCACTTGTCGGGTTCTTTTTATCATTTGCCTCATGTCAAAATGAGATGAATTTGACATGAACTGAGTTGAGATTAAATGAGATTTTTATAAAGTAAAAAGAACGACAACAGACAAATTTTGTTGATAACTTGAACGACTGATGTGTATGTACCACATGTGTACAATTTGAATTTGACACGTTGCTTTTCAACGGTCAACCACGATATTTCCAGATGTTATTTTGAATCGCCCAAAACTATTAGTGAGCATTATTTAGGCTTCTGTTATTCTGTCGATTACATAATAACATGTAGTGGGACCAGTGGCGTAACTCACGGGCCCGCATTGCGGGCTGGCCCCCGGCTCTAGAGGGGCCCCAATTTACATGATTTATAATTTTGTTACTACTGCGAAATTTTGAATTTAATCATTTTTTTGTAACAACATAATTTAGTCCTTTATCTTTTAAATGTCAATTTCCAAAAATATTATTGGCTAAGGGGCCCCTTATCCGCTATGTAAAATCAAGCTCTTTATTTTCCATCACATTTCGGTCGGTAGAATTTTGATTTAGACTGTATGATACTGATCCATCTTGCAAATACCATATATTATCGCATCGAAGTTCTTTCATTTGGGATATCAAAAATGTACGAATCAATTCCCTGTAACTTGCACCAGAGAAATGTGGGATGTAATCTTGGATTTGCTGGTCTCTAATATTGGTTATTTTGCTTCTTAACAATATCCACAAGTTCTTGTTGCATGTAGTTCTTCATGATAAACGCTACAATTAAAAACGGGCCCCAAAAACTTTTTGCGGGCGGGTCCCCGAACTCTTAGTTACGCCACTGAGTGGGACACAATCTAAAATGTTGTTTAAATTGTACGGTAAGGTACTGTAACTTCCACATAAATATTAATTCTATGAAGTTTACGTCTCTTTTCTATATTATTTTCCACGGAATTGTTTGCATATTTATTTATTCTTAAAAATAATAATAATAATAATAATAATAATATTTATGAAAGGAATAAACAAATAATCTTTTCGTACCTCCGTCCATTTTGACTAGTATCACAGAACTCAAAATCGTCCAGAAATGCGCTGTTGCTGACCTAGGCCGGCAAAAGGAGTTGGCATTACTGTTCTGGTGATATGGCAATTTAAGATTATTTTCAGCACAAGAATTTGCAAAATGTTTACAAATTTTAGGGCTAAATCTTTAATTGTTGTAACTTAAATAACTAAATTTTGTCATAAAAATAATAATGCTGTCATTACTGACATCTCGTATAGATTAATTGTAAGTTCTTTCTTTAGGACTAGTTTGTTTTGTAACTACAACTAACTTCACGTGATACAATTGAGTTTCCGCCATCTGTCATTAAAAATATGCAAAAGTATTTAATATATATATATATATATATATATATATATATATATATATATATATATATATATATATATATATAACTAATGTTTGCGTTTTCAATAGATATAAAATAATTACGCATTTTCAGCTCAAATGTAAGTAATTATAATTAAACTTGCAATGCAAAACTGATAAAAATATATGTTCATTTTTTAGTTTATGTAACATGGAATAAAGTGTAGAGAAATAAACGAAGAATTTATGGAGAAATCGGTACAAAAAATCTTGTGTATCACACCCCCAGAAACTGTTTTGCGAGATCTCGTATTTGCAGAATAAACTCGGTCTCGCAAAAGTTCAGTTTCTGGCTTAGTGATACAAATAACTATTACAATAACCAAACTAAATGTATGTGACAGCCCGTGACAGCTAAACATTCATCCCCATTATTCATCTAAGATTAAAAACTCAACAAGCACAACCTCCTGAGGTGACTAAGAATCAGGAAGCGAGAAGGACTCTTCTCACTTCGGTCTCACTTTATCTCACCTCCGTTACGATAAAAAGAACGGTCAAAATTAGTGAGGCAACTGAGGTGTGCTGAGACGAACTGAGATCCAATGTAAAAGTGGTAAAAAGAACGCGACAATTATTGTAAAAATAGTAAAAACGTATTGTGAGGACGACGACCCTAATTCGTGATCATTCACTGAAAACTCACTATCGTGGTTTTAGACCGAAAACATTAACGGGACGTAGAAATTCACAGTATTGATACATCAAGACTCAATAATAATTGTTATAACTATAAATGTTCGGAAAAATATTAACCCACTTTCAAAACATCAATGAAAACATACTGACCATCTTACGATTGATTCATTTGCAATACATGTTATATTTTTCACGGAATTATGCTTGTCTGTATCTACAGATCTTATTTTCCTTTAGTATCGTACATGTACGTCACGTTTGATATTTTCCCACATTAAAGATGGCAGCGGTCCGTGATTTTGCTGTGCTGTGCGTTACCAAGCAACAAGTCGACACAAAGCGAAGCAATAAAAGCTCTTTCAGGACGCGAGCAACGACGTATTTACTCGCGTCCATATTGTGAAGGTCAGGGCGCAGGAATATTCCATAGGTATTATATTAACCCGCTGTGCAGTCAAACGGCAAATAGCAGAAAACTTTCAACTGAGAGTTATTAATGTAGGTTAGTTATGCTATTCAGAAGATGTTTTCTTGCAAAGATACAAATAAAATGACGAGTGATATTGCTTATATGGTGATTTTTTGTAACGAAGATTATTGCAACAAAACACGTTCATTGTGTTTAGGAGTCATTTTGTCTCATTTTATACAATCTTATAAGTACTGCAAAATTTAATTCCTATTTGCCATTGTTTAAAATACTGTTTTGCACGATCGGGTTTTGTTTAATGTTTACCGATACGATTTCACAGGTAATAAGCTTTATTTACAAATTACTGATCAGTAAGAGATGTGTATCATTTACTGATCAGGAGACGGAGGCGGTAAGTAAATAAAAGCAACGATGAAGCTTACTTTAAAAATCTGGTGTGGCCAACACAATACCTCCCGCCACTTACAGCCCGAATCACAAGAAAGATTATGCTAATCCTTATTTTTGGATTAGCGAATTATACACTAATTTTGGCAGTTTATTTCTTAAAATATAGTCTAATCTAATCCAAGTAACTATCTTTTCTGATAATAAAATGAAGTTTAAATTTTAAATACAGGCATAGAATAGAATTCACTAATCCGAAAATGAAAATTAGCTTAATTTTTTGCGAATCGATAATTTTTATTAATCTAAATACATACCTACATATTTACTTATGCTGGATACTGTATTGATTTTCCTTTCCTATTGTTCTATTTACTTTTTTCGTTTTAAAACGTTACTATTATTAATTTGAAATGATTAGTTCTTTGACAGTGACATTTATCTGTCAGTTACATACATTTGAATAACTGCATAACCAAACAGTTTTGTTTGTTTAAAGCGTAGGCTCCGGGATTTAAATTATAGATTTTATAACTTTATCCATAATATATGTAGAAAACGTATTAATGCAAATCTGTAGAAAATTTAATAATCTTTAATTTTTATTAATTTCGAAAAAATACCATTTAAAGGTATTTATCGAGGAACAACTATTTTGAGCTTCTAGTAAAGTGCCATTTCCTGTTATCCGATTTACACCAAAATCTAACGGGTTCTTTTCATAATAGAAAAAGTTCGAAATACAAGGTTTCAAAATTTTCTGAATGCTAGTATTTGAGTTAGAGTGGAGGATCCACACACACATACACACAGACATCATCATGAAAATGTTAAAATTGGATTCTAGAAACCTTAAAACCTGGTCATTTACTAAAATCTCGATATGCGATTTTTAGCACGATCCCTATACCTCCCTTACCAAGGGTACCGGGAAGTAAAAATGACAACCAAAATTTTTTAATATGTATGTCAAAATAAAAACTCAAATCATATTTTTACCTTCGGTCACCTTTAGGTAAGGAAGGTATTGTCTTTAGTCAAAAAATTCGATGCTGAGTTTTTAATGAATAAGCACGTTTTAGAGTCCCTAGAATACGATGTTACTATTTTTAAGATGATGTCTGTATGTATGTATGGATGTATGGATGGATGTGCGGATGTATGTATGTATGTGTGTATGTGACGATTTTTTCGGATCGCAAAACCCCAATACCACTTTTCCAAATATTATAATTTTTACGTATTTCTCTTCTTTACATCCATATGAACAGCTGATTAGATTTTGGTTATAATTGGTAGACCAGAAGTACCCTAATTTGAAGATTTTAACAGTTTTTCTTGAAAAAACACTGTAAAATATCATTGTTCCATATTTACTGTTATTATAAATATTAAAGATTATTTTATTCTCTATACGATTTGATTACATTTTATACTTCATATTCAATGCATATATAGTTAAAAAATTATAAAGAAATTAAATTTCATAAAGCAGCTAGCTATGCTATAGCCATGAAAACCGCTACTCTATTAAGAAAATGCTGATTGACAGATGTCAGTGTCAAGTGTAATTGATATGGTTGTGTTATAATTTTACTGGAAATATAGAATCTCTTAGGTACATGATGTATGGAATTTGTACAAAATACATAGAACTGGCAGAAGGTAATGTACTTGAAATATGGAATCTTGTACAAAAAACTTTCTGTATGGAAGGTAATCTCTTAGGTCCATGATGTATGGAATTTGTACAAAATACATAGAACTGGCAGATGGTAATGTACTTGAAATATGGAATCTTGTAGAAAAAAACTTTCTGTATGGAAGGTAATGTGCTGGTCACATCAGATTTTTTAACTTTCTCCGCAGTGAATATTTTAAATGAGAGAATAAACGAATTTGAAAATAAACCGAAAATGTTCGATCTATTTTTTATAGTTTTACTGAATTTGATTCAAATCGAAGTAATAATGATATTTTAATTTGAGAAATGTCAACGACTTGTATCAAATATTTATATTAAAAGATATGTAGGTAGTAATTTAATATTTTTATTCGTGATTAAGGAGTCTCGTTGATATAATATTAATAATCTTACCAATATCACGTGAATGGCATAATGTAAATGGAAAGGACAAAATTGAAGTCGCTTACCTGGAACAAAATAAAAATTATTACAATTTACGTGTATAGTACATGAAACATGACATATCAAATTATTATTTATTACCCATTATTTTATGAAACAAAAGCAAAATTATTAATTAATTTTATTTCATTCTACAATAGAGTTAATAAATTAGCCAACCGCTCAAAATGAAGTTTCCTCCCATTATTATAATCACAAAGATCATCTTTAAAATCCTTTCAGTAATTATTTTCTTCCTTTTCTTCTCATTTGCAAGTAACAAACTTAGTTGAAATTGTTGGAAGTTGGCGCGAAACTTTGGCGCCGGGCTCATGTTACTGACGAGGGTTAAAGCTTAACTGCTTGCGGAAAGGGTTAACCGATCTTTAACCCTTCACATGTCTACATGTGGCGGAATAGACAAGATTCCGAGCGTATTTTTCAAGCTCGGTAATTGACAAAGTTATATGACTTCCCGTCGTTGCATTCCAGAAAGAGGCGGATGTAGGTAAATGATGATTTATATTGAGATGATGATGATAATGTTTAATAATTGGAAGAAAAATAGTGGTACACTAATAAAATAACTAAAACTTCAAAGTTTACTTACTAATTAATTTTATACAAGATACACAAGACACATTGTTCATATTTTTAAGAATTTGATTTTTAATATGTTCAAAATAGTTGCCTTCAAAAACAATACACTATATGCCATTCTTTCCTTCCACTTTTTGCAAGTTCCCAACTAATTTTCTTTTGGAATGCTTACAAAATAATCATGAATAGCACTAGCAGTATCTCTTCTATACCGTAAATTCCAAGTCCAAAAACTAGCCATAAGTCGCACACTCAATCAGGTGGGTATAATGCAGGTGGGTATAAAGGGTGTTTTATAACTTGTATTTATTTATTTTTTACTATAATGTTATATTTTCTGGCAGAACGATACTTTAGATTTAGAAAATTAATTATCTGCTTGTAGTTAGATACCTCTAATGGACCTATTAAATTTTTATGCCTCTGTGACGTCATTTTAGATTCACCATCTAGTATATTTTTTCTAAATCAATAGGTGGGTGACACCATTTTGACAAATGACGAGAATGAAATAAAATAATAAATAATATTAATATTATTATTTTTATTCGTGTTCAAACCATATACATAATATAAATAATTAATATACAATAATAAAACATTACAACAAATATTTCTCACTCCTCGTAGATACTGAAGTGACCGATTGTCGGTAGCGAAATACCGTACACAGATCACATGGAGTGAGTTAGCTGAGCTTGTAGTTATAACCATATAAATAGTCAAATTTGGAAATTATTTTAATAGGCCTTATGCATCGCCCGGCATTAACTAGGACGGAGAGGTGCATCTTCTCCGAAGATTCTCTCCTTCATGCCAGAGGATAAACCGTCTACAAAAACTGGCAGAGAAGTGATCTAAATAGTATTCATCCAAAAAAATTGCACAGTTTATAGCAGCCGGTGTTGCCTTAGCCAGATCTTCTCTCGAGCATTCCTCTCCTAAGTTGGCGCACGTGAGCAGGTGGGGCATTGTTTGTTCTTGACTACAATGACATAAAGTGGTGTTTGGTACCCCCAGTTGAACATGTTTACTGCACATTTTCCTACTTGACTTCGTAGGCGATTTAACGATTTCCAAATGGGCCATTTCTGATCATTACCTGGTGGTAGTTTCTCATCTGGAAGGATACCCATTGCTTTATCTTCTGGCTTTAATGTCTCATCCCACATTAAGCGTCTTGTTGCAGATTTGGTCTCTGTCATTGGCTGTACTGAAGAGAGGAAAGTGTGTCTAGATTTTAGACGTGACCGAGGTGGTTCTTGGCCGAACATTGGGTGTCGAGGACAACTATGCTATAAATTGTCACTTTTCGATTGTTTTGATATAATAAATATGCAAGTTTGAAGTGCAAATATGCAGGAACATATAAAAACAAGAAAATATATTTTTTAAATATTTATATAACTTTTAGACTAATTCAGAACAAATCTATAGGTCTTACGTCTTGTAGATCTGTAAAAAAACTGACAAAAACGCATCTATTTTTGTTGATTAATATACATTATACATTAGTGGCAGCTTCGTTGCGATTTTGTTCATTATTTACAGATCTGTAAGATGCACAGATTTGTTCAGAATAGTGCCATTATATCCTCTTTTCTGGTTTTTCTTTCTTTTTAAAGTATTCATCGCATATATTATATATAAATTTACTCGGATTTCTTATTTTGTTGTTCATGTATTTGTTGTAAAATTTTAAATTTAAATGTTCACCAACCTGCGCTAAAAGTCAATTGTGCACTATGCATATCACAATTTTATTAATATCTCTCTCTTTTAATTTAATAGGTCCATTCATCTAGCTTGCATGAGAGTGTATATCTAATACTGAGCCAAGTTAGTCATTGTATATAAAGAGAGTAGACTTGCTCTACATTGATGAGCTCCAATAAGAGCAAAACGCATCTGTGGTTACTAACTGAGTTCGGCCAGCATCTAAAAAATGACCGAGAAGTTGATTCAGTTGCTGAAATCTAGTATCTAGTGAAACATGGCGAGTGTTTTTCTAATTACTTTATTGGATATTGTTTCATCGAAAGTTCGTAATTGTACTTTTGTTTCTCAATAATTCTAGCGTGACCTCGAGCGTGACCTTATCGTCTATGTGAAATATTTTGTTTATTCTGTTAATTTATGTCCTAGGACTGCCCCTAGATTTATAAATAGAATTAGTAAAATTTTCTCATCGTAAATTTTGAAATAATTCAACAAGGCAAATAATAACAAAAATTCCAGAATTCCTGTGCGAAAAAAGTGAACGGGAATCTTCCATAACTCAAAGCAAATCAAAGCAAAAAATAAGTGCTGAACTATAAGATCATCATGTGTTCGGTGTCAAGTAACACCATCCTCAGGATGTTTTCGAAGTCTTAACCCTCAATGATCTATACACCCTTGCGCTATATTTCTAAAAAAAAAAAAACATTGTTTCTTCTCTTTTTAAAGTATCACTGATGAAGTTCAATATTGTGTAAATAATTTTATGTCTCACTAAAGTATTATGAACTGTTAATTGCTAGGATACGGTGTATATAAACATATCTATAACAACCGGGGCATTATATGAGGGCATAATAATTCATTATGCCCTCATTATAATCCGATCATCCTTTATGGACTTTAAATTAGAAATAATATGAATGGTATTTAATGAAAATTATTTTCTTCTTAATTATTAGTCAGTACAATAATAATAAGGATTGATTACAACAATTAATACATTAATTGATTACTACAATTAATATAATACGAAAACAGCTTTGAAAGCACAACACAGAAATCATATTTAATTTAATTATAATAGTTAAAATTGATTATAAAACGGGCTTTAAGAAGCAATTTATTTTCACCACACATGTAAATAGTAAGTACGTCGAATTGCAGACTGCAATGTTTCGCATTTCTTTGACGGTTGTCGGATCACTAATTTTTTAGGGACGATATTTATCCACATTTGAATACATTTTTGATATTATTTACCGTCACATGTGACACATCCGAACGATTACAAACTCTCTAAAATGTAATAATATTCAGAAATAAGTGCATAAGAAATAAATAACTGGGATCTGTCATGTGAAAACGAACCTCAAAATATAATACTTACATCTTCTACAGACGAGAATGGAATAATTAGGGGAACATTTATGCGTTTGTCTTCCTCAAAGTATGCAGAAGCATTCAAAATAATTTCTTTCTATCGTTTCGATAAAATATCTTCCGAAACATTAAATTCACCCACTCCATCATCTCCAACGATATAGAACATTGATATGTTCCTCCTTGATTGATGTAAAAATAAATAAATGTTGAAAATAAACAAAACAATTAAACAACATCCTTAGCAACACGAAAGCTTAAGTATTATTGTAATCAAAATTATTATAAATGAAAACTTATTTCACATTTTCTAGTGAGACATAAAATCTTGTATGCAGCACGAGCGTTACTAGATGATAATGCCCATCGGATGACATCTGTCCCTCGGGCCAGAGGCCCTCGGGCTAGATCGTCGTCGCCCTCTTCGCATTATCATCATTGTAACGCCCTTGGTACATAATAGTATATTATGTGGCAAGTGTGTGAAGCTGAAGTTTTTACATGAGGGTGGAGATTGCGACACGAGCCGAAGGCGAGTGTTGCAAACCACCCGAATGTAAAATAGGCTTCACACACGTGTTACATACTATACTTTTTCTACGACCTTGCAATAAAATATAATTTTTTCTTCACATTGTCATTCTTTTAACGTAAAGCCTCTGCATTATCGACTTGTGTAACCATGTTTATCAACGGTACGGGGGTTTAACAGCTTTGTTTTATTAAAGCACAAGTCATTTTGTAATATTTAAAATAATGAAAAGGAAATATAATAATTTTATATTTTGTAATTGCTATAACCTGTAATATCATAAAATTTGTATTAGATTGCTTAGAAATTTTTTATTTATTGCTTTTGAATGCTTATTGGACTTAGATTTATATTTAACACAAAGTTGTAAATTTAGAATTACAAATTTTATTTTATTTATATAAATTAATTACACATTTCTCATGAAGTTGTTATTTCTTCGGACCATTTACCATCACATGATTTACGTATATATACCGATATTCATTGTGTGTGTTTAAACTGAATTATTTACTTCACGCACAGTGTTCAAAAAATCAAACTTCACACATGAAAATCAATACGTGAAGTACCCACTTCACGCATGGGAGTAGAAAAAATACTATTTAAACGATAGTGTAATTCATATTCTTACAAAAACTTTTAAATTAAAATTCGCAACTTGACCCCAAAACTCCAACCTTCCACATATGGTTCATCTTAGACTTTTTCACCCTGCAACCCCTACTTATCTCCTTCTTTACATGCATTAGCGCACACTTAACATACCAAAACACCCCTGCAGGCAATTAACACAACCACCCTCATGTCGTGTTACCCTACTTGAGGTCGGCTCCTTTACCCTCCGAGGGCGGTATGTTTGACTTGGCACCTGTTCTACAGACAGACTAAGGGGGTTGCTAATGCATTTCGCACTCTCTGGAGATTGGAGGAATTCGCGGCAAGTGCGTGGGAATACGAATAACAGTTAGAATTTGAGATTGTGAAATTGGGGAGGTTACTAGTTTTTGTAAATACAACCTGCATTTTTGGATTGTTTTTCATACAAGGTTTAGAACATGGGAGAATTACCGCCGTGTAATAGAACTTTCACAAAATTTGTCTCAAATAGCTTTTGGGCGTTTAATTGGTTGATCACGAGCCGATTCTTGACAAAATGAACCCGAAAATTCGCACCTAAATTCTGTGACGTGAGGCAGTCGTTAGAAATCAAAATGACAGTTCATGTGACAAATGAACAATCTCAGACCATTCATTTATTTATGTTAGGTTATTACATTGACGTATTATATAAATGGACGCAACGTAGGTACTGCTTTACTGTATAAGCATTGACGCACACCTTAGAAAAGGATAGAGCTAAGTTAGGGGCAAAGTCAAAATGAAAAATAACACAGAGTGCTTAGGAATATTCATCTCATTCATAATAAATGACAATGTAAAATATAGTTCATATTCGATTTAACATAAAATATTTCATTCGTATATTAAATTATTTGTAAAAATAACAAATATAGAAAAATACTTTTGCTTTAGCTAATATTATTTATTTAAAACTATTTTTATATACATATTAGGTATAGTTCGTCGATTGAAAATGATTTCTGCATCACAGAATGTTTGGATGGCTTGAAATTGTGTTTTCTAACTGCAATAAGCCAGTCTGTTCACAGTTCATCTTTCGGAAATCTACTCAAAAAACATTCATATAGGATATGACAGTTTAGTTTACGACGAATAAGAAAGACTTGTGAAATTTTATGTCTTTTTGATAACGAACTGTGCGTCCATTTGCACTGCATGATATTACCATTTTAAAAAAATTCTGAAATATAAATGAAATCACATATATGCATAGCATGAATGACAGAACATAACCTGAATTACCAGCAAACCACATTCAAATTATTTTTATTTCACATTAAATCAAAATTACTCACTTTGTATTGTAACTAACTCTTAATTAGAGATATGAATATTATTTTTACTAATATTCTGAGGAAATATATTGCACTTTTACTAGCTGTCACTACTGTCAGACCAGCAAACAAAACAACAGACCGCAACAATGTTCTTGTTTGACGTTGCCCCGCTTATCTATCTTTCCTTTTCTAAGGTGAGCGTCAATTCCTCTCTCTCTACGTTGGGTCCATTTATGTAATATGTCAATGGGTTATTATGTCGGCTCCGGTGGCTCAATGGTTAGAGCAACGGATCTCAGTCATGAGTATGCTAGGGGTGCTGGGTTCGAATCCCACTAAGGCATGGATGTTTGTGTATGCAAACCTCGCTGTAATTGGGATTTAATCCTGTTGAGAGGTTTAAAAAAAAAATTATTATTTAAATATCAAGTATTAATTTTTTATTTCAAATTGTGAATAAAATAGTATATAAACCTCGGTGAAATGTTTCATTGTCGAGTGCGAAGATAGTTAACCAAGGCGATTTTTAAATCAATAATTTTCAAAAGAAATAATTGAGTTATAACTTTTAATTTTAATAATATTTTTTGGCAGTTCTATTAAAATTTGTTTAGCCTATTTTATTTTAGAGATCTATGACAATGTTGCTAGGTAACTCTACATAAACTTTTCCATCCCATGGGGTAGAAGCGTGATCCATCATTTCTCACCGAAGACACTATACCATTGCAGTTAGGAATGACGTATTTCCTTACCTCTAAAAGGTTGGGAATCGACATATTACTAATGATAAGGATTGTGAATAAAATTAAGTATACGAGTGTCACACTAAAATAATTGAGAATAAGAAAATCAGGTAGGCTGTGGAAAATAAAATTTATACTAACATTTTAAACAATTATTTAGCTGTCGCTTGAAATTAAGTGGCTAATCAGTCTTATTCAGTTTTTGGCAAAAAATATACGTGTTATAGAACAATCGCCAAAATCATTTAATTGCAATATGTGTCTTTTCACTATTTTTTGAATATAATAGTTAAGATTGTAGCACGGGGGAATGTTTAATTTTCCCGAGTGCTGTAATCTTGATTATGCCCGTGGTACATACAACGTTTTATTTTGTTTTGGTTCTCGAAATTCAAGGATTCAATAGGTATATTTACATATTTGATATCGTTATGCTGGCGTTGTGAATTGTATATATACTGTAGTTTCTATGTAATTTGTTGGTATTGCTACGTTGTTTATTATAAACAATTATAATTTAGGGTCAAATGAAAATGACAAATATTGGTTATTCCAAATAAATATTGGATGAATTTGAAGATGTAAAAGGCAAGTTGGATGTTTGAATAGCTGTTGCCTGCCAACTTTGTAGGCCTTCGGACAATAAAAGCCAAATTGCGCCCGCTTTTGAGAGCGAATAAACAAGTTTATGATTCTAAAATAAAATTAAAATTATTTACTGTAATTAATGATTATTTGGAAAGAAATGAAAACGAAGATTGGTTGGGAGCTTTTAAGAAGGGGAAGGAAAGAATGGTGAAGTATATTATTGTTGAACGTATTTAAAATAAAATTGTAAAAGTTTGAACCTTGTATATTAATCTCAATAAATCTACACTGTATTTCAGATAAGAACAGACTTATGGTGGCGCTGCGGAGCCAGCCCGTTTTAGACACATAAAACTTATGAATTAGTTTTGTTTCGTGCATGACAAATGCTTCACAGCTCGAAACGTCAAAATTGAATCATTTTTAATTCTTTAGTAAATAAACAGTTAATTGAATTTGTGAAATAGATTTTATAGTTAAAATGGGATAAATAATATACCTGTGTACATATCACTATTGTAAACTTGGTTTGCGTTTAGACCAATCAGAAAGCTGGAATCGTAAGCTCTCTGTTGCTCCTATACTGTATCTGGTTTAAGATTGCAGTAGTGGGCGGAGCTTGACGAGAGCAGTTTATATCAGCAACATTTTCCAATAAAATGCGAATTTAAGATTAATTTCGATGAAATGATAATATTACAATAATCGAAACATCCAAACACATCATTTGGAGGTGGAATATCTTCAAAATCATCCAACTGCATAAATAATAAAATATTTTTGACAGACATTGACACGTTGACAGGTGATTATCCTGTATTTATATTAACTTTTTACGTTATATTGGTTATTTACAATTATATTTACATTAAAATTATAAATTTCACTCACATTTAATTTAGCTAACCTCACAAATGCAGAAGAAAAGTTGCAATACTTTTATAATATTGCGACAGTTTAAAACTGTCTCTCGTTTGCACCAATCACAAGCCGCGAAATGTTGTCCGTATACTATGTTATACAGCATTCTTAAACCAGGTCTGAATAAAATTTAATAATACAATACTGATTAGTAACTATAAACATTAAATCTAATGTAATTTTTATTTGTTCTTTGAAAGGAAGCAATGGTATGACATACACTGTGTTCAGAAAAAATCCTAACTCGGGGTAGGCTATGAACAGGGAAACGTATGTCTGATCATTATTAAATTCAAAAGTCAAGTGGTCAGAATTGATCTTGAAATGTAATTTTAAGGAGAAAAGATAATAATGAAGGATACTGTACACTGCTATTCGCTGTTTTCTAATTTATTTCCATTTCTAAAATAAGATTCAAGAAGAAAAGCTTTGATTTCTTTAGATAACATTTTTGATGTCTCGTATCAAATTCACATTTAATTAAATATTTTTAAATTAAGACATGTTTCTTTGTTCATAGCCTACTCCGAGTTAGGATTTTTTTGAAACACTGTATAAGATAACATATTTATTATGTTTTTTGACTTCATTGATATTTCCAAATCAGAATGTACATTCATATTTTTAAACTGTACTTTACGAGTATGCATCTTTTAAAAAATATCGGGCGAAACCCTGCGGTTTTTCATCACCCATCAATCTCTCTTTCCATATAGAGGGGGTATTTAGGTGCCGCGTTTTTTACCTCAATATATGTGTGTGAGTACGTGTGTTATGAACGTGTTAGCCTTGCCCTTATTGCTGATTCTAGGTACCGCGTCATGACACCAAACCGTGCCACGGAAAGTGAAATGATGTGGCAGACATATGGTCCCGGTTCAACGGGTTTACATCGTTTGCAGTGGGTTTCAATATAGGGGTAGATAAATGGGTAAAAGAATGAAAAAAATATTTTTTTCAGATGATTTTGTTGGGTTAATTTTATGGATTTAAAAATATGTTTATAATAATCAAAATTACATATGTTGATATGTGGAAATTTTGATGGTGATTCATACAGCGCATAAAATGGATATGTGAAATGTGAAGTAACATTTTTTTATTATATGTAAATAAATGATTCATCATGTTTTTTACTTATAATTTAAATGTGCCACATTATTCGTAAACAAATCTATATAAGCTAAATATTTTAATCCTAAAATGGTTAACGGGCTCGCGGGGCTGTGTGCAGTGTATTTCTAATATTTAAATAGGTACAAAACTGATATCTGTGGTTTCTAATTCTAATCACAACAATTTTGAACACCACCTTTTTTGTTGATTGCAACAAAGACTATTTTGATTGAATATCAGTGAGCTATTGTCATTTGTTTCATTTTTAATTTTATATTCTTCATTTACTTTAATATTTTTTACATTCATACATTCGAACTTTTCAAAAATTTCTTTGTAACTATTTTATTCCTTACTATGACGTAGGCTCATATAAAAATATTAAAACTTTTTGGTAAATGGTTAAAAGAATTTTTAGAATTAAATAAGGAAATTATCAGAATTTTTTTTTCTTAGCAACAAACACGAAAGCAAACTGCATGGTAAAGCCCGATTCTGAAGGAGAAGTGATTTTACCTAATGTCAGTTAGCTTGACTGATTTTGCTTGAAAGCAAAAAGGATGAGTGCTTAAAAATAAAAATTTGTCTGACAAAATCAGAGAGGTCGTGTGGTATTGGGCGAGATAAATTCTAAAACCAATGCAAAATAAAACAATTTAATTATTGTTATTTTATTTTTAAACTTGAAATATTAATTAACTGTCACAATGACAGTTATGGACTATAACAACTATTTATTTAGTTGGCAGCGGAAATTTATTGGGGTAAGGGAGTTTTACCACAATAACAATGTTCCCATTGGTTGAATTTTCAAGTGTTTCGCATCATGATTGGTTAAAAACTAGTCGTTGGAATTTATCAATGAAAATCACCCAATTATTATTTTTAATTTTGTTTACAATTGTTTCATTGCAACAACCACTGTTTTTAGCCTATAAATTTAATAGGTATATGTTGTATTTTTGCAGTTTAAAACAAATGAACATAGACAAATTATACATCGTTATATACATATCACCATTCGAAAGAACAAAAAAAGTGCCTTATATATTTCCAAATTAAAATCCAGTATTATTTAACACTTGGAAATTAATTGCAAAAATAAAAAATCTGGTGTGGCCAACACAATACCTCCCGCCGTTTACAGCCCGAGTCACAAAAAAGATTAAGTTAATCCTTGGATTAACGAATTTGACTCTAATTTTGATAGTTTATTTCTTATATATAGTCTAATCTAATCTAAGTAATTATACCTTCTTTTAACCCCTCAACAGGATTAAATCCCAATTACAGAGTGGGTTAACATTCAAACACATCCATGCCTTAGTGGGATTCGAACCCAGAGACCCGAGGGCACTCATGACATGAGGCGATGCTTTAACCATTGAGCTACCGGAGCTATAATAAAATTAAGATTAAATTTTAAATACCGGGATAGAAAAAAATTCACTAATCCAAAAATGAGGATTAGCTTAAACATTTTTGTGAATCGTTAATTTTTATTAATCTAAATACATACCTACATATTTACTTATGCTGGAAACTGTATTGAATTCCTTTTCTATTGTTCAATTTACTTTTTTCTTTTTAAAATGATTAGTTCTTTGATAGTGACATTTATCTGTCAGTTACATACATTTGAATAACTGCGTTTTGTTTGTGTAAAGCGTAGACTCTAGGATTTAAATTATAAATCATTTTATAAATTTATCTGTAAAATACGAGTATATAGAAAAAGTACTAATGCAAATCTATAGAAGATTTAATAATCTTTAATTTTTATAATAACTAATCTCGAAAAAATAACATTTAAAGGTATTTTTCGAAGGAAAACTATTTTGACCTTCTAGTAAACTGCCATTTCCGGTTATTCGATTTTCACCAAAATCTAATCGGCTCTTTCCATTACAGAAAAAGTTCGAAATACAAGGTTTCAAAATTTTCTGAATGATAGTATTTGAGTTAGAGTAGAGGATCCACACATACACACAGACATCATCGTGAAAATGTTAAAATTGGATTCTAGGGACCTTAAAACGTGCTATTTACCAAAATCTCGATATGCGATTTTTACCACGATCCCTATACCTCCCTTACCGAGGGTAGCGGGAGGTAAAAACTGCAAAATTTATATTTTCGCCTATATCTAGTGACCTATGAATTTTTTGTCAAATAACGAAACACCACTAAAATGGTTTTGCATTGGGGCAACCGACTTCGTATCTCTTATAGTTCTCGAGATCTTATCTGGACATTCTGTATACACTCCTGAAGTTTGGCCCATTCCTCCTGCCTCATCCTGTATATATATATATATATATATATATATATATATATATATATATATATATATATATATATATATATATATATATATAATTAAATTTAAAAGGTTTTTGACCTACGACAACGTGCTCTTATAAAATTCTTATCGACATCCTTCATCCAAAATTACAATTTTCACCATTTACGTACACGATTAATCCATCATCTTTACTTCAAAACCTGCAATAAGTAGGTAATAACTTCCTGTTCTTTCTTGAATCATCCGGAAAGACCGGAAACCTAACTCACAATGCACGGAAACAACGGTTGTGAGCAAGGATATCTTCAGGATTCTCTGGTCTTGTCTACCTCGTATATCTGTGCTCGAATCTGTGTTTGTGCTACTCTCGTATGCATCTAGAAGCTGTTGGCATTGAGCCGATTGTCGCCTGTTTCAGGTTAATTGCTTCGGGAAACAAAAATTAGAGATGGCGTTGCGCAAGAAGGAAGTAGGTGATTTGGTAGTGGATACCTTGCTCCACTTGCATTTGTTTTAAGCATGTTTATTTATAACAAATGAATAAATTAATACAATTTATAGTCTAGTAATATTTTCATGCAATCTACAAATGTAAATATAGATAAATGTATTTTTAGGCCTTTACCTACATTTTTAAACGTGTTCTACGAGTGCCATATTGTTTTAAAATAAATCATATAAAAAATAAATAGGTACTCGTAAATATATTCTTTTCGTATATTTTGTAAATGCAGATTTTAAATATGAAACTACAATATCGGGGGTCTACTTGAAATCCGTAATATAGGGAATACAATATGTTATTTTTTTCATTTTGCTGTAGTTAGTTACCCATTAATTTTAGACAAAAATGTTTCAAATAAAGGTTGTAGACAATAAAATTCTACAACTATATCACTAATAAGATTTTATTTTTCATGTTTTGTATCCTGTAAAACCGAATTTAAAATTTTATATTTTTTCTCATTTCTAGTAATAGACCAGAAAAGTGTAAAGGCCCATTCAGAATAAAAAAAAATTAACGGGAGTGCTAGAATTAGTGGCGTAAGAAATTTATAGTAAAAATTATTTCCGTTCACAATGAAAAATTATTGAAATTATAGTTTCTAGGAATTTTTTATTTTAAATTACTAGAGTGCAAGGTTGCCAGTTGTATCTGTCATCTTATTTTTGCGGAAAAAGCAACTAACATGGATTATAAATAACACTTATTAACAAGCACACCGCTATGTAGGATAAGAGATGAAGAGAAATTAAAATTAATTCAAAAAAAGAAAATGCGTGGACACAAATTGCCTCTGAAATGAGCGAATATGGTAAGTTATGTTTTCACTTTTAATTGTGCAAAGTTTATTAATAGGTCTGTTTGTTTATATAGCACAACAGCCGGCAACAACTGATGCACACAACCAAATGATCTTTTCTATTGCTCATTTTATCCGATGCAGTCAGAATTCAGATGTCAATAAACGTCAAAAAAATTAAACGGTAGCGATAGTGGCAAGTTTGGAGTTACAAACTCCTACCGCTGCCGTTGCAATTGCGCTTCTACTAATTTTCTTAATTTTTGGATGTGAATGAATACATTTGCTATAACGCATTCAATCTTTTGCCCAGGCCACTACCACTGCCACTAATTCTACCGCTACCTTAATTTTTTTGTTGTGAATGATACTTAACGGTCAAATTTAGGCGCCAAATTCAAACTTAGTTCATAACGCTGAGAACATAATTTTAATCGCCATGTATTTCTTACGAAGGAAATTTTACCTCAACTTTAAAGGCCGAGAAATCTCATAAAAGTAAATCTCTTATGCAAAACATTATATGTACTACCTAGAATGATCCTTTATCTCTAGATTCGTACAATAATATTCACTTGAACTGTGCACAGTTTATAATTAATTAAATAAAAATACAACACTACAAAATTCAATGAACGTATATCTCGATTAGTCCTATAACTTTAATACGCAGCCAATCGCAGCAAAGCTTGTGTTGCACTTGACTTATTTACGGGCGGTTGAGGGACTATCCACGACATCCGGAATTTTAACTTACACGTAGCATTTTATTTTCTAATAATTTTCTTAGTCTACCTTATCAAGGATTTTAAACAGTTGCAATCTATTAATGAATAAACAAACTATCAAATCCTTAACAGGAGCTGCATAGTTTCTTTTACAAAATATCTTTTTTTTTTGGCAATAAAATCACACTTCGATAAGAAGCCTATACCTACTAGGGAATTTAAACTATGAACTCGCGTCAAAAGCAAAATCTAACCTTACTTTTCTGGTCTATAGCCATGGAATGGGCTACTTGCGTGTCATTTTTTGATTTAATATTTTTGAAGAGACGATAAAAACTTGCTACCCATATTTTTTCTTTTGGCAAAATTTTCATTAATTGGCCAGAAAAAAATTAATGAAATTTTAATATTTAAATTACCGTCATGTATGACGTAGAATTACGCCGAACCAATGAATGGCCGTAAAGCAATAACAACGGTACGTCCAATAGCAACGGCATGTGCGAGTAATTTAAACATGACAGATCATATGTTTGACGTTTGAAAAATAGTTTGGAGGTTAATATTTTCGTTTGTCATTTTAATCTTGTACGAGTAAAGCTAAGTAAAAATCCTTCAAAATCCTGCTTAACAAAACGAAATACGTAATAAAAGTAACAAAAACCACGCAAATTGTAAATAATAAAGAAGAGAGACAGTGACAGAAAAATAAACTAATGTCAAAATCAAATTAAAACTCGCACTCGCTCGCCATCTACAGATTATATTTTTAAATATGCATCCCTTTCTCCAGTTCAAAATAATGACGTCAAAGAAAATCTTCTTTCTTACTTTATTAAAAAACATAATATTTTTAAATAAAATTTATATTTTTACATACGTTTTCAATTTTACTTTACGTATTTAGTGATAGATATCAGATTTTCAGTACTAATGACACAAAATTGCAAATAAATACAAAATGCTTGAATTGTCACTAAAACCACAAGTAAACGAGACGCTCAATAAATTGCGGTTACCATGTAATTGGAGGTAACCGCTCTGAATAAAAAACGCCTATATGCAAAGATGGAAAGAAATATCTGTTAAATTGAAAAAGTTTATTAAAGCACCAATCTCTCTTTTAAATAAGTCCAACAGAAGCCAGAAGTAGCACATTGCCATATCAGGTGAGTTTGGCAGGAGTTCTATTACTTTGTTTTGCTAAAAGCTGAAGAAAATGCTCTCTGGTTAATTCTATCTTTTCGCTTGAGACGATACTTAAAAAAATAACTTGACTTTGCAATGTTTAAAATAATTTTGTTTCCCACGGCTTTCTCAATAATTTTAAGGTAACCCTCATATAGGAAATATAAAAACGTATATTGTCTGTTAAAGTATTTACACCAAATGTTATTGGTTTTCCTCCCACTGATTTGCCATAATTTTCCGTAAATGATGACAAACTCCTGCTCGACCCTTGACAACCGTTCACCTTTAACACATGACTTCCCTTAGGACTCAGCAGGGCTGCCATCCTACCCCTACTAAAAAGAAACCCCCTAGAACGCGTGCTCTTCAATGTTTGTATTATTTTTTAAAGCGCATTTGCTTGTTTCCGATGCGTTTTTTTAAAGCGTGCAGTTGTTTCAGAGGAAATATAAATATGGAGGAGACGCAACGCCCAAAGGGATGTAATATTTTATTTTAGCAACTGGTACATGTGGCAGGCATGCGAGAATGCTAGAAATTTACGGATATTTTCCAATATGGGAGAGATAATATTAGTTTTATAAACAGAAAGTTATTGTATACATGCAGAAACCACGATTTATTCGATTTTTAAAGATGGATAAAATCATATGTACGAGTCTAAACCAATAATATTTCGGCCCGTTTGCATTTTCAACAAACAAATTATAAAACCTACGCAAATGGTGAGAAATTTTTACAAATTTCTTTCGAGGGTGTAAATGAAATAAGTGCATTAAATTTGACCGGTAGTATAACTCATCGAGAGCAACAATATTTCTTAATAACTTTTTCTCGAAATCGCATATTTTTTTAGCATTTTTACCACCCCGTAAATTGACGAGTCGTTCCAAATATTTTTGTAATAATTGAATGCAGCAGCAATAGCTATGAAAAATTTTGTTTTAGCAATTGACAGTCCTGTCAATTGTTGCAATTAAATTTTGACATTAGTAATAAACTTGTTTATAAGGTAAAATTCTGTCAAAATGCGAGTACACAGACATTGTAATTACTTACCTATGGTTTATTTATTTATTTTTTACTCGTATCTGTACTACATGTTACTTGACATCACGGTTCTCATAAAGACAGTGTCATGGAGTTGCCAACGCATTTACATGGAGCGTTTCCAAATTATCACCAAATCATTCTGTTCTTAATATTCGCACATTTGTTAATCTTGTACATCTTTATCACATCACAATACGGAGTGTCACATATGACAATTTTTAAAAAAGCAACAGTTATATCCATACCATGTGCAAAAAGTTCAATGTTTTCAGCACATAACAGACTTCAATTTTGGGAATGGCTCATAATGTTCATTCATGAGACTGAATTTACTTGGGAAGGTGTATTTATTATGCACAATACACATCTTGACAGACGAAAATGCTGTAAAAATTTTCATTAAAAAATGTTTTGGGCGGGAACAATAAATGGACGACTAATTATTGATACTCATGTACCTCTTTTAAATGGACAAAAGTTTGTACTTACATTTTTTGAATAACGTATTTAAACTATTATGATTTCTCGACGATAAATAATCATCTCATAACCTAACAACTATGCTTTTGCTCCTCGTCTCTCCTTGTCTTCCTCTATTCACACTATTCAAAGGTGATTAAAACCCTGGTTCAAAACACAACTTTATAATTTTGTTATCCAAAATTTAAATTTATTTATTTAAAAATTGTACTCTTACGTATTAATTAATAATAATGTTATTTCCCTTGATTCGTTTATTAATTACTGTGACTGTAAGTGTAACCGATAACCGACAATTTTTGGGCTGATTGTATCCCACTTGAACACGGCAACAGTCATTTGTTCTCCATGAGTGGGTAACAAAATATGCAGCAAATCTTTAAAGAATTTTAACTCAAAATCTAAAAGACTTAGAAAAAAAAGTTATTAAGAAATATTGTTCCTCTCATCGAGTTACATTACTGGTTAAATTTAATGCACTTATTTCATTTACACCCTGTATTTTACACTTAAAAATTGATTATGTTATTCAAGTATTCTGCTATTTAATATTGGCTTACATCGCCGCCTTTATTAGTAATACCAGCTTTATTTCTGTTATACTCAAAAATTTTGACTCTGTCGGGTCTAGCAATAAAACTAATTATGACAAAGCGGCATATTGCCGCTTACTGCTTGTATTATAACATTGGATATCAACGCCGCTCTGTTGAAATTCTTGGGTTCGCCACCTACTGTGAGTCCTAGAGTATAGTAAATAATCTTACTGAACATAAATGCTATTTTTGTATGCTGCTATAGTTTTATTACTAGACCCGACAGAGTCAAAAATTTTGAGTATAGGCATTGTATCCCTACGGCCTGATCCTAGCACTTCTAGTTAAAGTGACAGTTTATTAACCATAAATTAAGAATTAAACTGAAGGTTAGAAGCGATGCGAACAACAATTTTAACTTCCAGTAAGCTCTAACTAAAAATGGTAAGAACAATTTTTCGTTGGTTCTCATTACGGAATTTTTGCATAACGTACGAGAAGATTCTGTCAACGCTTAAGTTTTGCATTACGTTTTAATCAGACGTACGTTGATTTTGACGTTCAAATGACAGTTGTTTAAATATCTGTTATTTTTACTATGTTCCGTAAGTCAACCAAAAAAACCAGTATCTTGATTCCGGGTACACCATGGTTCCTGAATATTTTCATCTATTTCGGGACAGACTGACATTAATTATATGACATTTAAAATTGACACAATTTTACAAAAATAAAAATTAACCAAATAAATAATAACGTTAAATATGACAACGAAATTGAACATTTTTTACATTTAATGCCAATAATAACACAACCAACAATATAACAAATATAAATAATGTTTTCATACTTACATATATAATAATTATTAGTAATACCTTTATGCGGTTTACAAATTTGACATTGACGTATATCGTTTGATTTTGATATGATGATGTTTGAAAGTAGTGTGAGTGGGGATAAAAATACCAGAGAAACCAGGATTATTTCGTGGTTGTCGTAGTCCGACGTTTTACCTACCTTTTTAAGGATAAAATAGAAACCGGTAAATAATTTCAGGACTTACGACACACTAAACCGTAAACCTGATCGAACCGGTTGTATTACGGAACATACGATTACATTGTATTTTGGTAAAGAAATCAAACACTAATGGAAGTACTATTTAATGTTTGTTAAATAGTTTTAAGTAGTGTTCTACATGTTCACTGACAGCTCTGAAAGAAAAAAAAATACCTGTAGTACCATTCAGGTTATTTTTAATGATGTTCCAACTACACATATTTTCATAAGGGTTCATCTCTGTTACATTTCTAGCAATCTCAAATTATCGTCGATGGTAAATTCTCTCAAATTTAAACATTTTAATGGTTGTATTACACTTAACGATAAATCGACCGATTTATTGATCGTTTGTGACTCAATTTATCGGTACGTATAAAACAGAAATATCGATCAATTTATTTACGAAAATAAATTGATCAATAAATTGATGAAATAGAACGAGTTCTATTTTCCGCGATTTTCCGACGATTTTTTAGGGAATTTTTCTAGTGTCATCTCTATAGTATTTGACATTTCAAACTATATTTAATATCTGCTTGATTTCAAGGTTATAATTGCGTATAGTCACTAGTTTTACTCATTTTTAACAAGTACGTTACAAGAAAAATTACACTCCAAAAAACTATAAGAAAACTTTAGCGCTGCTAGATTAAATTCTAACCTCACAAATATATAAAATATTATTAAGAAGTTGGTAGTCCTAATTTCAACAAAAATAAATTGATAGAAAATCGTTAAGTGTAAATTCTCAACGACTTGTAAGATAAATTGATCGATTTATCCGTCAATAAATTGAACGATTTATTGTTAAGTGTAAAACAGCTATAAGGACTAAATAAGAAATTTTCGAAGTTTTATGCCAGTTCTGACTGCAAAAAAAAGGTTCTGACGTTTTAAATTAAATTCTGTTCCTACTAGGTTATAGTAGACGTTTCGGAAAACCGCTATGCAAAAACTCCCTAATAACTGTCAATTTAATCAGAGGTGGTAGGAGCGGGCTTAAACCCTGCATATTTTCCTATGAGTATTGTCCCATATGTCTTGCAAGGTAGATTTTGCTATACGCACTGGATTTTTACGAATTTGCTTTTCATTGTGCCAAAAGTAAAGAGTATCGGTAAGCTAAAACTGAAATAGAAGATGACCCTTAAATATCGGTTGTATTATTATCACGTCATTTAGCCCACAGTTAAAAAAAATGAGAATAACAAAATAATTGCCATTCTAATCTAATTTGGAAATGTGCGGCTTTTGACTACCTTTTGGACTTGGAAATTTACGGGGTAGAAGGTTTTCACTGAAGAAGCGGCTAATGCTGTAATTCATAATTATTTTGCAAGCATTCCAAAAGAAGATTGGTGGGAGTTTAAGAAATAAGAATTTAAGAATTAAAAAAAAAATATGAACCATGTCTTATTCTCAACGATCTTAGCATCGCATATGAATAGTTATGTAAATCAACTTTTATATGCAAACATTCCAATATTACTGAAATATGACAGCTATTATTTACTTATATATAACTGTTAAATTAAAAATACATATTTCCCAGTAAACAAGTTATAACAGGCACTTTCCTGTGTAAACAACAAATTTTACCTGATAGGTGTGCAATGTACCACAGCCTAAAATGGAACAAGTAGTACTAAAAATCCTACATCAATAAAAGACTTTACAAGTACATTAATTTGCAACATACACAATAAATTTGTATTAATACCGGTCGTACATTCATTTACACACTTGGTGCGTGTGTGTGTTTGTTGGACGACCACAGCACACTCCGATACATTACACAATCGCACAGGTGCAGTTGACCTCGTGCCGAATAACACTTTCTCTGTTTTTGGCTCAAATACATACTGGTAAAAAGAGACAGCGATATGTAAACACTTAAACAGCGTGGAATGAGTACGGAAGACAATGCTGATAAAGGAGATTTACTTTCTAAGCGTAAGATAATTTTTAGGAAATTGGTAATTAAATTACCGATATCAGTGATTTGTCAATTGTGAGAAATTTTTAGCTTTAGATTTTTCGGTTAGCTGGGAATAGTGGATGGTTTCGATTCCAATTTTCAATGAGGTCAAAAGTGATTCTTGTGGTGCTCTCTCTACGGTCGCGACAACTTTGAGAGCCCGTCAGGTAACGCCCTGTAAGCGTCTTCAACGACACAGACATATTGTCAGTATCTAAATCTGCGAATAGAAGTATAAAAAATCTGGTGTGGCCAACACAATACCTCTCGCCATTTACCGTCCGAGCTGCAAAAAAGATTAAGCTAATCCTTATTTTTGGATTAGCGAATTTTACTCTAATTTTGTCAGTTTATTACTTAAAATATAGTCTAATCTAATCCCAGTAACTACTTTTTTTTAAACTCCTCAACAGGATTAAATCCTAATTACAGAGTGGGTTCACATTCACACACATCCATGCCTTAGTGGGATTCGAATCCAGAGCCCCGAGAGCACTCATGACATGTGGCGTTGCTCTAACTATTGAGCCACCGGAGCTATAATAAAATGAAGTATAGAAGTATACAAAATTTGGTGTGGCCAACTCAATACCTCCCGCCATTTACCGTCCGAGCTGCAAAAAAGATTAAGGTACTCCTTATTTTTGGATTAGCGAATTTTACTCTAATTTTGTCAGTTTATTACTTAAAATATAGTCTAATCTAATCCCAGTAACTACTTTTTTTTAAACTTCTCAACAGGATTAAATCCTAATTACAGAGTGGGTTCACATTCACACACATCCATGCCTTAGTGGGATTCGAACACAGAGCCCCGAGGGCACTCATGACATGAGGTATTGCTTTAACTATTGAGCCACCGGAGCTATAATAAAATGAAGATTAAATTTTAAATACTGGGATAGAATAAGATTCATCCGTGGAATTCACTGATCCAAAAATGAGGATTAGCTTAAACATTTTTGTGAATCGTTAATTTTTATTAATCTAAATACTTAGGTACCTACATGTTTAGTTATGCTAGAAACTGTATTGAATTCCTTTTCTATTATTCTATTTACTTTTTTCTTTTTAAAAAGGTTACTAATATTATTTTTAAATGATTAGTTCTTTGATAGTAACATTTATCTGTCAGTTACATAAATTTGAATAACTGCGTTTTGTTTGTTTAAAGCGTAGGCTCTGGAATTTACATTATAGATAATTTTATAAATTTATCCATAAAATACATAAAAAATATTAATGCAAATCTATAGAAAATTTAATAAGCTTTAATTTTTATAATAACATTAATCTCGAAAAAATAACATTTAAAGCTATTTTTCGGAGAATAGTATATTGTGTTATTAGGAGTAAAAGTGATACTTTGTGTGGCGAGCATGGAAGTTTGCACGACGAGCGAAGCGAGTCGGACAATTGCATGCGAGGCACACAAAGACACTTTTATTTCGAATAACACATTCAATTTTTTTCCAAACTCACTACTTTTCTTTTTATTCGCTAATTCTATGTAGTTTCTATGGATATTTATTTATTTTATTTCTACGCCGGCGGAGTAGAAATAGCTAATTTCTACGCCGCCGGAGTAAAAATAGCTAGTTTCAACTCCGCCGGCGTAGAAATGAAACTTCTACCTTGTGAAACAAGTCATAAAAATGCCATTTCTACGCCGTTTGAAAAAAAAACTATTTTGAGCTTCTAGTAAAGCGCCATTTCCGATTATCCGTTTTGCACCAAAATCTAATGGGCTCTTTATATGGTCGTTATACTAGAAAGTTACTCTATTAATTATTTTTTGACATTTCTTACAACCAATGAAATGTTCTATTTTATGCCACGTGTCTGCGTTTTAACCAATCCTGTCATTATTATACTGAGAATAAAGCTCTAGAGATTATTCCCGGGAATAATCTCTGTAGCTTTTGTTTTTGTTAACATACGTCAGATAGTAATCAACACATAAGTAAAATGAGCAATTTTTGCCGTTTCTGATCATGAAATAAACCAAAAAATTATAGAAATCACTTCTAGAAATACAATAATTAGTAATTACATCTTTTGGTTATTTATTTTGCATTGTCACGGTGTGTTCTAGTTGTCATAACAGACTTACCAAATGAGCCATGTAAATGAATGAAGCTAGTTAATTACGACAGAGCAGATAGCGTTACAATAGCATGACAACCTGATTCCGTTGTTTGAAACTTGTGGATCAAAGAATATTCTAATTAAATATAATTCGAGAGTTCGATAAATTAGAAAATAATTGCCAGATTTTTCTCAAACTTGTTGCCTTGTGTTTAGTTCAAGTAAATGTTTTAGTTTAATCCTCGTCCATTTTCCATCCCTCTATCCTTTACCGCCGTATCCGGTGCAATGTCCGTTTCCTCTGCGTGTCACGTGATTTCGGTTGCTCTGGCGCGTCGCTCTTGACACGTGGCAAGGGGTGAAAGTTCTCACACACGAAACACCCCAGGCGAAAGGCTGTAATTTGGTGCTTTGTCTAATTAATACAACATCAAACACGTTTGCCGTGATTACGTGAGCTTTATAGATTGTATTTCGATGTTGCCACAATGTCACGTCAAAATAAGTCAGTTTTAATAAACATATTCTTATGCTCAATTTCGCCTGTTTCAAGATGTTCAAAGATGATCATTTTGTTCTCTAATTTGAATACGTTCATAGTTAGAATTTTAAAAATTGGTATTTCTACTGGGCACACAGGTTTTTGTATTTTTTTTAGATTTTGTGACATAATTTCCTAAATCAGAAAACAATAATTAAATAATGAGCCGGTTTCACATTTAAAAAGTAACAATAAAAATAATAATTTATTGTTATTTTTGGAAATAAATAATTAACAAGATTGGCGCCAGAAATAGTCATGAAAAACAACCCCCCACTCCTGTGACGTCGGAGCACATACAGTACTTTATTCGTTTATTCATTGCCAATAGGAAAATAAATAAATATATCATCACGGCATATTACCCATTGCTGGGTGTGCCAATCTGTTTTGTACGCAGATATCGGTAATAATGGTGACATATTTGTACCGTGCGGGCGTTTACCAGGCGTCACCTCACGGGCACTCATTGCTGGCGTCGAGAGTACACCCAGATTCGCGACCAGACACTCAGGAACGCGGCCACGAGACCCAATAGGAAAACAGTTTAAATTATTCATATAGGTAAATAAAAGTAGGTGATAGTTTGTCACATGTTAAACTGTACGTGCTCTGTCGTCACATGCTGTTTCAGATCACGTGACTTTTTCAAAATATTACACAAATTTCAATAATTAATTGTAAAATATCTAATGGATATTTCGCGATATTTTCAAATTTGAGGCTCTTCAAAGAACAATATCTTTTAAAATTTAGTACTTAGAAGTCATATAAAAATTCTTGCAACAGCCCTATTCCATAATATTTAAACTTCGATTATAAAAATAGACTATAAGGGCACAACTAACTAATGATAAATAAGGAACTTGAATATGAAGGAAATATATAATTTGCAGTGAATGTGGGCGCAGTATAATGAAACTGTATTTTTAAAACTGACTTCGAACACAAAAGCTAATGCATATGCCAATATCAGAGCTTTGAATTCTTAGAAATGTTAACGTAATTTCTTCGTATTTTCCTAGTCGGATGAAAATTATTTTAAAACGTCAATAAAAATATTTTTGGCATCTTAATGGCGGCGATTGAAGAAGTAACAACAAAATTTTATGTCGAAATCTCAGTGAAACAATTTATTCTATTACAACACCGACGTTTAGGTGCACTCTTGCACCTTCTTCTGTGTCTATAATCATTAAAAAAAAATAGTACATACAACAATAACATGTACATTATCACTTACAAAATAATACATCTCATGTACACAAAATGCTTTCGTTCTTTTTCAGTTTTACAACATAGTGTAACGTTGAACACAGCCGCTACGCTGAGCAAGCATCTAAGTATAGCAATGACGTAATCGCGCGAGCAGCCGGGCGACGTAAACAAACGAGTCACGACGTGTTTAATTACTCCCAGTACCTTTTGTGTTCGTTGTTGTTATAGGGTCGAATATTCTAGAGCTTTCTAGAAGGTAATGGCAGCTATATAAAAGGGACGCAGCTATGCGTTTATAATTATAATTACCCCTTAACCTTAAAAATAATTTTAATAAAAACTAAATACGTATTTCGAGAACTAAGTTTTCATCATCAGTAGTACAACAAGGGATAGATAAACAGTTGTAAAGAGTTGTTAGGACCTCTGGCATGGTTGACATGTTGAGTAATCTTGACTACTCTGTTTAACTTTCCCTTGTTTCGTTTCGGTTAAATAAACAAATAAATTTCGTTGTCGTTACGGTTTCGGTTTTTTTTTCGGTTTCTTTTAAAATGAAAAATTAATTTAGTTTTTAATTTACATAAAATACATTTCGTACCTACTATTTCGTAATGTAATAACATTTTTATTCCTTCGTTTACTAACAACTTGCTTGCGCGGAATTCAAAATTCGAAAAGAATTTGTATAGAATTTTAAGTAAATTAATAAAGTTAGGTACTTTAATTTTAAGGTGTGATCTAAAAATCGGTTCAAAATGTAACTGTAACATTAAAGTTCTTAAGTTTATTTATGCAAAATAAATTAAATACATTTCGTAAATTATTAACTACATTTTATGTATTCGAAAGAATGCGAAAGTATTTCTACGAAAAAGATGCGGGGTAATGAAAAATACCTATTTTTAAATTTACGGTTTAATACCGATATTATTTCGGTTCGGTTATGTTTTCGGTTACAGAATAAATTTATTTTTCGTATCGGTTTTCGGTTTCCATATTTGAAGAAATAAAATATAGGTTTCGGTTTTCGGTTACGGTTTCATAAAAGTCAAATATCGGTGCAGTTTTCGGTTACAGTTTCGTTACGTTTCAGGGCCCTGATTTCCAGTATGTTTTAGGACATCCTGTATAAAATTATTGTTTTAGGATAGGTTTGTGTGGCAACTATCATATTTAGGCGTCTTACATAGAAAATTTTCAATTTTAGACATTTTTTATTTTCGTTTCCTCGCCTTACAATTCGACGAATATAGAATCCAAAAATATACATATTGGGTTCATATAAATTTCACAACCCATAAAGTCAACATTTACCTGGATTTCTAATATCAGAGTATTGTATAATTTATGATTTATCCTTGTTGTTGCTTACGGATTTATCTATCTAGTTATGATAAAATATTAATACCTACATGAATGGCAGCTACTAGCTAAATGAATAACATTCCATAAGAGGAAAGTGCTTAAACATATATTCATATACACACTTGTTGACATTTTTATATAGGTAAACCGGTGTCCTATCTCTGTCGGTAACTGCATATGGTGTAACGGATAACGTTATGTTACGAAATGATGTTTATTTAATTGAGTGTTGTTCATTTATCAATTAAAATATGAAAACAGAGTAGGCCGGTGCCGGTATAACTTATAGAATTGGAACAAATGCGTAGCGGTGTGAACACGTGACTGTCAGATCATACTCGTTCACTTGTTTCTTGTTTCATAGTGAACTGAGATACTAGATCAGGCTAATTGTAGGTATTTAATCCAAAAGTGGTAGGTTACCGTATATAGGATAATATTTTTTCAATTGTTTTGAAAAATAATGCAAGAACGACCAATGTCAGAACAAAATTAGATTGTTAGATAATAAATAAAATAATAAACTCTATATTTAATATCAGACCAGAACAATTTCTACCTATAGAAAAACGATATTCATTGAATAAAATTAAAATAAAATAAAATTAGTAAAATCTCGAAGGGCTTTAATAAGTATATGCTAAAGGCAATTTAAATCGCAGAATTAGTGACATTATACAGGCTGTTATTTAAGTAAATGTACAGCGCTTAATCGATGGTAGTATGGTAGAACTAGTCCCATGGTAAGTCGGACAATATTTTTTTATCAAATACCGACTCATAATATACTTGTTACTATGGTTATTTGAAATATCTAATGTATAACATTAGACACTCCGTGAGAGAATATTTTAGAAATCACAGAGGAATTATTACTGATTTTTTTAATATAAATATTTTTTTTAACAATAATCACATATATTATTGAAACAATTTAACATTATGAAACTTATTTACTTAAATTAATATTAATATTTATGCTAAAATAAGTTACTTATCTTTACACAATGACAGCTGTCATGTACGGCTGATGAAACGAAAAGGAGGAACGAGTTAGTGGGTTACTTGCTTCAGAATTAAATTCAAAGATGCTGCTTGTGCTTCTAAGTGAATACATTTTAAAGGAAGGTTTTCATTCTTACCCAATTTAATGTATTTTTTGTTTCAAATTATTCCCAATGACAAACAATAATTATTACAGCAATTGTTTTGCAATAATAATACAAAACCATAACAACCATTCAATGGCTACTATGTAATTTAAAATACTACATCAGCTGAATTGTCAGTGTCAAACGATGAATGACAACATAAAAAATGATTTAAGAAGTTGTTAAAAAAGTGTTGGATAAATCGTTGTATTATACTCGTGTGGAATGTATATTAGTCACTAAAGAAAATTAGGCACTCGCCTTGCGGGCTACGGGGCTAAACTTTTTCTTTCGTGATTAATATGGGGTCTCGTGGCCGCGTGCCCTTATTTATATTCGTTACTAAGGGGTTTGTTTCCTTTATTTGACATTGACAGTTAATTTTGAGTATAACAATGTACGATAATCGTTGAAAATAATAAGGCAATTGTCAAATTAACCATATTGTAATACAATATATTAAAAGTTAGGTTAGCAGCACACACAATGTGTCATAAAAATTCATTATATTCTCTCATTAAATATAAGCTCGTGATATGATTATTAATCGAAGATATTGCTCGTGAAACCGAAGCAGCACATATCACTCGTCCTTCGGACTCGTGAAATCTGCAACTCGGTTTCACTCGAGAATATCATCGATGATAATCATATCACTTGTTATATTACGTGTATGATAATTCAATAACGATATGATTAGTAGAATACCTTTTTGGCATTTGTCGTTATTAAAGTCGTTCAACCAAATGCTTAGCGACAGTTGTATGGTAATGATATCGTTATACATATTTTTAGTAGAATGGGCCTGTAATACGTCAAAGTTTAAAATTTTGTAATAAAGTAAAAATCAATGTGAAATCTGGAAAAAATGTTGATCGTTAAAATTGACGTGAAACGCTTTCTTGCATTAGCGTATTATTTATATTCGTTTTTATGTAGTTTTTCATTACGAAAGTCTCAAATACCTATTATCTGCCTCGACTCCAATGATCTTATATGTCAATTGTGACAGGTGTGACATTTTTTGCAAAGAACACATTGATTTTTTTACAAATTTTGAACTACGATGTAAATGGTCGGTTTTAAGGGGTTTCAGTTCTTATAGAAAGCATGTAAAACAAAAATAATTGCTGTACACTTACTTAAATAACACCCTGTATAATCAATGTAAATTAATTGTGCAGAATGTCAAGTTCTCATTCAAATTATTCCCAAATAAAATTGTAATTGGTGGGAAGTAGTGTGCGGGCCAAATAAAAATTTTACTTAACAGTACGTGCACGTCTTTCATTTTTAAATTGAAATTCACCTCGCAATTTCGTGCAAAAACATCACAATAGCTCTTAACTCATCTTGATAAATCATTTCGAGATTGAGGTTATGCGAACCGTCATCACCATATGCCACTAGTGAAAGTGGCCCAAAATCATAGTGATGCAACCGTTACCGCATCGTAACTGACCATACACTACGCTTACTATCACTCTTATGGCAAGATAACATAGGGGTCAAGATCGCTTGATATGCGAGATTTGTTTGCTACAAGACAGATTAGAAGGGTTTTCCGAAACATTTGCGAATCGAGGGCGGCTATTTCAAACCGCGAATTGTCTGCTGTCCTATTTTTAATTCTAGGAAGTGAAGTTTGTTTTTATTTGTAAATTTGTAATATTTGGATGGAGTGTTTTAAGTAGGCCATGTTTCGGGAAACATTTGCACTGATATGACGTGTAACATTTTATTTAGTAATTTGATAAAAACAGTAAGTCAATTACTACGGTATCCAGGCCCGGATTACCCATAAGGTTCGGAGGGGGCGCACAAGAGTAAGAGAAGCAAAATAAAAGTTGTAATCGTTAGCTACTTTTAAAAAGATAGTAAATGTATCTATGATAACTGATAATAGTAGGTATATTAAAAAAACAAATTTCATCTGTTAACCCATGAGTCCAACTTTGGAAAACAAGCCTCTTCGCGGTGAGTTTTACAAAGGACGAGTGCGATTACAGGCCTTATGAAATATGTTTTTATACTATTTTTTCCATTGGGTTAATTTTATAATTCTATTAGATTTTTAATTAATGCGACTTGTAAAATCAGTGACGTTGGTAGCGCTTCGCGCTAACAAATTGAACTTCACAGATGAAAATTCTTTGTCGACTGAAAGCAATTTGATGTTGATATATGTCAATTATATATCAGTTTTAAGAGCAATCAGTCATACCACCTCTAGAAAACGAAAAACTCCAAAAACAGTGCGTTTATATATCTTCTTAACGACATGTTTTCAGTGCGTTTATAGACCTATATATAAAGACACCGAAATAGAAAAAAAATGTAATGAAATCAAGTATTATTAAAACTTTGTCAGATGTTACCATTAAATATATTTCTTATGATCCATAAAAATGTAGACACTCGGTATATATTGAGGGGGGTGCAGTCATGAACTTTGGCCTAGGGCGTAAAGAAATGCTAATCCGGGCCTGACGGTATCAAAATAAAAAGAACAGTAAAGCATTTTGCCTCTAGAGATTAAATGTGGACATTATCCCCCTAGGAAGATTTTATTATTTTGACAAATAATGATATTAATGCCCGGTTGCAGAAACTGTCATCAACGCTTTGCTTAATTAACGGATCATCAACAGGGCCGCTCCGTGCGGGTGGGCAGGTTGAGCCCCGCACAAAGGCGACTGACTTTAAGGGACGCCGTTTCAAGACAGTAAAGTAAATAATAGTACATTTTTATAAAATTCTCCTATTCGTAAAGACAAAATTACCATAAAACTTACAAATTATAAATAAAATAATTATAAATAAATAAATAAATAAATAAATATATCATCACGGCATATTACCCATTGCTGGGTGTGCCAATCTGCTTTGTTCGCAGATATCGGTAATGATGATGACAAATTTGTACCGTGCGGGCGTTTACCAGGCGTCATCTCACGGGCACTCATTGCTGGCGTGGAGTGTGCACCACAGGGGTCAATTATAAATAAAATAATTATCGTACCAATTAGTTCGTTATTTTTCTAGCATTGTTATATTGAAATAATAACTGTGAAAATGTTTATTACAACAAAGAATATATTGATTATAACTCAAGAATATTAATTACAATGAATCCAATATTTAAATACCTTAGCATTTTACGAAGAATTAAATGCTTTATGTTTTTCATACAATTTTGAAATGTTAGTGAAATAATTTTATTTTTATTTGCTACCTACATTGAATTACCCTTATTTGTTATTAAAAATTAAAAAATAAAAAAATATCCTGCCAAACGGATAATTTTCTCTCATTTTTATATTTCAAACTATAAATGTAAAATTGTTGATTACAACAAACGATTTTGATTATAATCTATTGATTACAAAAATGAATATAAGAAAATTTCATCAATATATTAAATCTAGCATTTTTGAAGAATACAAAGTACAGTTTAAACTTTAATTTGCAAATTTTACATCATGGAGAGAGGCCGCTAAAATATAAATTTGCACAAAGGCGCCTTATACCCACGAAGCGGCCCTGATCAATAAAAAGGAACAAATGCAGATTTAAACAAGGAAACTTATTCGAGTTATTCATTTTGATGGTCTCGTTTCTGCAACCGGATATTTATATTTTATAGTTCAATTCTATCAACAAATTATTGCTGTCATGTATAACGATTCAACTGCCAACAAATTTCAGATGTCTTTTGCATCGATTCAAAGGCTACCAAATGTGATTCAATAAAACTTAGAAATTTACGTTTTCTATCTGTCAGTCATGGACAATATTATCGAAACGAAATGTCAAATGAGTTGTAAAATATTACTGTAAAAATTTCGATATGCACTTTTTTTGTTAACCTGCTTTAACTACCGGCTTTAACTAAAACCGGTGCTATTGGCCATTAAATTTCATTATGAAATTTTTGACCTAAAATAATATCTCCCTTTTTTATTCTAAGTAAAAAATACGTTTCACATGACTTAAAAAATTACTTACATATTTAAAGGAATAATACATGGAAGAACTGGTCTTACCTAGAACAAGAGAAAAATATATTAGACAAATTTATTAAAACATATTTATTGCATATAATAATATCAATTTATCATCGCTACCACGACGGTTTTTCAAACTTTGGGTCAAATGTTCAAAGTTCTATTTTTACTATGTCTTTAAATTAAATTTACTCGGGCACCAAAAGCATATTTCGACACCCAAAACTTAAGAATTTTATTCTCGTAATCTTTATAATTGAAATTTGGACACTCAACAGGACAAGAGTATGTAACTTTTTGGGGCTATTACTAAATAGTTATTTTTGTACCTCCGTCCATTTTGACTAGTATTACATAACTCAAAATCGTCCAGAAATGCGCTGTTGCTGACCTAGGCCGGGAAAAGGAGTTGGCATTACTGTTCTGGTGATATGACAATTTAAGGTTATTTACAACTAACTTCACGTGATACAATTGAGTTTCCGCCATCTGTCATTAAAAATATTCGAAAGTATATAAAATATATAAATATATATAACTAATGTGTGTATGTTATATTTTCAATAGATATAAAATAATTATGCATTTTAAGCTCAAATGTATAATTAAACTTGCAATGCAAAACCGATAAAAATATATGTTCATTTTTTAGGTTATGTAACAGAATAAAGTGTAGAGAAATACACGAAGAATTTATGGAGAAGTCGGGACAAAAAATCTTGTGTATCACACGCCTAGAAACTGTTTTGCGAGATTTCGTATTTGTCTCGCAAATGTTCAGTTTCTGACTTAGTGATACAATAGTTATTTGTATCACTAGGCCAAAAACTGAACATTTGCGAGAGCGAGTTTATTACGAGATCTCGCAAAACAGTTTCTGGGCGTGTGATACACAAGATTTTTCGTATATTTCTCTATTATTCCATTTTACGCATAATTACGCATTTTAAGCTCAAATGTATAATTAAACTTGCAATGCAAAACCGATAAAAATATATGTTCATTTTTTAGGTTATGTAACAGAATAAAGTGTAGAGAAATACACGAAGAATTTATGGAGAAGTCGGGACAAAAAATCTTGTGTATCACACGCCTAGAAACTGTTTTGCGAGATTTCGTATTTGTCTCGCAAATGTTCAGTTTCTGACTTAGTGATACAATAGTTATTTGTATCACTAGGCCAAAAACTGAACATTTGCGAGAGCGAGTTTATTACGAGATCTCGCAAAACAGTTTCTGGGCGTGTGATACACAAGATTTTTCGTATATTTCTCTATTATTCCATTTTACATAACCTAAAAAAATGAACATATATTTTGTATTGGTTTTAGATTGCAAGTTAAGCCTTTTTTTACTCATTTTTGCAAATTTTAAATTGGAAATGGCGAAAATTCATAATTGTATCACATGAAGTTAGTTGTAGTTTGTAGTTATAAAACAAACTAGTCCTAAAGTTGGAACTTATAATTAATCTATACGAGATGTCAGTAATGACAGCATATTATTATTTTTATGACAAAATTTAGTTATTTAAGTTACAATAATTAAAGATTTAGTCCTAAAATTTGTAACCATTTTGTTAATTCTTGTGTTGAAAATAATCTTAAATTGACATATCACCAGAACAGTAATGCCAACTCCTTTTGCCGGCCTCGGTCAGCAACAGCGCATTTCTGGATGATTTTGAGTTTTGTAATACTAGTCAAATTGGACGGAGGTACGAAAAAACTATTATAGACATCACTTTTTTGAAAGTTTTCATGATCACATATTTTTTATTTGTATTCATATAACAATCAAATATTCTGATTCATCACCACTTTGATGTTTAGTAATATTATTTGAAATTTTCCTTATTTGTTTACAACTATTGCATGCAGGGGGGTACTCATTAGGATTGAGATTATTCGGTCAAGGACCTTTTCAGCCTGAGGCAGTGACGGAAGTCTGACTACATACCAAGAGAATTCTAATCCATTCGATTATTTGTATATTCGTATTGGAAAACATATCCATAGTGTGCTGTGCTTAAAATGACATAATTCGGGCTCAGGCCTTGAATTAATAGATGGCAAATGTTTGTTTAATAAATAATATAAACAGAGATAAATATAATGTTTAAAGGTAATTAAAACTAAATGTCAATAAAAATATTAAGGTGGATAAACCTAAGTATTTATAAAGGTTTAGCTTAATGCAAGTCTAATATATTTGACGCAAAGTAAAATTAATTGAAAAGTTAAATCGCTAATCGGTTGTAATATTAATTGTAGGTAAGTTTGAACTTTAATTAAAATGCGAGTGGAAATGTTAATATAATTTCAAAACGATAGGTTATGTGGCTTTAGTAATATTATTAATATCGGTACAATTAATTTATAATACAAAATACTAGTTATATTAATGCATCAATTAATCGTTGACAGCTTCTTGCCGTATTCCCATGTTTCTTCGGCAAACCTCCCTGTCCATGGTATTGTCTTCGTGCGGATCACGGTTCTCCATGGTTTTTCTGATGTCATTCCGGGATCTACGAGGTCTACCACGTTTTCTATTTCCCTGTAGTTTCCAATGAAAATCTTTTTTGGGCCAACGTACTTCAGGCATTGTCAGTAAATATGCAAACCATTTCAAATATCTTTTTTCTGTTCTATCTACCACTGTTTCTGCTGCCTTCATTCTATTTCTTATATCCTCGTTTGTTATCCTCTCAAGTCTTGATGTTCTGGAGTTTCTTATTAGATAGTCCATTTTTACTGACAATACCCTTGTTTTTAGGTCTGTATTTAATGTCTAAAGTTCTGATCCATAGCATAAAACTGATTTACTATTCTACCAATGCTTTGCCTATTCTTTTTGTATTGTCTTTGGTCAAAAAAATTCGGTGGTGAGTTTTTGATGACGCACGTTTTGGGGTCCCTGGAATAAGATTTTACTATTTTTGCGATGATTTATAAGTTTGTATGACGATTCTTTCGGATCCGATAACTCCAATACTATATTTCAAAAAATTACAATTTTTTCGTATTCCTCTTCCTTACGTCTATATGCAGACGTGATTAAATTTTGGGATAATTGGTCAACCCTCATTTACAGATTCCAACAGTTTTTTTCAAACAACGCTGTTAAATGTCATTTTTTTACATTTAATGTTATTAAAAATATTAAAGAATATTTTATACTTCATATTCAATGGATATAGGGCGCGAGCAGACACACGTGACTCGAGCAACCTTGAAGTGCTTGGAATCAGCTGATATGTGTGCGCGTGTCACCTTGACAAGAACAATGGCATTTTAACATGACCAATGTTTTGACTTATTTTAATTTTGAACTGTCGAGATGTTATTATTTTTAATTTCATGTGTTTTATTGTCTGAAAATTGTAAAATAATAACGTTTTAGCAGTTCAAAATCAAAATATGTCAAAACATTGATCTTGTCAAAGTGACATTATTCTTGTCAAAGTGGCATTGTTCTTGTTAGTGACACGCGCATACAAATCAGCTGATTAAAAGCACTTCAAGGCCGCTCGAATAGGGCGCGAGCAGAATCGTGACTCGGGCGTCCTTGACGTACTTGGAATCAGCTGATTTGGGTGCGCATATCGTTTTGACAAGAACAGTATCACTTTGACAATACCAATGTTTTGACTTATTTTGATTTTAAACTGCTAAAATGTTATTAATGTATAATTTTCAGTCAGTAAAAAACATGATATTAAAAATAATAACTTCTCAACAGTGCAAAATTAAAATAAGTAAAAACATTGGTCTTGTCAAAGTGACATTGTTCAAGTCAAAATGACAAGCGCACACAAATCAGCTAATTCCAAGCACGTCAAGGACGCTCGAGTCACGTGTCTGCTCGCGCCCTATAGAGTTAAAAAATTATGAAGAAATTAAATTTCATAAAGCAGCCAGCTATGTTAGTCAATGAAACAGCTTAAGGTTTGTTCGCGGTAGCGATCCCGGACTGGTCTGATTAGTACGTGACCAACAGTGACCAATCATGTGTCAGTCGGAGTCGTACCGCGAACAACTAAGATGAACTGCGCATGCGTATGATGCTTAAACTAATTCGGGATCGCTACCGTGAATTCCGCGAACCTTATAAGAAATTTCTGATTGACAGATGTCAGTGTCAAGTACAATAATTGACATTATATGTTTGTGTTATAATTTTCCTGGAAATATAGAATCTTTTACAAGGAACTTTCTGTATGAAATTTGTAAAAAATACATAGAACTGACGGCCACATCAGATGTTTTTATTTTCATTTGAGATATTCTTATCCCACCAGAAGGAGTTGAGTCTTTTTAAGGAATATAAGTGCATATACAATATGTAGTCCTACATTGTAGTAACAAATGAGAAAATGGATCATTTGTATTAAAAACAGACCCGCATTTGAAGTTTTTATATATATATATATATATATATATATATATATATATATATATATATATATATATATATATATTTAGGGCTTGTATACAGCTGTCGCCGTTTACCCTCCAACCGGACTCACCGAGCCGCAGTGTTTTACCATTGCCGTATAGCCGGTTGGGTTTCAGCCATTGCTACTTTTATTTAATATGTATAAGTAGCCAGCTTATAGCATCCGAGTGTGATAAATACAAGTAGCTGTACTTATTTTTTACGACAAATCACGCATTGTCGGTCAACGGGAATCGAACGCACGGAACTTGGTTCGAGTGACATCACTGCGAGCTACTAGATGTGCGCTAAGCCGCTCAGCCACCAAGACGATTTATTTGAAGCTTTTTTTTGTAAAAAAAATTGGCCCTTGCCGAATCACCATGGAAGGTTGCCTAGGAAGTTGGCAGTTCATACTTTTCTTGGGAATTTCCGTTATTTAAAAACGATATTTTTCAATCATTGACAACTTTAATTCAAACCTTGGTTTCAGATTAAATAACAAAAATATCAACTTGCATTATTTGTATCTCTCCTTATCCGTTTATTTATTCATATGTACTCAATCCCACAAATAAAAACAATCCTGTAGGTATCTATTTGTATCTATCAGGCGTGAATAGGCCACTACTTAACCTTTGGTGTTCTTACGTCTGGTGAGTGCGTTACACACACTCCACGCATGTGTATATGTGGTAGTGAACCGGGTCAGGGCTGCAGACTGCCGCTGACGCGACTACCTGCATCGCTCGTAAAGAGTTTCACTTCTCAAGCTGAAAAGGAAGAGTGGAATGAGAAAGGAAAATCAGCGGATTTGCAAGCAATCGAGACGGAGATGATGATGGGGATCTATGTAATTGAAGGTAATTGGGGACTATTCAAAACAATCGCTTCGCACCGAAGCTTATGAAACTCGAATTTAAGAAACTCGTGACGTCATACTCTTCTTCTTTTGCATAATTGATATACGACGAAGTTTAGTTCTAATTTGCCTCTTGAGTCTTTGGCGAGTTTTAATAGTATTTTATGTCTCACTAAAGTATTATGAACTGTTTATTGCTAGGATACGGTATATATAAACATATCTATAACAACCGGGGTATAATGTGAGGACATAATATTTCATTATGCCCTCATTATAATCCGATCATCGTTTATGGACTTATAAAATTAAAAATAATATGAACGGTATATAATGAATTTATTTTCTTTTTAATTATAATTCATTACAATAATAATAAGTATTGATTACAACAATTAATACATTAATTGATTACAACAATTAATATAAGAAAACAGCTTTGAAAGCACAACATAAAAATCAATTTTAATTTAAATATAATGCTTAAAATTGATTATCAAAAAAACCATAAAAGCCATTTACTTTCACCATACATGAAATAAGTCCGTCGAATTGCAGACTGTAATGTTTCGCTTCGCATTCATTTTTGACAGATGACGGATCACTCATTTTTTGGGGACGATATATATCCACGTTTGAATTCATTTTTGATATTATTTACCGTCACATGTGACACATCCAAAGCCGTACAAGCTCTCTAAAATGTAATAATATTCACAAATAAGTGCATAAGAAATAAAGAACTGAGATCTGTCATGTGATAACGAACCTCAAAATATAATACTTATATCTTCTACAGACGAGAATGGAATAAATAGGAGATCATTTATACGTTTGTCTTCCTCAAAGTATACAGAAATATTCAAAATAAATTCTTTACACCGTTTCGACAAAATATCTTCCGAAACATCAAATTCACCCATCCCACCATCTCCAACGATTTAAAACGTTGGTGTTTTAAAAATAAATAAATGTTGATAATAAACAAAACAATTAAACAACATCCTTAGCAACGTCAAAGCTTAAGCATTATAGTAATCAAAATTATTATAAATGAAAACTTATTTCACATAATCTAGTGAGACATAAAATCTTGTATGCACCACGAGCGTTACTAGATGATAATGCCCATCGGGCGACATCTATTCCTCGGGCCAGAGGCCCTCGGGCTAGATCCTCATCACCCTCCTGGCATTATCATCATAGTAACGCCCTTGGTACATAAAATACTACTATGTACCAAGGGCATTACGATGATGACAATGCCAGGAGGGCGACGAGGATCTAGCCCGAGGGTCTCTGGCCCGAGGGATAGATGTCCTACGGGCATTATCATCTGTGATGTGTTATGTATTTCAGAACATTGGATGCGTAAAGAAGAAGAAATTTTATTAAATATTAATAATTTCAAATATATATCTGGTTTCTTTAGACAAACTCATATTCATGGTGGAGTTGCAATATTTCTTAAAAACAATCTATATGGTGAACGTATTAACTATATTGAGAAATTTAACAATGAAATAACATTTGAATGTTGCGGTATTAAATTTAAATCAAGTGATAACATAACTTATATAATACTGACTGTCTACCACTCTCCTGATGGTAATTTCAGGGAGTTTTTAACATTACTCAACAATTGTTTATCATTAATCACATGTCATCATAACCAAGTAAATATATTTGTTGTGGGTGATTTTAATGTTGATATTTTGAGTAACAGTCTTGATACAAAATTATTTATTGATTTAATGGCGTCTTATAATTTACATGCTACCATTAAAGAACCAACGAGACCCAGTTCAGGAAAGTGTGTTGACAATATCTTTACAAACTTAAATCTAAACTCTTATAATGCTAAAGTAATACAATACATTATCTCAGATCACTCACCTCAGAATATCATCATTAAAGTTGATAATTCGAACTTTAGAGAAAATAACTTAAAAACTTATACTCGTAATTTTAACCCTAGAAATATGAATATGTTTAAGTTTTATTTAGCTAAAGAAAATTGGAATAATGTATACATATCTGACGATGCAAATATTAAGTACAATAATTTTATGAGTTCTTTCCAATATTATTTCGAACTATGTTTCCCTAAAGTTTATCAGACAAATCACAACAAATACAATAGCTGGTTGAGTAATAATGTTGGGAAATTTTCAAATGACTTACGTGATTTATTTAATCTCTATAAAGCTGGGTTAATATCATCAGAAAATTATAAATTAAGTAAACAGAAATATAGAACATTGCTACTCAGCAGCAAAAAGCAATATAATATGTTCTTAATAGAAAAATCTGTCAATAATAGTAAAAAAATATGGAATATTATTAATAATAACCTTAATCAAAGTGAAAAAAATAACAATTCAAATGTCTCTTTCATGTCTCATGGTGATGCTGTGACCAGTTCGCCCAAAGAAGTAGCAAACCTGCTAAATGAGTATTTTGTAAACATTCCTGCTGAACTGCGTGACACTGCGAATAACAACCAAAGTATCTCAAACCATATCATTAATGACAATGTAACTAACAATACAATTTTTTTAGAGCCTGCAACCGAAACTGAAATAGCTTCGGTGATAATGTCTTTGAATAGCTCGTCTTCCGCAGGACTAGATGAAATTCCAAGCAAGCTTTTGAAAGAGTGTTGTGATTTAATTATGATGCCACTAACACACTGCATTAATAGTTCAATGTCGGATGGAGTTTTTCCTGAAGCATTAAAAAACATTAAAGTAGTTGCATTACATAAAAAAGGTAATAAAGATCAAGCGTCCAACTACAGACCGATAAGCATAGTATCAGTTTTCCACAAAATTTTTGAAAAAGTTTTATTAAATCGAATTTTATCTTTTCTCACGAAGAATGAAACATTGATTGCTGAACAGTTCGGTTTCCGTAAAAACTGCAGCACCAACACTGCTCTGTTTCAATTATTGGATAATATCTATAAAAGTTTAGACGCAGGTAATGCTATGACTGGAATATTTTTAGATTTATCCAAAGCTTTTGACTGTGTTGATCACAATAAACTAATAGAAATTGTGGGTAATTATGGACTACGGGGTGTCTTTTCAAATTGGCTCGAATCTTATCTGTTCAATCGAAAACAGTGTATCTTTTACAATAATAATATATCTGATTATCAATCGATCTCGTGCGGAGTACCACAAGGTAGTATACTTGGCCCAGTATTATTTATACTATACATAAATAATATAAAACAAGTTATTCAACAACATTCTTTCGTGGCTTACGCTGATGATATTTCTATTTTGATGCCATTTACGAACATTATTGAACATTCAGCCAATATATCTCACTTAGTAAGTGAACTGTCTGAGTGGTTCATGTCCTTGCAACTCACACTCAATATTACTAAATCTGTTGTGATCAATTTCAGAACCAGTAAACGAAATGAAAGTATGTTGATAAAATGCAACTCTCAATCTCTGCCACAAGTTGACAGCAACAAAATTTTGGGACTACAGTTACATGAAAAACTGTGTTGGGACATTGATATTAATGAAAGGTGCTCAAAATTAACTGTTTTATGTTACGCAATTAAGCGCTTAGCCCAAATTAGTGACACGCGAACAGTACGAATGTTTTACTATGCTAAATTCAATTCTATTGTTACCTATGGCTTAATCTTTTGGGGTTCCGCGCCAGCTGCAATACGAATATTTAAGCTTCAAAAAATTGCTATAAGAAATATGTTTCACTTGAAGTACCGTGAATCTTGCAGAGATACTTTCAGAATTGAAAAAATATTAACTGTGCCCTGTATGTACATTTTTTCTGTAATATTATTTGCACGCAATAATTCAAGTAAAATACTAACACATGAAAATGTACATAACTACAACACGAGAAACAAATCGAATTTTATTATTCCGAGACATAGATTAAAATTAGCTTCCAATAACCCATCCTCAATGGGTATTAAATTATTTAACAAACTCCCTCAGTCCATAAAAAATATTGAGTCAAATAGTTTGTTTAAATATAGATTGAAACAATTCTTAATAGAAGGAACATATTATAGTGTTAATGAATATATGGATGATGCATAATTTTTTTGAATCTGTATTGATGTATTTTGTACTTTATTGACTTGCTACATATCTGTACTGGATCACTTTAGCCAAATAAATTATTATTATTATTATTATTATTAACGCTTGTGGTGCATACAAGATTTTATGTCTCACTAGAATATGTGAAATAAGTTTTCAATTATAATAATTTTGATTACAATAATGCTTAAGCTATGTCGTTGCTAAGGATGTTGTTTAATAGTTTTGTTTATTATCAACATTCATTTATTTCTAAAACATCAACGTTATATATCATTCGTAGATATCGTTGGAGATGATGGAACGGATGAATTTGATGTTTCGGAAGATATTTTATCGAAACGGTGTAAAGAAATTATGTTGAATGCTTCTGCATACTTTGAGGAAGAGAAACGCATAAATGTTTCCCTAATTATTCCATTTTCATCTATAAGATGTAAGTATTATATTTTGAGGTTCGTTTTCACATGAAAGATCTCAGTTCTTTATTTCTTTATGCACTTATTTCTGAATATTACATTTTTGAGTTTGTACTGCTTTGAATGTGCCACATGTGATAGTAAATAATATCAAAAATTAATTCAAACGTGGATATCGTCCCCAAAAAAATTAGTGATCCGTCATCCGTCAAAAATCAATGCGAAAAATTGCAGTCTGCATTCGACGTACTTACTATTTACATGAGTGGTGAAAATAAATTACTCTTTAAGGCTCTTTTCATAATCAGCTTTAAGTATTATAACAAAATTAAAAATGATTTCTGTCTTGTGCTTTCAAAGCTGTTTTCTTATTTTATTAATTGTTGTAATCAATTAATGTATTAATTGTTGTAATCAATCCTTATTAGAATTGTAATCAATTATAATTAAAAAAAAAATTACATACCGTTTATATTATTTCTAATTTAAAGTCCATAAACGATGATCGGATTATAATGCCCCGGTTGTTATAGATATGTTTATATACACCGTATCCTAGCAATAAACAGTTCATAATACTTTAGTGAGACATAAAATTTATTTTAAATACTGTAACGTGAGAGGATACCTACAACACTCGATCCGCGAGCCCCGGCCAGCGCGTGCGAATCGACACCTATGTATAGAAGCGTTCTAGTAGGTAGGACGAGTCTAGGTAGGCGATCGATAACATAGTGCAGCGCCCGATAGGCGGGCGACTTGAGGCGGGCAGTTATGTAAACAAGAGGGGAGATAAGCGTAATTACCGGTGCATTGTTATGACGAGGAGGATTTTCTAGAAAATATTAGAACAACTATATAAGCGATGTACGTGTGTGCGAAGACAGACAGTCACAGACAGCGTTAGTTCGTCAGAAGGACAGTTACATACATAGATAGTAAGAAGTAAGGAGTCAGTGAGTTGAGTAGCACAGCAGTATCGTGGTGAACGTGTGCAATTTATTGTCGTGTGGAATACTCGGGAAATTACTGGTATACTGGGATAGCTATAGAAGTGAATACTCGGTAGTTTTAAGGAGTATTGGGAAGCTAGGTATACAGGGACAGTAACGGATTTATAACTGCTGACACAAATCATTTTTGGCGATATAAATTAGCTTCGTTTAATTTCTTAATAAACAGATTAACTAAATTTCCTTTAAACAAAAAAACGATTTAAAACTGAACTAAACTATATTAAAGAAATAGCTGTGTATAACGGCTTCCCGGTTAAAACTATCGATAAATTAGTTCATAAATTTAAAAATCGCCAATTCTTTTCTATTTTTACAACGTTAACACCATCTTATAATAACAATAATAAATACTAACACTACCGTACGATTTTAACGGTAACTTACAAATCAAATAATACCATTAAATCGTTATTAGGTAACCCTAAAGATAAAATAGATACTAACAAAAAATCCGGTATTTACAAAATTAGTTGTAATAATTGTAATAAAGTTTACATCGGTCAAACTAAAAGACAAATTGACACTCGGTTTAAAGAACATTTTTATCATCTAAAAAGCGGTAATCCAGAAAAATCTAGCGTAGATCAACATATGTTCATTAATAATCACAAAGTTAACAAATTTAATATTAAACATATTAATAATGATAGATATTTAGATGCATACGAGAGTTTAATAATAAATAAATATATAAATGATATGATGAACGCAGTTTTCGGTTCCATACCAAACTCAAAACTTTTCGATTTAATACAAAGTTAAATTTTATTGGACGATTTAAAATTTAATGACTCATTGGACGATATTTATCTTAGTTTATACCTGTGACTCCCGTCCCTATATAATCTCAGTTCTCTCCCTTGTTTTTTAAAGTTGTTAGAACCTCTGGCATGGTTGACATGTAGAGTAATCTTGACTACTCTGTTTAACTTTCCCTTGTTGTACTACTGATGATGACAACTTAGTTCTCGAATGTATTTAGTTTTTATTAAAATTAATTTTAAGGTTAAGGGGTAATTATAATAGTTTTAGTTATACTTAACCTTAGACTCCATCTAATATTAATTTTTATGCCTTTAAATAATTTATTCTCATTTATATTCATATAAAATTATAAATCCATGATAAATTACTGAACATTCATTTGCAAATAATTAATTGCCATACGAATTATAGCATGACAATTTTAAAATACAAATAATTTGTCAACTTCATGACCCAATCAAATCAATTACGAGCTTATTGCCTTTTATTTAACAAAACAGGGTTAAGTTCTATTTACATTTGGTCTCATTTCATTTAAATGAGTCTGAAAGAGCAGGAGCATTCATCTACATAAATGCAGACAGGAAATGCAGGGAATTAAGGCTTGCGATTGGTGTCAGGAGCAAGCTCAAAATACTCGGCGTGTACAGTACTTCACTGCATCAATATTTTTAGTAGCCTTCACACTTTTGACTGGCAGGTGAACAGATATCTGTCATTTTTACACCTTGTAGTAAATATATTTTCCGTACAACTGCCTCCACGTGGAGATAAATCAACACAAACAACTTTTCTCAAATATATTTAGATTTAGATACGACAGATTTGATTCTCTAAAAACCAGTGATGTTACGCCAGGTAACCATCATCTACCTCAAAGATTTATCATTACCTACCGAAATCTGAAATTATTGTTAAAATTAAGTCCAAAAATTTGGTTTGCCTTTGTTGACAACTCTAAGTTAAAATATTAAAATATCAGTAGTTATAATTAAATTTTCATAATAAATATTTTCGTTTGCTTGTTGATTCATCAAAATTTGAACCGGTAAACACTGGCTAAAACTCAGCTGCTTTACTTAAAATTATACTTAGTTGTATTGCGTAGTTATATTGCTTTAATTTTAAGTCATAATTGTTCCTTTGATTAAAAATATCATTACCATTAAATATAGATATAATAGTTATATATTATATGAGTTATTATGTAGCATATTAGCCACGTAGCCCGCAGGGCGAGTGACTAATTTTCTTTAGCGACTAATATACATTCCACACGAGTGTAATACAAAGTTTTATCCAACACTTTTTTAAAAACTTCATAAATTATTTCTTGTTTTCGCCATTGAATGGTGGTTATGGTTTTGTTATATTGTCATTGAAAAAAAATGCTGTAATAATTATTGTCTGTCATTGGGAATTATTTGAAAGAAAAATACATTAAAATGGGTGAAAATGAGGACCTTCCTTTAAAACGTGTTCACTTAGAAGCACAAACAGCATCTTTGACATTAATTCAGAAGCAAGTAACCACTAACTCGTTTTTCGTTTTAGTTTCATCAGCCGTACATGACAGCTGTTATTGTGTAAAGATAAGCAATTTTAGCATAAATGTTAATATTAATTTACATAAATAAGTTTCATAATGATAAATTATTTCAATAATAAAATAATTTTGTAAAATTGCTTTTTATTTATATTAAAAAAAGCACACACAAAAATCAATAATAATTCCTCCGTGACTTCTAAAATATTGTCTCACGGAGTGACTAATGTTGTACATTAGTTATTACAAATAACCATAGTAACAAGTATATTATGAGTCAGCGTTGGATAAAATATTGTTAAAATAATGGAGAGATTAAAATTGTTGAAGGAGTTGAAGGTTATGGTATAACTGTATTCAACAAGGGTTTTGGAAACAACGTTGAAGCGTAGTATAGTACTAGAAACGTTCGGAAATTGTGCAAAAAAATAGAAAACATAAACGCAGGACAGTTGTTGAACACTTTACTTACCTTAAGTAGTAATATATTTAGTGCATTGAAAATGATCGAAAATTCTGCATGAAAATATATGTTGCCTAGAAACTGGATGAGTTTGTTTTGATAGTAATTTGACAAAAAGTGCCCGAAACAAAGTCGAGGGCACTTTTTCTGTCAAATTACTATCAAAATAAACGAACCCAGTTTCCTACAGGCAACACATTTTGAATACTGAATTTTAAGATCATTTTTAATGCACGAAATATATTTGTTAGACTATTTCCACAACATTAAAATTCAAAAAAACATATAAAATTTTATTATTTAAATAGATACTGTAGCGCCTAAAATTCAAAACTGTATTGTTACCCCTAGTCCCGATGGGTGGCAGCACTTGCTGACACGCCAAGAAATATTTCCCGCGCAATGTGAGCTAGATAACCTATAATATATGCTGAGGTATAAGTTTTGTGTGTAAATAAAAGTTATGTGTAAAATAAACATATTTATGTATTTGTAAAATTTGGCTGTAGCATTTCAAATGGTTTTTACTGTTATCTCTTTATAATTTTCTTCGTTAATTTTACCCATTTTGTATGCCCAGTCGATTAGAATTTTGGCCAAAACATTATCTGACGTATTATCAAATTGATAGGATTTCATCACAAAATATTTTAAACTGCTTCCACACATACGCTTTAGATCTTTTAGTATTTACAGGAATGTTTTGTCAATACTATTTTCAATACCTATTTTCATATGAAAACGTTCCAAAACAATTCAATTTTGGTATGATTATAAATGTCAAACAAACTTTGTTTAAATCTGTTTGCATATTACCAATCCTTAGCAACATAAACAAATTAGCAGCCCTACTTTTTACTGAGGATTTACTGTACATTTCTAAGTGACACAATGCTCAAAATTCCTTTCTTATACAAAGAAAAAGACAATTTTGTTAGAAGATAGCATTACAAGTAATTAATTAATCAAATCAGTGCAATATTCGCGGTACATTTCTGAAAATTTTCACCCAGTATGCAATATTTGCTGTAAGTTTGCTCTGATTGGTCCGAATATTCAAAATCTTGTTATTTCATTGGGTATTAAATTGTTCTGGAAATAGTCAAATAAATAAGTAAATATATCATCACGGCTTATTACCCATTGCTGGGTGTGCTAATTTGCTTTGTACAGGTATCGGCAGTGTTGTGACAGATCAATTTATAAAGGATCTAGACCAAGATCAAGGTCTTTACAATTAATATGTACTAGATCAGAATATAAGTCAATTCCTGCGATCGGATCTTTTTTTCAGATCAGATCAGAAATTTGGGACCTATTTTTCTTAGACCATAAAAAAGATCAGTAACGATTTTCAAATGCTTTTTATTTCTTATTAATTAAATAGGAATACAAAAAATAAATTATAAAGAATATACAGTGTGTTTAAAAAATCCTCACTCGGAGTAGGCTATGAACAGAAAACATATGTCTTAATTTAAAAGAGTTAAACTTAAATGTCAATTTGACTTTTGAATTGAATAATCATCAGACATACGCTTCCCTGTTCGTAGCCCACCCCGACTTAGGATTTTTTCTGAACACACTGTACCTTATACCTTACTCATGGAAGAAAAATCAGATACATACTTAGTTTTATCAATATTAAATTAATGAATAAAGTAGAAGCAGAAACAAAAATAATAATTTTAAGCAGAATTGTTGAAATGTAATAAATTAAGACATGCCATTAATTTTATTCAAGTTTCCCTTTAAAAATATCAAAGATTAAAATTTACTGTCACTTAAATTGCATCTTCTAGGAACTCATATTTGACTGTCAATACTGATTTTCACTAAGCTCCAATGGTGTAGATGACGGTAGGGTCGAACTAGTTAATTCTAATGCTTTTATATTATTTTATTTGATCTTTTTTTTAAGACCATATATTATAGTTTTTAGATCTAGATCCAGATCAAGATCTGAATACATAAAATGATCTAGATAAGATCAAAAACCATACAAAATGAACTAGATCAGTGATTTAGATCAAATGATCTAGATCAGTCACAACACTGGGTATCGGTAATGATGAAATATTTGCACCGTGCGGGCGCTTACCAGGCGTCACCTCACGGGCACTCATTGCTGGCGTGGAAAGTGCACCACAGGGGTCAATTTTGTGCCATTTAAAATTCGAAATATTTGGCGTCGGTCGGGATCGAACCCGGTTCCCCAGATTCGCGACCTGACACTCAGGCACGCGGCCACGAGACCCCATTGAAATAGTCAAAATAAGCGAAAATAAAGTTTTAGACTGTAGATCAAAAACAAAAGACGATAGAAAATTCCTGTGGTATCTATTAAAATTGTATTAAAAAGTTTGCCCTTAAAGACCTATATCAATTTTCTGTAGCGTGTATAATAAGAAAGTTTTTCATATAAGGAACTGGAATTTGTTCCAGCCTGTACGTTGGGACACAATAATTGAAAAAAAATCGTCATGCCATTTTGTCTTAGTCATAAAAGGAACAGTTTTGAAAGGAGAAGATTTTTTCTGAAAAGTTTTTAAAATTCCGATTAACGAAATATCAAATTGGGTCAACCGCAACCTAATTATAAAATTCTCGATCCATATTTCTTCCCAGAAAACTCCCAATTCCTTTTCCCACCCAAAAGTAGGTTACCGTTTCTGGGTCAGGTTCTCGTTAGTCGTTTCGTTATGTCATCAATGCGGCGTACGATTTCTGCCGGCGGTACTGCGGTCTGGTCTAACTGCTAGGTATGCGTACAAGTATGACTCTCGATGCGGTGTAAATACCGCAAATGAAAGTGAAACCAAACCAGACGAAAGGAGAATAATTGCGGATTGTTTTGGTGTGGCGCCAACTCACAGCCTACTTCCCAAAATGGAAGAAATTTTTAATGTTTGATGGAATATGGATAATATCAAAGGTGAATGCATGTATGGTGATTTAATGGTGGAATGGAATTTATGAAGAAATAAATTATTGGGAGTAGGTGAAATAACCTTTGAATGTGAGGTATTTAACCAATAGAAATTGCTCTCTTTAAGTATCAAAGTTTGTTATATTTTATTGCCGATTTTGTGAGCGAACATATGTGCATGTGCTTTCCGCGCATTTGTGTACGATGTGTTCGAACGAATGTATTTATTTATATGTATACCTTGTTCGAAGATATTTCGTTATGGCTTTAACTTACTAAGCCTGTGGTGAACCGCACACAGCAAGAGATTGTACCTGTTGGCGCTCAGGGTAGGATTGCAAAATATTTAAATTCGGAAATTTCTAATCTCTGTGCGCATTACGTATTTCAGATTTACTTGAAATAATAATGAATTCGCAAAATTAAATTAAGTCTTTGACTATTATTAGAAATATAAGACGAGAAGAATCGTGTGACGATAGTGAAATGGATTGTGATAGTGACAATGATATTGTCGAATAATTACATATGTATACCAGTGTAATATTATGTATTTATTGTTATGTATGGCACTATTGTTTAATTGCATTATTTAATTAAATGACGAATTGTTGTACAATGATACTTTTATGTAACATTTTTTTTTTTGCTTCATTATCATTAATAATATTTGTACAAAATTCTCTGTTTCATTATTAAAAATAAAATTAAATTGGGAAATATTGAATACATACCTGTCCTTTCACCCCTATAAATCAAGCTTAAATCCCTAACAATAGACCCGCTGAGAGGGCCATAACGAAATATCTTCGAACAAGGTATACAAACATTTTTATGTTTCTTCTCTGAAGAAAGTACTCAAGGTACAAGTGGTTTTGTAAAATATATGCAGTATGACAAATTTTGAATTGTACTAGTTAAGACCTAATTTTTATTTAATTTCACAGTATAGGTTGATAGTGGTGAACCCATGTCTCACCGGTCGTAACTAATCCAGGGCCGGCGCTAGCCGGTAAGCGTGGCAGAAGGACGCCAACACGTGAGGGGCGCCGAATTTAAAAAATAAAATAAAAAATGTTATAGATTTATCAAGAAAATTACGTGTAATTCTTAAATATATATTTAATATACTCTCTTAAATGACCTTCATAAAAAGCAAATGAAAAATGATGTTACGTATGTTTTTCCAATTCGAAATTTAAACGCCCAAACACAGTTTTACACTTTGAAACGCTCCAACACAGCGTTACTTTCAATTTTTTATTGTCTTGCTTTCTTATCTTTTGTCTTTCATGCAACAATGTGGAGTATTTGCATTACAAAGTAAAATTAAGTCAGAATTAGAAAAATTCTAATTGTTAACTTTAAACTGGGAATAAATAATAGATACATATATTATAAACAAATCTTGGCGATAGTTGGCCCTCATAAATTCGTAAGGATCGATTTTGTTTCTACATGCAATAAATCATAAGAATGATCATCATCATTCGAAAATATATGAAAAATTTTTTAAATGAAGTGCAACCAAAATTCAATATTATGTAATATTTAGAAGTTACATGTAAAGGAAAAATAAGTAATTCCGGGAGAGGTGGCTTATACTGGGTGAAATGACTCTTTTGTCAATATCCATAGAATAATAGAATACAACGTTTCGTTCTACTATTATTTGGATTTTGGCAAAAGAGTAATCTCACCCGGTAAGCCAATTCTCTCGGAATTACCCTATACACATATATTTGAATTTTTGTATTTATCTGCTGACATGCATTTGTCGGGTTAAATACAACTGGTATGTACACTAACGGGGTAACTTTGACTTAATTTTACCGACTTCATCTCATATAATAACCAAGATCCCAATAGCGAGGGTCGAAAACGGGCATGCTTTATATGAATCATTTCTGTAAAATAGATGTTTAATATTCGAAGCATCCATTTATATTAATATTTATACAGGGTGTTGACGCAAAGGTGGGAACATGTAGGGATTTAACATGGGATTTTAGTTTTTTGCAATTTCCTGGTCTCCTGTTCGTGCCCGTACTACTTCAAGGAAATCAGTCGAGAAATTGACATGTTCATAATTGATTTAAAAAAATTATAAAATTTCAAATTTATTAGCAAACTTAATGCCTAATAAATTTGGTAACAAATTGGTTTAATTGGAAACGAATTTTATGACAAATTATATATTGTATTCAATTACAAATTTCAATATAAATTATTATTATTATTATTATTATTATTATTATTATTATTATTATTATTATTATTATTATTATTATTATTCGTGTCCAAACCATATACATAATTTAAATAATTAATACACAATAAATATATGAAACATCACAACAAATATTTCTCACTCCTTAGATACTGAAGTGACCGATTTTCGGTAAGCAAAATACCGCATCTGGACCACATGGAGTGAGTTAGCTGAGCTTGTTGTTATGACCATATGAATATTCAAATTTGGAAATTATGGAAATAGGCCTTATGCGTCGCCCGGCATTAACTAAGACGGAAAGGAGGCATCTTCTCCTAAGATTCTCTCCTTCATGCCAGAGGAAAAACCGTCCGCAAAAACTGGCAGAGAAGTGGCCTTTCTAAATAGTATTCAACCAAAAAATTGCACAGTTTATAGCAGCTGGTGTTGCCTTAGCCAGATCTTCCCTCGTGCATTCCTCTTCTAAAATGGCGCGCGTGAGCAGATGGGTCATTGTTTGTTATTGACCACAATGACATAAAGTAAGTTCTGCTTAGTACCCCCATATGAACATGTGTACTGTACATTTTCCTACTTGATTTCGTAGGCGATTTAACGATTTCCAAATGGGTCATTTCTGATTATTATCTGGTGGTAGTTTCTCATCTGGAAGGATACCCATTGCTTTATCTTCTGGCTTTAATGTCTCATCCCACATTAAGCGTCTTGTTGCAGTCTTGGTCTCTGTCATTTGATGCACTGAAGAGGGAACTGTGTCTAGATTTTAGACGTGATCGAGGTGGTTCTTGGCCGGACACTGGATGTCGGGGATATAAATTATGATATATCTGTTTGACACGATTACAAAACTTTGCTACCAAAATTAGTAACAAATTTATTAATAAAATTATGATTGTGTCAAACAGGCTTTACAGAGAGAGATTACGTAGATATCGTGAAGTGGTCAGAGCAAATAAAATCTGTGACCTAATCTCCTTGCATACGAGTAAATTTGAATAAAAACATGTGTATGCACTAGATTCGCAAACCACTTCATTATTTTATATTTTGGGTGAAAAAATGATTGCAACAATTTAGCGTTTAGTAAAACAGGTCATTAAATTTATCAGTTACACAAGTGCGAGATATTAAGTAGTAATAAATTCGCCGTCATCTTGACATGTTTACCATTTCACAACCCGTGAAATGCAGACACTCATAACTGCTTAATTCATACCGCACGGCGCAATTCAGGATATGCCTATTTCGAAGCGGTAACCCTTGAACTACATTTGCCTTGCCGTAGTCGGATAGTGTACAGGCGGCTGCTTCCACAATTAAAAATCGTAACAGTTTAGAGCTATAATGTTTATAGACTTGAATTCACTTATAAAGAAAAGGGTAGTTCAAATTCAAAACGTTCTGGGCCTACCAAAAAAACATACGAATTTTATTTTTCATCCACGCTTTAATCAACGGACCATCAAAAAAAAAACATACGAATTTTGAATTTTATTTTTCATCCACGCTTTATATAATCAACGGACCATCAAACCGAACAAATTGAATCAGTTTCATTGTTCCTGTTATTTAAATCATTGTTGTCATAAAATCGCGTTGTATTTGTTCATTTTGATGATCCGTTGATAACAAAGCGTTGATGAACGTTTCTGCAACCAGGCATTAAGGCCTGTGTCCACGATCCTAGAAATCGATTCGAGTTCTCGGATATAGCCCGCAATTCGATAACTCGGATCGAGGATACTACCAACTCGAAGGCAAAAATCGAATAGAAAAGTAAAATGAAAAAAATGCCTTCTGTCCCATTTTTTCGTACAAGTTGCTAATTTCATTTAAATGTTACTAATTTTAAATCTTGACGTTTGATGTTTGATAAGCTTAAAAATGATAAGGTTATAAAATATTACCTAATTCTACTCATTTTTGGTATTGATTATAAATAATTACTTATAAACAAATTCATATATTCGTTGTAATAATATAATTTACTTATGGCCGGGATAATTTCTTGGTTATATTTTATTAGTTTTTCGTATTGTTAGAAATGGCTGTAACTAACTTCATAAATTCAACCAACCTGACATCTGCAGTCATAAAAGTTCAATGTTTATGATCAAAAAATGTGATCGAGAACTCGGAACGATTTCTCGGATATAGCCCGCAATTCGATAACTCGGATCATGGACATTACCAACTCGGATCAAAAATCGAATAGAAATCTAGAATGGAAAAATGCATTCTGTCCCATTTTTCGTACAAGTTGCTAATTTCATTACATGTTACCAATCTAAAATCTTGACATTTGATGTTTGATAAGCTCGAAAATTTTAAGGTTATGAAATATTATCTAATTCTACTCATTTTTGATAAGTTATTATAAATAATTACTTAATAATTAAAATTAATATATTCGTAGTAAAAATTTAATTTACTTACTGCCGGGATAATTTCTTGGTTATGTTTTATTAGTTTCTATAGTATTGGTAGAAATGGCTCAAAATAACTTCATAAATTTGACTAACCTTGCATCTGTAGTCATACAAGTTCAATGGTTTTGATCAAAAAATGTGATCGAGAACTCGGAACGATTTGTAGCATCGTGGTCACCGGCCTTAGACCAATAATATTCTAACTCCTTATACCTTCGGTATAATAAAATTTCTCTATCTCTTCAAAATAAGCGTTAGTGTCAGCAATAACCTCGTATTTGCTTTTAAAGCAAGAAAAATTCGCTGAGAGTTAAATCTGGCAATTCGTATGGAGCCTCTCGACTGCATTTGAAGAAGTGTAAGCGGGTATATATATTTTTTGCCAAATGCGGACGTTTGGTCTTACTGTCGCTGACTTGATGTATAATGGTTCCCGGAAAGTTCAGTGTGGGAAAATTGATCGCAGTAAATTCTTCGTGGAGAAAATTGATCGCGGTAAATTTATCGCCAGTAAAATCGCGAGGAAAATTGATCGCAGGGGAAATTTGATCGCGAGGATAACTGATCCCCGGTAAATAGATCGCCAGAAAATTTGTCACTAGGACTAGGAAAATTTAAATAATATTGCCGAAGTTCATTGTCACGAAAATTAATGACAACTATATTTACTACAACACTATACAGAATAAATTTTAGGCTGTCACGGGAAGTATAATCTGATCCCAAGTTCAGTTATGACGTCTCGTTACAGACTCTGGAACACTTTCACCCTCTTCCACTCATTATTTTGGACTGTTGTTTCGTCTCTGGCGTCTATTGGTGAATCCAGGTTTCATCCACACTATTGGATTGTTTTTAAATACTCCTGAGAAAAGTTCATTCCAATGTATTTTTTATCAACCGTTAGCAAACACGGCACCCATCGGGTTGAAATCTTTTTCATATGTAAATGTTTGTGTAAGATACTGTGAACACGATCTGTTGAGATGTTTGCAATGTAAGCTAGACCACGCATTTTTATTCGTCGATCAATTAACACGAATTGTGAGCTTTTTCGACTATTTCCGCAATCGTTATGGTTTTTGGGCGACCTGAACGTTCATTCTCAAATATGAATGGGCAAGCAGCTATGTTTATATTCAGCACACCATTTCTTAACGATTATGAAGAATCTTTCAAAATAGGATACAGTTAATTTTTTATTTCATTTGGCGTTAAAGCTTTCAAAATAAAGTATTGTATCACTGCGCGATATTCGATTTTATTTCGAGAAACATCAAAACTTGTTTGTTTACACGACTATAATTATTAAACTACTAAACGGATCTAACTGAAACTTTATCGTACGACCTTTGACTAATCCATTATTGACATTTTGTACTCCTGTCAGACCTGGCACCATTTGAATACTAATTCTAGTTTTGCTTCTCTTTTGGCAAGCAAAGTAAGCATTATTAGTAACGTCACCACACTGGAATCGTCTAAAGTGAATTCAATTATATAGTCGAATGCCGTAACCCTTGAACTACATTCGCCATGGCACATAAGCGGCAGCTTCCAGAACTAAAAATCGTAACGGTTCTGAGTTATGAGATGTTTATATGTTGAGATTTACTGCAAATGTCATACCTGTCACAATGCATTATCTATGGAGATAGCGTTGTTGTTTTAGGTCTCTGGCCTATTTTGCTGGACAACTATATGTTTGTTTATTCGTTTGCAAATTGCGGAATTACATCATGTGCATAGTATAGTGCATAGTTAATAAATACTAAGCAAATGTTAAGTCTATAAAATATATTCGCAGGAAATCCAGAAAAATTTAGTTGTAAAAGGTTTTATTTTCATTTATTCTCTTACAACACCGACGTTTCGGTGCCGGCCCGAAACTTTTGAGCGCCCCAGGCGAAAATTGTAAATTGCGCCTCTCATTTATTATAATATTGTTAAGATTATATAGGTACAAAAATTAGAAAAGAGGCGATTTGTGTCCATAACTCGCAAACAATCACAGAATCTTTATCTTAATATTTAAAACACAGAGATTTTTTTCTTTTGGGTTCTACAGAGTCGCTTTATTTTTGTCTAATACCATATACAGGATTAGTCACGGGAGAGTTACTTTCAAAGTCCGTTTGCGTGCAACCCGAAATAAAATTTACAACAGCGTCTAGCTTCCTCTCTTAAAAAAATTCGGGATTGCTTTGCCTGTCTAGTGATGGTTCTGTCATTTTGACATTAAACAATTAAATATGGTCTGTTGTCATTAGTATATTTTGGGTTGCAAACAAACGACTTTCAAAATAACTCTTCCGTGATTAACCCTGTATATAGGGAAAGAAAAAATATTTCTCAATGTAGGTATGTCTCGGTATAAATACTTTTCGTTATTTTGCAATTCGGAAAATCTAATTTAACTCTTTAACGGTTCATCCTAGGTAAAAAATATAAGAATCTTTTGTATAAAATTTCTATACGGATCACCGTTTTCAAGAAAAATGACAAAAACCAAAATATGTAGCCTTTTTCAAAATTGGCGAGGGGTTGCTGCATCAGTATATTTTTATGTACAGGATACCGTATAAAAGCTTTTATTCACAATCGGTTAGTAATATGACGATTTCTGACTTTTAAAAAGTTGGGAAGTTAGTTATTGTTTACCTCATATTCCAAGAGGTTGGAAAGTATAATGTGAAGATAGCTGGGGTTGGAAAGTTGACACTTTCCAACCTCAGCTATACTCACGCTATACTTTCCAACCTCGAGGGGGGAAATAGCTGCCCCCCGCTTTGAGAGATCAATGCGTATCAATGATGGGTATTTACATATAAACAAAGCATCTTTACAATTTATATGATAAAAATATGAAATAAACTTGTTAATAATACAAGTAATGAATGAAATCAATATTTAAGGTTAGAAATCATACTGACAGTTCATGTGACAAATGAACAATCTCAGACCATTCGTTTATTTATGTTAGGTTATTATTATTTAAATATCAAAAATAATTTTTTTATTTTAGATTGTGAATAAAATAGTATACAAACCTCGGTGAAAAGTTTCATTGTCTCGGGCTATAGTTAACCTCGGCGCTTCGCGCCTTGGTTAACTATCTTCGCCCTCGACAATGAAACACTTTCCACCTTGGTTAGTAATATACTATTGTTCCAATTTTTTTTTATCTTGGAGGTATTTTTCAGTAGATTTCCGGAACAATAATGTTTTTAATTGATATAATCACCAACGAATTTAACCTTTCTTCTTTCTTAGTATAACGTAAAAAAAATGTAAATAGGATTTAATTAATATAAGTTTGTTGCAACTGAAATTGTCAGCATTATGATTAAAGCTACACACTGGAAGAGTCAATAAACTGATAATTTGATTTTTAATTTATTTTGCAAAAAAATAGTCTCAAAAAATGTCGCCATAAAACCAATTTCGCCCCAGACGGTCGCCTGGCTTGCCTGTAGCTTTGGTCGGCCCTGCTGCTTACACCTTCTTCAAATGATTAAATTACAATACCCTTTACATCTCAGATGACAAAGAAAACAGTATCAAGTTATTTTACTTCAGAGTTCAAATTATGATTATGGATAAAATAAACTCTTACGTAAATGATCGCACAAGACTTGTTAAAAAAGACGTATAAAACTTCAAACCTTCTCGGTAAACATGGTGTTCTAAACTTGTAGGTATGTAATTTTTATAAAGGCCCGGTATTTGCATCTCCGGTTAACCAGTCTGTTAACGGTCAGTATCGATATTATAGCACAAGTTGTAAAATTACACATGTGTCAATTATTCGATGCCACATTGTTCTTATAACCGACAGTCAGTTAGTCAGTAGTTTAATTAGAAATGAAAATACCGGGTCTAGAAGTAGTATCTGACTAGTCACGCATTATCCATGACTTTGGTTCATACTGCTGACTTACTCCAGTGTGATAGCTACAAGGAAGTCAGTGATCTTGTTGCAGTGCCAGCTTAACGGGGCGGGGGGGCTTTTGGGGTCTATAGCCCCCGGCGGTAGATACGTAAAGGGCGGTACACCGAGCAGAGCACGTTCTTATTTTTTTTTAAATAATTAAAGCAAATTTGAGATACAGGGGAAAAAGAATGAATGTCCATTTTCTAGCAAAATGAGATGATTGGTACTTATAGATTGAAGGTGGGCGCTTTTAAATGGTATGTGTAAAGGAGGAAAAACGGTAACAATCCTAAGATACAGGCCTCAGAAATTGTAAGACAAGATCTAAAAAGGATGACGGTCCAAGCGTCAGGGTATAAAAAGATGAATATTCGACAGTAATATGCGCAAATTATAACTTGGTAAATTTAACCAATTAAGTACCTATGTGACATAATATAACAAACAATTGGATACAATTTTTAACCAGTCGCTAAAAATTAACCACTGAATTACTCAATTAATAAAACCACCAAACGACGCAAAATGTTTGGACGAGTGACTGATGTAGCGAAAAAGCTCCGACTGCAAAGTCGCGAAACTGGTGAAGTTTTTTCCTGTGAACATTTGAAATGTTCTATTCACCAACGTTTCAGAACCAATTCGAAAATAACTTGTCATTGAATTTCAAAAATATGGGAGTTCATGGACTTTCATAATTTCAACCTATAATCTATTACACGAGACCTTTCATTAAACCAGGACTTCGAACCGGAGCTGAATCGAAAACCGTAAACCGGCAAAAATAACGAAGAAATTCTATTAGGTCCCACATAAGTTGAAACTTGACTTATCTGTGGGTATAATTATTTTAAGAAATGACCAATCTGAGTTTCGAAGTGAGATTAATATACATTGTCATTCTAAAAACATTAGATGGGGTTTAAAACTTTAAAATTGACGTAATGAAAAAACAAAATTTGTAACATTTATCTTTTGCCCCTGGTTCTTGGCAGTGATGTTGGAAAAACGATTTTTTCTTTGTTGAGAATGGCGGTTTTTAAAAATTAGCCCCAGGCGGGAAAATGTCTTAAGTCGGCAGTGTCTTGTTGTCAGATGAAATAGAATCGGTTTCATTTCCTCCACGGATTTCCTCTATTTATCGCTGACTTCTCTATTGCGCATGCGCAACTGTCTGAAGTAGAAGAATGTAACTTTACGGAGTAAAATATAACTGCAGAAACGTCAGATATTGTTATGCTTGTATACAATTGCATTATTTTTCCATCGTTTTGATTCATTTTGCTAGAAATAATTTGATATGTCAAACAAATTTGAAATAATATGTTGTCGTTGAAGAAACCATATCATAACCAACTTAAAGTACACTTAAATACACTACAAGTCAGAGAAAAGTGAAGTCGACGTATAGTTGTCAGAGATATGATTGTTGGTGAAAAGGACTTAAGCAAAAATGTATTGCTAAAAATCTTACAAACACCAGATGCGTCTAATTTTTAAGCGTCAATAAATTAATAATTCATAATTTATTCATGTTTAAAACAAAAGAATGCAGACTTGTTATATATTATTGAAAAGCTTATAAAATAAGCAAAAAGATGAGACTATTTTCAACATAGGTTCCCATTTAAAAAATTATAAGTTTGTGTTATATCTTGAGAAATATTAAATTTAAAAAAATCGAATTACGCCATTTTTTGTAAAAACAATTTTTCTCTAACTATTATATTAAATAAGATATGATATATTTTCAAAATGAGCGAAAAACGAGTTTTTGCCTGTAGCTCAGAAACAAAAGAAGATCGAGAATTCCTGTGGTGACTATTAAACTTTTCTCGAAAAGTTGACCCTGCAATGTGCAAACTGTTTTGATCTATCGTTAATATTACCCAAGATACCTTAAAAAAAAACATCGAAAATAAGACAGCCTGTACAAAGGTTTTATAAATCAAACAATTACTGTAAATTGGAAATTTAAAATGGAACAGAAATTCCATTTGTCTTAACAGTTATACTTACAAGAATTTTTAATGATGCGGGTATCTAATTTACAAGCTATAAATAAATTGTGAAAATAGCTAGGAATTGACTACTTTTTTTTAAATTTCCTGTATTGATGTAGAAAATATGTACCTACCTATACAGGACGTCGATAAAAAATCTTCACAAATGTAAGACTTTGGTGATCAAACAAATAATTTAAAGACGTAGTACCAACTGATGTAGATTGTGATTATTTCAAAAAATGAATGTTGGGTTAATTATCTTTGTACTTAATAAAATTATTTTATTTTCAAACGTCGTAGAAATGGAATTTTTGTGACTTAATTCACAAGGTAGAAATAATATAAATAAATATCCATAGAAACTACATAAAATTAGCGAATAAAAAGAAAAGTAGTGCGTTTGAAAAAAAATTTAATGTGTCATTCGGAATAAAAGTGCTTTGTGTGCCTCGCATGCAATTGTCCGACTCGATTCGCTCGTCGTGCAAACTTCCATACTAGCCACACAAAGTATCACTTTTACTCTTAATAACACAATAATATACTATTTTACCTTCCGTCACCTTTTTTATCTTTGGCAATCGTTTATGGATTATTTTAGACTAGTTCACTCATAAATATATAAACCAATCCAAATTCAGGATTCTACCTAATTACCAAGTTTCATTTCGACAAAACACCGTCACAATTTTTTTTATCGCACCCTTTAAGCCAATAAGATGTCGTATTTTTACTAGTAAGTGAGTTTTGATAAGCGAATTTTTTTTGACGTTTTAGAAACATAGGCTGGTATTCTGAGCTCGCGACTAAGCCCGACTAAGGAAGCGACTAGCTAGTCACCCGTCTAAAGTATATATTGTAACATTATGATAGTCGGGCGACTAGCTAGTCGCTTTTTTAGTCGAGTGCTCAGAATACCAGCCATATTGTTTACATACCTGTCAAAGTCTGTATATTTTTAGTGTTAACAGTTTTTATTAAAAACGAGTAGATTCGGACAGGAATCTATTTAAAACGTTGAAAAAGCAAATTGAAACATAATACCTCTAAACACAATAAAAATTATAAGATTTTAGTCAAGAAAAATTTTCTGATTGCTTTACTCGAGCCCGTTGCGCCAATTTATCTCGTGGCATTGATCAAAAATCACTCGTTTGACAACTCGTAATTTTTTGGCAATGCCACTCAATAAATTGCTAGGCAACTGGCTCTCGTAACAATCTGAAAATTTTTCCGGCAAAAATTTACCACTTATGATATTATATATGAAAAAACTTCAAATAACTCTTATGGAAAATTAATTGTACGCATCTTTTATTTGAAACATTTTTAACCAAAATAAACGATTAACAGAGATAAAACAGTGCTAGTCAACTGCTTGCTAATCACCCTTAATCAGCTGTTCATGTTAGTTGCCAATAATTCTAAATTGTTCTCGAATCATAAATAAATATTATGCAAAACGAATACATATTTAAATAGAACTACTTTTATTGTGCTACTTTTAAACACAGAAACAAATAAATCATTCCGCTTCAAACTATGTTAATGAAGTGAAAAATAGCTAAAATATTCAAAACAAAAAATTTCCTCACTATTTCAAAATGTTATTTATGACAGGAAAACTGTAAACTTAACAAATAAAACAAAAATAGCAACACATACACATGTCCTACATCTTTCATTAGGCAGTAAACACCATAATTAAACCTACCCTAATATTCCCTTAATCCATAGATCACTAGGATCTCAACAACCCTACTCATTTCCATGGTCATGATTTAATTTTTTCTCAAGCTATAAACGCCTATAATCCCTGCATTATATGGAGTGTTCAAAAACACATGTTAAAGATGAAGACATTGAGGACTGTTCTTCAGAAGCCATTAAAGATGCTGTAAATGTTAAGTCAACCACTTCAAGGGAAGCAGATACTACTAGATAGATGTTGAAAGACATTTGGTAGAGTAGTAAAGTTAAAAAATAGTTTTATGGGGTTGTTAAGGAATGATTTAAGGGTGAATGAATCAATGAAGTATTTGTTTGGTGTAAAATGGGGTGGACCGTAGTCCAAATTTTGAAACTGAGTTATACAGTGTTAAAAAGGATAAAAATTTTGAGGGTACGTATATATTAGCTGTATTCTGGTAATAGCTATTAACATACCTAGGAATGTTACGCACATCATAACTGCCGCAAATGTAACATCTAAGACTTGTAATGATTAATAACATCCGTGGTTTGTTCAATAGTTTATCGGTTTCAGAAAATTAAAATATTATTGATAAATATCATTTTTTGAAATTCTACTTTCAGATTGCTATGGTTAACAGAACAATAGGGTATTCTCTAAGGACTACCAATTTTAAAAATTTATTAAAAATATTAGTGTTGATAGGTAAACAACAGGGAAAAAACATAAAATCATATTATAAATTAATTGTTACAAAAGATATAAAGCATTTAAATTTTGCTGATGTACTAGATGACCTTCCAATGGGAGACCAGTTGAAATCCCTACTCCATGTTCGAATGTGATAAGACGCCGCATGAACCACTGATAGTACACCGCTGGTACTGTACAACTAGTACGCCACTATCACGTGACACAACAAAATCAAATTTTAAAAATTAATATCTTGCTTATTAAAAGGAATTTTTAACTCGGGTTTTCACAGGTACTCTTAGATATAACTGTTCTTTAAGAAAAATAAATAAAAAAAATATGAGAGAATACCCTATTATTTTGACATATGTCAATATGACAAATATTCAAATTATGTGCATTATTCCTCCTGTTTATTACTTTAGAATACAGTAGACCGTATTTAAAATGATAGGCTAACATTATCTATATGTATGAATGCAGAGCATTATATTTTCATTTTATTTTATTTTCATTTTGTAGATCGTTGTTGACAAGTCAGTATGGTAATAATATTGCCAAATAGATACAGTTATTACTTAGTTACCAACGTACTTTTGTACATGTAAACAATGGAATAATATCCTGAAACCGGTAAAATAATTAACACTTGGCTTAAGTTTCACAAACTAGGATTTATTATCTTTATCGCGATTTCGGCTTTTACGCCAGCTTCAGAAGATTGAGATATAATATATATATATATATATATATATATATATATATATATATATATATATATATATATATATATACAGACACAGGTTTAAGATTATAAACTATTATTGTTGGTCTTGGAAATACCATCCGAAGGGATCAACAAAAATTCCCTTTCGATAATATTTCCAAAATTTCTAAGTGGAGAACAGAACATCTGTTTGGTCATTCATCAGTTTTTCATTATGTTTAATGGCTTTGTCTATTTCAAATGCTTCAAAGAAATTTAATTTCGAACCTTTCTTTTCTAAGTGTCATATTTTTCAAGTTTTTAATTGCACAATTATTATTACTTTCAATAAGATGTGATTAGAATATGATTTTTATTTTTCCAATATCTCATATGTTCATTAAACCTAATGAGGAAACTTCTACCTGTCGCGCATGAGCGGCAAAGTGACATTTTACGTTGACAAAAGAGAACGCAAATGGCTACTTTCTATACAGACTGTAGAAAAATACCTTTGTAGGAATTTCGAAGGTAATAAAATATGAGAGGTTGATTTTGCCACCTCTTGTATTTTTAAGACATGGTTTCAATCACATAGTTATAAATTTATTACACAAAATTGTAAATTCAACTGACAACTGACAGTTAATATATTTGGAATTTTCTTGTTAAAATAAATAGTCGCTATTTCGTTGTCAAGGGTATCTAAATCACCGATTATCTAAAGTACAGCTACTTTTATTAATTATTGATATGACAGCTATGTATAAATAATGAAAAATACTTCATTTTATTTCTTTTAAAATTATTTATAAGGTACAGCACATTAACTACGTCAGTTCTATGTATTTTGTACAAATTCCACACAGAAAGTTTATTTTCAAATGATTCCATATTTCCTGTACATTACCTTCAGTTAGTTCTATCTATTTTGTACAAATTCCATGCAGAAAGTTTCTTGTAAGAGTCTATATATTTCCAGTAAAATTATAACTCAAACATATTATGTAAATTGCACTCTGACACTGACATTTGTCAATCAGAATTTTCTTAATGTAGTAGATGTTTCCATGTTTATAGCACAGCTGGCTACTTTGTGAAATTTAATTTCTTTATAATTTTTTAACTCTATATCCGTTGAATATGAAGTATAAAATGTAATCAAATCGTATTCGCAATCGAAATTAACGATAGAGGCGCTAATTTTCGAACAAGATGGCCGCCATACGATGTATTTGACATATGACAGTTCACATTGTTCACTGTGTTTCGTTGACTGTGTGTACAAACCGAGTTTAAAACCTTATATGAAGGCGATAAGTTAAAATATTTAATTTTTAATTACTATACTACTCACTCAGCTGTCACTTATTCAATATGGCGCTTGTACGATTTCTTTTCGTACTGATTTGCGCCACTAGAGGGAAAATTTTATCTACGATTGCGAATAGAGAATGAAATATTCTTAAATATTTATAATAACATTAAATGTGAAAGTGATATTTAACAGCATTTTTTCAAGAAAAACTGTTAAAATCTTCAAATTAGGGTACTTCCGGTCGACCAATTATAAACAAAATCTAATCAGCTCTTCATACGGATCTAAAGAAAAGGAATACGCAAAAATTATAAACCATACCTAAAACGTGCTTATTACCTAAAGGTGACGGAAGGTAAAAAAAAGTAATATTATAAGCAAGATATTTGCTGGTTTATTTCTAGATAGACACCCTATATAACAAATACATGTATCTTTATGTAAGTATGTGTTTATTTTGTGCATAGCCATAAAGTTATCGATAATTAATTGAAAGCGTTTAAAATATTGAGTAAAATGTTGTCATAAAAAATTTTATGTATGGGAAACTACACAATTACACAATTTTAAAGTCGGTTAATAAAAAATAATTTAAATCAAATCAGATTTAAATTTTATATCTTTTATTGAGGCTACAAATTGTTGATTCCAATGAAATAAGCAAATCTCTATAAAATCTGAAATTAATTGGAGAAAATTACATGTTGAGATTAATTAATTACTAGAAAAAGAGTCCAGCTCATCGGATCATCATGTCATCTGTTGAGCACTTTCGTTGTCTCCCTTCACCTTGCGTTGTTCGCTATCTCTTTCTCGCGCAGTAATATTACTACTAGGCTACTACTGCTTGTCTATATCTATAACTGTATCTGCGAGAGTGAACGCTAGACTAACGCTATGCTAGAAAAAGCTAGAAAGCTTCACCGGACTCTTTTCCTGCAACAAATCACTGCAAGACTTTCTATGCAACTAGTAAGCGGTGCATTTCACATTCAGTTTTTGTTGACTTTCGTTTGTTCGGAAGGAAGAGTTTCAGAGTAGAGATTTTGATGCAATTATTTTTTCTTGTTGCATTTCTTCATAGATTAGTTTTATTCCTGTTTAGACATGATTCAGCAATGTCTAATCCTGTTTGTGTGATAATCCTTATTTGGTTTTATAGCACAAGTTGTCTGTCGGAAAGATACAGCTTTTAACTTATGTTAAAATCAACAATCAACAAATAAGAATTTTCATTTATTTGCTGTTACAAAACAACATTTAAGTGTATGGTCAAATAATACCTCGAAGTGACAAAAAATTAACTATAAAAGACTTAATATGTGAGAAACATTTTATTCCGGATTGTATTGTACCTACGAGAATGAAAAGCTCCAAATAGCACTATAAAAATAAGTTTATTTAAAAATTGTTTGAATAGGCTATTTGCGTGGTACTGAAAACCTGATATCTATCACTAAATACCTAAAGTAAAGTTAAAAACGTATGTAAAAATATAAATTTTATTTAAAAAAATATGTTTTTTAATAAATTAAGAAAGAAGATTTTCTTTGACGTCATTATTTTGAAATGGAGAAAGGGATGCATATTAAAGAATGTAACTTGTAGATGGCGAACGAGTGCGAGTTTTAATTTGATTTTGACATTAGTTCATTTTTCTGTCACTGTCTCTCTTCTTTATTATTTACAATTTGCGTGGTTTCTGTGATTTTTATTACGTATTTCGATTTATTAAGCAGGATTTTGAAGGATTTTAACTTAGCTTATACTCGCAAATTGCAAACTAGTTGCGAATTTTGCCGTGAAAACGTACATTATTCAAAAATACAATGCTTCGTCGTATTTCACGTGTATACAACCTTCTGAGTCAACTTCCTATGAAGTCCTCGTCAGAAGGTGGCCAGCACAGCAGGTAATCACAGACGCGTTTCGCACTTCTTGGTGCTCATCAGTGTGATGTAACCTGGGGGCCTCTGTCTCATCCACAGAGGTGGAATCACGGAGCAGAGGCCACCCAACCTAGCTGTGCCAGCAACGGTCTTATGACCGTTCGCTACAGGTATCTGGCCTGTAGAAGGTAGTGTTAATACCCACAGAGCCATCTACCTGCAAAAGGCTTGACTGAGCCAAAATTGCAAATTGCAAACTAGTTGCGAATTTTGCCGTGAAAACGTACATTATTCAAAAATACAATGCTTCGTCGTATTTCACGTGTATACAACCTTCTGAGTCAACTTCCTATGAAGTCCTCGTCAGAAGGTGGCCAGCACAGCAGGTAATCACAGACGCGTTTCGCACTTCTTGGTGCTCATCAGTGTGATGTAACCTGGGGGCCTCTGTCTCATCCACAGAGGTGGAATCACGGAGCAGAGGCCACCCAACCTAGCTGTGCCAGCAACGGTCTTATGACCGTTCGCTACAGGTATCTGGCCTGTAGAAGGTAGTGTTAATACCCACAGAGCCATCTACCTGCAAAAGGCTTGACTGAGCCAAAATTGCAAATTGCAAACTAGTTGCGAATTTTGCCGTGAAAACGTACATTATTCAAAAATACAATGCTTCGTCGTATTTCACGTGTATACAACCTTCTGAGTCAACTTCCTATGAAGTCCTCGTCAGAAGGTGGCCAGCACAGCAGGTAATCACAGACGCGTTTCGCACTTCTTGGTGCTCATCAGTGTGATGTAACCTGGGGGCCTCTGTCTCATCCACAGAGGTGGAATCACGGAGCAGAGGCCACCCAACCTAGCTGTGCCAGCAACGGTCTTATGACCGTTCGCTACAGGTATCTGGCCTGTAGAAGGTAGTGTTAATACCCACAGAGCCATCTACCTGCAAAAGGCTTGACTGAGCCAAAATTGCAAATTGCAAACTAGTTGCGAATTCGCAACTAGTTTGCAATTTGCAATTTTGGCTCAGTCAAGCCTTTTGCAGGTAGATGGCTCTGTGGGTATTAACACTACCTTCTACAGGCCAGATACCTGTAGCGAACGGTCATAAGACCGTTGCTGGCACAGCTAGGTTGGGTGGCCTCTGCTCCGTGATTCCACCTCTGTGGATGAGACAGAGGCCCCCAGGTTACATCACACTGATGAGCACCAAGAAGTGCGAAACGCGTCTGTGATTACCTGCTGTGCTGGCCACCTTCTGACGAGGACTTCATAGGAAGTTGACTCAGAAGGTTGTATACACGTGAAATACGACGAAGCATTGTATTTTTGAATAATGTACGTTTTCACGGCAAAATTCGCAACTAGTTTGCAATTTGCAATTTTGGCTCAGTCAAGCCTTTTGCAGGTAGATGGCTCTGTGGGTATTAACACTACCTTCTACAGGCCAGATACCTGTAGCGAACGGTCATAAGACCGTTGCTGGCACAGCTAGGTTGGGTGGCCTCTGCTCCGTGATTCCACCTCTGTGGATGAGACAGAGGCCCCCAGGTTACATCACACTGATGAGCACCAAGAAGTGCGAAACGCGTCTGTGATTACCTGCTGTGCTGGCCACCTTCTGACGAGGACTTCATAGGAAGTTGACTCAGAAGGTTGTATACACGTGAAATACGACGAAGCATTGTATTTTTGAATAATGTACGTTTTCACGGCAAAATTCGCAACTAGTTTGCAATTTGCAATTTTGGCTCAGTCAAGCCTTTTGCAGGTAGATGGCTCTGTGGGTATTAACACTACCTTCTACAGGCCAGATACCTGTAGCGAACGGTCATAAGACCGTTGCTGGCACAGCTAGGTTGGGTGGCCTCTGCTCCGTGATTCCACCTCTGTGGATGAGACAGAGGCCCCCAGGTTACATCACACTGATGAGCACCAAGAAGTGCGAAACGCGTCTGTGATTACCTGCTGTGCTGGCCACCTTTAGCTTATACTCGTACAAGATTAAAATGACAAACGAAAATATTGGTTCGGCGTAATTCTACGTCATACACGGCGGTAATTTAAATATTAAAATTTCATTATTTTTTTTCTGGTCAATTAATGAAAATTTTGTCAAAAGAAAAAATATTGGTAGCAAGTTTTTATCGTTTCTTCTAAAATATCACGTTCGCGCCGTAATGTTATTTACAGATCTTTCATCTGAACCGTAACTGATTTTGTCAATTTTCTTGTAATGCACTAAACATTAAAAAAATCATTACAATTATTTGTAAAACGTAGTTATAGAAAACCGACTTTGAAGTTGAAGTCCATACTCTTAAATTTACATTTAACATATTACAAATTATACAAAATTGAAATTACAGCTTATAATAAATTCTTTCAAAAATTTACTAAATGTACCACCGGTGGTACACGCCGGCCCTGACCAAAGTACGTCGTGTACCACCGGTGGTACAAGTCGGCGCGAACGTGATATTAAATAAAAAAATGGCACGCAAGTAGCGCATTATATAATTCACATGAAAATATTATTACATTTAGATTCCTTTCCAAAGATGTAAATCAGTGAAAGATGCTACTCCAATCATTTTTCCCAATTGTTCCCTCATCCAACTCTGCCAGTACAATAGAACAAGACTTCTTAGAATAAATAATCTTCAAACATAAAAACCATCAAAAAATACAAATTTGGAATTAGAAACAGAAATAGAAGATTTACAAAATATACCAACACCTGTTACTGAATGTGGATATTAATCATTATTTAATAAAATTACTCACTCACAACTGGACGTCGTGTAAAATTGATGACAACAATGAAAATGAAAAATTATTTGTATTAATGGAAATTATTTCTAAACTATAAAAATAAAATAGATTGCTCATAGTATTAGTATTAGGAAGAAATGTATGCATACACGCATACACCAATAATTTGTTAAATATTTTAACCTTTTTATACATCCCCATCCCATAAACGTCAGTTTGACATAGGGCGGTTAGGGTACCTTTATACGGCCTAATTCACTAAGATAGTTGTTAACATAGTCGTTAGGTAACAACTGAGAGTTAACAACGATTTTTAGCAACTCTTGTAACAACTGTCATTCAATTGGTATTCAGTAAATACATAATTAACATTGTTAAAAACGGTCGTTCTGAACAATCGTTGTTAAATATAGCAGTGAAGTCATTAACAAGGGCGGTTAGGGTACCTTTATAACCAGGGTATGGCCATGGCGTGGCTCACGTTTCGTCCGCCACTACCGGACCGTCTGTTATATTGTGTTGTTCTTGCGCAAATTATTATGTATTTTCGTGGCTATTTGTTTTATTTTAATGAAAAAAACATTTAATTATCATTTTAGTATGTATTTAAAGTGTAAGTTATATTTTTTTATTTTATTTACTTGTGTAGTTTGTTAAGATACCTACCTACCACGATTACTGACATATTGAAAACAACTGTAAATTACCAATATTAAGCACAATCATTAAATTAAATTTTTAAAAGGAAAGTTTAGAATATACAATTATTATGTAAATAAGAACTACAGATATTAAATTAGATGTGATAGTAACAACCCATATCATATATTCAACATAACCTCTAAATGTACCTATGTCTTAATAATAATTGTGTATCTCTTAAATTAATTTTTATTACCTTTATAAATTCACAGTGTGATAATTTAATATTCTTTTTACCTCTCGCTAAGAGCGGTATTGTATTCATGCTAAAAATCGCATATCCATATTTTAGTGAATAAGCACGTTTTAAGGTTCCTAGAATCCGATTATAACATTTTTACGATGATGTCAATCTAACAATAATGGGAAGAGTTGATTAAGTTTTGGTAACAATTGGATAACCGGAAGTAGTAGTTACAAGAAAAAATCATCTAAATAATATTTATCGAAAATTTATGTAAATACTTATATTAAAGAACGTTAAATTCTTTATTCGGTAAATATAAAGTCATTATTATATCTTCTATAGATTTAGAGATAAAGAAATGCATATAAAATAATTTGATGTAAAAATTCTCAGATCAAACTACTTCAAGGCAAGAAATTCAAATGTTTGTAATTGACACATAAATGTCACTGTCAAAAATATTTGTATGCCACTGTCAAAAATATTTGTACATTATTATGAAGATTATGAAAAAAAAAAAAAATAAGTCAACAACGCGTAAAAAAGAATATAAAATGAATTTGCGAAAAATTGACGAATATAAAGAAAAAGAAAAGGAAAGTAGAAAAAGAAAATTTCAGGATATGGAATATAAAGAAAATGTATGTATTGTACATAATTTATATTAAAATATCCCATAGATTTTGCAAATATATGTGAGAATTATTTTGTAGTGAGACATGAATATATGTATTTGTATTTAAAAATATTTTTGTTTTATGCGTACAACCAGGTAAAATACCTGGCGAGGGGTTATGTGCTGGCCACATCAGATTTTTTAATATAATATCACATTTATTACAAATAAATAGGGAAATGAATTACCGATAATGGCGGTGATCTTGGACCATGGTCATACCCTGGTTATAAAGGTACCCTAAGGGCGGTTAAACTGTGGCGCCGCGTAGCGATTTTTCCGTAAGGTGTACAAATCGAGACCATATTTTTACTTAGCAACCAAGGGAAGTTGAATAACCTAAGTATTGTAGATTCAAATTAAAGCAAAATCTATCAAATTTTATCATCTTTTTCAAAGAAATCAAACAGATAAAGTGGTAATTCATCCAAATTTGTAATTTATGATTAATTTCAAATTTTAATATTCGTCCCACGCTAATATTAAACAACTTAATTTCCCGAACAAATATAATAATTCAAATTTGTTAAACAAATATTATAACCACTAAATAAATAATCCCACTCGTAATTAAATTCATATTCAACTCCTAAAAACCTACAGATACCAACAAATAATATTTGAAGTTAGAGTTCTCATCTAACATCCTCTACATCTCTTCACTTTCCTCGATGCATCCAACACATCAGCGTGCAGTTCTGTTCTCAGTCTGGGTCTGCTCTACAGTTATGCGTATGTCGGGCAGTGGACAACGAACCCGCTGCATTACAAGGCCACCCGGTGCTGTTGGCTGCCGGTGCCGGTTGCAGGCAGATATCTGCATTGCACACGGCTACAACTAGCAAAGATGAGAGAGAGACTGCGGATGGCGGATAGAATAGAGATGAGCTACGACGAGATGTTGAGGAATGGAGGATGGAAAAGATAATGCTACTTTTGTACTGCTTTAAAATACAAATGTGCAGTTCTAAATTTAATTTTATGCATCACATAACTGATAACTGCTTATTTAACAATTTCCTATAAGAACAGAATAAGTTTATTTATTAAAGTTTCTGGATTATGGTGCTATAGGCGGTGTGCACAATAGGATCCGGGTATGGCCATGGCGTGGCTCACGTTTCGTTCGCCATTACCGGGCCAGAGGGTGTTGTTCTTGCGCAAATTATTATGTATTTTCATAGCTATTTGTTTTATTTTAATGAAAAACAGATTTAATTATCATTTTAATATGTATTTAAAGTGTAAATAATATATTTTATTTTATTTACTTATGTGTAGTTTGTTAAGATACCCACCACGATTACTGACATATTGAAAACAACTATAAATTACCAATATTAAGCACAATCATTTAAATTTTTAAAATGTAAGTTTAGAATATACAATTATTTTGTAAATAAGAACCGCAGATATTAAATTAGATGTGATAATAACAACACATGTCATATATTCTACATAACCTCTAAATGTATGTCTAAGGGCCGGTATTTCCATCTCCGGATAAAGTTCAGGATAACTATCCGTCAGATAAATGATAAAATATCGCATCGAAATAAAAGCAGAAATGAAGTAAATTATATTGAATGTCATTTTTTGATGCGATATTGTTCATTTATCCGACAGATAAGTTATCCAGCACTTTATCCGAAGATGGAAATACCGGCCCTTAATAATAATAATTGTGTATCTCTTAAATTAATTAATTTTTATTACCTTTATAAATTCACAGTGTGATAATTTAATATTCTTTTATAATATAATATCACATTTATTACAAATAAATAGGGAAATGAATTACCGATAATGGCGGTGATCTTGGCCCATGGCCATACCCTGGTTATAAAGGTACCCTAGTGCAAAAAAGTAGTCAGCGCCGACAGCGGACAAAAGTGACAAAATGGTTACTCATTTATACATAGCAAGGTTATGTTTTATGTCAGAATAATTTTGCAATTTATATTTTATAAAATGTTTGCAATGAATGCGAATGATACGGCGTCAAATATTATGTGATGTGATTACCAATTGAAATTTCAAATTTTATAAATTTCCTAGAAGATTATATGGGGAACAGATGTATAAAAAAATAACTTTTCAACAGATATCTTCTACTAACATAAAAAATTCTTTTAGGTATACATATTTTCTCATTGTAAAAGATATTTATCGTATGAATAAAATTCCAACAATTGCAATAATGAATTATATTAAATGTGTTTCTTAAGTTAATATTTGAACAAGATATAATACAAGAAGCAGAAAATTGTCTTAAAATTGTATAACATTTGCAGTTGTATGAAATAAAAGTCCATTTTTGACATAATTCGTCTATTTATTATAGATTTTGTACATGTAATGTTAATGTTAAAGATATAAATTCACATGGTTCGTATTTTTTTATTTTCTTTTCCGAGCTTGTGCAACTGATTCCACTTAGAGCCTGGTCTATTTTCAATCAAGAATCTTCTTCATTTATTGCGAATATAAAAGAAAGATGCTGACATCATACACTGATACCGTGATATGTAGAATTTTTCTTCTTTCCAATCATTCAAGTTTTCCAACTTTTTAATCATAATTTCCATGTATTGTGCATCTTGTAACATTTAACTAATATTATAAATTGTAATATAAATTTAAATATGATAAAATGGTTTACAGAAATCACACATATTATGAGAAAAATTATATTTTCTGCCACAGTACCTTCGCTGGTATTTTGACTTTTTTGATTGTCACATCACATATATAGCATTTTAAATATTTTCTTTATTCATTTCAATATACTATGATGTATAATATTTATACACAATAGCAAAAAGTCAAAATAAAATTGTAAATTGTATCACTTTCTCGAAATGTCAAAATTGATTAGGTAATCAAAAATGCCAATGTAACCGTTAGAGGCACTGACGCTCAAATATCGCATTATATTGTGACCAACAAGAATGCGTAAGAATTAAACAAAGGACGAAAAATAAGAGTGTCCGTTTGTAATTTTGCAAGAAGCAAACTCCAAACTAGCCCCGCCCCCTTTTCGGACAAAAACAAGACAAGCCCTTTTTGTTTATAACAAGAATTAAAGATATTTTAACTTCATCTAAGATTCTGGAACTTAACCATTCCATTTGAATGTTGAAACTGTTTGATCAAAAAATACAACTTAGGACATGTTCTAAATATCAAGGTCATTTACTTCAAAATTTAGTTACTTCAAGGGATTATTTCATCCTAGGTTACATGCACTGTAATTTTTAATATTGACTTAAAGGTGTTTTGATAAATGTCATATTTGTTTTGTTTTGACTAAATTTCATAGTATTTTCAGTAAAGAAAAATGAACGCGCAAAATTAAAACTCACACTACAGACAAACCAAACGACAAACGCGGAGATATAATGTCAAACCAAAATAAAATGTAATTATGTTGCCCACTTATAAGCAAATAATGTTCATATAATTTGAACGTGTAAAGCGTAACCATTTGATCAAAATTATGTTGTAAATATTTGTCCAATAAAAGTTCAAATTATTTGATCATCTAAAGCCATCTTAAGAAAAATTATGACCACGTGTCTGTGCGTTTGGTCGCGAATCTGGGGAATCGAGGTCGATGCCGACCCCCGACCGATGCCAAAATAAATATGTCGAATTATAAATGGTGCACTCTCCACGCCAGCAATAAGTGGCCTGAGGTGACGCCTGGTAAACGCCCACACGGTACAAATGTCATTATCATTACGGAAATCTGTGTAGGTACAAAGCAGATTGGAACACCCAGCAATGGGTAATATACCGTGATGATATATTTATTTATTTTATTTCAGATTTTGTGAAAAAATCACGGACTTCACTGTAATTTGAACAGGACCTCCTATATCTAAAAGGATGTTCTGACCAACTGAGCTACAAGATCTCATTGAAATCAAAGAATATTTCAGATTCTTTTTATTATTTTTATAATTTTATTTCATCAGCATCAAGCAAGTTCCAAATAAAGCAAACGGCAAAAATTATGGATTGCAAATTTAAACGTTTTTTTTCTTTACCCCTGTCGTGCACTCTCTTCGCCAGCAATGAGTGCCCGTGAGGTGCCGCCTGGTAAACGCCCGCACGGTACAAATATGTCATCATCATTACCTGTATCTGCGTACAAAGCAGATTGGCACATCCAGCAATGGGTATGCTGTGATGATATATTTATTTATTTATTTACAATTATGAAAACAAATTTCAAAATTTCTGTAAATTGGTTACTAAAAGTTACACTTTACTAACTTGTTACATAAATAACGATTACAACACAAACTAATTTTTAAAAAACAAGTATTTTATGAACGGAAATTAATGAAAATTGAAAACAGAGATGAAATGAATTTACAAATATAGAATTAGATATTTATATAACATCCTATCTCTAAAAATAAATTCATTTATAAAGACCAGATTTAAATTACATTACAAATATTACATCATAAAATTTTGATGAAAATACTAATAATTATATAAAAGTTTATATTAATGATTAATATGTTGTTAAATAAATGATCAGTAAATATTAATATTGTGTTTAAGTTAGATCAGAATAGGCGATTCGGTTATGGTTTGTTTAAGTTTTGGTGAGGTTACTTTAGCTAAATTAGATTTAGTTAAATTACATTTTTGTTATAAGTTACTGATCATTTATTTAAAATTCTAAACATTTAAAAAATTGTTGAAAAAAAAACAAGTAAGCACAAAAAAATTAAAAATATAGTTGTAGTAAATTTGAGTATTGTAATTTCTCAGAAATATTATTAATAATATACAGGTATATCAATTTGTGCAAAATATTGTAAATCCACATATTAACTTTTAATAATATACTTAAAAATATTTTCTCTAAATTGATTATCAAATTTGCATAATACAAATTTATTATTAGCATATTTAAATTTTCCAAAAATTACAATTTTTTGCAGAACCAAAATTTTTTAATTTAGCTTGCAAAGTCAATTTCCCATTGCACATAAATGTTCGTCACTATACTGCACTGAATATACAAGGAAAATAAATCGCCTGAATAGCCGGCAACTATAATTACATTTGGGAATAAATAGCCGACTTGATCACCGCAAACAGCACAACTAATTTGTAATTTGGGTCACATAAAAAGCAAGAAAAATTGACAAATTTATGCAACCAGCACACCATGAGTGATATTTGGATAGCATAATTAACAATGTGAAAAATAATTGTTTCAATGAAAATTGGAGTAGGGCCCCGGGCATACCATTTTATAGTGTAATAAAAAATAACCATTTTTGCTGTCGGATGACATAAATACAGAGTAAAAAATATGGTGTCGCCAACATAATATCTCCCGCTATTACCTGGCAGTTTATTTCTTATAATATAGTCTAATCTAATCCAAGTAACTACATTTTTTTAAACCCCTCAACAGGATTAAATCCCAATTACAGAGTGGGTTCACATTCACACATATCCATGCCTTAGTGGGATTCGAACTCGGAGCCCCGAGGGCACTCATGACATGAGGCATTGCTCTTACCATTGAGTCACCGGAGGTATAATAAAATGAAGATTAAATTTTAAATACCGGGATAGAATAGAATACACTAATCCAAAAATGAAGATTAGCTTAAACATTTTTGTGAATCGTTAATTTTTATTAATCTAAATACATACCTACATATTTACTTATGCTGGAAACTGAATTGAATTCCTTTTCTATTGTTCTATTTACTTTTTTTATTTTTAAAACGTTACTAATATTATTTTGAAATGATTAGTTCTTTGATAGTGACATTTATCTGTCAGTTACATACATTTGAATAACTGCGTTTTGTTTGTTTAAAACGTAGGCTCCGGGATTTAAATTATAGATAATTTTATAAATTTATCCATAAAATATACAGAAAAAGTATTCATGCAAATCTGCAGAAAATTTAATAATCTTTAATTTTTATAATAACATTAATCTCGAAAAAATAACATTTAAAGGTATTTTTCGAAGAAAAACTATTTTGAGCTTCTAGTACAGTGCCATTTCCGGTTATCCGATTTACACCAAAATCTAATGGACTCTTTCCATTACAGAAAAAGTTCGAAATACAAGGTTTCAAAATTTTCTGAATGATAGTATTTGAGTTAGAGTGGAGGATCCACACACACATACATACACACAGATATCGTCGTTAAAATTGGATTCTAGGGACCTTAAAATGTGGTCATTTACCAAAATCTCAATATGCGATTTTTAGCACGATCCCTATACCACCCTTGCCAAGGGTAGCGGGAGGTAAAAATGTTCATAGAATAAATATAAACATACTATTTGAGTACCTGAGTAGGTACGGCACAAATTTTATTTAAGTTTTAATAATTAAAATTTGTTTTTTTTTATTTAAATCTCACATATTTCAAGACACTAGTCCATACCACATATACTATCAAATATTGCCTAATATTGTTGTATATTTCTATCTAATATTACATCAAACAAAAATAAGCTAAAGAAAAAATAAAATATAATCTAGTTCCTACCTTTATCCACTTTTATGAGCGCTGGCGATCCCTGGTGTCTACTCGCGTAAATCATCTGGTTTCCATTGTGTCCGCTAGAGGCAAGTTTCTCCGCTAGTAGCGGGTTCGCGGCCACGATATTAAACTTTCGCGCGAGCATCATTTTGCCGTGACTCATCGAGTTACCGCTACCCGACACAGGCGGCGCGTCTGTCGGGATGTTGTTGTTTTCTTCTTGCTGAAATAGATGGCGGGAGTAAGATTGAGTACAAAAAAGCGCGGGAAATGGGTTGACGATGTTTGTTACTTGTGTTACAAATGAGTTAAGCTGGTGGTTAAGACATTACTAAAATTGTCAAGGAGACCATAAATAATATAATAACTGACATAATACGTACATTAGGAGGCTATTTTAGCGGTGTATGAACTGGAAACAATGCGTAGGTTTTTCATTTTTACAAAGTTCCAAGTGTAAAATGATATTGGATTTTGATTTCCCCTTCTTTAGGGTACTTTATAGTCGATTTATAGTCTTTCAAATGGCGATGTTCATTTTTTTATCACTGTTTTGATGTAAAAATTATATTAGAAAGTTACACTATTGAAAATATTGTAACTTATCTAGGCTCATTTGTTTCAAACAGCAAAAATGCTACAATTATTAATTTTTTATGTTCAAACAACTCTTGTGACAATGAAATAAATGAAATCATCAATCTGGTTTTATCAATTGTTTATTTTTAAGTTTATTTTCTTTATTTTTATTAATATTTTTACTATACATACATATGTACTTAGCATTGAAATATTTTTCAAATATCGTTTTAAATATGTCATTGCCTACTATGACGTCTATAAAAAATATTAAAATTATGAAATACCCATGACCAAATTATTGTTTTTAATTGTTTTATTGCAATAACCATTGTTTTTAACCTATAAATTTAGTATTTGTTGTATTTTTATTTTTTGAAATAAAAATAAATGTTACATATCGTTGGAATGTTAAAATGGTTCTCTTTTCAGTCGCGTAATCTTCCATTATTGCGTCCAATATAAAAAATAAAACTTAGACATTCTAACTTGAAATCCAACAAAAATAAAAATGAGCATCGCCATTCGAACGAGCATAAAGTGTCCTAAAGAATTTCAAACGAAAAACTTTTGGCTATATCTAGTACCCTAGGTTTTTTTTTCAAAAAACGATACTACGATACTCTACAATGGTCTCCTAACTTTTGTCTAAGTTTCGAGATCCCATGCAAGGCGCGTTTTTTGCATATTTATCTAAACTGTTCAAGTAGATAATATTGTAAAATTAATAGCGTTTCCATTTTATATTAAGTGCGAACTTTTTTGAATTGAGTGCATAACTCCTTTTCCATGTATATAATCAGTGCCGCACTAGCTGAGTTTTACGTGTTTCATTTATACTTACGTTTCGAGCGAAGTGAACCTTACATAGTGCGCACTTTTCTGCACTTACTACGATCGTTAGTTCTTGCCAGTGTAGTCTGTCAAATTTATATATTTTCATATACCGGGTATAAAAATGGCGAATAGAGATTACAATGTTTTTTTTTTAAAACTGCTGTATCTCTTTACCTATTCATTTTAGCGCAAAAAGGATAAGACTTATAAGTCGATCAGAAATTAAAAAGGCATTTTCTAAAGGCAACTTACATGATCATTCATATTTCACGAGATATTAATTAAATAAAATTTAATGTACTTTTGGAAAAATCGTTAGAGCTTTGAAAAATGAAACAAATACCTAAATAAATCATTTTGATATTTGTTGTATAAATTCCGAACAAATTGAGTTTATACCTAAAAGATATTATACAACAAATAAAAAATGTTAAAGTGAATATTTTATTCAGGTTACTTGTTTCATTTTTCAAGGCACTCTAACAATTTTTCTAAAAGAACAAGAAATATTATTTGATTAATATCTCGTGAAATATAAATGATTAAATTGCCTTTATAGGATGCATTTTTAATTTCTGAACAACTTATATTCTTACCCTTTTTGCGTTAAAATGAATAGGTAAAGGGTATAGCAGTAATAAAAAATAACATTGAAATCGCTATGCGCCACTATTCATTTCTACACCCGGTATAATATTATACGTGGCAAATTTTTGCCGGAAAATTTTTCAGATTGTTACAAGAGCTGGTTGCCTAGTAATGTATTGAGTAGCATTGACAAAAAAACCACGAGTTGCAAACGAGTGTTTTTTGATAAATGTCACGAGATAAATTAGCAACAGGCTCGAGTAAAGTAATCGGAAAATTTTTCCAGGATAAAATTTAACCACGAATGGTATTCGGATGACTATTACCAAAATAAAAATCAGGTAATCATTTATATATTTTTTTTTCTTGACAAAAATCTTCTAATTTTTATTGTTTTGAGGTGTTATGTTTAAGTTTGCTTTTTCAACGTTTTAAATAGATTCCTGTCCGAATTGACCCGTTTTTTATTAAAAATGATAACACTGAAAATATACACACTTTAACAGATATGTAAACAGTATGTTTTTAAAACGTCACTTTGACAGATATGTAAACAATATGTTATTAAAATGTCAAAAAAAAAATTCGCTCATCAAAGCTCACTTGTAAAAATATGACATTTTATTGACTTAAAGGCTGCGTAAATTTTTTTGTGACGATGTTTTGTCGAAATGAATTTTGGTAACTAGGAAGAATTCTGAATATGGATTGGCTTATAAATTTATGAGTGTAATAGTCAATGGACCTTTCCAATTTAAAGAGATAGAAGATATGCGCCATGGAGATCTGCGCAAAGTAAGAAAAACTGAGATCTATGGCGTTTGTTTCTAAAAAATTTAGACGTAAAATGTGAGAATATCTCAGATAACTTTAAAAAATCTTATCGAAATAAGTTACAAAAGCTTTTATTGAAGTTAAAATGTATAACGATACAAATTTTCACTGAGAATACAGGTATTTTAATGACTGCAATATTTTTGACGGTTCGTTTGACAGCCCAACTGGCAGTTGTTCGCGCCATTTTTTTACTTGTGGTTAGTTACGGTATGATATGGTTAATGGTGGCGCCAAAAATCGTTGGTTCACTTGTTGACACCGTACTTGGTGGTTATGTATATTCTGCGACATTTAAAACTGTCAAAAATAGTGTCTGGCAATTAAAATGCATTAACGGAGAAAGATAGTTTTTTCCATATTTGTCCAAAAAAGAGTCAACGAAAATAATGTCACCCTGTTTGACATAAGACCACGACACCGACTGTTTTGACTTTTCAAAAAAAGACATGTTAAAAAGAGATAGAAATAGTGAACAGAGAGCTGACCCGACTCCCAAACCCGTTCAGCTGTGAGCACTGATCCAAGCATACCAGGCATGTGGTTCCTAGCGCCCGAATGTGTGAACGTACCTGAACGCAACATACCGCAAGTGAACGGTTGTCGCCCGAAATCACTTTTACTATTTGCAGCGATAGAAAGAGATAGCCGTTAAATTGAAAAGGTCCATTGTAAAAAGTATCTGTAAGTATTCTCTGGATGTAAAAAAATAAGTCTCTACAGTCCGAATCTTATGTAGTAATTGTAATATCCATTGATACGCAAAATCTATTTGATAGTGACAGCTAACAAACTTGTACTGGACTTTTGTAACATGTTTTATTTAAAATGAGCTATACGCATGTATTGTAACAACTAGTGCCGGGCATGACTTCATTAGCTGCACTAAGGGCAGAACTAAATAAATATATAAATGGAAACGCTATTACATTTCGCGTTTAATCTTGGAAAATTGTTTAGTTTTCAGATTACAAAATGTAAATTTAATTATTGTTTTCTTTGTAAAATAAATATATTTCTCCCTCACCTCAACCTTGATCTCCGCGGTGCCAAACTCCCCGAACAAATCCAACTCTATCGCATCCCCCAGCTGCTTGAAGATGTCCTCCTCGTCCTCGGCGCCGGGCACCAAGGACGTGAGGTCGGCAGGCGAGAGCTCGTTGAGCACGGGCTGCGGGGCAGGAGGCGCCGGCTGCTGGGCGTCCAGACACGACGCTAGCTCGACCATCTTACCGTCGTTGTCCGGGCACCACAGCAGGTCGTTGTCGATGAACGGCATGGTCAGAGACATTGGGATGCCGGGGTGGTTAGCGCATAGATGAAAAATATCTGCAAATAAAGAGAAGTTATTTTAGATGTATAAATATAAATTGTAGTTTCTTTTCTTTTAGGGCCGGTATTTCCATCTTCGGATAAAGTGCTGGATAACTTATCTGTCAGATAAATGAACAATATCGCATCAAAAAATGACATTCAATATAATTTACCTCATTTATGCTCTTATTTCGATGCGATATTTTATCATTTATCTGAGGAATAGTTATCCTGAACTTTATCTGGAGATGGAAATACTGGCCCTTATTAATTTAAAATGTATCACAATGGGGTCCTGCACCATAACAAAAAATAATAAAATGTACACGTTATACTTAAAATATTACTCAATAAATAGCGATTAAGATGAAAAAAAAACAATTTTTTAATAATTATTTTGCGAGATATGTGACGTTTGTTTTCAGTGTCACTGTGACGTCACATTAGTCATTAGTGCTGTCTTTCTCTCGCTGCCTACTATAGTGTTTGTGCGAGAGAATGATATAGCAATAGGTATCGCTCGAGGTATCGCTACAGCTACTAGATAATACATAGCTGACTCATCCGCCATACTGGAGCCAAAGTGAGCGCAGTAAATTATGAAATAAAAGAATATTTTTTATAAGTTTATGTAGTACACTATTATTCACGAAAGATGACTATTCAAGGTCATTTGTTCGAAAAAAGAATACACATGACTTTATAGCAGTAGCTTAGCAATATTTTGTATTAGAAAGAGAAAGATTATTTGACCTATGTCTATTTAATTTATGTGGTGTGGCAGATATACGTAAATAGTAGCATTACTTTCTAACACACTATAAATAATAATGACAAATGTCGTAGTATTACAGATACCTAATTATCTACTACACTGCCCTCTGTGTTAATATTTACCCAGTGGCGTTGACGTTTAAATCAAATTATTATTCCTTGGTTTATAAGTTAAGTCTATGTTTTTGTACTTTGTAAAAACATAAGTGAAGAACATAAATCTTTCAGAAAGGCATTATTTAGAAAGAGAAATTACTCTTATTTTTTCAGTTCAAATGTTTCCATAAATATTTCATGTTGCACGCCTATGCAAACTAAATGCAATGAAGTTATCTGCAAGCAATATTATATCAGACGGCGCACAGATGACCTTGAATAGTCATCTTTCGTGAATAATAGTTTAACTATTTTTCTTATTTAAATTTAACTTCTATATTTGCCGTATTATATTTTTTTAAAATAATAAAACAAGAAAAAATACTGTTTGTTAATATTTTTGAAGTTAGAGAAAAATATATGTACTGCATAAGTAGGTACTTCTAAAAAGTATAACCATTTCTCAAATGATTTGCACAATTTGGAGCAGAACAACCTGTCATTGTAGATAATTTCTATGATTAATAATACTGTTACACTGATATTGAATGACTGAAGTGGCTCCATAATGGCTGACGAGTCAGCTGTAATTTATCTAGTAGCTATAAGTATCGCCGTGACGTCATGTTGACATTAAAAATCATAAGCCGTTAAACTAAAAACAATTAAGACTATTTAATACCACGAATTGCTTCAAAATTAAAAGAACTTTCATTTAAAATAATAAAAAAATGCAGGACTCCATTTAACTATTTCAACTTCAATTTCAGAAAATGTAAATTTAATTTTAGAAAAAATAACATCTATTTCAGCTTGATTGGCACACCCAACAATGGGTAATATGCCGTGATGATATATTTATTTATTTTATTTATTTCAGCTTCCATATTTATTAAAAAATAATAAACTGAAGCAAAATTAATGCCAAATATGTAAAGCATACCATGACTGTCACTTTTATGTATGGGCATGTACGTAAGTTTTTATACAAAAATACATTCTGAAATTGAATTTAGTTTTTCTGATATAGAATTTACTTTTTTCTGAAATTGATGTTACTTTTTCTGAATTTGAATTTTCATTCTCTGAAAATGAAGTTGGATATGTATAGTATTAATAAGTACCCCTTTAAACATAACCTAACCTAATAGACTAACAGGTTACTCAACATGTAAATTTTAATTTTATTTAGACTCCATGCGGTTTCGTGGCCGCGTGCCTGAGTGTCTGGTTGCGAATTTGGGGAACCGGGTTCGATCCTGACCGACGCCAAATATTTCAAATCTAAAATGGCACAAAATTAACCCGTGGTGCACTCTCCACGCCAGCAATGAGTGCCCGTGAGGTGACGCCTGTTAAAAGCCCACACGGTACAAATATGTCATCATTACCGAATTCTGTGTACAAAGCAGATTGGCACACCCATAGCAATTGGTAATATGCCATGATGATATATTTATTTATTTATTTTTATTTATTTAGACTCCACAATATTCATTTTTAAATTGATATATTAATCTGCTTGGACACCAAGTATTTGTATCGACATACATATACAATACGTATGAATTAATATAAGATTATAGATTATATGTACACGTATTAGCATTTTTTGCTCAATTAATAATATCTTAGTGTGTGAATAATCAATCAAGCTACATAAATTTAGAAATAAATAACAAATATTTATCTATAATTATAAACAGTGATAAATACAACTTTCAATGCTAAATCCAACAAAAAAGCCACTTAATGTTAATGTTAACTTTCACCTTTAAATTAAAATTATAAATAATTTAACCTTTACTAATAATTCACACATGTTAGAAATTAATAATCCACGTTCCCAAAAAGTGAAATTAAATCTGAATTAAAAGAATTTCTCCGTTAAGTCTCAATTAAAACCAAATTCAATCGACGTCAATTACTGTGAAAATAAATCACAACCGTCAAAAACTTTCAGTTTTTAAACGACTTTTTATCTTAAAGAAAGTTCAACGGCCTTGGCAAAAAATCTTAGAAAACAAACTCGGCAAATTAAAAAACATCTTATCTCTTTAATTGGGCTAAAATTAAACTCAACATAATCACATTAGCTAGAATTTGACCAAGAGAGAAAAATAGCAACTTTCACATTAAGCCCCAGGGAACAAGTGAAAGTCTAGGTAAACAAACTCTGACAACGTTAGATAGATATAACTGGGAATGATGTTCTTTTGTTCTCAAAACTTTACTGAAATTTGCTTTGTGGATGAATAATTATTTTTGGATATAGTTTTGGGAGATTTGTGTTTGAAATGTTGGCAGCATGAACGACAGATATGTTATGTGGGTCAATGACTTCGCGGAAGTAAAATATATTTATTAATCCTGTACAAACAGGTGTCCTAAAAAGCGCGCTCTACGCGGGGATCTCCAGAACTATAATGGCTGTTTGCAACCGCTTCTGCAACATTGTAATAGTAAGTCGTAGGATAGACTATACTACTAGACTGAGTTTACAATGCTACGCGTTTGTGCCGAATTGAACCGATGGACACCATAACGAGACGCTAATTGAAGTGCGCGAAATTTAAACTTAGGAAAAAATATGTTTTCTGAAACTACAAAATATAGATATTGTATACACTGTAAAAGCTGAAGGCAATCAAATTCAATTATAAAATAAATTTATACATGAAACAAATAGTGAAACAAACTTTGTAAACAAATACTAAACTAAGAAATAAACTTGAAAGACGCTGGCTAATAGAACTGACAGATTGCTGGGCTGCCAACATAATTTAAATAAAATTCACTACAACTAAAGCAAATATTTATTATAATAGGGGATTATAGCACAATCGAATTAAGAGTAATTAGTAAAAAATAGTGAAAGTGTATGCTTAATAATGGTCACTAGACATAGACGAAAATATAAAATTTAGTCGCGAATCTGGGGACCCGGGTTCGATTCCGGCTAGCACCAAAATTATTCCGAATTTTATATGGCACGAAAGAGACATTCTCCACGTCAGCCCGTGAGATGACGCCTGGGAAACGTCCGCACGGTACGAATAAGTCATTTATAAATAAATAAATAAATATATCATCACGGCTTATTACCCATTGCTGGATGTCCCAATCTGCTAAGTCATTTATCGTTACCGAAATCTGTAAATAGAAGCACATTCACACCCAGCAATGGGTAATATGCCATGATGATGTATTTATTTTTGCGAATGTCGCCAAGTGTGAAATAATACTGGATTTTTGTTTATACCTATTGCGTTGCGCGTTGCGGGCACTTTTTTTAGCTTTCCTACAATGTATAACATATCTATTGGATTCAAACTGCAAAATTGCAACAATTGTTAATTTTATATACCTAAACCTACCCACTGAAAATAATTATTCTGGATTTTTATGATCATATATGTGGCGTCAAGATAAAGTTATATGGTCATAAATATTTTTGGGAAACTAATATACTTAATTGTTGTTAAAATATATAATTTTATAGTTCCAAGTATCGTGTTTGTTTCGAAATAATATCTATAATTTATCATGCATCATAAAGTACTTTCATTTTAATATTATATTATAAATATAAATTGTTGAATTTATAGTAAGTAAAAGCAAATAAAATATTTACTTATTTCATTTTACTAGCTAATAAATGCAAAATAAGTTTAAAATAACGTAAAAGTTACATCGCGTAAAACAGAAAGTGAAATGACTTAATAATTTCTAATAGTTTAACTTTTTATCCATTTCCGAGAAAGTGAATAAATTTCTTTTCTTTAAGCTGAGTAAATGCAAAACTACTATGATGCATTCTTGCACTTTTATTGCAAATTACGCAACGCTGCAGTTTCCCTGAGGTCTTTGACACTTGACGTAAACAAACACACTACGTGTATAATCAATCAAGTTTCAAATTACCCGCGCGCGATTTCCTTCCAAACAAAACAAACACACGTTGCTTCGGTTGCTAAGCAACCAACTGACAGCTGTTTGAAAATGGCGGACCAGCCAACGTGCAGCAAGACTGCGGATGTGAAAAGTGGTGAAACAAGTGACTATGATCCGTGTTTGGACTTCTATAGTGAATTATTTGACCCTCTGAAGGCCTTACAAGCTGCTAATATTAAAATACCAGTGCCTAACGCTCCGGTGTACGATAATTTAGCGAGATATGAAGTAGAACAGAAGCGCGCAGCTACTGCTACATGTGATGTGAAGGTTAAACAGGAATCCGCGCCAGTTTTTGAACGGAAGTTCGCGCCGCATCAAAGTAAGATGTTTACCAATATTTGAATAGAAAAGTATTTATAAATATAAATATTTATGGAATAAATAAAGTTTCGGACTGGCAGTCAATATTACAATTTATTCACGCATAATTTTTTGAATAAATATTTATATTATTATTTTTATATTTGAATGTCTTTATTTACTTACATATGTGGGTAAAATAAAAGAGACAATAATAAATAAATAAAAAATTGTGCTAATGGACCTTTCCAATTTAAGGGCTATCTCTTTCTATCGCTGCAAATAGTAAGAAAATGGTGCGAACAACTGCCAGTTGGGCTGTCAAACGAAACGTCAAAAATATTGCAGTCATTAAAATACCTGTATTCTCAGTGAAAATTTGCATCGTTAGTCATTTTACCTTCAATAAAAGCTTTTGTAACTTATTTCGATAAGATTTTTTAAAGTTATCTTACATTTTACGTCTAATTTTTTTAGAATCAAACGTCATAGATCTCAGTTGTTCTTACTATGCGCAGATCCCCATTGCGCATATCTTCTATCTCTTTAAATTGGAAAGGTCCATTTTATGCCATCACTAAATTTTACTGTTGCGTTCTAAAAGAGAAACTTATAATTTATTTATTTTCCTCATTTGATTGTTATATCTATACTATCAGAAAACATAAATAACAAACATTTTAGTGTTAATAATACGCTATTTTGTCTGCTAACGGCTATATATCAAAAATAAAATAAACAGAAAATGTAAAAAATCTGTGCATGTTGTTGATTTGTTTGTTACCCAAGCCCAAGCATATTGTTAGACATTTAATTTTATTGGGCTACTTGGTTAGTTCAATGAAATATGAATTTTACAAACCCAAATCCAAATCGTAAAAGAATGGAGTGAATATACTTTTATTCATGTTCTCCTAATACTAATATACGTACATAACCTGTACAACCAATCTATTTCAAAACAATGCTAATTAATTATTTCTTCTACATATAATCTTCCTTTAAATGCTTTCAAACTAATTTCTGGGTGGCTTAAAAACTTTCTAAGCTGTCAAATAATTTCTGGTAACTTAAAAACTATTGCCCAAGATGCCAAATTAATTAGTGGGGGACTTAAAAATTGTAAAATTAATTTCATATTTCCGGGTGACTTAAAACTTAACAAATTTTAAATCCATGATACGAAAATGCTGTGTGGTCAAATCCATATTATCACTCACAATGATATTTTAAAAAATTAATTAGCCAAGTGCTAAGAATTTCAAATGATAGATAAATAACTGTAAAATGATAAGAGTAAATTTATTTTCCACGCCCAACCTAATTTTCTTATTCTCAGTAATTCTAGTGACACCCTCGTACTTTTCTGCCTTCCTACACTTTTAAATTTCTTAAGAAATGAAATTGCTTGCTGTAGAAGTCAGCAAAAGCCAGATCATTATAATAAAGTGAGACATAAAATTGAGTATGTTCTTCTTAGTTTTAAAAATCTGATGTGGCCAGCACATTACCTTCCGTCAGTTCTATGTATTTTATATAAATGTCATACATAAAGTTCTTTCCAAAAGATTATATTTCTTGTACATTACCTTAAGGCAGTTGTATGTATTTTATACAAATTCCATACAGAAAGTTTCTAACAAAAGATCCTATATTTCCAGTAAAATTATAACATAAACCTACTGTCAACTGCACTTGACACTGACACCTTTCAATCAGAATTTTCTTAATGTAGCAGCTGTTTCCAGAGTTATAGCAAAGCAGACTAATATATATGATATTTAATATCTTTATAATTTTTTAACTCCATGTCCATTTAATATGAAGTATAAAATGCATTAAAATCGTATAGAGAATAAATAATTCTTTAATATTTATAATAACATTAAATGTGAAAAAATTATATTTAACACCGTTTTTTCAAGAAAAACTGTTAAAATCTTCAAATGAAGGTACTTCCGGTTGACCAATTATAACCAAAATCTAATCAGCTCTTCACATGGATGTAACGAAGAGGAATACGAAAGAATTATAATTTTTGGAATTATAGTATTAGAGTTATCGCATTAGAAAATTTTGTCACACACAGACACACACACACACACACACACACACACACACACACACATACATACACACACACACACACACACACACACACACACACACACACACACATACAGACATCATCGTAAAAATAGTAAAATCGTATTCTAGGGACCCTAAAACGTGCTTATTCATCAAAAACTCATCACCGAATTTTTTGACCAAAGACAATACCTTCCTTACCTAAAGGTGACGGAAGGTAAAAATGGACTATCTTAAAGAATAAAAACATTTTGTAAAAACATAATCATATACATACCAGCACCAATGAGAGGGGCAAATTTCAGTGACACCAACACCAAACACATATTATAATCAAAATAAACTATAACACAAAACTAAACCACACATTTCTCTTTCTAAATCACACCCCCAACGCACGATTAACCTATCACCCAGCTCGGAAGCAATTATAATAATATCTCTCATAATTAGTTACCTTTAATTAACTCTACATAATGACTTTCCCGCGTACAGATGCCGGTAAATTGACTTGTCTGTTCTACTCGTTTTCATTTTCATTCGGTGCAATGTCCTCGCACTGAACGTAGTCATGTCAACACTACAAAAGTCACTTCAACTGTTCATCAATCAACAGGAGAAAAGTTTTTGACAGTTGGTGAATTTAGTTCGCGCGGGGGGCGCCAGATGGCGGAAGTAGTATGGCGTGGAAGATGAGGGTATCAGGAGAGCAGAAGTTTTAGGAGTTCTGCAGTTTTATTTATGAATCTTTTATTAATTTTTGTTATGTATTTTGATTTTCTCTATGAATGTCATGTATGGAATTTGTTTACATGAATTTTATAGACAGCGGAATAGACAGTAAAATCTAATAATAATAATAATAATAATAATAAATTTCTAATATAGTAAGTTGTAAAATAGTAACTTTACACGGATTCTAAGAAAATTCCAATAAGATGAGGTATGAAATGAACATCTTCCATATTTAGTTTAGTACTTGTAACTAATTACTTTAAAACAAAATATAATTGCTCATCTTTTCACCAGCAATTATCTTTTATGTCTTCTTTAACTGTTAAATTTAAACCATTTATAATTTGAAGAAAGTGTTTCTTCTCCAAGTTTTTGTTTGTGAGATAAAAAACTAAACAATTCAAACTGCGTGCAACTCAGAGAATGTACACAACGCAGTGGTCAATTAAATCATTAAAACGCTATCAGAGACCGAAATTGTTGCTCGTAGCCTTGCATTCGGCATTTAGAATAGTAATTCGGAATTCGAAATTATGTGCGAGAGTAGTAGCATTGAAGAGAATAATTAATTTCGAAAGTGAACAGTAGTAATTTTATAGTTTTTGTCAGAGTATACTGTAAATTTACGCTGCGTTCAGAACCAAATGATTTTTACTTTTAATACGCATGCGCAAACTATCAGATTCCGCGTATGTATATTGTTTCTTGTCACATGTCTGCACACATCACATTTGTTTACATCAAGACTTTTGACAGAAGATAACTGAACCTCCTGAAGGGCTTATTTGCGATTCATTTGACGTTCAGCAACTCTATGCGCTTGCGTTACATCAAATTGGAATTGAAAAGTTTGGACTCTGCAAGATTGGATTTGGGAAAACACTATAATACATTTAGTTTTTCATTCATTATTTATTAATGACCATGAAAATTACTTTAAATATAAACATATTTATATATTTATAAATAATGAAATTGATGAATTTATATGATTCCAATTGTTAGGTTCGGTTAGCGAGCTCAAATCTTTGAGAACAAAATGAGGGTAACATGTTAACATCTACGTCATAGAATATTTAAAAAAAATATTACAGTTGCCTATAGGCATATACCAGAACTTTCGTTGTAATTTTTAGTACTAAAGAGATTAATTTCTTTAGTAGCTGTAGGATCTAGGTATATGCTTCATTTAATAATTTTGTTGGGCATATTTTTTTGCTGTAATTTATAACAAAATGGTATTTGGAGTATAATAAAAATAAAATTGAATTAAATTCTTTAGTATTTTTATATATTTCGGAAGTCAATGACTTTTGACAGTTAACAAATACATTTAATTATCATTGATTATTGTTATTACTTTTCATATTATTTGGTTCATAGAGACATGTAAATTGATAACTTAACTGTTAATTTTTATTTCTTTCATCTCATTATTTTCTCAGTTCTAAGATAAAAAAGATTTCGATAATGACGATATATACGAGTATCTGTACCGTTAAAGGAGTTTATAGTATGACTAGCGAATGAAAGTTGACATTTGTTTAGATTATTTAATAAATGTGGTTTCTTTTGAAAACTTTTCCCTATATTTGATTTGAAAGGAAACTGGCCCTTATGTATTCCGTTACAGAAGATTAGAATTGGACTCAATACCAGGAGGCATTTAAAATGACCTTAACAACAATTTAATATCGCAAATTCTAGTTCGTTCGTCTCAGGTGTAAGCAACCCTCGAGTCCGAATTACTGTTAGAGGAAATTAAAAATAATTCTATTTCATAGAATTGACAAACTAAATAGTTTAAAGATCCAAATATTTTGTTATAATCAACATAAACGAAAAATGTTTAAAATATTTTAAACGCACCCCTGTTTTGAAATTCAATTACCCTAGTCGGCCATCTATTTGCAGCCAGACATAGTAATGTATTACTGTGCTTTCCTAGTCCAGTATTTAAATGGGTTCATGCAAAAATTTCATACATGAATATTTCGTACAATTCTATTCTTCTCTAAGGTTTCAAAAGAAACCACATCTTTGAAATAATTTATATAACAGATTGATTGTTTTAGTCTCTTTAAAATGTTTCCTTTTTAAGTATAATCATACACACTTATCAGAATCCAATAGAAAACAAGGTTACATATGATATGTTGATATTTTTTAATTTTCAAGATTTTTTCTAACAAACTTATCGTTTCGTGGTTTTCCGATTATTACTTGAACGAAGGTTAGAATTTTTGATTAGGAATCTGTTTGGGATAAAACCAAGGTTTATTTTTATTATTATGCCCGATCGTAGGAAAATAGTTATTTTTTAAGACACTAAAACTATTTTTTTTTCTACAGCAAATTTTAAAGAAGTATAAGAAAATTCAGTTATAAACTAAATTATTATTAAATTTTATTTTAAAATTTAATGTAAGTTGTGATTGTAATAGATTAGTAGGTACAATATATTTTTTAAGCTTTGTGGCTATGATTGTCAAAAAATATCAAATGTCAAATCTCGCTAAATAAACGAACAGAAACGATTGTTAAGAATATTATTTTTATACATATAATTTTGAATTTAAAAGTAAGAATAAGAAGAAGAAGAAGAAAAGAAATATGGTACTATGGTAGTAAAGTTAGAAAGAAATAGAAAATATTTCATAATTGTCGATTATTATTATTTTTTTTGAAGTGTTGGGTCATTCTGCTCACCTAATAAAATTACAATTATGACATTCGTTCTTTAATGTACCTACTTCAAAATCTGTTGTAGAAGGAAGAATATTATAATATTTTGTATCTAACTAGCTTTTCAAATATAAGGAGAATATTCTATCAGGGAAAATAAGTTGAAATTAAATAAAATTGATGTTTCCCAATGAAATTGAAATGAATGCCCCATTTTCTTAACAATTTGCCCCTTGTGACGTACGCTACTGCGTGGCCGGCGACCACGCGCTCGGGGCATTGACCTACCGGTAACTTCGCTAACCTTTCTCTCACTCTCTCCGGTTCTCCTCTCCTCTCTCGGGCTCGCGTGCGCCTCTCAACCCGGCTGTATTATCACGCTCGCACGTGACCGGCACGTAGCGAGAGAATGAGAATGGACGAATGAGAGAATGAGACGAGAGGAGAAAGAGAATAGAGATGAAGAGAGGAGTATTTTTATACTCTGACGTAAGAATTTTGGCAAGAGAGGAAAGAATTTCGGAGGTTTCAAATATTTCGGGGCAAAGACAATTGATGGTGTTAACGTACCAAATGTTTGAATTTGCCGCCAAATTTATAACATACCTAAAAACAACTTATTTTTCATTGTTAGTTAACGCAGGTTTGACGTTAGCCGTGTTTTATAAAACGACGGATTTTGTAATCTGGCTACGACATACGTACAGGGTCTAACAATATTATTCGAACACTTTACTTTTATCAGTAAAATGTATACTGTATTTCAGATAATAGACTTGGTGGCGCTGCACAGCGAGACTGTTTTACAGACATAAAACTTATGAATTAGTTTTGTTTTGTACACGACATAAAAATGATATTTAACAGCGTTTTTTCAAGAAAAACTGTTTAAATCTTCAAATTAGGGTATTTCCGGTCGACCAATTATAACCAAAATCTAATCAGCTCTTCATTTGGATGAAGTGAAAAGGAATACGCAAATTTGATCATTTTTAATTCTTTAGTAAATAAACAGTTACTAAAAAATTGTTAAATCGATTATAAAGTCAAAATGGAATAAACAATATACCTGCTTACATATCGCTATTGTAAACTTGGTTTGTGTTTAGACCAATCAGAAAGCTGGAATCGTAAGCCCTATTTTACTTCTAAGTCCATTCTTATCTGAAATACAGTATAAAATAAAACGGGTTTCCAAAAACAATACATTAAAAAAATCTGGCCAGCACATTACCTTCCGTCAGTTCTATATATTTTGTACAAATTCCACACAGAAAGTTTCTTGCAAAAGGTACCATATTTCCATTACTTTACCTTCAGTGAGTTCTATGATGTATTTTGTACAAATTCCATACAGAAATTTTCTTGTAAGAGATTCTATATATTTCCAGTAAAATTATAGCACAAACACTGACATCTTTAAATCAGAATTTTCTTAATATAGTAGATGTTTCCATGGTTATAGCACACAGCTCGCAGCTTTATAAAATTTAATTTCTTTATAATTTTTTAACTCTATATCCATGGAATGTGAAGTATAAAATGTAATCAAATCGTATAGAGCATAAAATATTTTTTAATATTTATAATAACCGAGATAATAACATTAAATGAGAAAAATTGATATTTAGCATCGTTCTTTCAAGAAAAACTGTTTAAATCTTCAAATTAGAGTACTTCCGGTCGACCAATTATAACCAAAATCTAAGCTCTTCATTTGGATGTAGTGAAAAGGAATACGCAAAAATTATAATTAGTATTGGATTTCACGCACACATATAAATCCATCCATACACCGTGAAAATAGTAAAATCGTATTCTATGGACCCTAAAACGTGCTTTGACGGAATTGTTCAGAATCAAATGATAGTCATCAAAGTTTTTAAAAAATGTTTAGTTTACTTTTTGTAATTGTGCTGTAAATAAATTATATAATAAATTGAGACACAAAATTATTTTACCGGTTTCAGGATATTATTCCATTGTTTACATGTACAAAAGTAGGCTAGTAACTAAGTAATAACTGTATCTGTATGGTAATATTAGCTGTATTCTTTTTGGACAAAATCTCAGCTCATCTCAGATCACTTCAGATAAACTCAGGAAATCGTTGTTCTTTCCGACACAACTGATTTGAGTTGTTCTGAGTAAACTCACTTCCCCCCTTTTCGATGCTACACTACCAGTTTACAAAACTCAAAATGATTTGAAACACTCAGTTTGCATTTTTAGGTTATATAATTCAACAAAATTTATATTCACATATACAGATATACATACAAGTAATATATTTTCAACATCATAGATCAGAAAAATGTCAATAAATTTGACAGTTGTTACAGCAAATGCTATCGGTAAAGAAGGAAATGATAAAATGGAATAAAACTTGTTCTTTTTGCAAAATCAGAACTCACTTTAGCTCAACTCAGTTATGTACTGAGCTGAGATACAATTGGTTCAAAAAGAATACAGCTATTACCATACTGACTTGTCAACAACGGTAAATATGCAAAACGAAAATAAAATGAAAATATAATGCCATATACACTAACGTTAGCCTATCGTTCTAAATACAGTGTACTTTATTCTAAAGTAATAAACATGAGGAATAAAGCACAAAATTTGAGTATTTATCATATTGACATATGTCAAAATAATTGTTCTGTTAACCATAGCAATATGAAAGTAGCATTAATGAGATAATTTCAAAAATGATATTTATCGATAATGTGTTAATTTTCTGCAACCGATAAACTATTGAACAAACCACGGATGTTATTAATCATAACAAGCCTTAGATGTCTTAAAATCCTCGCTTTACGAGCTCGGATTTCAACTTACATCTGCGGCAGTTATGATATGTGCAAACATTCCTAGGTATGTTAATACCGATAACACATAATACTACATAGGCACTACATATTTAGTGATGTAACAATTGGCTTTAATTACAGCTTCCAGAAGCCTAGGCATTGATTTTATTAAATTTGATTATATGGAAAGTGGAATTTTTACCCATTCTTCAGTCAGATTCGTACTAAGTTGTGGTAAAAGTACCAGTCCGCGCCTGTTACATATTCATAGATTCTTTATTAAATTTTACGAAAAATCTTTTTTGTCAACAGTTGGCAGAATTTATGACAAAATAATATTCGGTTGAGAGCAGGTGCAGATATTCTTTTTTACAATTTTTTTCCTGCTCTTTAAAATTAACTGATTGACAGCCGATATCTTCTACATGCAACGTTAAGTACTTTTTGAATATTCGGGAGCTTACATTAATTATAAGGCTAAACCGCAAACCACTACGTATTATCAGTCCTTATTACATACCAAATAAGAACATTTATATTTTTTCTCAGCGTACGGTTTCCAATTTATGTCAAGTAATCTTGTACTAGAATGATTGATATACGAACGATTTTTAAAATGACTTAATAACGATATACTGTTATCATTTTTCATATAATTATTTACTTTTTATCAAAACACTGTCATGTTGGAGATAATATATTAATTTATGATTTGGCGCTAAGGAATGAATTCTATACTTTCTTTACTGCTCTCAATACATCAAATTTAAAAGAAGTACGATGGATATTCGGTAGTATGGGCTCCAATCACTCGGACCTCCGGATTATTCAAACTATTTATTACTATTTTTAATTTCTTCACATTTATTTATAGTCTCTTGCAAAACGATTTTGGAGTTCAAAATAAAATGATACTAAGAAAAGTAAATACAGATGTTACAATAATAACAATAGTCTGCTTTACTTATAGAAATAATTTGGTGCTCAAAATACATAGAGAAATTGGAAAAATAGGAACAATGGCTATTTTTTTTATTAATTTTAGACGATTAGTTTAATTTACAAAGTTGTGGGCGGACTTAAATGGCAATTTTTGGTGTAAAAAGATCCTGAATTCTACTTCCGGTTTTGCTAGACGCAATATCATTTTAATCAATATTCAGAATGTAATATCATATAAATTGATTTATTTCTCTATAACTTGCATGGTCAATAAATGGAAATATGCATGGATAATAAGCAATTTAATAAAATAATTAAGAAATAAACTGCGAATTTATATTATAGAAATGTCTATGTCATTCAACGCATTTCATTTATACTACAAACGCGAATGAAAGTTGACGTTTCAAATATTTTATAGATCTGGTTTCTTTTGAAACCCTAGAGAAGAATAGAATTGTACGAAATATTCATGTATGAAATTTTTGCATGAACCCATTTAAATACTGCAGGAAAGTACAGAAATACATTACTACGTCTGGCTGAAAATAGATGGCCGACTAGGATAACTGAATATCAAAACAGGGGTGCGTTTAAAATATTTTAAACAGTTTTCGTTTATGTTGATTATAACAAAATATTTTGATCTTTAAACTATTTAGTTTGGCAATTCTATGAAATAGGATTATTTTTAATTTCCTCTAACAGTAATTCCGACTCGAGGGTTGCTTACACCTGAGACGAACGAACTAGATTTTGAGATATTAAATTTTTTAAATACATCCCTGAATCCTGTTGCTAAGGTCATTTTAAATGCCTCCTGGTATTGAGTACAATTCTAATCTTCTGTAACGAGTACGAGTCGAGTTTGACTGCATACACAACCCTTGTTTACCTCTTTCGTGGCAAAGCTACGACTGCCTGTAAGCGTCAGTACGCCTGTTGCTACTAATCAGTAAATAGCCCGCGATATAACTATAAATTTGTACGTTTATATTATGTTTTTTTGCGTTTAGTTTGGTATACGTCTATTTTGGTATATGTCCAAGGATCTGAAACGGATTAATGACATATACAGGGTTCCACTGTATTTTAAAAGTTGATACATTTTAATGTGACAGTTTGTAAACCAAAACATTTCTACCAGCCCGCTGTCAAACAGTATATATATATATATATATATATATATATATATATATATATATATATATATATATATATATATATATATATATGTATATAATTACAAAACCGCTGAAGTTTCGGTATCCACTTATAGTTTCTGCTGAGTAAATACAATTTTACAGATTCGTAAACTTAAATTCATGTGCACAAATATATTCGTTGAAACATTCAAAAAGAACATCGTACAAATATTTGCAAAAAGCCAGTACACATCTGTTAGCTCTCAAAATTTACAAAAGAAGTCGATAATTCTGTAAAATCTTATTTATCCTGAATAAGGTATACTATAAGTACATGCGGAAATATCAGTTTTGCAAGAATAAATGCTGTATGACTGTAGTTTCATGTTAACATTTACAAAATAGTCGAGAAACTTAACCATATTTAATTTATTTAAATAGTCCCTTACGGTTTTACGGTCTAGTTTTAAAACAAATAACCAATCTTCTAATTTGTAATAGTGGAGAAACGAGGACCCAATTGGTACAAACGAAAACGAGGGTGCCAAGTCATTTAAATTTTTTAAGTTCTACACATTGAAACCAGCACAACTATTATTCTATTCTCTATGCAAATTCTGTCTGTTGTCTGGCGTGCATCGCTTCTCTCGTCTATATTCTCTATCGTGTTGTGTTGTGTCTATCCTAGGCTAGGCTAGGCATAGCGGTGTCCACGCCTAGGTGAGTCCGCGGCCGGGTTTGACCCCGTGCAAGCTGCAGTTCACACTGGCACTCGCAGACTCGCACTGGCACCAGCAGAACGCTCACAAGACTCTGCATGACTCTCATTTGCCTCATCCACAATATTGGAATGCATGCCGAGCACAGCACTCCAACGAGTATGGAGGATGGTGCAGAATGTGTGCATAGAGAAAGATGAAAACGAGAAATAGTTATAGCTTATTCCGAACGCATGTATGGATCAAAAATTCGTTAGTAAATAATAAGTATTTACGAAAATTCTACCGGTGAATTGTTACCTGCATATATCGGTAAATAGCTTTTTACCAGGTTACAGCTACCGGAATCGATATTTTAAGAACGCAAGTGGTAAACAGGGTAGATTCCCAACCAATGAAAAAAATTGAAAGTTCGAAACAGATTTGAAATTTGATGTAGTTAACAAACTGAGCACAATCCTACTTCCGATTTTCATATTGAACACATTTTCACTTTTAACGCGCGCGCTTCGTTTGGTAGCACTACCTTCTTTACCGGCTGAATTACTTGATCCACAAATCATGGATCCGGTAGATGGATCTGGTAGATATGGTACAATTTTCGAACACGGTAACTATTAACTACTCGGTTTTCGAATGCAATCGGTAGATGCTGTATCTACTGGTAGAATTTTTGTAAATGCCTATTGAGTATTTGCGACCGAACACGAATATTTCTAGTGTCCAGTCGGTAAATCAACACACATCAAAGGACCCGAACAATTGCTTTATGTTCATTCGGGCTCACATACACATTATATCAATTTATGTCAAGATCAAATGGAACAAAACCTGGGGAAAAACACGATATTTATGCAACAATACCCAAAATAACTCAATAAAAAATCTGATGTGGCTAACACATTACCTTCCGTCGGTTCTATGTATTTTGTATAAATCTCATACAGAAAGTTCCTTGCAAAAGATTCTATTTCTTTAAGGCAGTTGTATGTATTTTATACAAATTCCATAGAGAAAGTTTCTAGCAAAAGATACTATATTTCCAATAAAATTATAACACAAACATACTGTCAACTGCACTTCAATCAGAATTTTCTTAATATAGCAGCTGTTATAGCATAGCTGGCTAATATATGATATATAATTTCTTTATAATTTTTTAACTCTATATCCATTTAATATAAAGTATAAAATGCATTCAAATCGTATAGAGAATAAAATATTCTTCAATATTTATAATATGATATTTAACATCGTTTTTTCAAGAAAAACTGTTAAAATCTTCAAATGAGGATACTTCCGGTTGACCAATTATAACCAAAATCTAATCAGCTCTTCATATCGATGTAACGAAGAGGAATACGATAGAATTATAATTTTTGGAATTGTAGTATTAGAGTTATCGCATTAGAAAATTTTGTCACACACATACAATCATCGTAAAAATAGTAAAATCGTATTCTAGGGACCGTAAAACGTGCTTATTCATCAAAAACTTACAACCGAATATTTTGACCAAAGGCAATACCACGGTGTAGTATCTATAGGTGAGAGCACGAGATGCGTTGACATGGCTAAGTAACTGGGAAACAAAATGGTGCTAACGCGACCCGTTACCATTTGACAGAAAATGTTTTGCTACAAGATGCACAACAGGGTACGGATCAAATAAAGAGAAATATAGTCTTTTTAATGTGCCAAAATGTACAATTTTGCGGTAGCCAGCTACATTATAACCACAGAAACAGGTACTAAGATAAATTTCTGATTGAAAGGTGTCAATGTCAAGTGAATTTGACATATGTTGTTTTTTGTTTTATAATTTTACTGGAAATATAGAAACCTTTCTGTATGGAATTTGTACAAAATACATACTTAGAAATGACAAAAGATAAAAGGTAATGACTGAAAATATAGAATACTATGCGTTATATATGAATAATTTAATATTTTAAATATTTTGTGTAAAAACCGGGTCGCAACAAAACCTGACATCTAGCGGCACAGTATATGAACTAGCCCAGTTAGTTAGCCATTCTTCGTAATGTATTGGAATACGTCGTGCACTCACCTATAGATACTACACCGTGGGCAATACCTTCCTTACCTAAAGCTGACGGAACGTAAATATTCGTGGTGCATGAAAATGTATAAACAGAGCAATATAATTATTGTCATTTTTTTTTTATTTATTGAGGCGAGGGTCCTCCGTGTCTCCGGCTCCGGGTTGTAGTGCCAGTGGCTTGTACTCGTATTACTATTACAAAATCGTAAATAAAACCATATCTGCATATTATTGATGGAACGAATTGATTACTGAATTCCAAAATTCCGGTTTTATGACCGAATTAGCCGGATTCAGTATTCAAATCTTATTTTGTTCCATCACTACTCATCAGGAGATAATTTTAGTGGCGTATCGTTATTTGAAAAAAGAAAAATGCATAGGTTTTATAATTGTGAAATAATACAGGATTTTAGTTTGCACCCCTTTGGACCACTTTTTCATGAGCTTTCTAATGGCGATGCTCAAATATTTTTATCACTTTTCAAAGATAAATTTTTATATGTAGATACGTCAAATTGGAAAATTACACTATTGAGAAGAGAATTTCTGAGCTCATTTATTTCAAATGGAAAAAATGAACAATTATTACATTCATAGGGTGAAAGTTAACACCCTAACAAAATATTACGAGTATAATATTTCTTTATTTAATATCTATCTCATGAACGAGTACAAAATGTTTTTGCGTGCAATTCTTATCTTTATAAATATAGAATATAATACTCCCAAGAAAATTTCATATCCATATTTTAGTTTTTGAAGCATCTTCGTTGGAGTCAACGATCTCTATATTAATATATACTCCAATTCGAGCAATGTCGTCAAGTTCATGTAATAATTTTGAATGCTCATTGAAAGATCACTGAACTTTGCTGACTTCACTACACAATTCTTGATTCCTTGCGCAGAATTCAGAAATCTAGGTAATATCATCTTCAATCCTCGCTGTCAGGTAGAGGTATAGATTGAGGAGAATAATATCGACTGTGTTATGCCAATATCTTGTATCTGACAAACATTAATAGAAATAACTCCTATCTCGCAATAAAAAAAACATTATTATAACGTTATAAAATATTTTCTGTACAGAGAAAACAAATCACACTATTAGAACGCACATCAAACACACGACAAAATATGCAGATAGGAGCTATTTCTAGTATAAATTTTCGGTGTCACATAGGAGCTATTGGTATATTAGATTTTTCAATATTTATCATATATTAGTCGCGTTCTTTTTACCACTTTTTACATGAGATCTTAGTTCATCTCAGCTCACCTCAGTTGCCTCGCTAATTCTGACCGTTCTTTTTATCCTAACGGAGATGAGATAAAGTGAGACCGAAGTGAGAAGAGTTCCACCCCCCTTCCCGATTCTTAGTCACCTCTAGAGGTTGTGCTTGTTGAGTTTTTAATCTTAGATGAATGGTGGGGATAAATGTTTTGCTGTCACGGACTGTCACATACAATTAGTTTGGTTATTATGATTATTTGTTTATTCCTTTAATAAATACTATTATTATTTGAAGAATAATTAAATATGCAGACAATTCCATGGAAAATAATATATCAAAGAGACGTAAACTTCATAGAATTGAAAATCATGTGGAAGTTATAGTACTATATAATTTAAACATTTTAGAATATGTCGCACTATATGTTATTATGTAATCGACAGAATAATAGAAACGTAAATAATGCCCACTCATAGTAGGCGATCCAAAATAATACCTGAAAATATCGTGGTTGACCGTTGAAAAGTATCATTGACATCAGTCGTTCAAGTTACCAACAAAATTTGTCTTTTGTCGTTCTTTTTACTTCATAAAAATCTCACTTGATCTCAACTCATTTCATGTCAAACTCATCTCATTTTGAGATTACATGAGATGAGGCAAATGATAAAAAGAACGCGACTATTGTTTCATAAGAGATATTACGATGCGATCCGCCTTACTACTACGATTCTAACCATATATAAAGCGTGTGAAATTGAAAAGTATCAGATAGGAGGTATTGGCTTAAATACAGTCGATATGTCAAATCAATAAACAATCATCCAAAAGATTTACAAAGTTGTAAATTATTTTCGTGTTTTTGCAATTTAAGCATTGAAATTGAGGGGGTTGTCAGGCTCTTGTTTACTACAAGAATCGAACAAGTTCATTTATGAAATTTTCCGATTAATGGTTTTGTCAAAATTCAAACAAACCACGAAAAATAAAAGTTGTACAAGAAATAAATACACTAAATTTAACCAATGACAGTATGACCGAACTCGCCGAATTAAAAATTTGCTCTTTCATTTTGGACTGTTATTTATCTGTTATTTGAAATTAAGCTGCGAAAGATAAGTTAGTCAGAACTTAGTTAATAATTTTTTTAAGCATTTTCGAAGCTTGATTTATAATATGACAGCTTTGACAGTCTTTAAGTTAGGTTGAAATTATTTTTTATATTTTGCGTTCATAATGAAGTCATTACGATACTCAATTTTTTGTTTTAGACAGTTGGTACTAGATGACGTTTCTTTAACCCATTTTTACCTAATTTATTTTAAGTTAATTGACAATTCATTTTAATAATATAATGTCGATATAATTATTTTTTTTTATTTAGGGAAGATTATTTACATGAAAATGTACAAATATAATCACAAATTGAGTAAGTAAATGTTAATATAATGTTCGAATTAGTCCACATAGATGGACCTAGTAGTACTAAAAATTTGTAGATTGAACCTTTGAACGATAGAAAATTATTTTTAATTAATTTTAAAGCAAGTTTTAGTTCAAATATAAGAAAAAATAAAAATTTCCTGTATACTGAGGCTGAAAGGGTTAAATTGTCAAACGTCAAAGCTGGAAGATAAGAAATTTCAATATAACCTCAAAATTTCTTTTACTTAATAAATCACTTTATTTAATGAATATAATAATACATATTTTCGTCTTACTTTGCATTTCAAAATAAGCAATCAAAACATTCTTTGTTTCGCCTTTGACATTATTTTCTTTACACCATGTCAAAATTTGCAAATTCTTTCTCATAAATCTCGCGCGATTTTTTAGGAAGTAGATTATTTACTGTAGTCTGAGCTATATTACGTAGCTCAGGCGGAGTGCAACTGATTTCATCTTCCATGATTACACTAAATTCTCTTAAATTTTTCGTAAATATTGAAATGACATGAACTTTCAAATAATAATTGAATGTGGTCAATTCAATGTTACCAACTACAACATTTCACTTCCCTAAATCTACTCGGTTTAATATTAACAGTTTTTTAAAATATTTTAGTTTGTAGAAGGCGCAAAATATAAAAAATAGTATAAAGAACTCATTTTATAAGACTTTCTTTCGCACTTGTCAATTAGAAAACTCGCTAACGCTCGTTTTCTAAATTTTGACGCGTGCGAAAAAAACATGTCTTATAAAACACGTTCTTTAATATACTATTTTAAGTTCCCCAGTAATTAGTATGATATCTTTGTCAATTTTTATGTCACCAGAAATTAAGCTTTGACAATTTTTAAGACAACACTTAAAATTTAAGCATTCCACATAAGTATGAAAGAACTTTTTAAATATATTTTATGTTTTTTTGCAGTGCCTATTCCAACTACAAGGAGAGAATTTATACGAAAAACAGTTTCCTCGGAAATGGAAAAGTTTCAAGGGCCTCTGGCACTTTTGAAAAAGTGTGTTGATGAACGGTTACGCTTAAAAGTAAGTACATATAATTATTTTTGTGAATCATTTATGCATAAAGTAACAAAACACTAATTATAAATTATAAACTTGACAATTTTTTGTAAAATAACATAGGCATTTTGTGATTATGATATACAAACTAATACACCTAACAACAGAGACAAGACTTGATGATACATTTATTTATATTTCGGACAATGACCGTAGTTCAATGAATCTGTTATACTATTTATATTACTAGTGTATTATTTATTATACATTAAAGTAACTTGTAGTACTTAGTAGGTAACATATATGCATAGCGTGATACAAACGTATGAGAGGAAATCGTGTTTATTTTTTATTATGAGTATTATACAAATGGTTATTTGTAAAATATTCATTACTATTTAACTAATTGAGATATCTGTTTATTTTCCTAAGCAGGCTGTTCACAGGCCAGCACATGACCTCCCGCCAATTGCATGATTAAGATAGCATTGAACTTTAAGTTAAGTAACACTTCCGGTTGCTCGTTTGTAAACAAAACATTAAAACTGTAATGTTTTTATTTATTTGGGTGAAATATAAATATTAGACAATTATTATTAATATGGGGTCTCGTGGCAGCGTGCCTGAGTGTCAGGTCGCGAATCTGGGGAACCGCGTTCGATCCCGACCGACGCCAAATGTTTTTCGAATTTTAAATGGCACAAAAATTGACCCCTGTGGTGCACTCTCCACGCCAGCAATGAGTGCCCGTGAGGTGACGCCTGGTAAGCGCCCGCACGGTGCAAATATTTCATCATTACCGCATCTGTGTACAAAGCAGATTGTCACACCCAGCAATGGGTAATAAGCCGTGATGATATATGTATTTATTTGTTTATTTTATTATTATTAATTAAAATAAATGTTTTTTAAACTATAATAAAAATGACTATTACTAATATTAAACAATTATTAAAAACTAATTAAGACTAAAACTATAATTCACTATATAACACTAACATTATTTATTTATTTAACCAATTAACACTACTATTTATTTCTACGATCATTCTAATTATTTATTTCGATTATTTATGTCCCTGTTTATTTATTTCACGTCCGCCTACCGACCTCAACAGCGTCTATATACTCAACTGACTCAACAGCGCTTGAATATTCAACTGCTCGGACAGAAGTCACACAAGTAATTAAACACGTCCGCGACTCGCATGTTTACATCGCCCGGAACTAATAGTTATAAAACTTTATATACTAGCGAGCACCTATTGTATTATTGTAATAATTCTCCAAAATTAATAAGGAATTATTACAGAAAATCTGATGTGGCCAGCACATGACCTCCCGTCAATTCCATGTTTAAAATAGCAATCAGCTTTAAGTAAAGTATTACTTTATTTGACCTATGTCTATCTAATTTATGTGGTGTGCCAGATATACGTAAATAGTGGCGTTACTTTCTAACACACTATAAATAATAATGACATATGTCGTAGAATTACAGATACCTAATTATCTACTACACTTTATTTATTATTATTCTTTGGTTTATAGTTAAGTATATGTTTTTGAATTTTTCAAAAACATAAGTGAAGAACACAAATCTTTCAGAAAGGCATTATTTAGAAAGAAACATAATATTCAAATAAATTACTCTTATTTTTTCAGTTAAAATGTGTCCATAAATATTTCATGTTGCAAGCCTATGCATATGAAATGCAATGAAGTTATCTGCAAGTAATATTATATCAGACGTCTTACAAATGACCTTGAATAGTCATCTTTCGTGAATAATAGTTTATGTGTAGTCAAAAAATATTATAATATGTTCGTTTCCAATCATATAATACAGTTTTTTTATTAATATCTGTTATGGGCTTATGGGCATCAAGTAAGTACCACTTACGGTTGTCCAATTTTATCCAAAATCTAATCAACCCTTTATATGAATGCAGAAAAAGCTTAAATACGGAAAACAGAAATTTTTAGAAGCTTAATATTAGGAGTTATCGTGGAAGGGGACCCTAATTCGTGTTTATTCACTGAAAACTCACTACAGAATTTTTGGACCGAAAACATTACCCCCCTTTACCTATGTATGTAGATTGGCGGGAGGTAAAATAGCAAAACAATGACCATTGTTTTCCACAAAATGTTAATAATGCTCCCAGAAAAATACTTCAAATAAAAAGTGCGTACAATTAATTTTTTTAACTTGTTACTTATTTTAAGTACTACGTTTACATGTAGTTTTGAAAATGGTTTCAGTTTTCAGTCAAAATTATGCAAAACTGTTTACATGCAGTTTTCAAAACAAGTTTAAAATTGATTTGAAATCATTTTCGGCGCATGCGCATTTAGATGATGTAAGTGACAGATCCTCTTCACTCCAAATACTTCGTTTTGCTATTATTCCAATTATTTTTTATATTTCGTACCACTACGCACTAAAACTACACAACTGTCAGTTTATTTGAAGGTTAGTAACATAAAGCGACAGAAACGTTATGCTCTGTACGCATGCGCAGTATCGAAACTGAATTTTAAGTATTTACATGAGTAGTTTTGAAACTAGTTTTCAAGTCCAACCCATGAATTTTAGTTTTGGTTGGAGATAATTCAAAACCGTTTTGAAACTGAATACATGGCGTTTTCAAAACTAAAAACGTTTTAAAAACGGTTTTAAAACTGCATGTAAACTTAGTAATGACAGAGACAGTGCTGGTCAACTACTCGCTAAACACCCTTAATCTGTAGTTCATACTAACGGTCTAATTCTCGGTTGCAGAAATGTTCATTAATTCTTTGATTAGTTAACGCCGTTAACTTAACGGATCATCAAACGAATAAATGCAACGCGATTTTTTGACAGCAATTGTTTAAATATCATAAAAACAAAGAAACTGATTCTCGAATTTGTTCATTTTGATGGTTCGTTAACTAATCAAAGAATTGATGAACGTTTTTATATCGGAAATAATTTTTAATCGAAAAATAAGAAATGTCTAACGCGTATTCCATCAATTAAAAAATCAGAGAGATGAAGATCTGCAGTAGATATTGTAGACAGACAACCCGTACCATTAAAATGCAAATAAGTTCAGTAACAGGTGAGAATTCAGCTCCGTAATCATTAGAGCCATAAAAAGCAGAGCTAATTAATTACATGGACTATTAACATACATAAATTTAAAATGGCTACAAATGTACAAAATAAGGGCAACAAAATTAAATTAGATTCACGATAGTGCATATAAATACAATTATGATTTATGGAGTTTTATTGCAATTAAACGATTTATATTTGTGAAAGTAATATAAACATATTAAATCGGAGTATCATGATGTACCAGATGTACAGGAACCGTCTGGGAGTTTTATTTTTACCGGGTATCCTGGTAATCGGACTCAATCTTACCGTCCACATGTTATATTAGTCACGTAACTATATTCAGAGTAAAGCTGACAGTTTTTCCAATTAGTAAGGTTATCCCACATTTTCCAATGGCGTCCACTATTTTTTAAAATTGCTAATCGTTCAGTCGTCGCTAACAATTTTTTAAATATTATATTATGACGTAGATGTATCAGGTCTGTTCACAGCTGGTACAATGGTACCGCATAATTTAAATGATGGTCAAAAGTAACATCGTGTGGAATGGCTTCAGAAAACATTAAATAAGTACAAACGAATATAAATCCAAAGCATTGTAACAGGTGATGAATCATGGATTTATGCATTTGAACCTAAAACAAAACGACAATCAGCCCAATGGGTCTTTCCAATAGACCCCAATCCTGTCAAAGTAAAAAGAGTTCGAAGAGTTGGAAAAAAATGTTTGCCTCCTTTTTTCTCTAAATCCAGTCCTATTGCCAATATTGCATTAGAAGATAGGAAAACAGTCTCGAAGTAAACCAGTTTTGCACCAGGACAATGCATCCTCACATACCGCTGCGCAAAGTATGTATATTTGAAAGAATCAAAAGTGGAATTACTGGAGCACCCACCATACAGTGCAAATGAAGCAGTGGAAGCCTTTAAAAACCTGGTCTCTCAGATGTCACACAAAGAATGGATTTTTTGCTTTAACGTTTGTTTTTATCGAATATGTTTAGTTAAAAGACGAGTATTTTCAAAAACAATAAAACAATAATTTCTGGATAATTTTGTTTTCCATCAATAGTTTGCAGAAACTTTCAGTGCTACCCTCGTAACGTAACTAACATAAACCAGAAATTAATATTAAAAACAACAAGAGCTCAGCTGACTAACTCCACGTTTGAAAATTTGTGTAAATGGCAAAGATATTCCAGATAGGTAAATATTGGGTATCCATCCAGTCAATGGGTTTACGTCATCGTTTAGGGATTTTTGAAATTTTCTATATATTTTTAAATATATTTTATTGATTTTTCTATTATTATTATGTACACTGGCTTGCAAAAAAATCGCGTACACCTTAAAAATCAAGTAACCGAGTTTTTGTAATTTTTTAGCTCTGTAAATAATGTAAAAACTGACAATGTTGTCACTGTCATCACAATTTGATCTATTATGGAGCTAGTTCTTCATTGTGTTTAATTTACCTACTGTTAAATTACAAATGTATTCCAGAAAAATGAAAGAACAGCCAAGTATGTATTTGAATTTATGTTAATTTTGACGTCTTAATTGACACTAGTGACAATGACAATTTAAAAATCAAGATCGAATCAATACAGCAAAAAATAGGTGTACGCGATTTTTTTGCAAGCCAGTGTATTTGAAACCATTAATAGAAATAATTACATTTGGAAATATTATTACATATTAATGGGTCGATTCTGATCACATCTGTAAATCTTACAGATCTGTAAATTTGTAAATAATGAACAAAATCGCAACGAAAACCGCACTCTTATGTATAATTTTATATTAATCAACAAAAATAGATGCGTTTTTGTCAGATTTTTACTAATTTACAGATCTGTAAGTCTTACAGATGTGAACAGAATCGACCCATAAGTAAAATTTTGTTAATTTTTGTAAATGACGTTTAATTATTTTTTTTATTATTGTCAATTCTGAACATTATATATTTTATATATTTTAATCCGTTTTATATGCTCATGTAAACTTATTAACACATGACGTCATGCCCAATATTAAAATAATTCTGATAAAGAAGAGCTTTTAAATATAACTGAAAAAAGTAAAAGTTAAGAAAACCAATGCGGTTTTAAATAAAGATAAAAGGCCTGTTCGTTTGTATGGTTCTAGCTGCACGAACTTGTAATTTTTTGAAAAATATGTTTGTTTGTGTGTTCTAAATTGTCTGCAATGTGTTGTATATAGTCGTGCGTATTGCACTAACTTGTCAGAACTGTACTACCTCCCGAGCTAGTACACTTAGTGCAGTTTATAACGTCACAGTAATTTGACAAACAGGCTGATGTGAACTTGTAATTGGCATTATATTTTTTCCAAAAAACGAAATCTAATCTAAATATGAATCAAAATAAATGTTTTCTTGTAAGAGATGAACATGAAAAAATCCTTTCCAATAAAAACTATTACTATTTTTGCTAGTTAACCTATAATTTGCACTAACTTGTCTAATTTGTGTTCATTTGTATTTAGAAAATAAGTGTACTATTTTGTACTAAACTGCACTAATAACGAATTCTCAGTACATGTTGTACAAGTTAGTGTAATACAAACGAACAGACCTAAAGAAGAAACATAAGACAAAGTTACAAGACAGCCACCTGTACATAAATATAAATGTCAAAATTAGGCTCAAAACATAAAACATGCGGTCAGTGCTTGATTAATGGAATATGACCAATCAATTGATCCTTGATTTTGATTACTATATAATTCTGATTTTTAATGGATAAACTTTTGATTAAAGAATAGTGAATTCGGTTGTAAGAAAAGAAATTTAATTATCAGGTGTACCAACAGATGGTACTGCATCCCTTATAGTTCTCAATACCTCAATAATGATCACGTAATCCTGGATGCTGGCCACGGTGTAATATCTATAGGGCGCGAGCACACACGTGACTCGAGCGACATTGACGTGCTTGGAATCAGCTGATTTGTGTGCGCATGTCATTTTGACAAGGACAGTGTTACGTTGACAAGACCGATGTTTTGATTTATTCTGATTTTTAACTGCTAAAATGTTTTTATTTTTAATTTGATATGTTTCACCGCGTAAAAATTGTAAAATAATAACATTAAAGCAGTTCACAATCAAAATAAATCAAAACATTGGTATTGTCAACCTGACATTGTTCTTGTCAAAATGACATGCGCACACAAATCAGCTGATTCCAAGCACGTCAAGGTCGCTCGAGTCACGTGTCTGCTCGCGCCCTATAGGTGAGAGCACGAGATGCGTTGACATGGCTAAGTAACTGGGAAACAAAATGGCGCTAACGCGACCCGTTACCATTTGACAAAAAATGTTTTGCTACAAGATCCACAACAGGGTATGGATCAAATAAAGAGAAATATAGTCTTTTTAACGTGCCAAAAGGTGCAATTTAGCGGCAGCCAGCTACACTATAATCACAGAAACAGGTACTAAAATAAATTTCTGATTGAAAGGTGTCAATGTCAAGTGCATTTGACATATGTTGTTTTATAATTTTACTGGAAGTATAGAAACGTTTTTGTATGGAATTTGTACAAAATACATAGATAGAACTGACAAAAGGTAATGATTGAAAATATAGAATATTATGCGTTGTATAATATGAATAATTTAATATTTTAAATATTTTGTGTAAAAACCGGGTCGCAACAAAACCTGACATCTAGCGGCAAACTGTATGAACTAGCCCAGTTAGTTAGCCATTTTTCGTAATGCATTGGAATACGTCGTGCACTCACCTATAGATACTACACCGTGATGCTGGCCAACGATTACAAATTAATCTGTGATGTCCCTCTTACACGTTGCAAAACTCCAATCTACATCAACCTTGTAAAAATTAAGATCAAGTTATGTATATTATGAGTCATTCCAATCCAAACGAAACGTATAACAATATGCGCGAATTTCATTCTGAATTGTGGGTCAATGTTTCGGGCACAGTGTGGGCCCGCGGTCGGTCCACTAACTTATGTATGTCTGGGTCTCGGCTGCGACTGCGGCTGGACAGGGGCCTTGCCTCATGTGCTCTTCAGGATTACATCACCGAGGGCACAGCGACCTTAACAGCAAACTGATTGGGATATTGACTTGAGGCCGAACGACACGTAATATATAGGTCTGCCCTAAATGGGAGCGTCGACGAAATTATTAAATATATAATTAAAAGATTATAATACCCGTATTGATATATATATATATATATATATATATATATATATATATATATATATATATATATATATATATATTAGTTTATAGTCATTTACTTCAAATTTTAGTTTCTTCGAGGGATTATTATCCTAGGTTGCATGCAGGGGCGCGCCGTACCATTTAGTCGCCCGTGTGCCAATGCTCATCTTGATGCCCCCCCCCCCCCAACTTCAACACATAAAAAATAAGCATCGCCATTCGAAATAATAATAAAAAGTGGCATAAAAAGGTGCAAACTAAAATCTAGTATTATTTCAAATTGGAAAGAAAAAAAAACTGAAAAATTTACATTTTTGCCTATATCTAGTGACTTACGGATTTTTTCTCAAATAGCGACACCACTAAAATGGTGTTCTAATGGGGCAACAATTTTGTGAGCACGTTAACTTGGACAGCCTGAGTACCAGTGTACTATTTCATAATTACCATATGTTTTAAATAAACCACAATAATTGTTTTTATCCTATAAAATTAATAATTCTTGCAATTTCTGTTTGAAACATAGATACATCGTTGGAAAGCTAAAATAAACTCTCTTTCAATGGTATAATTTTGCCACTATAGAAATTATAAATTGGACCCCATTACTTGAAATCTAATAGTGATAATCTGAGCTTCGTCGTTTGAAGGAAAACAAAAAAGGGTCCGTAAAGAAGTGCAAACCAAAATTCCATATAATTTCATATTTGGAAATTATTTGTGAATATAAAAGGAAGTGGCTAGAGTACCAAACGCGGGACCGTGTTCAAAAAATTAAGATCTCAAATTGACATGGTTTTCGCAATTTCTCTAAATATACACCAACATTACCCAACCTAACCAAACTCAGGCTTCGAAAACGTGGGCCAAGTATTATGTGTTAGGTGAGTTTATTGTTGTTCTCTTTAGAGCAATGTACAAGTAACCTTGGTAAGCTATTCAACAAAGGTCCCGCGTTCGTGTCGGGTTTTGAATTTTTAACAACGGTCCCGAACGTTAAGATACGCATTTTTCGGGAAAAACAAAAATATCTTTAAAATAGTCTACTAATGGGGCAACTTTGCCCTAATTTAATCGACTTCGTATCTCTTATAGTTTACGAGATCCCAATGTGAGCCTCGAAAAATGGGCATATCAAATTAAAAACTTAAGTCTTATTACAATTTAGCTCGCCGTGTCGCCCCTGACCAAGTGTCGCCCGTGTGCGACGCACACATCGCACCCTGTGACGGCGCGCCCCTGGTTGCATGCACTTTATTTTGTATTGTTGGCATAAAGATTTTTTGATAAATGTAATATTTGTTTTTGTTTTGACTAAATTTTCTGCTAAGAAAAATGAACCGAACGACAAAGGCGCAGATGAAGTTTCAAATCAAAATAAAATGTAATTATGTAGCCCACTTATAAGCAAATAATATTCATATAATTTGAACGTGTAAAGCCACATTTAGATTTTTTGTAGGAAGTTAACTTTTGGTCAAAAGAACACAAAGATTGAGTCCCGGGATTAAAAATAGGACTTGCTTTTGTTTTTATGCGAGAAGAAACTTTTCTCCAACAGTATTTTGGAAACTACACACAACTAAAAATTATGTTGGAATCAATATTATTTCAATAAACTGTTTGGTATAATTCCGTATGCTGTTTGGAATAATTCCATGCTCACGACTTTCGACAAATCAGAATCTGTTTAACCGTTAGCGCGGAATATCAAATATCTTAATTCGGTTGCTATGGTTATGGCTCTTTGTTTTATTTTTATTAATTTCTGTATTCGCGTTTGACGTTTTGAAGTTTTGAACACTTTTAGTTTTCTGTTAACTTTTACAGATTTTTGGAAATCTCTAGAACAGTAAGTTTAGCTAAATAATAATATATTACTTAGAAAATTAACTAAATAACATTTTGTAGAGAAAAATGTCAGTGGCAATGAAGAAACAGATATGAGGCGATTTCGGGCGACAACCGTTCACTTGCGGTATGCTTGGATCAGTGCTCACAGCTGAACGGGTTTGCGAGTCGGGTCAGCTCTCTGTTCACTATTTCTATCTCTTTTTAACATGTCTTTTTTTGAAATGTCAAAAGTCAAAACAGTCGGAGTCGTGGTCTTATGTCAAACAGGGTGACATTATTTTCGTTGACTCTTTTTTGGACAAATATGGAAAAAACTATCTTTCTCCGTTAATGCATTTTAATTGCCAGACACTATTTTTGACAGTTTTAAATGTCGCAGAATACACATAACCACCAAGCACGGTGTCAACAAGTGATCCAACGATTTTTGGCGCCACCATTAACCATATCATACCGTAACTAACCGTAAGTAATCCGAAGAAGTGAACGGGTATGTCGCCCGAAATCGCCTATGGAAATAAGGGAACTTGGTAATGATATAGTGGGCCAGTTATTACGAAAAAAACAAGCAAAAGAAAGATAAAAATACTGTTATTATAAGCAATTTATGGACTGGCGCCAAAAAAATTATTTCATGCTATATGAAAATTATTATAATCAATTTCTAAGATCTTGTTGGAGAAAGTGTAGTCTATAACATTTTTAGAATGGCATAATCCACTCTCGCAAATCGTAGTCCTCGCCTTCGGCTCGGACCACAAACTTTTTGCTCGTGTGGAATATGGGCCATTCCATTACTTATTGTAGAATATACTATTCTATCACCTGCCTAGATGAAAAAATTACCAGTTGGAATAGTTTTATGATGATTCATTTTACCTTGTATCTAGAACCTATATCTTAGTTTTTTTCATATTTCTGAGGCAAGTGTCTTTAAATATCAATTTACCAATCACATTTGCCCATTTGACAGGCAAACCTGGGATAGAAACTCGGCGATCTTCTATAATAAGTGCTCGCAGAAAACGGCCGTCCTTTTTCGTAATCATCGGGTTCTTTGAGGAATACTTAATATTTTTTTGCAATTTTTTTGCAGACTGTCCAATAGGGGATTACAGCTCAATCGAATTAAGAGAAAATAGTAAAAAATAGTGAAAGTATATGCTTAATAATGAATATTAATAAAGAAATAAAATGATATAATTGAAGTACTTCGGAAATAAAGGTTTTTTTGTTCTAGCAGCTCGTCACTCATATGAATTCCATATACGAGTATATTATTTTGATTGGCAATTCAAAGACCACCTATAAATATATAACAAATACCGTGGTAGGGGGTGGAGTCTACTACCAATGGAAGTAGAGAAATTCAAATAGCGGATACGTGGCTACCAGTCCACTACTGCAATTCTCAAACAGTTTTTATTTGAATATAAATGTCTTGCATTAAACTTAATAATTTTGATACATTTGCAATTATAAAGCATGTACACTTGTACAGTGTTATAATATTAATTTGTTTTTTATAAATATAATTTAAAAATAACATACATTTCAAGAACATTTTAGATCCACGAAGAAAACAATTTTATATAAAAACTTATATTCGTGACGTCACATCTATATTTTCAAACATCGGGGGACCATAATTCGCTTATTAATAGGAATTTTTTCACCGGATTTTCACCAATAGTCTTAGTTTTACTTATACTTTCTGATGAAATAATTTTAAAAAAATTGTAGAATCCCCTATTATATGTGCAAGAATAATATAAATTCGCACCATTTTAATTTTCATTATATTTCTTCATTTTCTCACTTTCCAGTTATTAAATATTTATTGAATGACAAGTCATATTCATTTGAATATTAAATGCTTAAAATTAAATTTTATTTTTACACTCATTAAATTACGTTTAAATATGAAAGGTACGATAAAAATAATAATTTCAAAATTAAACAGATAATTTTGACATTTTGACTTATGCGTGTGCGTAGAAACATAGTTAAAACAATTAAAATGCGTTTAACCTTCCAATTGCAATAAATATTAATGCAATCAATAGTTAATAATTCTAAATCATATCAAGCAAATATTAAAAATTTCGAAATATTAGATTACTCTTTAATGTCTAATCTAACAATGTGACCATCAACATTAGAAAAAACTTAGCGCGACCCTGTATTGACCTCAGCAGGAAATTTACTATTCCTGCCCTCTGGTAACGTTTTCTCTTTCTAATAAAGTAATAAGTGTATTTAGTGTCTCTTTCTAATGGTATATATAAGGCTATTGGAGAATGTGTTTCAAGTTCAACTGAGTACAGCACTGGAATCCAGGGCTGAATGATTAGAATTGTTGCTTGCCTTTAGTGCAGGTCGACGAGTATAAGCATTCACTAGAAGTATTTTAATATTTGTTATTTGTTTTATTTTTATTAGTAACTCGTAGTGAAATAGATTAATAACATTTTATCTTTATTTCGCGCGTTATTCGTGGAGTGTAAGTAGGTATTTCATTCATATTGGACACGTATTTTGTGTTTGAGAGCTACAGTTTTTAAGTACATACTTGAAAATGATGGAACAAGACTTTGTTTCACATTTTGACAAAGAATCGGAAGTTACTACTAATTTTGGTTCATCCTAACTTGAATATGTACTTAAGTCTCATTTTTAACCCACCTGTTGTCTCATATTTACCCCAGCAGCTGTCTCAAATTCATAGTAATTCTGACGCGCTTTAAACCAGGCCTATCTTAGATCTAAGGTTTTTCCTTATTCATAGTAACGGTTGACTTAGACCTAGTTTAAACCTAGTCTAAAATTTAGACCGAGCGTACCCCTAGTTTAAACTAGGTCTAAGTCCTGTCATTGTAACGAATATATAGTGTGCTTTAAAAAAATTGCATTCGTAAAACAAAAAATATTTATTAATTGTCAAATTGATAATTCTGATATTAATAGGTCGATTCTGTAAGTCTTACAGATCTGTAAATCTGTAAAAAGTAGACAAAAACACATCTACTCTTGTTGATTAATACAAAATTATTCATAAGAGTGGCAGCTTACGTTGCGATTTTGTTCATTATTTACAGATTTACAGTTCTGTAAGATTTACAGATGTGTACAGAATCGACCCGTAAATAAATAAAATTGAGGATCAAGATATTTGTGCAACATAAATGATGTAGAAGATGAAGAAAAGATCAGATGTCAATGTTGAAGGTACTTTTACCATATCTGAAAATTTGATATAATTGAAATTTGTTTTAATTTTAGAAAATATAATGAGAGACAGAGATTCAGGTGAAGATAATGCTGAATTAAATAATGCTATATGCAACGAAGCATATTTAGACAAAATCACAATAGGCCCGGAAACGAAAACACTTCAAACCTCACATGTAGTTGTCAAATATTTTTATATAAAAATTGATGTGTTAGACAAATTTGGTGTATAAATAAATGACTTTTAGTTAATTTCACACGTTTCCTATAAATTGCAACCAGTTTCATACCCAAATAAAAGTTCTGATATATTTTCAAAACCAGCACCGCCGTTAGCCTCGAGCAATTTTATTTATTAAATATTCATATTTTAATTTATAAATTTTTTTTCTTCCCATTTTTCCTCATGTATACTCGTACATATGAATACACGGTTCTATAATAGCTATTTGTGTATTAAGAGCGCAAAATGCGCTCGAAACACACACAAGATTTTTTCTACAGTCGCCACATAGGGGTCCTCCACCATAACAAAAATTTATTTTTTATTTATTTTTACTTATCGGTATTTTCCATTTTTCTTGAGCTATTGCTTCAATCTAATCTAAGCATTTTATACTTTCGTTTTTGTAAATGAATGCCTTATTTTATTTTCACAGCAGTGCGGCATTTTGTTTGGTTATGTAACATACCGACAGAGCAGTTATATGTCAGATTGACTTGTTAAGTGAGTAATGTGTAACTACAGTGTCATTAATTCCTGACTAAACGTTTCCATTAAGAATGTAGCCAAGTAACATTTCTCAACATTGTATAGTTAGAAATTTGAGGAGCGAGCGTTTTTTCTACTTTGTCGCTCTAGAGCGGCAAAGTGACATTTTGCGTTGACAAAAGAGAGCGCAAATGGCTACTTTGTATATAGACTGTAGAAAAACCTATTATTGTGCCATATACTATTCTTATTTTAGATAATATTAAGTATTTAATTTTTACACTGACAACTAAATGACATTCGAAAATATTCTAATATTTATGTTTGAAGTTTACTTCATATTCATCGCAGACCATGTCCAGATGGATACAAGGACTAAACTCGGTGTATGTAGACTAGGTTTAAACTGGGTCTAAAATTTACTATGAATAAGTCCAGAGTGGTCTAAGCTAGACCTAGTTTAAACCTATTCATGATTCAATGAAAAAATCCATAAATGATTTATATTAAAATATTAATAAACCGTTCAACTTTTCCTTGCAGACATGGTCAGCAGACCTGAGTGATGACGTACACGGCTTGTTCATAACGTGTACACACCCTACATTGTACAATATTAAAAATTATTGTACTAGCGAACTAGGTAGTTCACTTATAAATGTATTATATTATTATTTATAACTTTTATATTTTAAAAGTTAAAAAATCAAATTTTATATTTTAACAAATTTTGCTTTTATTTTAAAATTCAACAAAAGTTGATAACAATGAATGCATCATAATTATAATTATAATATGTAATGACATAATTAGTTTAAAAAACTCGTAAATAGCTGTAGATTGGAAGTGAAATACTTACATGTATGTAAAGTACGTATTAGAAATAAATTTTATTATCTCCTGGAATAATTACAAATATGAGCCAATAATTTCATTGTCATTTTTTGTAACATATTCACATAAACAATGATGCAATGTTTGCAAATTTTAACTAATATTTTCAATAACACAAATGTGTATACGAATACTACAGTACCTGTTATACGTTGAAAATTTGAATGAATACCAGGGTCACACTAGAATAATTGAGAATAAGAATATCAGGTAAGTCACCAGACACCACACGACTTCCTTGTACGCAAGACCAATATGAAGATGAAGTATAGATCCAATTATAAAATTGCACGTGTTTGACGTAAATTGACATTAACATCTATTTTTTATTTTTTTGTTATTTTTTGTCCTAATCCATAGCAAGCTTCATTACAAAAACCAAAAAGTATATAAGTATACAGGGCTAATTTAATAATACTTGATGTGCTAGACGCAGAATTTCTTTCTCAAAAACTCTTATTTGAAGCATTTATATCTAAAATCAAAATGAAACCATTTTATTCAAGAAAAACTGTTAACAACTTCAGGTAATATATCACTTCCGGTTAGCCTGTTTTAACCAAAATCTGCTATGTTATTCCAATTGATATAAAAGTCTTATATACCAAATTTGAAACGTTTTGGATTATATTTTAATATGGTTTTTTCATTAAAATCTAATATAGACTTCAAATAAATTACCATTTCTGGAAATTATGTAATGTCCAAAAAAGGAGGTGCACAACTAGATGTTATAGAAGTACTAAATACAAAATTTCAACTTTCTACGGCTTACCGTTTTTGAGTTATGCGAGATACGTACGTACGTACTAGTGATGGGATCATTCGAATGAAAATAATCGAAATATTCGATTATGAAAATGTCTCGAGATATCTCGAGTGATTTTTAAATCATTCGAATGATTATATCGCTCGAATGATATTTCGAGAACTCGAGTGCGCTTAAATCATTCGAATGATTTTATCGCTCGAATGGTATTTCATGTGTAGACTGAATATCTCGGTTAAAGTCGAGAACTCGAGTGCGTTTAAATCATTCGAATGATTTTATCGCTTGAATGGTATTTCATGAACTCGAATGCGCTTTCATTCGTATCTCGTATTTCGTAATTCGGACTATGGGAAAGAAAACTCACGTAAATTAGAAACAAAAATAATTTAATTTCTTTGTTAAACTGCAGTATTTAAATTAATAAAAACATTAAAAACAATAAAATAAAAAACTCTTCTTTCGTTAGAGAACTCAGAATGACTACACTAAAAATAAATTAAATATAATTATAATATTAAACTAGACATAGGTAAATAAAAATATATTTTATAATAAAACCACATACGACTTAAATTCGTTTAATTTTTTTCATTTCTTTTTTAATTGTTGGTAAAAGTAACTATATATCATTTTACATTAAAAAATTAAATATTTTAGAAAACATATTTTCTTGCTGTGTCACTAGAATGACAAAATGTCTGTAATATTAATAAAAATTATCTGTATCATAATTTAATTTAACTAAATAAAATGAAATTATAGCGAGTGGGCCAACTTCATTGAGACGGGGCTCGTATAATTATTATTATTCACCTTATCAAATAGAAAAATGAAAAATAAACCCGAATCAGTTGTCAGTTTCTCACTGCCAGTCTACCAGTATTATTGCAATTACTACAGACATGCAGCAGAGCAGAAGACTGAACGAGATACGAGAATGTGAGATGCGAAGTAATCCGAATACAACCGAACCGAGAACCGAGATCGAATGATTTGTGTTAGGGAGGGATATTTTTCGCTCGAGCACAAAACTATTCATTGAATGAACGAATGAAGTTCTCATATCTCGAATACTCGAGTGATCATTCGATTATGAAATTCATTCGAATACTCGAATGATCATTCGATTATGAAATTCATTCAAATACTAATAATTCGATTCTCAAAATCATTCGATTATGCCCATCACTAGTACGTACGTACAGACGTCACGACGAAATTAGTCAGAATGGATTCAGGGATGGTCAAAATGGATATTTCCGTTGAAATCTCAAAACCGAAATTTTTCGCGATTACAGTACTTCCTTTACTTCGTACAAAGAAGTAAAAAATTGTGCAAATTGCAATGGGCCCATCCTACATTTTTTAAATTTTTTATATATGACGGAGAATTTAAAAATAGAAATTCCGTATTTTTTGTTTTCTTGAAATTATACTTAATAACGCCTAAAATAATTATTAAAGTTTTGGCGCGAAAGTTGTGACGTTAGCGTCACTCTGTCATAAGTAGAGAGATCCGACATACGTTACCATTAATATGGTAATATAATACTAAATGTTGCAAGAATAAAAATACGTATCCATTACAAACTGTGATCAAAAATCGTTACAGCCAATGGTAAAGTAACCCAGATACCTAGTTATATCATTTCAAAATATATATTTGTATGGTTTACTTACATGAATAGATATAGGAGTAGTGTTAAATCATACTCACCAAGTGCTATTATTATAATTAAAATAGTATTTAAACTATTTTCTATTTATAATTAAATACAACAATGACAGTATTGATTACAATAATCAATGCATAGTTCATAATAAAAAGTAATCCAATATTTACATTCTTATTTACTAAATGATTACAACAATGATAATTATTGAGATTACAATAATTAAAACTTAAATTTATTTAATAATTAAATTTTCTTTTGATCTTAATAAAAAATTACTCGCATATATTAAATATGTGTATGTTTGAGTACGTTTAAAACCAATCGCGAATTTATGAGCAAAATATGCATGGTCCACTCTATAGTGACATTTTCACGGGGCAACTGGACGATTGTAATGACGCTGACGTCACAACATGGCGACCATTTTACACTAAAAACTTTAATTACATTATTATAGGTATAAAAATATAAAATATAAAGCAATTTTTATTTCGTTTTTATTTATTTATATTCTGAATTCATATGCGACATGTAATTTCTAAAAAGCCGAAGACTTGGACAAGCCCATTGTATGTCTATTGAATTACTGTTTGAGGGAACTACTATGAACATAATAAAATTCTAAAAAATATGAATCATATATCTTATTTTCAATAATTAAGATATGTTAACATCAAGTAGTGATATAATTTTGTAAATACTAAGGTGTTAATAGAGTCAATTTATATTCTGGTCAAGCTCTGTCAATTTAAATCATTAACAACTGTGAAAATAATAAATAATCTGAAGAACTTATATTATTATTATTTTTGATTTATGTAAGGCATATGAACTCATATAATGTAAGTGAAACATGTACGTTATAATTAATATCTGATACGATTACAAACAATTATAAAAGGAGTTTTATATTTGTTGGGTTATTGACCACAAATAATCATATACTTGCAAAAATTACTATAATATTCTCTGTAATTACTAGAGGTGCGAACATAAATCCATTACACCGTAATTACAATACATACTCAGCATAAAATTAATTAAAACATAAACTCAATCAGTACCTTGCATCTCAAAATAAATAAACAAAGTTTCTCTCCGTTAATAACATTTAATTAATAACAACAGTTGCTAAGCAATAACATAACCTAATCTCAACCAAGCAGGGTTTGATTAAATACTATACAGGGTGATTGAGAAAATAGGGACAAATATCTTTTTACCTCCCACTACCCTTAGTAAGGGGGGTAGGGATCGTGCATATTGAGATTTTGGTAAATGACCTCGTTTTAAGGTCCCTAGAATCCGATTTTAACAATTTCACGATGATGTCTGTGTGTATGTGTAGATCCTCCGCTCTAACTCAAATACTATTATTCGGAAAATTTAGAAACTTTGTATTTCGAACCTTGTTCTAATATGGAAAGAACCCAATACATTTTGATGTAAATCGGATAACCGGAAATGGCACTATACTTGAAGCTCAAAATAGTTTTTCTTCAAAAATCCTTTTGAAGATTAAGGATTATTAAATTTTCTACAGAATTGCATTAATACTTTTTCTGTATATTTTATGAATATATTTATAAAATTATCTATAATTTAAATCCCTACGCTTTAACCAAACACAACTCCTTGATTATACAGTTCAGATCTCAAATGTATGTAACTGATAGATAAATGACACTGTCAAAGAACTAATCATTTAAAATTAATAATAGTAACGTTTTACAAAGAATAAAATAAATAGAACTATAGTTATATGGAAAGGAATTCAATACAGTTTCCAGCATAAGTAAATATGTAGGTATGTATTTAAATTAATAAAAATTAAGTGGCGGGAGGTATTGTGTTGGCCACATCGAATTTTTTCTTTATTACCTCCCGCTACCCTTGGTAAGGGAGGTATAGGGATCGTGCTAAAATCGCATATCGAGATTTTGGTAAATGACCACGTTTTAAGGTCCCTAATCCAAATTTAACATTTTCATTATATGTGTGGATTCTCTGCTCTAACTCAAATACTATCATTGAGAAACTTTTGAAACCTTGTATTTCTACCTTATTCTCATATGGAAAGAAGCCATATTAGATTCTGTGTATATCAGATAACCAGAAATGGCAATTTACTTGAAGCTCAAAATAATTTTTCTTCGAGAAATACCTTTAATTATTATTTTTTCGAGATTTGTTATTATAAAAATTAAAGGTTAGGTATTAAATTTGTTTCAAGATATCAGTCTTTGAATCCATCTCTCAATCATTTATCAGAGACTTATCTACTCAACACTCAACTAGAAACACAAACGCGTTTCGACGACTGCAGAGGTAACTAACCACACGCAGAACAAAATGTTACCAAAATTCGTTATAAAATAAGCTCGTTCTAGCTACAATCATTATCATTTAGTAAATTCTGTCCTTCAAACTAATCTGTCCTGCGCCTCCGTCTTCAGCCTCTCGTAAGAATAAGAAGCGTAATAGAATATGCCATTCTTATTTCGAAACAAAAAAAAAAAAAATAATCCAACTAGCTGGGATGTACACAATGATACACTTTCTAACGGTTTTGAAGGTTGGAAACTCACATAATACTAACCGATTGTGAATAATAGTATGTTACATCCGAGGTGGGATAAGTTTCATTATAGCCGAGGGTATATTACCGAGAGGCGAAGTCTCGAGGTGAGTTATAGCGCGAGGCTGTGATGAAATTCCTATCGAGGTATAGATATTATTTTATTCACAATCATCGTCTGTTTAAATGAATAATTTTCAAAATAAATCAATGAGTTATAACCTTTAATTTTATTAATATTTTTGACAGCTCTATTAAAATTTGTTTAGCCTACTTTATTATAGGGATGTATGACAACGTGGCTACGCAACCCCTACATAAACATTTCCAATCCGTGTAAGGGCCGGTATTTTCACTTGCGAATAAAGGTTCAGATAAATTTATTTTTCGGATAAATATTTTTGTCGTCTTTTCACTTGCAAAGAATAACGTCTGTTATTCGCGAAATAAATTATTCGGTACTTGGGTAGCGAATAACCGTTTATTCGTAATTTCATTACATCTCCACATAGTGCAGATTTCATAACAAAATGGATATAATAAATATTATTATGATATTTTCAACTATGAATTAATAAAGAAGGTGAGAAATCGATCACACACCATCAGACAACGACATAACTACATACACTGGCTTGCAAAAAAATCGCATATACCTATTTTTTGCTGTATTGAATCGGTCTTGTCAATGTCATTAAATAGGTCAATTACGATGTCAAAGTTAACAGAAAACGAGAAATATATACTTGGTTGTTCTTTCATTTTTCTGGATTACAAGTATATATGTTTATCTAATTTAATAGTAACTCAAATAAGATGAAGAACTTACTCTACAATAGATAAAATTGTGACATGACAGTGACAACTCCATTGACAGTTGATTGAAAAATTGTATTTAAATAGCTAAAAAAGGTAAAAACTCGGTTACTTGATTTTTAAGGTGTACGCGATTTTATTGCAAGCCAATGTACATGAAATAATTTTTGACAGATTCCGATTATGAAAACAATTTAGTATCACATATTGGGGATCGCATTTGATCTCAAACAGTAAATAGGTAAATAGTTACAAAGATCCTGTCATTTGACGCTGACAAAATATTTTCGAATTTTGGATACTTTTGTTGAATCCATTGACAAACATTTACTTTGAACTGAAAGAAATATACTAAAAGTACAAAAATGCATAATATAGATGACATTGACATTAAAGATGTCAAACAAAATTTTGACAACTACGGATGCAAAAGTAGTTGACACATTTCATCCTTGTCTGCTTAACGTGAGTACGCCAAACACCATCCTTCTCTACTGACACAAATTCACTCTGCGAGGCTACCAATTCACGAACGTTAAAGTTATTCGACAGATAGCTATTTGTTTTGTGTAAAATGTGTGAAAATACGCAATGGAATTATTCGTTGGATAAATATATAGAATAAATTTATTTAACTAATACTTATTCGAAACTTTATTCGGAAGTGAAAATACCGGGCCTAAGTGAAATATTATTTCCAATCCAAGAGATTGTCATTACAGTTAGAAATGACGTATTTTCCAACCTCTAAAAGATAAGGAATCGACATATTACTAATAATTGTGAATAAAAGTAATTTCATTTGACCTATTAGATTAATTTTAAAAATGTAGTAATTTTCCAAATTTGCCGCCTTTAAAATGTACCACGGTGAACAACTGTTTACTCCGCTTAACATGTAATTAATAACATAACAGTTGCTAAGCAACAACATAACCTAATCTAGTCTAGTGAAAGTGTAAAAGATTGCAGTGAAACTGTCTGAAAATAGACTAAAGAAAGCACGAAATATCACTAAAAAATCACTTGCACTTTTGCTTGCGTAAGATGGCGAGCGGAATAGAGAAAATATCTAGAAATGATTTTTTATTTTCCACGATATTAGAAATTCCGACTCCCACGTTTGCTTTCTGCGGAGAAAGTTGCACCGATGGACTAATCACGGACTTACGTCGAGAAATGCAATTGTTATGACGTTTTCCATGGATGTAGTAATTGCCCCAAGCGATTGTTAGATGCAAGGTGCTTGAACCTTGTGGCTTTCTTCGCCATTTATGCAAGATTATTTTCTGATTATTGTTGGATTTGTGCATGATTATAAAATGAAAGTTTTTAATAATGGGTTTTTATACAACGTATTTTATTTGCGAACTGGTTGCTGTAGTATTGTTACTATTTTTCGATCTACCGATTCATTTTACTATACAGGGTGTTTCAGGACTAGTGTAACAAATTTAACAGCTTATCCCTGAGGTCATTTTGAGCCAAAAATGTCATATGAACATAGGTCCTATTCCTTCTAGTTACCAAAATACAAGAGGTTGATGTTCAATAAATAACACGAAATTTTTAAATTTTTGTTATCAAGGTACTTTCGGAAAACAAGAATTATATTGAAAAGTCATATCTTATTTGTATTAATTAATTTATGTATTAATTAATTGGCCTGCAAGATCTCCAGACTTAAATCCTCTTGATTTCTATCTATGGGGACACTTGAAACAAGAAGTTTATAGGGTACAAATAAACACGCGTCAACAGTTACTTGAACGAATTATGAATGCATCTGCTGCCATTCGTAACGATCAAAATGTAATTTATCGTGTATATGATTCTATGATTCGCCGATGTCAAGCATGCATACGAGTTCAAGGCGGGCATTTTGAGCACTTGCTGTAATTTTTTAAAAAATTGTTATCTTATTTCATATTGTGTTAACCTATTCCATGTTTGGTTATGTTGTTCTGTGGTTAGAATTTATTTATTTGTCTATTTAATAATTGTGTCATCGTATGTTTTGTTGTCCAAATCGTATTCGTTAATATTAATAAATAAAATTAATTAATACAAATAAGGTATGACTTTTCAATATAACTCTTGTTTTCCGAAAGTACCTTGATTACAAAAATTAAAAAATTTCGTGTTATTTATAGAACTTCAACCTCTAGTATTTTGGTAACTAGAAGGAATAGGGCCTATGTTCATATGACATTTTTGGCTCAAAATGACCTCAGGAATAAGCTGTTAAAGTTTGTTACACTAGTCCTGAAACACCCTGTATACCGTATGGCTATAATGTTTTAGGACTTCTGGAAGCCTAAAACTGAGATCCTGTTCATTACCTTCGCCACAATGGTTTAAGTCTGTGATACATCGTCGTAAAGAAGTATAGTGAGCCGGGTCCAAATCAGTAGCATACGGAGGATGATGCAAGACAGTGACATTTTTAGAGGACAGAAATTTACAGGCAGATGCTTTATCCTGCGCATGCACAACTTTTGTTTTTCTTTAAATTTTCGACGGTAGTCAATCCAGCTGTGTCTTTGTAGATGTTCAACTACTCTGCAATCATCTTAATCGTAATACGTCGATCGAAAACCAACAGTTGTTGAACTGCTTAGATTTTTCGGCGTTGTCATCCAACTATATACACAAATTATCTAAGACAACGAACAAAATAAAAAAAAAAAACACGAATCACTGGGACCAACGTGAACAAAAAATAAAAATAAATAAAATAAAAACTCTTACGTGATAAATAAATGCAATGATTATAAATTTAATTTTGCATGTTATGTACTTTCAATACAATCATTGACAGTATTGATAAATAAAATTTATATGAGTAGTTTAAATGATTTTCCTATTATTTGTAAAAATAGAATTTTCAGGATTTTGGATATATTCTGACAACAACCATTATAAAATAATTATGTATTTGTTCTAGGTATATGAAAACAAATCTACATTGTATAAATCTTATCATGGTATATAATACGAATGTATTAGAATTATTATGTATAAAAATTATTTATTTTTGCAACATAATTATTGCAAATTATATACCTATCGTGAAAAATATAAAAATTACTCTAATTTTATTTATGATATTGTGAATAAGTAATAATATGTAATATTTGTTTTATCGTTGTACTTAAATGATAAATATTAAAATAGTCATGTATATTTCACATTTATTAGAGACAATAGCTGTATTCTTTTTGACCTAATTGTATCTCAGCTAAGTACACAACTGAGTTGAGCTAAAGTGAGTTGTGATTTTGCAAAAAGAACAAGTTTTATTCAATTTTATCATTTTCTTCTTAACCGAAAGCATTTGCTGTAACAGCTGTCGAATTTATTGACATTTTTCTGATCTATGATACTATTAATAACGAAAAACGGATAATGTTGAAAATATATTGCATTATATAATCTTAAAATGCAAACTGAGTGTTTCAAATCATTTTGAGTTTTGTAATCTGGTAGTGTAGCATCGGGAAGGGGGAAATGAGTTCACTCAGATCAACTCAAATCAGATGTGTCAGAAAGAACAACGATTTCCTGAGTTTATCTGAAATGATCTGAGATGAGCTGGAATTTTGTCCAAAAAGAATACAGCTAATATATTCAGAGTCTTGCCAATGTGGAACGTCTTGCAAGTGGGCGATGGTTAATTATTGAACGATAACCAATTGGGCGCCGGACATATGAGCGATAAATAATAGAGCTGTTTTTGGGTGATACTATAGGCGATTTCGGGCGACAACCGTTCACTTGCGGTATGTTGCGTTCAGGTACGTTCACACATTCGGGCGCTAGGAACAACATACCCGGTATGCTTGGATCAGTGCTCACAGCTGAACGGGTTTGCGAGTCGGGTCAGCTCTCTGTTCACTATTTCTATCTCTTTTTATGTCTTTTTTTGAAATGTCAAAAGTCAGAACAGTCAGAGTCGTGGGCTTATGTCAACCAGGGTGACATTATTTTCGTTGACTTTTTTTTGGACAAATATGGAAAAAAACTATCTTTCTCCGTTAATGAATTTTAATTGTCAGACACTATTTTTGACAGTTTTAAATGTCGCAGAATATACATAACCACCAAGCACGGTGTCAACAAGTGAACCAACGATTTTTGGCGCCACCATTAACCATATCATACCGTAACTAACCGTAAGTAATCCGAAGAAGTGAACGGGTATGTCGCCCGAAATCGCCTATTGGTTCAGAAATGGTTTAACCCGCTTTAAACCAGTTGCAACGGTGACGTCACTGACGCAAGGGGTTAAAGCGTGTTCAAACCGTTTTGTCCGCCGGTTCAAAACAGAATTTTGAGGTTAATATCATATGTAGTTAGCAAAATGAACAATAATAGGGCGTACTGCAACGTTTGCGAAACGATATACGGAGAAAGAGACCAGAAAAATGGGCCAATGGCTTCCTCCTTCATCACGACAACGCGCCGTGCCACACCTCGCTTCTGATTCGCGAGTTATTGGCCGAAAAAAAGGTTCCGGTCTGTCCACATCCGCCTTACTCTCCGGATTTAGCACCATGCGACTTCTGGCTCTTCCCAAAATAAAAATCGTGCTAAAAGGAAAACGTTTTGACACCATTCCCGACATTGAAAAGGCCACGACGGAGCAGCTGAAGGCCCTTCCGAAAGAAGCCTTCCAGAAATGCTTCCAATCAAGGAATCAACGTTGGGATAAGTGTATCGCTAGCCAAGGAGAGTACTTTGAAGGAGATTAGTTCAAACTTGATGTAAGCTTATTATTTTGTTTGTAATAAAAGTATTCACCGTACTTTTTGATCACACCTCGTACAATAAACATGTGCTCCTTGAATACCCCGTAGCCTGCAAACAGCACCTATACGTGGATATATTAGTGAGTCTGAGTCTCTGTTACGACAGGTGACCGTGTGTTTGGAGGTTGATGCGGAAGGCGCGGCATGTTGGCTTTATACTGTAGTATAGTACAGTGCAGTGCTTGCCACTTTCCCTGCCCACCTTGAAGTTCGCGGTCCCACGCCGAGGTCGCATCGCTACCAAGGTCGATACCAATGCTAATGAATGCTATACCATACACATCATACACAATAACAACTCATCCGTATCGTGACAACGATAAATAACTATGTATATGCAAAAAATATTTGTCACAAGTCAGGTCGTTGGTTTCGTATTTGAATCTGACAGCTTTCCCAGTGAAAGCGCTGGATTTTTTTTTTAAATCGTATATCTAGTAAGACTGTACGCGGCAACTGGGTGATTTGGCAAGTCACAGCGGGCTATGATCAACTTCAACTGGTTGGTAGTCAAGTGGGCGATGCTTAAGTAGGCGATTGTCATTTAGACGACATAAACTTAAAAGTTTTGCACGCTTAAGCTGTGTTCAGAGCTACCAAATTATAAATTACAATTAGCACTTACAATTAATACAAGCACTTTGACTTATGGCAAACAACGCTAGCGTTCACAGCGACAAAATTAAGACGTTAAGTGTAAGTGATAAGTGGTAAGTATGCAAACCGCAAACTTTTCCTTACAATTAATGCGACAGATATATCATCTTGTCTCTTTCTGTCAGAAACGTCAAACGGCATAGTGGATATAATCTGTTTTAAATGTGGTATTGGGTGCAGGATATTGTGATAATTAAGAATATAGAAAAGTGGAGAATCATATCTACCCATACTTGTCACTTTTTACAGAATGTCTTTCATTTCTAACCCTATTTTTATCACAATAGAAAATATTATGATCCGAAATATTTTTATTCGTCAATTATAGTGTTTAAGTATTATGTTCAAACAACAAATACTACTCTATTTACAATTGTTTAATAAAAATCATTAATTTTTTTATTTATATAGATTGCTTCATCGATTTTTCAATAGATGTCACTTTTACTAAGTGCTAATTCTAAACGCTATTTCTGATTTAAAACCGGTAGTTTTAAGACGCTTTAACCGATTACTATTTGTAATTACTAATTGTAATTCATAATTCAGTAGCTCTGAACGCAGCTTTGGCAAGCATACAATTTGGTGTTTTTTTACCTCTCGCTAAGAGAGGTATTGTATTCATGCTAAAAATCGCATATCCAGATTTTAGTGAATAAGCACGTTTTAAGGTCCCTAGAATCCGATTATAACATTTTTACGATGATGTCCGTATGAGTGTGTGGATGTTGGATCCACGATTTCTAAAATACTATAAGACTTAAGACATTTTTAACTACGGATTCCTCAATCTAACAATAATGCGAAGAGTTGATTAAGTTTTGGTAACAATTGGACAACCGGAAGTAGAGTTACAAGAAAAAAATCATCTTAATATTATTTATCGAAAATTTATGTAAATAGTTATATTAAAGAACGTTAAATTCTTTATTCGATAAATATAAATTCATTATTATATCTTCTATAGATTTAGAGATAAAGAAATGCATATAAAATAATTTGATGTAAAAAATCTCAGATCAAACTACTACAAGGCAAGAAATTCAAATGTTTGTAATTGACACATAAATGTCACTGTCAAAAATATTTGTATGCCACTGTCAAAAATATTTGTACATTATTATGAAGATTCTGAAAATTAAAAAGTCAACAACGCAAAAGAATATACGTATAAAAGAATATAAAAGGAATTTGCAAAAAAATGACGATTATAAAGAAAAAGAAAAGGAAATTAGAAAAAGAAAATTTCAGGATATTGAATATAAAGAAAATGTATGTATTGTACATAATTTATATTAAAATATCACGTAGATTTTGCAAATATATGTGAGAATTATTTTGTAGTGAGACATGACTATGTGTATTTGTATTTAAAAATATTTTTCGTTTTATGCGTACAACCAGGTAAAATATCTGGCGAGAGGTTATGTGCTGGCCACATCAGATTTTTTTTGTACCTAGAATTATAGACTATGTTTATCTCGATAATTCAAGCGGCTTCAAGTTAGTGATGTGCCGCCAAAAAATTCTCGCCGGGAATTTGTTTTTTCCCTGGGAAAATTCTCGGAAATTCCTTCATCCGCGATTTTTGGGAAGAAATTTAGTTTTTTGTAAATATCCCGTGAATATAATTTTTGCAAATTTTCCGTAAATTTTAGAAGATTTCGGCCTTGATTTTTGGTGCAAGTTGCTATAAATAATTATTAAATATGTAATTGAAGTTTCCTTCAATATAAATTGTTACCTGAATAATTTTTTTAAAGTAAATATGAGTATTTGTGAATTTTAGTACGATGCTCTTGAATTACTCATTTAAGGTTTTATGAACATTGTACCTTTACTTTATATAAGAAGTATGAAAATATATTGAATATTTAAAATATGGGGGAGTATTTTCTATTAGTTTTTACAGAGCCGCTCTACTCGTATGTATGACCGATAGTGCATAAATATATTGATACGGGTATATGTATGTATTTCTTTTACCATAATTTCACTGAAAAATAAAACAAAATAAACCTACAGTTACAATTTTTATTCATATTTAAAATTCCTTGGGAAATTTCCCGAAGAATATGTTTCTGGAAATTCCACGGAAAATTTCTTTAAAAAACTCCCGGGAAAATTTCTGGGAATTTTCCCGTATCTTTAAATTTCGGGAATTGACCCATCTCTATTTAAAATACACATTATTATGTGCGATTCACCTTCCAACTTTCATTTGTTTTTTAGTTATGTCATCACAAAAAAATTAAATAGCAATATAGATTTTTAGTAGTGGAAGTGTAAGTCATCTGCTTTTTCTTTGCCTAGAACTCCCTTATACTCCGGTACCCACCACCAAGTAACATGATTAAGTAGCATATTTTTCTATATTTTCAGTATTGTTTGTTAAAAGACAGTTTGAATGATTATCCTTTTCAAAATTCGATAAACTCATTATCAATAATTTTGTGCTCTTTGGAATAATCAAGGTCTATAACCAAAACTATAGCTACAAGCTACAATGTTGCTACTTCCATTTAAAGAATAGAAAAGAACTCACAACAAATATACAAAATTGTCTTGTGTAAAATAATTTTTTTTAAACAAATCTGTACAAAAAAAATCAGTTCGTTTTGAATTCTATTATGTAGAGATAGTGTTAGTGTTCTACTTAAAAATAATAAATACATTCACTATCACTTGTTTCCTAAAAACATATTAAAATAAATCACAAACTTCTTTTGTTTGCAAAACATATTAATTTGTTTATTTATTTACACGTTTTATTACAAACAAAAACGATGAAAGTTGAACACGATATGCATTTTTAATATCACCTTCAAATTTGAAACACTACATTTATCAAAGTCTAAACCGCAACGAACGAAAGAAAAAAGTCTTCCGCGATCACATATAAATAACTCTATTAGAATAAATTAGTATAAACATGAGCTGGCCCAACTAACCTAACTCAACAAAGTCGTAAACTCGTGACTTGGTCACTTAATTTATTCGTAAGTAAAAATAAGTGAATCTTAAACAAAACAATAAATATACTCGTGGAATAAACTAGAGATTTTATGATGTGTATTTCCATATCAAATGTCTTCCGATCTTGCGAAATACCTAGTTCTAGAATAATGGATATGTACGTATCTACTAAAAGTTCTAGAAGAGCTCTGCATCTATTAAATGAATTCAAAATTGTATTATTTACAGTTTACTTCAGTTAAGGTGCATTCACAAATGAAAATTAGGTTTAGATTTATGGTTTATACTTTAGATTTAAAGACTTTGGCCGCATATTATGTAATGACTCCATTCACCCTTCAGAATTTAGGGTCTCTAAATCCAAATCATAAAGCTAAACATTGCAAGGTCCAAACTTAAGGTGCATTAACAAATGAAAATTAGGTTTATGGTTTTTGTTTAGGTTTAAGTAAAGGTGCATTCACAAATGAAAATTAGGTTTATGGTTTTTGTTTAGGTTTAAGTAAGTCATTCATAAATGTAAGTTTAAATTACCTGAAAATTAGTTTTGATATGTACACACATCTATGTAAATGCTTCAAAAACAAGATTAAAATATCGGTGCGTCGTGAAACTGTCATTCGCTTGACATTATTGGTTATATTTCAGAAATTAAGTTATGACAGTATCTATGTTTTCCTCGCATTTAATTAAAAAGCCGAATCCACCAAGTGCATATTAAATAAAGATGGGTGTATATATCTATATCATTCACAGACTCGTTTTCATTGGTGAAGTTTGTGACGTCAAACTAAATCATAAACCTAAAGTTTGGACCTTGCAATGTTTAGCTTTATGATTTGGATTTACAGACCCTAAATTCTGAAGTGCGAATGGAGTCATTGTATAATATGCGGCCAAAGTCTTTAAATCTAAAGTATAAACTATAAACATAAACCTAATTTTTATTTGCGAATGCACCTTAAGTCATTCATAAATATAAGTTTAAATTACCTGCAAATTAGTTTTGATATGTACAGACATACGTAAATGCTTCAAAAACAAGATTAAAATATCGGTAGAGCAGTACTCAACAAGACATCTGTGCGCCGTGAAACTGTCATTCGCTTGGCAATATAGGTTATATTTCAGCAATTAAGTTATGACAGTCTCCATGTTCTTCTCGCATTTATTTAAAAAGCCGAAGCCTCCAAGTGGATAATAAATAAAGATGGGTGAATATATCTGTATCATTTCAGACTCGTTTTCATTGGTGGAGTTTGTGACGTCAAACTAAATCATAAACCTAAAGTTTGGACCTTGCAATGTTTAGCTTTATGATTTGGATTTAGAGACCTTAAATTCTGAATTATGAATGGAGTCATTAGTCATGCGGCCAATGTCTTTAAATCTAAAGTATAAACCATAAATCTAAACCTAATTTTTATTTCTGAATGCACCTCAAGTCATTCATAAATGTAAGTTTAAATTACCTGAAAATTAGTTTTGATATGTACAGACATCTACGTAAATGCTTCAAAAACAAGATTAAAATATCGGTAGAGCAGTACTCAACAAGACATCTGTGCGCCGTGAAACTGTCATTCGCTTGGCAATATAGGTTATATTTCAGCAATTAAGTTATGACAGTCTCCATGTTCTTCTCGCATTTATTTAAAAAGCCGAAGCCTCCAAGTGGATAATAAATAAAGATGGGTGAATATATCTGTATCATTTCAGACTCGTTCTCATTGGTGGAGTTTGTGACGTTAAACTAAATCATAAACCTAAAGTTTGGACCTTGCAATGTTTAGCTTTATGATTTGGATTTAGAGATGGGGTTTCATCATTGAAAAATATTTTAAGTCACATAAAAGTACATTATTAAATATTTTCTTTGTTAAATAAAATAAAAGAAAAAGAACCACAAATATAAAGAATTTTTATTCGAAACGTGTATTATGTGTTGTTAAGACATGTTTCGTAGAACTTTTATAATGGATTCCTCCACTTGCTTAATTTTTAATTAATTCATAGTATTAAAAAGTCTTAATTGTTTTTAGTTTAAATGCATTTGATTTTTAATGTCATTATGACGTCACCTATGGCTATCTTTTTCTCGCACCAGACTCTATATTAGGCTGCGAGAGAAAGATGGCAATAGTGTGACATCATACTCGTAATGACACTAATTATTAAAAAAAAATATCTGAATTGTACGCTTTAAGGCCAACGCGCACTTCAGCGACCGAAGCGAAGCGAAGCGAAGAGAAGTTTTTTCATTCAATGTGTTCTTATGTGTATACGCGCACTTTGGAGCAGCGAAGAGCAGAGCAATGAGGCGACTATTCACATAAGAATACATTGAATGAAAAAACTTCTCTTCGCTTCGCGTCGCTCAAGTGCGTGGCGGCCTTTAAGGCCAACGCGCACTTTAGCGACCGAAGCGAAGAGAAGTTTTTACATTCAATGTATTCTTATGTGTATACGCGCACTTTGAAGTAGCGAAGAGCAGAGCAATGAGGCGACTATTCACATAAGAATACATTGAATGAAAAAACTTCTCTTCGCTTCGCGTCGATCAAGTGCGTGGCGGCCTTAATGCTCTAAAATTGCAATATGTATATTGTATTTTTCAATGTCACTAAACAATATTAATGACGTCATATTATTGGAATCGTCATATACGCTTTACAATATCCAAATACGTGTTTCCAGTGCCTCTCAACATTTTATCTTTCCAGGTGTGGACCCGCCATTCCCACGGTATCCGCGGCTACTGTCTCTCCTACTGCGTAGCTTTTGACAAGCACTGGAACCTGGCCCTGGAGGACGTGACCGAGGTGTGGACGAGGCCGCGCTCCAGGAAGGTGCCAGCACTAGGTCAGTATAGCCAACACGTCAACACACATTCACCAGACAGAAAAACATTCCACAAAGATTAGTAAACTGAGAATGACATATGTTGTGCAATTTGATGAAATATTGAGTGATGCTGGTTTTATTACTGAAGATTTCGCAGTGTCAGTGGAAAATATTGGGATTACTTCGTTCCAAATACGAGTCAGGCTTAGGTTATTGAGCGCTTTTATGGAGCATACTCTTTAAAAGAATATAATGTAAAATCGCACTCCATAAAAGCGCTTTTATTATAAAAGTACGCTCGTAATGCGGACCATTATTCTAGCGTTTCTCATAAGAATGCAGTATAGTTTTGCCGAATAATTGGACAAAATGCAAAGCAAGTTCACAATAGCAAAAAGAATGTTTTGATAATCAGTTATTTTTACTATATTTTTACCTCTCGCTAAGAGAGGTATTGAATTCATGCTAAAAATCGCATATCCAGATTTTAGTGAATAAGTACATTTTAAGGTCCCTAGAATCCGATTATAACATTTTTACGATGATGTCCGTATGTGTGTGTGGATGTATGTGTGGATGTGTGTGTGGATGTATGTGTGGATGTGTGTGTGGATGTTGGATCCACGATTTCTCAAATACTATAAGACTTAAGACATTTTTAACTACGGATTCCTCAATCTAACAATAATGGGAAGAGTTGATTAAGTTTTGGTAACAATTGAACAACCGGAAGTAGTAGTTACAAGAAAAAAATCAACTAAATATTATTTATCGAAATATTTATATTAAAGAACGTTAAATTCTTTATATGATAAATATAAATTCATTATTATATCTTCTATAGATTTAGAGATAAAGAAATGCATATAAAATAATTTGATGTAAAAATTCTCAGATCAAACTACTTCAAGGCAAGAAATCCAAATGTTTGTAATTGACACATAAATGTCACTGTCAAAAATATTTGTATGCCACTGTCACAAATATTTGTACATCATTATGAAGATTATGAAAATAAAAAAAAGTCAACAACGCAAAAGAATATATACGTAAAAAAGAATATAAAAGGAATTTGCGGAAATGACGAATATAAAGAAAAGGAAAGTAGAAAATGAAAATTTCAAGATATTGTATATAAAGAAAATGTATGTATTGTACATAATTTATATTAAAATATCCCATAGATTTTGCAAATATATGTGACAATTATTTTGTAGTGAGACATGAATATATGTATTTGTATTTAAAAATATTTTTCGTTTTATGCGTACAACCAGGTAAAATATCTGGCGAGAGGTTATGTGCTGGCCACAGCCGATTTTTTAATTTTATGTCGTTATTGAAAGAAGAATGTGGAACAAATATTTTTTCCTTCTGAGTTTTCCTATTAAATGTATGTTAACGATGCGGGCTGTCAGCTAACAGCTTACAACTTAAAAAAGGTTTCAAATCAATCAAATACTAATAGGAGGATACTTTATTATTATGAACGAGGTTTCGTAAAAAATAAGAAGAATTTTTGAATTCCGCACGTTGTACATTTTCAGTTGAGCTCATTTGTTTTTATGACGTTGATACCACGTTTGTGAAATGTTATATTTCATTCATCGACGCATAGTTTCTGTTTGACAGCTACTCGTTTAGCCCGTGCCAAACGTCATGAGCTGTTGCGCAGAAAGCTAAACTCTTTCGTTCTCTTTCTCTCTCTCCTATTGCCTGACCTTTTTCTAGCTGTCTCTCTTTTTGATCTGCGCATTTTATAGCTCATGACATTTGGCACAATCTCTACGTACTGTCGAAGCACTGTGACACGCTTAGCGGAAAAAGTTGAGCATCAGTTCATAATCATATGACGGCGAGTATAGTTACAGGAAATAATTAAATTTTGCAGTTTATTATTGATAAAAATAATTATAGTCGCCGTCAAATGAATATGGAGTAATGCCCAAATTTTCCCCTTTCCGCTCCCTGTCCCTTGCCTTGCGGTGTTGCCGCTTCTAACTTAGTAATTTCAGCATGGCCACTGAATGAAGTAAATGTGCTGAACAAGCGTCTAAGTATAGCGATGCGCAATCGCGCTAGCAGCCAGGCTACGTAACAAATAACCCGCGACGTGTTTAATTACTTCCGGTTGCCTGAACCGTTTGGGTTCATTGTTATTGTGCGCTCGAACATTCTAGAGCTCTCTGGAAGTTAATGGCAGCTGTATAAAAGGGACGCAGCTATGCTCGGGAGATAGTTAGTTAGTTAAATAGGGAGAGACATAGAGAAATTCACATAGAGTGTTAGTGAAGCACAGCAGTATCGAGTTGAGCGTATGCAGTATAGTGTCGAGTGGAGGACTCGAGAATACTCGGTAGTGTTGACGATTATTGGGAAGCTATAGTGTACAATGACAGTAACGGTGAGTCGGGAAGTTACTGGTACATCGGGATAACTGTGGAAGTGAATACTCTGTAGTATTAAAGATTATTGGAAAGCTAGGTATACGGGGTCAATAACGGCAAGTGGAAGTGAAACATCGGCAGTGGTGTTGAAAAATTGTGGCATATGGTAGTTGGTGATGCTGAGGCTGTGGAAAGAGAAAGTTAGTTACATAAATAGACAGACAGTGAGGTGAAAGGGGTGATTTCTGTCCGAGCAGTTGAATATACAAACGCTGTTGAGTCAGTTGAGTATATAGACGCTGTGGAGGTGATATAAATAGTGGAAATAAATAATTAGTAATATCGTGGAAATAAATAGTAGTGTTAATTGGTTAAATAAATAAATAGTATTAGTGTTATCTAGTTAATTATAGTTTTAGTCTTAATTAGATATTAAATTTAATATTCGTAATAGTAATTTTCATTATAGTTTAATAAACGCTTATTTTAATTAATAATAATTGTCTAATATTTACACTTCACCCAAATAAATAAAATAAAAACGTTACAATATAATGCAATAAAAACTATGCTCTGTTCCATTTAAGCCATTCAGTAGATGGCACTGGCAACAGCGCAAATCTGAAGTAGCCGAAATTACATTGGTTAAACTTGTCTCTAATTTCAACCAATCAGAGATGTCAAAACTATTCCCTCTGCTCCGCAATACTGAATAGCTTAAATGGAACAAGGTATAAGTTTAAATTTTAATAAATTTAGAGCGGGGGCTAGTGCTACGTGAAAAATGTATCATGGTATTCCAAATACCGACTCTTGATGCTCACTTTAAATGTATTACACATGTGTTGGTAACAACAAGTTAACAAACTTTACGTTTATTTTTTTATTGCAAAAATTGCGCATTATCCGCCAGCATCAAATTATACAATAATTACTTATTCCCAATCCCAACCAAATCCATGTTACACTAAATAATTACATCCACCCCCCGCCCTTTCATCACTCCCCTTTCTCCCCTTGTGCATGTATGTAATTACAATGCGGCCGGCATTGCACCGTGCACGATGTTCTTCCTTGTCGAGTGCAGTGAAAGTGCTAACTACCTAGCACCAGCTAAGCTAAGCTCTATAGTACGCACAACGCGCAGAGCTGGTGCTAGTGCAATGTCGGGTCATCGCACTCGCGCTGGCACATAGCGTTGTGGTAGGTACGGGATCAATGAAGATGGAGTGGAATAAAATGATGGAGAGAAGGATGGGATATAGTGGTAAGAATAGAGAATGTGGGGATTGAATGGAGATTTTTAATAAAGCATAATAATTTAATTTCTACATATGTCATATGGAATATCCGTTTTTATTTGACAAGTTTGATCTTTATCTCCCGTAACTTATTATAAATGAAGAGTTTTTAATGATTAGGGTCCCTAGAATACAATTTTACTGTTCTTTCGATGACGTCTTTCTCAGATAACTTCAATATTACAATAGACACTTAAACAAATGCAATTTGCATACATACGTACATAAAATCACGCATTTCCCACTTAGTGGGTTAGCACAAACCCGAAAAAATAAAAATAACATACCAAAAAATAATCAGTCTCTCTTTCAACAACATTCTTACTAACATATTAAAGTGACCGATTTTCAGTAGCGAAATACCGCAACCGGACCACAATAATAGTTACGAAACAATCGTCCTTCGCCACACATTCCTGTCTAAGCACACTTCTTTCGCCTCAGCCACATTCATAATCGCATTCATACACGCTCTTCCCACTCGGAAACTTTCTCTCTTTTAGTACCTTATCAATCACATCCATACACTTACACACTGGACGGCCACGCAATCGAACACCCTCAGTTTCACCAAGATATATACGCTTTACAAGTCGTTCACTCTTCATTTTCTCCACATGATCAAGCCATCTCAACTGGCTCATTCCTACTCTCTTAACAACATTTTTCCTAACCATACATTCTTCATACACCAAATTATTCCTCACGCGATCCCGTCTTACATATCCACATACTCCACGTAAATACCTCATTTCGACGGCAGTCACTCTCTTTTTATGCTTTCCCGTCCATGCCCAACATTCGCTTCCATACATCAAAGCAGGCACTAGCACTCCATTATACACACTTAAACGAGCTTCTCTAGATACGTTTACGTTTCGAGCAAACGTACCCAGAGCACCCATTACCTTACACCCCGTACTCACTCTCCTTTCAATTTCTCTATCAATTCGACCATCCCTTGACATCATGCTACCCAAATATACAAACTCATTCACTTGCTCCAGTTTCACTCCATCCACCAACACATTGCACAAAGTCACCAATTTACTCCTTTCAAATACTAACACCTTGGATTTATCAACATTCAACTCCAGATTCATACTTCTTCCAACTACATGTATTCTCTCTATCATTCTTCTGAGTTGCTCTTCATTTTCACCTAAAACAACTACATCATCCGCATACGCTAACGCAGGCACAATACTTTCACCAATTTTTACACCATCCATTTCACTCAATGTTCTCCGCAACAATACATCCATATACAAATTAAACAACCACGGAGATATACCACAGCCCTGTTTCACACCAACATTTATACGAAACCAATCACTCAACCTACCATCTATTCTCACAGCAGCCTCACTAATTGCACATTTAGCGGCGCTGCTTAGAAGTAATGGTTGATAAGGTTACGGCAATACAAACAAAGAACAATCAGCCATTCACAGTATCTGATTGATTGAAAAGACAAATGGAGAGGGTTTGTTTGTATCGAGATGTTCTATCTCTCTCTTGCGTGTGACGTCAATTTTGTGTCTATTCCAAAAATTACAAGTTTTCGTGTTCCATATTTTACATCTACCGGCAAACCTTTGGCATAGTAATTTAACATGGGAAAACTAATATAAGGTTTGTTCCAACACAAAATCAATCAGTACGGATCTGACCGACGTGTAACATTGAGAAATGTTGCGAAATATAAAGACACGCAATTCAACTTAGGCGAGACGTAAAGAGATGAGTTTTAGTAAAGTCAGCATTAATCGTTTAGAAACTCTCTCGCCGAAGTCTGATTCTTTAGTACGCATTTTATGCGGCTCTCAAGCGAGGTTGCACTCGCTTGTGTAAAGAACAAGTATAGATAAACGCTAAACATAATTGTTCGTTGCCATAATCGCCAAACAGTATTTGAATGTTTAACCAAATTGTAATTGCAATTGTATTTCAACATGTCATTGTTATAAAGCCCATAGAAGTAGTGTATACATGTTCGATGCCCATTTTTTGAAATAATCGCATACCTACTAGATTTATTTTTACCGTGACTTTAAATTAAGTTTACTCGGTTAATATGAAATAAAAAAACACCTTATAACATTACAAAACAGATAATTGAAATAACTGTTTTCTCTTGTTAAATTGCTATGACAATGATTGTTTGGGACATCCGGTATATACAGAGCTGATTACCCGAAGTGGCAAATTACTTTATGCTCAACAGGTTTCTCCAAATAAAAAGAAAACGCAGTTAAATATTATTTTTATAAAATATAAATTTTGTTTTAAAATGTACAGGAGAGCCAATATCCGCACATTTTTAAAATCCCATGTTCTGCGTTTTGTTGCACTCCCTGTATAACTCAATGATTCAGAATGTTTTGAATCCGTTCATAGGAGATGCCCACAACCTCAGCCATTTACCGAACCTTGATTTGTCGGTCTGCCATGACCATAACGTGAATGAAATTGATGTATTCTTCACTGGTAATTTTTGTAATGCTTCAATTTATTTTTTTATCTTACAATAATGCAATGTTTTCTGTCCAGATTCACTACAAATTTCGCCAGAGCAGAGTAAAATGAAAAGAGAAGTTATTCCACCTCCAGTGGTAGTAACCAAAAGGACCAAGAAAGTAGAATACTGTGAGAGACATGTACCACAACTTATAGTTCGAGGAGAACAAGTGGCATTTATCAATATTAGTCCAGTACTCGGGTAGATTTACCCTGCAAAAGATCGGAATTGTATCCACGTCCTATTTTTTTTATCTTGTTACATACAGGGTGTTGACCGCATTACCGCAACACATCAGCATTTAAGTAAATTTTACATGCTTTGTAACGGCAGAATTTTTGTATGAAAATGTCGAAAATCACACCGAAATTAGCGATACCCATGGAATTGAAACAGATAAATTACCAAATGTTTGACGTTTTACCTGTCAAGGTAGATTAATATATTTCTATTTGTAATATCTGTTCAAATGTACAATTATTTATTAATTTAAATAAATAATTTTTCACTTTAACAGAAATTACAAATAGTAATAAAAACAAATTAACATAGCTTGACAGTTAAATCGCAAACATTTTTCAAATAAATATTGGCAACTGATTTTGAGCTATATGACATCTGGTGCCATTTTCGGAACTATCGTTGATTGTGTAAGATAATGTTATGTGACATTAGTTTGGTTGTATAAACATTAATTTCATCCATTATATTTATATTACTTACTTTTAGAAATGCAGTACTTCTTAATAATACACATTTAAGGATTTAAGTAGAAAAAAATTCTTAAATGTCAATTTATCTCAACTCCGTGAGTTCAAATTTGGCGCTGCAAGCTTAAAGTCAGTAGGGTACCTTTATAACCAGGGTATGGCCATGGGCCAAGATCGCCGCCATTGTCGGTCATTCATTTCCCTACCTATTTATTTGTAATAAATGTGATATTAAATTATAAAAGAATATTAAATTATCACACTGTGAATTTATAAAGGTAATAAAAATTAATTAATTTAAGAGATACACAATTATTATTAAGACATACATTTAGAGGTTATGTAGAATATATGACATGGGTTGTTATTATCACAGCTACTTTAATATCTGTAGTTCTTATTTACATAATAATTGTATATTCTAAACTTACCTTTTAAAAATTTAAATGATTGTGCTTAATATTGGTAATTTACAGTTGTTGTCAATATGTCAGTAATCGTGGTGGGTATCTTAACAAACTACACAAGTAAATAAAATAAAATATATTACTTACACTTTAAATACATATTAAAATGATAATAAAATGTGTTTTTCATTAAAATAAAACAAATAGCCACGAAAATACATAATAATTTGCGCAAGAACAACACATATAACAGATTGGCCGGTAATGGCGGACGAAAAGTGAGCCACGTCATGGCCATACCCTGGTTATAAAGATACCCTAAAAGTCAGTTGCCAATGGATTGTTGCTTGTTCTGCGTGTTGCCATTTCTTCATTTTCAACATGGTTACTGAATTTGGCAATAGTGTAGAAATCTACAGTTCATACGTATAGTTTCAATTCCATGGCTATCGCTATTTTTCATACTTAATTTTTCCCGTTACAGATCATGCAAAATTAATTTTGTTTATTGATTCTAATGTAGAATTTTATGCTTTACAATATTTATTTGGAGCTTTCTTACCTACAATAATTAGAAAAGCAGGAAATTACGAAAGTATGATTTTACAGGTCTTATGTTCCGGTTCCGGTGTTGCAGTCAACGCCCTGTATATAGGTACTGTATTTTGTATAACCCTGTGATTCGATTTTTGTACCCTAACCTTTAATAAACTATGTATTACGATCAAGTTTTACTGTGTTGTTCTCTTCCATAGTCTGCACTTTTACTGCAAGAATGCACGCATGCATTAGTGCATTATGCGCGGCATTGGAAGTGCATTTCCCGCCTTAGATGCAGTACAGCGCTCTTCAATACCGACCGGGTTATTACAGGCCGCTAAACTGGGATTGTACAATGATTAGAATACGCTAATAATGAATTATAGGTAATTGTACGTGGATACAGAACAGCTAAGGTGGAATTAATAATTAATATGTGAACTTTTATTCAATGGTATATGTATATGGTTGCTATGGGTTATAAGTATTAATTTTTAAATGTTTATGAAGTGTTGGTACTGTAATAACTTATATTCTACATTCTTCATTGATAGATACTATAAACTTGCTACCTAAATTTATAGAAAAAATTAATACATTATTGTTTTGAAAAAGTTATCAGGTAAATATCTAACACCTTGTTTTTCTAATTTTATGCAACACTTTCTAATAAGAACGCTATAACTATGGCGATTTGAAACAAATAAATAATTATAAGGACAATAACGCCTGAGGTCAACAGTGTATATTCCGAGGGCCTCTTACCCGAGTTTGATCGTTGACCGAAAGCATTATTGTCCGTTTACCTCCCGTGGTGCGTTCAACGTTTAACGTCCGACTGTAATTTTTTAATATTCTACGGATTACGGCTTAGAGAGTTTTAATAAAATTCGCGGAGTAGGTAGGTATAGGTATATGCTTATGCTTGTTTTTGACTTTATCAATATCAATTTCTTGACAACATTACCATAGCAACAACTCGCCCTTGGGTGTTATTTGATATATAACAACTCTGAAAGCAGGGTTGCTATGATAATAGCATATACCAGTCGGACGTTAAAAATTATAAAGTCACATTGCTATAATTACTGTCCAGGCCTTCTCGGCACTTTTTACTATAAGGTTTGTTCCTACAGCCAGCCCGGACTGTCATATGTATGTCAGACGCATGCGCATTTTAAAAATATCATTCTAACCGACTGTTGTACAATCCATCGGACTGTTGATATGTTTGTTCCTACAGACTTCGGACGCATACATGAACGCATCCACGGACTGTCAGATCCATCCACAGGTCTGTGCTATGTACTATTTTTCAGCACGTGCGCGCAGCGAGGAAAATATCGAAGCTTAACCTATTATTATTTATCTGTTTCATAAATGAACATAATGAATGATTTGGAATTTTAATCTGATACAGAATCATTGTTATCTAATTCAGAAATGGATTTGATATTTGGCCAACCTCGAATAAAAAAATAGTAATTATTTAGGTATATAATATAATAAATAATTAATATTTGTTTGTCGATAATTTATTGATCGATATTTTTTCTGCAAACAGTAATTAATTATGATGATGACAAGTCCGATGTCCGTTCCAACGATACGAAGTTTCTTACACATGCCTGAATGAGTACATGAACAAGACATGCGTACATGAACGCATCCAAAAAATCGTGTAGGAACAAACCTTTAATGTCATTTCAAAATATCAAATTAAAAAATATTTTAAATATATTTTATATCATTTGATGGGGTGTTGGATAAAATTTTGTATGTCACGTGAGAAAATTACTCCACTATGACTTATTTGCAATATTACACACTTGTAGGAACCATACATAACTATTAAATGTTCCTTGTCAAATGAATTATTATGTACCTATTGCTATCAACATTTCAATTTGGACTTTTTGCTTAAACTAAGATTAAAATTTAAGGCTTGTTTACTAAAATCTCAGTGCTAAAGTTAGACTGTAATGATGGGAATAAATAAAATTACAAATCATGTAAATTTTAACTGTGTAAAACTGATTTAGTAAGTGGTGAAATATATTTGAATACAAATCAACAATAAATTTTGTTAAATTTTCCAAATTGTAAATATATTAAAAAATTTACAGAGTTAAATAATGTAATTTATAAAAATCTTAATTTTTTTCTAGTAATTTTTTAATATATTTCATTCTACACTACGATCAGTTCTATCGTGTTCTTAATAAAACAGGTTAAAAATCGCAAGTCAGTAGTTTGTTGTAAAATTTAGCAGTGGATAAACGTACATCTGTATAATAAATGATAAAATACAAACTAACCTTTAAAGTGAAATACGAAAATTAGTGTAAATGTGTTTTCTCAAACGAAGCCATCAGGTCTGAAGATTTTCCCTTACTCGGTAAGTGCAATAAATACGAGTACTTATCATTATTTAATCTATGTAAAATGTTCTCTATATATCAGATTTTTGAACATATTGTTCTTATTTATTTATAATAAATAGATATAGTATCTTGTAACAATACCTATTACATAGTCAAAATAGATTAGTTTGTGTAACCAAATTTGTAATTGGTTCAATTTACACAACACGGTGTGGACCTGCACAGGCTCGCAAAACTATATCTAGCTCGGTATTTGATTTTCTCCAAACTACCATCTGATCCAAATATATTAAATTTACTGTGTTCTAAGAAAATAACTGTATTCCAAAATTCAGGGCATATTTTTTACCTCTCGCTAAGAAAGTTATTGTATTCATGCTAAAAATCGCATATCCAGATTTTAGTGAATAAACACGTTTTAAGGTCCCTAGAATCCGATTATAACATTTTTACGATGATGTCCGTAAGTGTGTGTGGATGTTGGATTCACGATTTCTCAAATACTGTAAGACTTAAGAATTTTTAACTACGGATTCCTCAATCTAACAATAATGGGAAGAGTTGATTAAGTTTTGGTAACAATTGGACAACCGGAAGTAGTAGTTACAAGAAAAAAATCATCTAAATATTATTTATCGAAAATTTATGTAAATACTTATATTAAAGAACGTTAAATTCTTTATTCGATAAATATAAATTCATTATTATATCTTCTATAGATTTAGAGATAAAGAAATGCATATAAAATAATTTGATGTAAAAAATCTCAGATCAAACTACTACAAGGCAAGAAATTCAAATGTTTGTAATTGACACATAAATGTCACTGTCAAAAATATTTGTATGCCATTGTCAAAAATATTTGTACATTTACCTATGAAGATTATGAAAATAAAAAAAAGTCAACGCAAAAGAATATATGTAAATAAGAATATAAAAGGAATTTGCGAAAAAATGACGAATATAAAGAAAAGGAAAACGAAAGTAGAAAAAAAATCAGGATATTGAATATGAAGAAAATGTATGTACCTATTATACATAATTCATATTAAAATATCCCATAGATTTTGCAAATATATGTGAGAATTGTTTTGTAGTGAGATATGAATATATGTATTTGTATTTAAAAATATTTTTCGTTTTATGCGTACAATCAGGTAAAATATCTGGCGAGAGGTTAAGTGCTGGCCGCATCAGATTTTTTAATATGTACTTTATGACATAACCAAAATTCCTCAAAACTTGCCCCTTAACAAAGACGCGTGCGCTAAAATCATGTCTTATGAAACTTGTATCTTAATGTACTGTTATTTGCATGAATTTATCTGGCCTGACATTAATTTTAATATATTTAATTTACATTCAATAGAGTCTGCACAAAATTTTCAATAGGACCTTTCTCTCAACGTATTCTCTACAGCAAACAGACTTAACTGTAGAATTTTAAAACACAAATAACATTTTCAAACCTTGGGAAACCCGTTGTATTTTAACAATTGTTATAAATATGCTTCTTACGCAAAACAAAGAACAATTATATGTATCGTTTTAAATTGGTAAATAATTCATTCCCTCATGCCCTTCAGTTTCAGGGTCTCTAATCGACATTTAGATAGCGTAGCCTCAACGGATTAGCATATCTCAATGCCTCGCTAACATTGCTACTACTAACATACAGACAGCATAGCATACCACACACTTGTCGCAGTTACGTTGAATATTAAATACTAGTATTTCTAAAGAATTATTATTATTAAATCAAATGTTGCAAGCAAATATTTGTTTAAGAATTTTGAAAGGTCAAGTAGTAGCATCAAAAAATGAAGAGTATAAGGAAAAATCTGATGTGGCCAGCACATTACCTTCCGTCAGTTATATGAGGCATTTACGAAAATTCTACCGGTAAACAGCTGTTTATCAGATTATAGCTACCGGAATCGATATTTTAACAACGCAAATAATATACAGGGGTAGATCCATAACCTATAAAAAAATTGAAAATTTGAAACAGGTTAGAAATTTAATGTAGTTAACGAACTGAACAGAGTCCTACTTTGAACACATTTTCACTCGTGTTTTCGAACACAGTCGGTAGATGCGGTATCTACCGGTAGAATTTTCATAAATGCCTATGTATTTTCTATAAAATCCATACAGAAAGTTCCTTGCAAAAGATTTTAAATTTCTTGTATGTATATTACCTTTCGACAGTTGTATGTATTTTATACAAATTCCATACAGAAAGTTCCGAGCAAAAAGATCCTATATTTCGAGTAAAATTATAACGCAAATATACTACGAATATGTCAATTGACACTGATGGACACTGACATCTTTCAATCAGAATTTTCTTAATATATGTAGTGTAGCTGTTTCTAGCATAGCTAGCTAATTTATGAAATTTAATTTCTTTATAATTTTATAACTCTATATCCATTTAATATGAAGTATAAAATGCAGTCAAATCGTATAGAATAGAGAATACAATGTTCTTTAGTATTTATAATAACATTAAATGTGAAAAAATGATACCATCGTTTTTTCAAGAAAAGCTGTTAAAATCTTCAAATGAGGGTACTTCCGGTTGACCAATTATAACCAAAATCTAATCAGCTCTTGATATGGATGCAACGAAGAGGAATACGGAAGAATTATAATTTATGGAATTGTAGTTTTTGGACGAAAATTTTGTTACACACACACACACACACACACACACGCACGCACGCACGCACACACACACACACACACACACACACACACACAAACACACACACACACACACACACACACACAAACACACACACACACACACACACACACACACACACACACACACACACACACACACACACACACACACACACACACACACACACACACACACACACACACACACACACACACACACACACACACACACACACACACACACACACACACACACACACACACACACACACACACACACACACACACACACACACACACACACACACACACACACACACACACACACACACACACACACACACACACACACACACACACACACACACACACACACACACACACACACACACACACACACACACACACACACACACACACACACACACACACACACACACACACACACACACACACACACACACACACACACACACACACACACACACACACACACACACACACACACACACACACACACACACACACACACACACACACACACACACACACACACACACACACACACACACACACACACACACACACACACACACACACACACACACACACACACACACACACACACACACACACACACACACACACACACACACACACACACACACACACACACACACACACACACACACACACACACACACACACACACACACACACACACACACACACACACACACACACACACACACACACACACACACACACACACACACACACACACACACACACACACACACACACACACACACACACACACACACACACACACACACACACACACACACACACACACACACACACACACACACACACACACACACACACACACACACACACACACACACACACACACACACACACACACACACACACACACACACACACACACACACACACACACACACACACACATACAGACATCATCGTAAAAATACTAAAATCGTATTCTAGGGACCTTAAAACGTGCTTATTCATTAAAAAATCTTGACCGAATTTTTTGACCAAAGACAATACCTTCCTTACCTAAAGGTGACGGAAGGTAAAAAACACATGCTACTTTCTTAAAGCGAGAAATTTGAGTTTTTAATTTTAAAACTGAATTGCATTCTTTAATGTGATAGTGATAAAAGTATATTGAATCTACTTATTACTGCAATTATTTATGATGTTTTCTCAATGAAAAGGCTTGATAGTCCTCGTAACGTATATTTATTTAGAGTATCTCTCCAACTCCGAAATGATTCGGTTGGTTGAGTACTGAAAACATAATTTTTTCAACGTAATACGTAGACCACGTTCAGTTTATCTGTAATATATTTATAACATTTTGTACAACTATTGTAATGGGGACTTATAAATTTGACGTCACCCGCGGCGGATCGGCGGCGGACCTCCCTCCACACAATTTAGAAAAGGACAACAAAATATTAGAAAAGGCGAGGTGATATACCATGGCCGATTCAAGCACATGCTCTCCCCTTCAGCACTTCGCCCCGTTGATCACCCAAGTTGTTTGTTATTTAGTGAGCAAACTTTGGTTATGTTATTTTGTGTAGTGCCTGTTATTAATTATCTCTTGTACTAAAGTGTAGTGATCCTTGAATTTGAAATATCACTAAAAAACCAAGTTCACAAATAAATGTGGTTAACACAAGATGATGTACCGGGGGCACGATTTGTGTTTAAAAACATTGAAAACCATTCAGTCTTACAGTTGAAAAGATGGTTAGAATGCCGGGGTTGGAAGAAAAGTGGAAATAAACATGAATTAATTGCAAGGTATGCACTGGGTAGATCATACTTAAATAATTATATAAAAATGTGTTCAGTCTGACAGGTTTACGTTTCCTTTCAAAGCAGTTAACAATGATAAATGTCAAACTGTAGTGCTAAATCTTGCTCACTACATACATTTTTACTCACTAGATGGCGTCCAAAAAGTTTGAATTGTATAAGTCCCCATTAGCTGAGGATGGGTTTGCTCAAAACCCGAACCGTCCGTATTTCTAAATAAATATACGTTACGTTATCAAGCCTTTTCATTGAGAAAACAAAACGTCGTTGGCATGATTCAAATTCAAAGTTTAATTCACGTTACTTTTGAGAAATCCTTCTCCTTCATTGTTTTCATTTTGGGGCTCCTACACATTTTTGTACATCATAAATAACTTAAGCTATGTTAATTGTTGTAGTAATAAACAGATTCAATATAGGTATGTTCCATCACAGTATATTCCATTCAAACATTTTCCGAAAACTTATGTGACACATTATGCATGTAATTTAGAATTGGTAATAGTAATAAGGTTTCAACATTGAGCGAGATTACATTTGTTATTATTGTTGTGTTTATGGTTATAAATTGTATTTGTTTGTTGTTTTAAAGTTATAGTAGCGTAAATATTAGTATGTTCAAAATAAATTAAGTAAATAAACACTTTGTATAAATATTTAAACCCCTTTAAATAAATAAAAACGTACAATATTTTTGAACTCAAATGCTTCAGTTCCTTTTTTAACACCTTCTGTTCAGTACTTAATCATCTCTTAGAAGTTAAACACAACTATTAAATTCAGAATTACTTTCAATATTTAAACACTGTTTATAGCTACATTCGCACGCATTAGAAAGTTCCAACAAACTTCACTTCACTGCTGGGTACACTGCTCTGAAATTACCAACTCTGTGAATACCATTACTCTTAATTAACATAGAGAAGAAATTCACTTTCGTTGGAACATATTATGCGTTTTTCTCCTGCTAATAGCAAACTAGCGTCGCGTGACCTTTCCTGCACTTCCGGAATGCTTTCCTGCTACTTTTCATCGATTTCGTTTTGCTTAATAACAGGAATTTGCAGATAATGAACGAGGAAAATGTTTGCGATATTATTTGTTTGTAATTTGTTACGATTATGACTTTTACTATAATGTTTGTTTTGAATTTAACAATGAATCTTATCAATAAGTTTTAGTACACTTCATCTGTATTAAAAGCATTCTAGTCCTAGAAAGTTTTAATTTTTATTGTGAATCTGTAATCTATTATATTTTTACCTCCCGCTAACCTACCAGGGAGGTAATGATTTCGGTCAAAAACTCCGTTAATGAGTTTTCAGTGACTATTTCACTCATAAATTTATAAGCCAATCCAAATTCAGGATTCTACATAGTTACCAAGTTTCATTTCGACAAAACACCTTCACAAAAAAAAAAATTCGCACCCTTTAAGTCCATAAGATGTCATATTTTTACAATAAGTGAGTTTTGATAAGCAAAATTTTTTTGACGTTTTAGAAACATATTGTTTACGGACATGTCAAAATGTGTATATTTTCATTGTTATCAGTTTTTATTAAAAATGAGTCGATTCGGACAGGAATCTATTTAAAACGTTGAAAAAGCAAACTTAAATATAACAAATCAAAACAATAAAAATTTGAAAATTTTTGCCAAGAAAAAAAATATTTTTCCGAATGCTTTACTCGAGCCTGTTGCCAATTTACCTCGTGACATTGATCAAAAATCACTCGTGATTTTTTTGTCAATGCCATTCAATAAATTGCTAGACAACCAGCTCTCGTAACAATCAGAAAAAATTTTCGGCAAAAATTTACCACTTATGATGTTATAATATGAATAAACACGAATTAGAGTCCCACAGCTACAACACGTTTTTACTCTTTTTACAAAAATTTCTATTTTCCCTATGTAAGCTTTCTTCATTTATATAAAGAGTAGGGTTGATTAGTTTTTAGGAAAAATTGGACAACCTGAAGTAGAACTTAACTTAAATTTCATTTTCATGGAAAAATTTAATCTAAAACTTTTAAAATTTGGTATTTTAGATTTTTTATATTTATGAGAAAGGTATATTAGATTTTTGCTAAATTTGATAAATCGGAAGTGGTGTTTTACTTGAAGCTCTAAACAGATTTTCTTGAAAAAATATATTAAATTTAAGAAGTTTTGGATATATGATCCAAAACTTCTCAAATTTGGTGTTTTCATCTCATATATGATTGTGAACAACATATCAGATATATGATAAACTGGACGTGGTACCTACTTAACTTGGAGTTCTTAACAGATTTTCCAAAAAAAAACAATAAAATATAATCCAATATTTCGTATCACACACTTTTCTATTTATTGGAACAACAAATTAGATCAACCGGAAGTGATACTTTACTTGAAACAGGGTTGGCCTGATTTAAATTATTCTATTTAAATCAATTTTTTTTAAAAGTGTTTTTCAAATAATTTTAGATACCTACAGAGTTAACAAAAAGAAAATTCTACTATGGTAATATAATATAAAAATATATACCGGGTATCTACTTTTTTATGGACCATAGGAAATACAATGGTGAAATTTTCATATATTTGTAAATTCTGCCTTATTAATTTTAGAACTAAAGCGTAAATACAAAAAAAAAATGTTTTGAATTAAATACTGCAGCAAATGAGCCTAAATTTATTGATATAATAGGTTTTGTTATGAGATAAACGTGAAATAAAATATCCGCTTTAAGCTTTTTTTTACAGAGCGCAAGACATGTTTGGACCTGTTTAAAGTTTAAACAGGCGCGCGTGTACAGGTTATATACTATGTATAAGCAAAAATTCAAATGCATTCTTTGGGGTTATACATATAACTGATTTCGTTTTCGTTTATGAAATAAAATATTTATATTGCTTTTAAAACAAGTAAAAAGTGCAATAACAGGTCTTTAAAAAAAACAAAAAAAAATATGATTTATTTGATTTTTTTTAAATCAGTGATTTTTGATTTTTTTAAATAAATCATGATTTTTGCCAACCCTGACTTGAAGCTCATTGCTATTTAAAACATGGTCATGTGCTGACCACATTATATTTTTTAAATATTCTATGATGGATCTGTTAAGCTCATTTTGTTCTTAAACAGTAGAGTTCGCTAATAATTGTGGACTAAAAATGTGAACAATGATAAACATGTTAAAAATATGTTAATTTACAATACATATCCACAATATCTGTTTTAAATTTGTTACAATCTCTTTAAAAATATTTTTTTAATATACATATTTTCATTTGAAACACTTATTTCCACTAGTGAGTGATGACAGCAAAAATGCAGTAATGTGATGTTCATGTGTCAGTTTTTATTATAAGGTCACTTGATCACGAATTAAAGCTATAAACGATGTCATTAGGAACTAACAGTTCTGATTCAGCCTTAGAACTGGCTCTGGCGGCCGTTTGAAGTCGTAAGTGTTGTCAATGAAACTGAGACATGCATCGGAATGATCTCATACGAGATTTAATATTGAAATGCATTTGCCTTCAAACTGAATTTTAATTCCACAATGTTGTTATTCCGCAAATGATAAGAGCAAGGTAATTTTTATATTTTTACGAGAAACTAGAAATGCATAATTATATATAAAAATATAATTTTTAATTATATTCATACGTATAATATAACAAGTGATATGATTATCATCGATGATATTCTAAAGTGAAATGTGCTGCTTCGGTTTCATGAGCAATATCTTTGAATATTAATCATATCACCAGCTTATATTTAATGAGAGAATATAATGAATTTTTGTGACACATTTACCTAAAATAATTTGGAAAGCAGGAAATGAATTACATGTTAAAGTCATATGCTCGGAAGTGCTGGTCACCAGCCTTTATATTAGTGTAATATAAAAATCTGTATGCGCCTTTAAAGCACTAGTACCGGTAAAAGTATAAGTTAAATTATTTAATATATGTGGTTTCTTATGAAAACTTTTTCCTATATTTGATTTGAAGGAAACTGATCCTTATGTATTCAGTTAGTGAATATTAAAATTGTATTCAATACAGTGAAATACTTGGAGGCATTTAAAATGATCTTAGCAACAGGATTCAGAGATGTATTTAAAAAAATTAATACCGCAAATTCTGATTCGCTTGTCTCAGGTGTAAGCAACCCTCGAGTCCGAATTTCTGTTAGAGGAAATTAAAAATAATCCTATTTCAGAGAATTGCCAAACAAAATAGTTTGAAGGTGAAAATATTTTGTTATAAACAAAATAAATGAAAACTGTTGAAAATATTTTAAATGCACCCCTGTTTTGTTATTCAGGTACTGTTGTCGGCTACCTATCTTACGCAAGACGTAGTAATGTATTCCTAATTCTCAAATAGTTTGTATTTGAATATAAATGTTTTGCATTAAGGTGCATTCAAAAATGAAAATTAGTTTTATGGGTTTTGTTTAGATTTAAGTAAGTCATTCATAAATGTAAGTTTAAATTACCTGAAAATTAGTTATGATATGTACAGACATCTAGGTAAATGTTTCAAAAACAAGATTAAAATATCGGTAGAGCAGTACTCAACAAGACACCTGCCATTTGGTTGGCATTATTGGTTATATTTCAGCAATTTAATTAGGACAGTCTCCATGTTCTTCTCGCATTTGTTTAAATAGCCGAATCCTCCAAGTGGATGTTAAATAAAAATGGATGTATATATCTATATCATTTGAGACTCGTTCTCATTGGTGAAGTTTGTGACGTCAAACTAAATCATAAACCTAAAGTTTGGACCTTGCAATGTTTAGCTTTATGATTTGGAATTAGAAATTCTGAAGTGTGAATGGAGTCATTACATAATATGCGGCCAAAGTCTTTAAATCTAAAGTATAAACCATAAATCTAAACCTAATTTTCATTTATGCACCTTTAAACTTAATAATTTAAATACACTTCCAAATATAAATCATGTAGACTTGTACAGTATAATAATATTCATTTATTTTTTACAAATATAATTTAGAAATAGCATATATTTCAAGAACATTTAGATCCACGAAGAAAACAGTTTGATATAAAAACTTATATTCGTGACGTAACATCTATATTTTCAAACTTTTCACTGACAGTCTTAGTTTTACTTAACGTTCAGATGTAATTATATTTAAAAATCTGATGTGTACACCACATGACTTCCTTGTACGCAAGACCAATATGAAATATAGACCCAATTATAAAATTGCACGTATTTGACGTAATTTGACATTAACATCTATTTTTTTTATTTTTTGTCCTAATCCATAGCAAGCTTCATTACAAAAACCAAAAAGTATATGTTTTAAATATACATATCTCCTTACACAAAGGGCTAATTTAATAATACTTGATGTGCTAGACGCAGAATTTAATTCTCTAAAACTCTTATTTGAAGCATTTATTTCTAAAATCAAAATGAAACCATTTTATTCAAGAAAAACTGTTAACAACTTCAGGTAATATATCACTTCTGGTTAGCCTGTTTTAACCAAAATCTACTATGTTATTCCATTTGACCTAAAAGTCTTATATACCAAATTTGAAGAGTTTTGGATTCTATTTTAAAATAGTTTTTCATTAAAATCTATTATAGGCTTCAAATAAAGTACAATTTCTGGAAATTATGTAATGACCAAAAAGGGAGGTGCACAATTAGATGTTATAGCAGTTGTAAATACAAAATTTCAACTTTCTACGGCTTATCGTTTTTGAGTTATGCGAGATACGTATGTATGTACAGACGTCACGACGAAATTAGTCAGAATGGATTCAGGGATGGTCAAAATGGATATTTCCGTTGAAATCTGAAAACCGAAATTTTTCGCGATTACAATACTTCCTTTACTATGTACAAGGAAGTAAAAATGGTAGTACCTATTCTATTCTTCTCTAGGTTTTGAAAAGAAACCACATTTATTCAATAATTCAAACGTCAACTTTCATGCGCTAGTCATACTATATACCCTGCTTCGCATCATGCTCTTAAACTCGTTGCTCGTACTTTAAACTAAAGACTTACTTATATACTTGTATCATAAATATTAGTTTGCTTCTCCTGTAAAATTTTGTAAACTAGATTTGAACCTTCTTCAAAATGACCGATTCATTTTAACAAATAAAATTTGTAGTATGAACAAAGTTTGCTTTCACGAATTTGGGCACCAAGTTTCCTAACCTTTATAATCTTTTAATTTCTGCCGTAAGAGTTAACAAAAGTCAATCTACATTACCGACAAACAGTTCTAAACATTGTACGTTTATATTTGTCAACCTTCTATGTTTTATATCATCGAAACGCTATCTCTGCGCTACGCAACTGCGTATAGATTGGTGTATATGTAATATGTATTAACAACCAACATAACCTCTAAGTAGTTGACACAAGGTCCTGCTACGCCACGCCATGATGGAACCTTCAGCCGTTGTAGCTGTAACGCAACGACTACGTAACATGTAGTTGTGAACGGGCCACGAGGACACCGCGCGGACAGAATTACATACTCAAATATGTCTGTTCGATTGCTCTGTATGCCTGCGTAACTGTGTATGCAGATGATGCATTTGTGATGGGTGCATCATGATAAAATGCATATTGAATTGCAGTTTTTCTGTGATTCGAAATAGTCATAAAACTTAAATAATGAGTTCAATTTATTTGTACATTAAATATGAATACAATGCCAATAAAATAAGAAAAATAACAAAATAGTTATTTGTGTATTTCGAAAGCATCAATGACTCTTTACGTTCGCAATACACACATTATTTTTTCCATATTCATTCTATACAGAATGTCCCATTTAAGGTACCAATTGGGATCTCGAGAACCGTACAAACTACGAGGTAGGTGTTTTGATATTTTTGTGAAAAAATACATAGGTTACTAGATATGGGCGAAAATGTAAATTTTGCAGTTTTTCCTTCCGTCACCCTTGGGTAAGGAAGGTATTGTCTTTAGTCATTTTTTAAAATAAATAAGCACGTTTTAGGGTCCCTAGAATACGATTTTACTATTTTTACGATGATGTCTGTATGTGTGTGTAACAAAAATTTCGTCTGCACTAACTTTAATACTACAATTTCCAAATTTATAATTCTTTCGTATTATTCTTCGTTACATCTATATGAAGAGCTGATTAGATTTTGATTACAATTGGTCAACAGGAAGTACCCTCATTTAAAGATTTTAACAGTTTTTCTTGAAAATAATAAATATATTTTTTTCACATTTAGCGTTATTATAAATATTAAAGAATATTTTATTCCCTATACGATTTGACTGCATTTTATACTTCATCATTATCATTAAATGGATATAGAGTTAAAAAATCTGATGTGGCCAGCACATTACCTTCCGTCAGTTCTATGTATTTTCTACAAATTTCATACAGAAAAATTCGATTTCTTGTACATTACCTTCCGGCAGTTGTATGTATTTTATATAAATTCCATACAGAAAATTTCTAGCAAAAGATCCTATATTTCCAGTAAAATTACAAGACAAACACACTATGTCAATTTCACTTGACGCTGACATCTTTCAATCAAAATTTTCTTAATACTGTAGCTGTTTCCATAGCTATGGCTACTTTATGAAATTTAATTTCTTTATAATTTTTTAACTCTATATCCGTTTAATATTAAGTATAAAAAGCAGTCAAATCGTATAGAGAATAAAATATTCTCTAATATTTATAATAACATTAAATGTGAAAAAATAATATTTAACATATTTTTTTCAAGAAAAACTGTTAAAATCTTCAAATGAGAGTACTTCCGGTCGATCAATTGTAATCAAAATCTAATGAGCTCTTCATATGGATGTAACGAATAAGAATACGAAAAAAGTATAATTTTTGAAATTGTAGTATTAGAGTTATTGCAGACGAAATTAGTAAAATCGTATTCTAGGAACTCTAAAACGTGCTTATTCATTAAACACTCATCATCAAATTTTTGACCCAAGATAATACCTTCCTTACCTAAAGGTGACAGAAGGTAAAAATTATAAAGAAATTAAATTTCATAAAGTAACCAGTTATGGTTACAGCTACTATATTAAGAAAATTCTGACTGAAAGATGTCAGTGTCAAGTGCAATTGACATAGTATGTTTGTCTTATAATTTTACTGGAAATATAGGATCTTTTGTTAGAAACTTTCTGTATGGAATTTGTATAAAATACATATAACTGCCGGAAGGTATTGTACAAGAAATAGAATCTTTTCCAAGGAACTTTCGGTATGAATTTTGTACAAAATACATAGAACTGACGGAAGGTAATGTGCTGGCCAGATTTTTTATTTTTGCATATAACTTCCAAGTGTGCAATAACACTGGATTTTGGTTTGCACTTGCTCCTGGCAATGCTCAAATTTTTATATCACTCACATAGTTGAAAATATTTTTTTTAGCTTTTCATCTTTGTATACCAAATCCATGATCATTTGTTTCAAACTGTAAAAATGCAACAATTATTCAATTTATAGGTTAAAAACAATGGTAAAAATTTCTTTACGGTGGTAGAATACTCCATTTCGGAAACGGGTGAAGTCCTAGGAAACCAAATCAGAAGATTAAATAGTATGGGGCAAAAATTCGAACTTCAATTCAGCTACTTTTGTTATATGTTCTCCATTTTTTTCGAATATCTAGGTCCAATCGAGTTAAAAGATTATAATAATTCTCCCCAGTAATTGTTTGAATTCTTAGAATACAGTCTAACAACAATATACTTGTAAATCATCCTGTATATTTTCTTAATTTTTATTGTCTGTGAAAGAAGTGCGACCACCTTACTAGTCGCTGAAAAAATCCTTCACGGTTTGATCCTCGATTTCAGCGCTGAGCGGCGATCATTTGGATCGATGGATCTGGATTATTTCTCGGGTAGTCTAGTGAGAACAGCCGCAGGAAAAAATCAATTAACATCGCTACTGTTTTTCATATCCAACAGGTTTTATCAAAGAAATTTCATTATTAAATTGATGTTTGACTTGCACGAGTTAACCTTTTTTGCAAAAGACCGAAGATGCAAAAAGATAATTAATATGTCAAGAATATTATGTTATTACGAAAGCAGATTTTCATATGTAAGATTTATTTTATTAATTTGTATTATTAACCCGTAGTAAGTTTCATTAACAATATATCAGAATTTAAATTATAAACATTAAATTAAAGTGTCACACTATAGTTGCTAAACAATTATTTATTATTATTATTATTATTATTATTATTATTATTATAGAAAAAACAAACTGAACTGTATTCTCTTTCATTGACCAGTGTTATTTGGCATATTAAAACACGTTTAAATTGGTCATGTTGTAACTCGTGTTGTACGTACAAAGTAGTTTCTTATGATGTATAGCAGTGGATGGACGTATATTTCTTTGTTTTAAGTGATAATGTTTAATATTACAAGTGAAATAGGATAATTTATGTAAATGAGTGTTTTAGAAGAAGGCAACAGGTTTTAAAATTTTCTATTAACCGGTAAATTTCACCATTTACTCTACCTGTGGTGGAACCATGTTGTACTTGATATTGACTTGATATATTAAACGACCAAATCATAGTCAAGTCAATTGCTTTTTTATGCTATACCGTATTGATAATAATAATTGAAAAATGATTCGGATATCTTCGGCTTGGATTAATAAGTCTACGTACATTTCAAAAACATTGTGTAGGCACGCCTGCGCATACAATCATTTGAATAACGAAAACCGAAAACGACTATTACGAGACTTCAATTTAATTCGCAGAATAATGAGAATACAAAGTAATCAATTTACTTTAGATGATATCCTTTTTATTAGTTTATTTCGCCTTAGAAAGGAACTTATACATAATTTTATTCATCAGCTTTTGCCATATATCTCAAATTCAAACCATCCAATATCTATTACACCTGAATTAAACATATTTGCCGCGTTAAGTTTTTGTCATACTGTTATTTATCAAAAATTAATTTGACAAAGCTACAATATATCTATGAGTCCACAATCAATTTCAACTTTCGGATGAAGTTGTAGATAATCTAGTAATAAGCTATAGTGTTTAGGTTGAACATGCATTCGTTTATTCATCTTAAGAAAATTATTCACTATTATTATAGTTTTCAATATGCTACGTATACTCAAGTTTTACCTACATTTACAAAATGACTTTGAACACTTTAAGATTATGATTTAATTATTATTAGAAATTGTGATTAATTTTTTACTTCTATTCTATTTTTCTAATAATAATAAACTCAAAAGAAATGTCAAATCTGTCGACATGTAAAAAAAAAAACATAAATTATTGCCTTATTTTTCATGGCAGTCTGATAATTGCCTTTCTACTTACTTTCTTTTGCTTCTAACTCTTACATAAGAAACAATTGAACAACAAACTTGATCGATGCACTTTTTCACTCTGAACATTCTTCTTCATTACTTTTTTTTCTAAAATTAATAGGTAAAGAGATATCGCCAAATCAAAATTTTAACATTGAATTTCCTTTGTTAAATAAAATAAAATAAATATATCATCACGGCATATTACCCATTGCTGGGTGTGCCAATCTGCTTGGTTCGCAGATATCGGTAATGCTGATGACATAATTGTACTGTGTGGGCGTTTACCAGGCGTCACCTCACAGACACTCATTGCTGGCGTGCACCACAGAAGTTAATTTTGTGCCATTTAAAATTAGAAATATTTGACGTCGGTAGGGATTGAACCCGGTTCCCCAGATTCACGACCTGACACTCAGGCACGCGGCCACGAGACCCCAAGAATTACTTATGTTCGGGGAAAAAAAGTAGACAACAGGCATATAAAGTGCTTATGTATGAGGTCTTGCCTTCCCATTATTCGTGGAGTATATAAATTCTTATTTACGTACGAGTAGGTATAATACATACGTACTATCTATTGTAATTTGTAATACATTGTCGTAGTACACTTTTTGGTGTTAAATATGTAGTGCAATTTGCTATTATGTTATAAATAAATGAGTGTTAAATTTATTATTATTATTATTATTATTATTATTATTATTATTATTATTGATTTAAAAAGGATGATTATGAATAAAATAGTATACAGTATGTCCACGCATAGGCGCCGACTTTTGGATTTTCGTGTGGGGGCTAAAAGAGGCAACAGAAAATTTACCAAATAAAAACTTACAAAGATACGAATTTATCGTATGACTTAAAATGTCTACTTATTTTTTTTTAATTTGAGGCATAACAAATGAATTTAATACAAATATAAAAGAAACTATTTTTTATTTCCTAAATTGTGCCTGCACATACACAGTAATAATAAAAATTGATAGTTACTAGATGATAGTTCGATGATAGTAAAAAAAATCTATACTATAATTTATACATAATTATGTTCTAAGGAACTAAACCGCTACAGTGTTAATTTCTACAATAGCAGTGCAAACAAATAAATGAATGAAGATATCTTTGTTTTGCGATTACTCAGCCGTTGTGCGTGATTCTTTTCAATTTTTGTTGTAATTAAACCATAAACTCATTATTCTTTCACTTGTAGTGGCAATTTAACCGAGAGAACATGGTTTAATTCTTCACTAATTGAATTGATTGGACTCGTAGTTCAAACAACTTGCAAAAAAAAAGAAATGAGATAGCGTAGGTATATATCTGTAATTAGATGGTATTACGTAATGTAACTTATATTGCTATACTATTCAAAAATTATCTATAATCATAATTGATAGTTATTTTACACAGAGCAATTTTAGTTATTTTGTTTTTATAGTTTTTAGAATGTCTATATTTAGTAAGCAAAAATTATGTTATTTCCAACAACTAAAAACAATATTTTGTTACATTAGACAAATAATCTTTTCAAAAATGAATGAACGAATAATATGATATACAGGGTGTCCAGGATAACATGTCCAACATGAGGATCTCGAGAACTATACAGGCCTTATCACACTAGAAATAGTATCTCACTAGTCACGCATTATCCATGATTTCGGTTCATATCGCTGACTTACTCCAGTGTGATAGCTACAAGGAAGTCATGGATATTGTTGTCAGATGAAATGGTATCGGTTTTATTTCCTCTATTTATCGCTGACTTCTCTACTGCGTATGCGCAACTGTCTCTGAAGTACATAAATGTAACTTTACGGAAACTGACATTTTTTTGTTTGATGCGCATAAAATTATTATGCTTGCCCACAATTGCATTATTACCTCCCGCTTCCCTTGGTAAGGGAGGTATACGGATCGTGCTAAAAATCGCATATTGAGATTTTGGTAAATGACCACGTTTTAAGGTCCCTAGAATCCAATTTTAACATTTTCACGATGATGTCTGTGCGTATGTGTGTGTGGATCCTCCACTCTAACTCAAATACTATCATTCAGAAAATTTTGAAACCTTGTATTTCGAACTTTTTCTTTTAGGTTTTGGTGAAAATCGGATAATCGGAAATGGCACTTTACTAGAAGCTAAAAATAGTTTTTTTCGAAAAATACCTTTAAATGTTATTTTTTCGAGATTAATGTTATTATAAAAATTAAAGATTATTAAATTTTCTATAGATTTGCATTAATAATTTTCCTATATATTTTATGGATAAATTCATAAAATTATCTATAATTTAAATCCCAGAGCCTACGCTTTAAACAAACAAAACGCAGTTATTCAAATGTATGTAACTGACAGATAAATGTCACTATCAAAGAACTAATCATTTCAAAATATTAGTATCGTTTTAAAAAGAAATAAGTAAATAGAACAATAGAAAAGGAATTCAATACTGTTTCCAGCATAAGTAAATATGTAAGTTTGTATTTAGATTAATAAAAATTAACGATTCACAAAAATGTTTAAGCTAATCTTCATTTTTAGATTAGTGAATTCTATTCTATACCGGTATTTAAAATTTAATCTTCATTTTATTTTAGCTCCGATGGCTCAATGGTTAGAGCAACGCCTCATGTCATGAGTGCCGTCGGAGCTCTGGGTTCGAATCCCACTAAGGTATGGACGTGTGTGAATGTGAATAACCCACTCTGTAATTGGGATTTAATCCTGTTGAGGGATTTAAAAAAAGGTAGTTACTTGGATTAGATTAGACTATATTTTAAGAAATAAACTGTCAAAATTAGAGTAAAATTCGCTAATCCAAAAATAAGGATTAACTTAATCTTTTTTGTGACTCGGACTGTAAATGCCGGGAGGTATTGTGTTGGCCACACCAATTTTTTTTCCATCGTTTTCATTCATTTTCCTTTTGTGTCAAACAAATTTGAAATATGTTGTCATTAAAGCAACCATGTCATAACCAACTTCAAGTATGAAAATCCACTAAAAGTCAGAGAAAACGGTTGTTCGAATTTGCAGTGTGATAGATCGAGTTGGTCATACGAAATAAGTCAGTGAAAAAGAATTTGAAATATGACTGTATTGCGATAAGGCCTTAAAATATACGCAGTCGATTAGCTTGGGATTAGACAAATGTTGAATGTTGTCCCATTTAAGGTTAAACGGAACCCTTCGTGGCGCGCGTTCAGTTCAAACGTTGATCAGAACGCTGACAAATGTATTTAATTATAAAAATTTAATATATTTTTTTTTTTGTTAAAATGTTGAAGAAGATAGTTTATGTTTATTGTTCAAAATGCGACATATACGATAGTTTCAGTAAAAATATAGATATATTTGCAAATATATATAACTTTTTGAATTTTAATTAATTACTCAAAAACCAAACCAACAATTTTTTTTTTTTTTTTGTATCTTATGTGTAAATATCCCACTAACCCACTTATAAAATTTAATTACAATTGAACACGACAATTTTGTGTAATTAAAAAAAGTGTCATTTTTTGGCACAAAAGCTGACACAAAAACTAATATTTCAAATACAAAACCAACAATTTTTTAAATTTTTGGTTATGTTATGTAGGGTAGCGCGCTCTATCCACATATTTTTTTAAACAAATTTGAACACTACTATTTTTTGTTACAAAGCAAAGTTTGACAAAAACGTTATATGGGCGAAAATTTTTCTGCACCCTGAATTTTGTGATGCATGCAAGCCGTTTGGTTTATGTATTGCTGGGACCATACCCTACCGATGTAGCCACCCGAAAATGCCCGAAAGGCCCGAGTTATTGCGGGTTGTATACCTCATTGGCGCAGTGTTCTTAAAGTCGCAGTGGTTATTTTAAAATTAGTGCAATTATAAAATTTTCATAAAATTAAACTAGAAAACAATGAATTATTTGAGAGTTTTTTTACGTTTATTAATAACTGAATCAATTTAATATAACAGTTTTCCATTTAGTAAATAGCGACTTAAATTATAAAATTTATCACGAAAAAGAAAATAAAAATTTCTTATTGTTTCTCAGTTTTAGACATTAAACCAGCATTTAGTATTCAATTCCTCATATTCTACGAACATTTTTATGTCCAATTTACTATTATTGTCTCCTCCAAATTTACTCCATTTCATTGAAAAACAAATTACTCAATCCCGGCGGTAAAACAGTTTTCAGAGAACGCGAAACGCATAGATGAAAAAGCAGTAATGAAGTATGTTGTATTATCGTTGAGTAAGTGCGAGTAGTAAATTTTGGAAAGAGACAGAAATAGCTGTAGAAGCTGGGCGACCTTGTAGTAAAAATATCATTCAATACGGTACTTATAGTAACTATGAATAGAATATAATGGCGATACTTTTCGTACATTTTACATGCGAGGCATGTATTGCAATCCGGCCCTGAAAATGCGTTCGTTTCCTACACAGGACCGTAACGTAAGAATTTGAATTTTAGTATATTGTTGAATCACCTAAAATGAAGATTCAGTGTCCCACGACGGGCTTACGCTATCTTTATTTTGAAAGCTATTCAATATTATACGAAATTTGGGATCTAGAGGTTTTCCGACATATCCGTTTCAACTAAAATATTTAAATAATTGCGTAGGCTTCCACAGTCTGAGTCATGAGAAATATTCGTTTTCCGGGAATGGACTGTGTCATATTTTGAATCAGAGCTCAACGTTTCGCCCGCAGTCGTATGGGGCATCTTTAGGAGCAAGGGGGATAGTACTGTCTTAAACAAGGTTACCCGACGTGTCAACCACGCTAGAGGCCGAGTTTAAGCAACAAGAGGGGGAGACTCAGTTTACAAGGTTACTCGACGTGTAAACCACGCTAGAGGCCAAATAAACCAAGTGACTCGGCCTCTATTAATACTTTTTCTATATATTTTATGGATAAATTTATAAAATTATCTATAATTTAAATCACAGAGCCCGCACTTTAAACAAACGTGAAACAAACACAATTACTACTATGTTCCGTAAGTCAACCAAAAAAAAACAGTATCTTGATTCCGGGTACACCATGGTTCCTGAATATTTCCATCTATTTCGGAACAGATTGACATTGAATCATGACATTTAAAATTGACACACCCTAATAAAAATAAAAATTAACTAAACGAACGATAATGTTGAATAATGCCAATAAAAATAACACAATCAACAATATATCAAATATAAATAATGTTTTTATATTTTGCGTTCATAATGAAGTCATTACGATACGCAATTGCGTATCGTAATGACCTTCATTTCGATACGCAATTTTTTGTTTTAGACGGTTGGTAGATTACTAGATGACGTTTCTTTAACCCATTTTTACCTAATTTATTTTTAGTTAATTGACAATAATTAATTTTAATAATATAATGTCGAAATTATTATTATTTTTTTTATTTAGGGAAGATTATTTACATGAAAATGTACAAACGGTTACAAATATAATTACAAATTGAGTAAGTAAATGTTAATTGTAGAAGGCGCAAAATATAAAAAATAGTATAAAGAACTCATTTTATAAGACTTTCTTTCGCACTTGTCAATTAGAAAACTCGCTAATGCTCGTTTTCTAAATTTTGACGCGTGCGAAAAAAACATGTCTTATAAAACACGTTCTTTAATATACTATTTCACACTTACATCTATAATAATTATTAGTAATACCACTAAAAATGCGGTTTAGAAATTTGACATTGACGGATATCGTTTGATTTGTTATGATGATGTTTGAAAGTAGCGGAAGGGGGGGGGGGGGTAAAAATACCAGAGAAACCAAGATTATTTTGTGGTTGCCGTGGTCCGACTTTTTACCTCCCTTTTTCAGGAACCGCGTTCCAAATTGAAACCGGTAAATAATTTCAGGACTTACGGAACACAAAACCGTAAATCTGGTCGAACCAGTTGCGTTACGGAACATAGTATTAGACAGTTCATACCACAAATGTATGTAACTGACAATGTAACTGTCAAAGAACTAATCATTTCAAATTAGTAATAGTAACGTTTTAAAAAGAAAATAGCAAATAGAACCATAGTTATATGGAATGGATTTTAATACAGTTTCTAGTATAACTAAATATGTAAGTATGTATATTTAAATTAATGAAAATTAAAAAGCGGGAGGTGTTGTGTTGGCCACATCAGATTTTTTTCTATAAAAACGGTGATTTTTTATCACTCTATGGCCCGGCATTTCAATCTCCTAACAAAGTGGCCGAAAATAAACTTCCTAACAAATAAAAAATATCGCATCAAAAATGACATTACGTGAAATTATTACAATTTGAACAATAATTTCGATGCGCAATTTTTAGTTTATTAGACAAATAATTTTATAAGGAACTTTGTTAGGAGATTGAAATACCGCGCCTATGTCTCGAGAATGGAATAGAATTTCTATAATTTGTAAAAAAGTAAAAATAGCTTTATCAACAAAGCTTTTATTATACTAATGTAAATTGATAATCGCCATTTTTTGAAAAATGTAATTTCTACGTCAACGAAAACAATAAACTCAAGTTTTTAAATGGAACATCCCATTTCTATTTTTAAGAGAAATTTTCGTTAAAAAATATAAGTAGTTTGTGTAGCATGTCCTATGTTGAAAGTTGATAGATTTTTAGTAAAATGGAAAATATGTAAATAAAAAAATCTGATGTGGCCAGCACATTACCTTCCGTCAGTTCTATGTATTTTGTATAAATGTCATATGGAAAGTTCCTTGCAAAAGATTCCATTTCTTGTACATTACCTAAAGGCAGTTGTATATATTTTATACAAATTCCATACAGAAAGTTTATAGCAAAAGATCCTATATTTTCAGTCATGCACTGACACTTTTCAATCAGAATTTTCTTAATATAGCAGCTGTTTTCAGAGTTATAGCATAGCTGACTAATATACCTATATGATATTTAATTTCTTTATATTTTTTTAACTCTATATCCATTTAATAGGAAGTACAATATGCATTCAAATCGTATGAGAATAAAATATTCTTGAATATTTACAATAATATTAAATGTGAAAAAATGATATTTAACATCGTTTTTTCAAGAAAAACTGTTAAAATCTTCAAATGAGGGTACTTCCAGTTGATCAATTATAACCAAAATTTAATCAGCTCTTCACATGGATGTAACGAAGAGGAATTCGAAAGAATTATAATTTTTGGAATTATGGTATTAGAGTTATCGCATTAGAAAATTTTGTCACACACACACACACATACATACACACACACGCACATACAGATATCATCTTAAAAATTGTAAAATCGTATTTTAGGGCCCCTAAAACGTGCTTATCAAAAACGCAACACTGAATTTTTTGACCAAAGACAATACCTTCCTTACCTAAAGGTGACGGAAGGAAAAAAGATGGTGTAAGCTCGTCGTGGGATATCCTGTAATAGTTTTAATATATTTTCTATTTCTTTTAAAGCTTTTCAATAGAAAAAGTTACTTAGATTTTTGTACATTATCAGTACGAGAAAATCGAGTAGAAAATAAATATTACTTAACATTTATATCTATGTTAGTGTTACAATTTAGTGTCAGAGATAATTTGAGAAAAAAATCAGAATAATTTTTATTGTGGAAAAGTTTTATTTTATTTTAAAATAACTAGCAAAAATACAATATGAACCTAGCTTTAGTCTAACACGAAACATATTCCAATACCAATAATAATTGCCTATTTAATGTACCTAATGAATAAAAAAAAATAGTTTTTCCTAGAATTTCGCTTATTATTTTATCTCGGATCGTCGGCACCATAATTGGCTATTTAATGCACAGAAAAATAGAAATAACGATATTGATTTCATTATTTTGCGACAGAAAATATAATATAAATGAATAAATACAGAAATTGCATGTATGTATACCTAAGAAAATGAATGAAACACAATATTAATAAATATCAAAAACAAATGATACATCAGGTAAACATCAAAATATTTCCTCAAACAAAGAAGGTACAAATGTCATGGCTAACTGATAATGCGTTAAAATTAAAATATAATTTTGAAAAGGTATAATAACTAAATTAATTTTGATGAAAATGCAAGCATTTGCTATTATTGTAAAACTAATGTTCATCTAAAAAAATAACGGTGATATCGCTTCCTATAAAACTGAAACTACAATTCCGGGTCTTTTTAAACCAAAAAGTAGCATTTATGTTTGCCCCCAACTTTCTAAAAAAGAATATATAAAATAGTCCAAATTATTTTCACAAAGTTCAATTTTGTACAATTATTTTTAGGAATTTTTTATCTTCAGTCACCTTTAGGTAAGGAAGGTATTGTCTTTGGTCAAAAAATTCGGTGGTGAGTTTTTGATGAATAAGCACGTTTTAGGGTCCCTAAAATACGATTTTACTATTTTTTTTACTATTTTTACGATGGTATATATATATATATATATATATATATATATATATATGTGTGTGTGTGTGTGTGTGTGTGTGTGTGTTGTGTGTGTGCGTGTGCGCGTGTGCGTGTGTGTATGACAAAATTTTCTAATGCGATAACTCTAATACTACAATTCCAAAAATTATAATTCTTTCGCATTCCTCTTCGTTACATCCATGTGAAGAGTTGATTAGATTTTGGTTATAATTAGTCAACCGGAAGTACCCTCATTTGAAGATTTTAACAGTTTTTCTAGAAAAAATAATGTTAAATAGGTATTTTTTTCACATTTAATGTTATTATAAATATTAAAGAATATTTTATTCTCTATACGATTTGAATGCATTTTATACCACATATTAAATGGATATAGAGTTAAAAAAATTATAAAGAAATTAAATATATATTAGCCAGCTATGGTATAACTCTGGAAACAGCTCCTATATTAAGAAAATTCTGATTGAAAGGTGTCAGTGTCAAGTGCAGTTGACAGTATGTTTGTGTTATAATTTTACTGGAAATATAGGATCTTTTGTAAGAAAATTTCTGTATGGAATTTGTATAAAATACATACTACTGCCTTAAGGTAATGTACAAGAAATATAATCTTTTGCAACGAACTTTCTGTATGACACATATACAAAATACATAGAACTGACGGAAGGAAATGTGCTGGCCACATCAGATTTTTTATTTATGTAGTCGGCAATTTAGTCTGTGTCAAATACAGATTCATCATTTTATTTGCCATTATGTCATTGATCATGTAAAATGATTTTTTTTATAATAAATTAAGTACAACAATCCGCCTAAAACTATAAAGAATTTTTTTGCAAAAACGTAGGTGAAGAAGATAAAACTTTGAGAAAAGCATTATTTAAAAAGAAACAATATTTTCAAATAAAGTACATTTATTTTTTCAGTTAAAATGTAACCAAAAATATTTCGCGTCACGCCTGTGGGTACGAAATGCAGTGAAGTTATCTGCAAGTAATATTATATCAGACGGCCCATAAATGACCTTGAATAGTCATCTTTCGTGAATAAAACTGTAGCTATATAGACCAGTATATAACAATAAAATATCAAAAGTACCAATAAGTAATACTTATCAGTGCATAAAAAATGATTAGACAGCAATTATGAGTTCGTGCAAATAAGCATTTGTTTCGAGCTATAAAGTTATGCAAAATGTGTCATTACTATTAAAAATTATGAACATGTTTACAGTTCGTTCTATGTAAGTATTTATATATAAATATATGCACAGCTCTCTGACGAAATACTAATTCTGTTTAGCTTTGGTAAGTATGAAAAGTTTTGAAATATCCAAACTATTATATTTATTTGTAATACGAATACTAACATATTTTTAGGTCATTTTCGAAGAAGTGCATGTTGGATTTATTACAAATGCATAAACAATTATTCATACTGTTGTATCATTGTTTTATTTTCAGTAAAAATTGCAACTCATTAGATACGTATTAGAATATATTAATAAATATGAATTTCTGCATTGACATGTAGTAGTAGTAGTAGGTGTTCAAACTTCAAAGGAAGGAAAAATACTCAGGACTATCATTGATTAAATTATATAATATGTATATAATACTTCCTATTTGTAATTTTTAATGAAAATTAGTCAAGGGACTTTTGCTTTACTTTTTACATTGTAATTTCGATGTGCCCAGCGTCCCACAAGAAACCGTAGTCTGGTCTCGACTTCAATGGGGCCTTATGAAATTGACGTCACACAAAACACATTCTCCCCTCCAGTATCACATGCTTTTAAAAAAAGACAACATGCTTGAAGAAAGAGATAATTTTGTATTATTGTATTACCAAGGCCTCTGTTCCTTTTTCAACGTATTGTCCTAATCCGATTGGATTTTTGCTGTTTTATTTTGAGGTGGTGTTTGACGTATGTATGGGTAATCAATTTTGTTATAATAATGATTTGTTAGCTGAAGATAAATTCTAAAAAAATAATAAATACCGAAACACAAAATTATTCAACACATTTAAATACTGTTTTAGATTCTATTTAAGAGGTAATGATAGTGCTTTGCTGTCTTTTTCTTCGAGCTTGTCGTCTTTGTCTGAAAGGTTACTTCAGAATTCAGCAGATGACAACAGTAAAATGGGGGAGTAATGGAACCCCTGCGTACTAGATATGAAGCGAGAATTCAAATAAATTGTTCCTGTACTAGAACTATTAATATTTTTAAAAATTCAACATTAGACGATCATACTTCTAAGATGAACCTGCATTTTAAAAAGTATTATTGAAATCTATTAGTATTTGACCTTGATTTTGCAAGAAAAATGAGAAATGCCGTTTTCCCCATAAAATCAAAATCAAATACTAATAAATTTCAATAAAACTTTTTCTAAAATGCAGGTTCAGATCAAAAATATGTTCGTCTAATGTTGAATGTCTTAAAATGTTAATAGTTCTAGTATAGGAGCAATTTATTTGAATTTTCGCTTCATATCTAGTACGCAGAAGTTCCATTCCTCTTAGATTTTAGAATTTTTACTGTTACTCTTTGCGCAAACGTTATCAAATTTAAATTTTGCATCATCATATAAAATGATTATTTTAGCTCGTCATGTAAGCAAATAAATAAATTATAAAGTTACTTTTTTAACGCCGCCTCGGTGGTCGTGCGGCTTGAGGCAGTGGACAGCACTCGAAGCGACCGTCACCGCTCGGCCCTGGGGTCGTGGGTTCGATTCCCACCAGGGGCTTGGATGTTTGTGGCGTCTTTATCATCTCATCTCCATCAAACGGAACGAATAAATAACAAGGTTACAGAAACAAGGCAAATTTAACTCAACCCCATATAATCATCGATTGTAATAAAGTTGTACACTTTGAAATACAATAAAGATTATTATTATATTATATATTGAAAGTTACTTTTTTAATGAGCTTTTTCTCTAGGTAAGCATGATTAGGGGATCACAGCTAAATTTAAGAGAAATTAGTAAAAAATAGTGAAAGTAGATGCTTAATAATGAATATTAATAAAAAAATAAAATGATATAATTGAAATACTTCGGAAATAAAGGGGTTTTTGTTTTAGCAGCTCGTCACTCATATGACATCCATATATATTATTTTGATTGGCGACTCAAAGACCACCTATAAATATATAACGAATACCGACTTAGGGGCGGAGCCTACTACCAATGAAAGTAGAGAAATTCAAATAGCGGAGGTGTGGCTATCAGTCCAGTAGTGCAATTCTCAAACAGTTTTTATTTGAATATAAATATTTTGCATTAAACTTAATAATTTAAATACATTTCCAGTTATAAATCATGTCGACTTGTACAGTATAATAATATTATTTTTTTTTTATAAATATAATTTAGAAATAGCATATATTTCAAGAACATTTAGGTCCACGAAGAAAATAGTTTGATATAAAAACTTATATACGTGACGTCACATCTATATTTTCAAATTTCGGAGGACTATAACTCGCTTATAAATAGGAATTTTTTCACCGACAGTCTTACTTTTACTTATACGCTCAGACGAAATTATAAAAAAAATGGTGGAATCTCCTATTGTGTTAGTTTTAAAACAGTTTATACTCTGTTCCATTTAAGCCATTCAGCGCTCACATCAGCGCCAGTTTTAAGTAACCGAAATTACATTGGGTAAACTTGTCTCTTATCTCCAATTTCAGCCTATCAGAGAAATCAAAACTATTCCCTATTCTCTGTTTATATGGAACAAGGTATACTTTTTGTGTTTTGTATTAGTTACTACTCTAATTTATTTTTAAATATGAATTGACTGTTAAATTCAATGAAATTGTTTGTTTCTTGTCATAATCCATGGCTGTCTAGATTAAAAGCTCATGAAAACAAACTTTATAATTGATTTTTCGCTTTGAAGAACAAGAACATTCGTTTTACCTTATTAAGATGCAGAATTTAAATCTCTATTATTTGCTTGAAGGTTTTTTAAATAAAATAATTTAGTAAAGTTTGCGCAATGAAAAAAAAAATTCCCATGTTAAACGCCTATGTCCCGTTTTTTGATTTACACCCTGTATTTAATATTACATTAAATTATATTTTTTTTATTTTACTCATACATTAAACAAAAGTTTTACTGATTTAAACAAAATTGCTGTGCTAAGGGAAAATTCTCCTTGGGTGCCCCAAGAAAAATTTTCTTTGGGGGCATGAGCCCCGATGTCCCCATGTAGTCGGCGCGTATGGTTGACAGTTTTTAAGTCTCCTAGAAATTAGTTATAAACTTTCCAAAAGAAGACTAATTGGGTGCTTTAAAGAAATGGCAAGAAAGTATTATGAAGTTTATTATTGTTGAACATATTTAAAATATAATTCCAAAAAATATGAACGATGTGTCGAATTTTAAAATATTCTAGCCTAATTTGCGTCCCGTCGAAATATGCAAAATATATGTATGTATTGTTTATAATTACGAGTATGTTTTAAACGTTTGCATTTGATTAACATTTATAAACCTATTCTTATTGCAATTTATTACAATACGATATATCTACATTATTGAACTATTAATTAAATAAACCATATATTAAGTATAGTGTTATTATCATACAATATCTCACGGCCATAAATAAAATAATAAAATACCGTATAATATAAGATAGATAATTATTACACTATAATTGTAAACTTGTATTACTGCTTTGTAAAAGTAATTGTAAATCAAAACAGAAAACCGGAAAAAAATTCCCACGATTATTTATTTATAAGATGATTATTAAATTTCTAAATTAATTTTACCTCTGCAGAATTTTTTAACGATACGATAGTTTTTTGCAAATGCTTTCACAAATTGTTTTTGTTCAGTTCAGAACAAAAAAAATTATTTAATTTATGATTTAGACACGATTTTTTAATTTAGTTTTGTAAAGGTATGCTATGTTTAGCAAAAATAAATTATTACTCGATTTCAATTTTGAATCACGATTTAAATTTTAATTTAAAAGTTACCGGAAACGGCAATATATCTTATACATTTATTCCATATTTAGCGAAAATGAGTTATTAACCATGTTATTATAATCAGAAAAATTGACTGTCAGATCTAGCAATAAAAGTATAAGGCCCGGTTTTTGACCTCTTGATAAAGTGCCAATTAACTTATCTGCCAGATAAAAGAAAAATATCTCATCATATAATTGACGTGTGTATAATTTTGTCAATTTACCCTGCAATATCGATGCGATATTTTTATTTTATGTAGCAGTTAACTGACACTTTACCAGAGGTGAAAAACCCGGGCCTAAATATTGTAATTATAACTCGGCGGCTCATAATTGGCACTGCTTGCTTTGACATTGAATGCCAACATGTCATTATTTGTGCCGCTCTGTTGAAATGAAAACATGCATTGTATGGATTCCCTGCCTACTCTGTATATTAAAATAACCTTACTGTTCTTTTAACAAAAATGCAATTTTTGATTGAAATAATTTTTGTAACTGCATTTTTCATTCCATGAGAAATTATTTCAAAGAAAAATAAAACTTATGGTAAAGCAACAGTAATTATTTTACTATACAGAGACGGCAGAAAATATCAATGCATAATGCATGTCTGCACTCTAACAGAGCGGCGCAAATAATGTAAAAGCAAGCAGTTGACACTGTTGACAGCATCAACAATGGAGTCAATTCAATTCACTATAAATCGGGACAGACTATACATTGGTCAAATATTAACAGTATAGTGCATGCATTTTTTTTTCAAATTAGTGCCGGCTTAAGGGGTTGGGGCTTTTGGGGTCTATAGCCCCCGGCGGTAGAAACGTAAAGGGCGGTACACCGAGCAGAGCAAGTTCTTAAATTATTTTAAATAAAAAATTTAATTAAAGCAATTTTAAGAGCCAGGGGAAAAAGGATGAATGTCCATTTTCTAGTAAAATGAGATGATTGGTACTTATAGATTGAAGGTGGGCGCTTTGAAATGGTATGTGTAAAGGAGGCAAAACGGTAACAATCCTAAAATATAGGCCTCAGAAATTGTAAGACAAGATCTAAAAAGGATTACGGTCCAAGCGTCACGGTATAAAAAGATGAATGTTCGACATCGATATGCCCAAATTATAACTTGGTCAGCCGATTTCTGTTCAGTACTCGTACTGAACAGAAATTTGTTAAGTTAAGAGCGGTGTCAGTGGCTATCTGATGAGATTCCGTAACTCAGTATTTAATTTTTAGCAACTGGTTAAATATTTAACCAATTAAGTATCTATGTTGATAATATAACAAACAATTGGATACAATTTTTAACCAGTTGCTAAAAATTAACCACTGAATTACACAATTAATAAAACCACCAATCGACGCAAAAAGTTTGGACGAGTGACTGATGTAGCGAAAAAGCTCCGACTGCAAAGTCGTGAAACTGGTGAAGATTTTTCCTACGAATATTTGAAATGTTCTATTATTTCAGAACCAATTCGAAAATAACTTGTCATTGAATTTCAAAAATATGGGAGTTCATGGACTTTCATAATTTCTACCTAAGTATAGTCTATTTCACGAGACTTTCATTAAACCAGGACCTCGAACCGAATCGAAAACCGTAAACCGGCTAAAATAACGGAGAAATTCTGTTAGGTCCCACAAGTTGAAACTTGACCCATCTGTAGGTATAATAATTTTCAGAAATGACCAATCTGAGTTTCGAAATAAGACTAATACACTTTGTCATTTAAAATTCGCGTAATGAAAAAACTAAATTTGTAACATATATCTTTTTTCCCCTGGCTTTTCGTAGTTTGATGTTGGAAAAACGATTTTATCCTTGTTGAGAATGGCGGTTTTTAAAAATTAACCCCGGGCGGCAAAATGTCTTAAGTCGGCACTGTATAAAAGCTAGCTTCAATTTAATCGCTGTTAAAAAGCTAGATGCTATTTAATCACTTATTTAAAATGCACAAGAATGGAAAATGAGACATTCTGATTGGTCAAATTTGTAATAAATGAAATAATCTAATTTAATAACATACAATTGTAACTAAAAATTTATTAATTAATAACCCAACAATTAAAATGTCTCGTTTATTAATAGCCCGTTTTAACACACTTTAATAAATTTTCAAAAGATAAAGAGTGACTTTAAAAGTAAATATTGGAAAAAAGAAATTTAAAATTTATATATAATAATTATATTTAAGCATTAAATGTGCGTAGTCTTATAGTGGAAAGGGTATTGTCTAACAATCGACAGTTAATATCCCTGTCATATTTTCTAAATAATTCACAGTATTATGCTATTTTATACACATAATGTAGGATCATAGAACTCTGTGCTTACTTTCTCTATCTCTTGTTTCGTGACGTATGCAAAAGAAAGTTAATTATTTTGAATAGCGAGTTTTTTCTGTAGAAAATTTTTGGCTCTTAGTTTCGTTTTTATTTGAGCGTGTCGAACTTTCAGTTGTTTTGAATTTTAATTGTGAAATGGAAACTAATTTCGACTTTTTAGTAATTGTTTTTTGATTAGTTTTATCTTTATTTTATTCAAACCGCTCTTTTTATAAACAATTAAATTCTTTACTTTGGGAGATAATACGATATCTCTGTTCCTGGTAGAAAAATTTGACACAAAAAAGAGTTGAACAAATAATATATATTTTTAATTTAAATCTATTATAAATTATGCTAAATTTAAAGAAATATTTATATTGTTCTACATAATTTAACTAAACATAATTTATTTATGTATGTAAATATTATTATTTATGTATTTAAAATTGCAATAAAAATATTATTTATAACATTATTTATTTGCATATGAAAACGTAATAATAATTTTCGCAATAATTATTTCTACGTAACTTATATTATTTTAACATTTATGTGCATAGGTAGCAGGTACACTTATTCATATGTTTGAAAATTTATGAACAAATTTGATAAAACATCACTTTTGGGTGAGCCAATTCGCAGATTTCAATATCAATTTATGATGTGACATTATGGATTAAATGTTTACAGAAGATTATTTTATTCATATTGTAAATTTCTTTTTTGTAAAAAGTAAATTAAATAATGAAAGTTTATTCGAATGAGGAACATGTCTATTATAAATAATGGAGTATTCCGGTGATATGGAATTTATGCAAAATAGTAACTTCATACTTCAGAAAAATATAATAACATATATTTAGTAAAAAGTTTTCATTCATACAGATGGCGCTAGTGGCAAATACGCGTGTGTAATGTGTATTTTGTTTGCGGTAATTATTACGTGTTTCTTTGATATTTGTTTATTTATGTTTTCTTGTTCAAAATTTTTAAACAGGTAAGTGGGTGTCAACTGGTTGATGAACGTCATAAGCGCGCCAAGATGAATAATTTGAATTTCGATGAAATTTATAAAAATTAATGTCTCGCTTGATATATAGTTTTTATACTCAAAATTAGATATTCATAGTCCTACACATTTGAACTAATGAAAAAAGTGAATGAATAAACAAATAAATAAATAAAAAATACCGGAATACCCTATTATGCTGGAAATAGTTATTAAAGAAAACGTGATTTATTTTTCATGTTATGTTAAGTGTATGTTTTGTTAGTTTTTACCTCTGGCTAAGAGAGGTATTGCATTCAGCTAAAAATCGCATATCCAGATTTTAGTGAATAAGCGCGTTTTAAGGTCCCTAGAATCCGATTATAACATTTTTACGATGATGTCCGTATGTGTGTGTGGATGTTGGATTCACGATTTCTCAAATACTATAAGACTTAAGACATTTTTAACTACGGACTCCTCAAATCTAACAATAATGGGAAGAGTTGATTAAGTTTTGGTAACAATTGGACAACCGGAAGTAGTAGTTACCAGAAAAAAATCATCTAAATATTATTTATCGAAAATTTATGTAAATACGTATATTAAAGAACGTTAAATTCTTTATTCGATAAATATAAATTCATTATTATATCTTCTATAGATTTAGAGATAAAGAAATGCATATAAAATAATTTGATGTAAAAATTCTCAGATCAAACGACTTCAAGGCAAGAAATTCAAATGTTTGTAATTGACACATAAATGTCACTGTCAAAAATATTTGTATGCCACTGTCAAAAATATTTGTATGCCACTGTCAAAAATATTTGTACATCATTATGAAGATTATGAAAATAAAATAAGTCAACAACGCAAAAGAATATACGTAAAAAAGAATATAAAATGAATTTGCGAAAAAATGACAAATATAAAGAAAAAGAAAAGTAGAAAAAGAAAATTTCAGGATATTGAATATAAAGCAAATGTATGTATTGTACATAATTTATATTAAAATATCCCATAGATTTTGCAAATATATGTGAGAATTACTTTGTAAAAAGACATGAATATATGTATTTGTAATTAAAAATATTTTTCGTTTTATGCGTACAGCCAGGTAAAATATCTGGCGAGAGGTTATGTGTTGTCCACATCAGATTTTTATTTATGTTAAAATGACATTTATAAATAATAATTAAAAGAAAAAAAATTATAAACAAATACCATAACTACTAAAAAACTGTAAAATCAAAAACATAAAAAAATGTAAAAACAATTTTTTCTACAAATCTATTAAAAGTGGGCTTTTTAATGTTTTTTAGCGTTAAAAATGTCATTTTATAACACCAATGTTAAAAGTGACAGATCATTGTTACTTTTGACACTAGTGTTAAAAGTGAATGTCAAAAAATTATTAGAAATACAAATTTAAATTAACAAATAGTGTTTGTAGAAAAAATAGTGTGTATGATATACGTAGTAAAAGTGATTTTATTTTGTTTGAAGGTTCCTTCTTACAAATAAAATGTCACTTTTAACATTTATATCATAAATAACTATTGTATGCAACTTTTAATTCTGAACAATTTTGCACACTATATTTTGCCGTAAAATGAACAAGAAAAAGCAGGAAATTGCATAAAACTAATGCCAACTGTTAAATCACTATGTTCACCCCTAACCTTCACCACCCAGTATTGTAAATATCAGAACAAAATAATATGCTTTAGCTGTAGATATAGTCTTCACTATTCAAAATTAAAAATTTTGAGATTACAAATTTAATAAATTTTTAATATGTTCTGTACATGATTAAAGCGATATTGTTGTATAAAAATTAATTAAAGTTTCGTTAAATCTTGATTTGAATCGTTCAAAATTGAAATTGCATATTGTTGAATTTTAATAAACAATATAATAAAGAAATTATTATTTTCATGAATTTATTTATTGTTTATGAAATATCAATGGAACAACTTCTTCCGTAATACGTGAAATTCTTATTTGGTAATGTAATACTGTAATACCAGTTGTGTATAGACAAGAGACAAGTCACCATTATTTGTCCTGTGCGAAATACCTATTTCTTAACTTTTAAGTTCTAATTCTTGTTTCAAGTTTAATTTTTTAATACAAAAACTCCATATTGGCTAATAAATCTTATCTTTCAAATTATTGAACTGTTTAACAAATTTTTAAAGTAATTTAAGTTTATACGTGTATTTATATGTAGATCTTATGAATACAAAAATAAATTCAATAAAAATTTGATTGTTCAAAATTTTCAGTCTACTGAAATATATCTGTTATTTCAAATTGTTTAATCAGGGTTTAAGAAAATTTAAAATAAGTTCAAAAAAATTAATGTATGTAATTACCGTTCCCTAAAACGGTAGTAAAGGCTATTTTTTTCTTCATTTTTGCTTTGTTAATTAGTTCAAAAACTGTTTATTTTGCAAATTTTAACTGCACTCTTCTAAAAAATATAAAAACCAAAAAATTAAACCTTAGTTTACAGGAATTTTTTCCAAAAAAATAGATACGATAAAACTCAAGGACTTAATTAAAAGTAAATGTTTCTTTTTACCTGTCGCTAAAAGAGGTATTGTATTCATGCTAGTGAATAAGCACGTTTTAAGGTCCCTAGAATCCGATTATAACATTTTTACGATGATGTCCGTATGTATGTGTGTGTGTGTGTGTGTGTGTTTGGATGTGTGTTTGGATGTGTGTTTGGATGTGTGTGTGGATGTTGGATTCACGATTTCTCGAATAGGTACTATAAGACTTAAGACATTTTTAACTACGGATTCCTCAATCTAACAATAATGGGAAGAGTCGAGTCAGTTTTGGTATCAATTGGACAACCGGAAGTAGTAGTTACAAGAAAAAAATCATCTAAATATTATTTATCGAAAATTTATGTAAATACTTATATTAAAGAACGTTAAATTCTTTATTCGATAAATATTAATTCATTATTATATCTTCTATAGATTTAGAGATAAAGAAAGGCATATAAAATAATTTGATGTAAAAAATCTCAGATCAAACTACTACAAGGCAAGAAATTCAAATGTTTGTAATTGACACATAAATGTCACTGTCAAAAATATTTATATGCCTCTGTCAAAAATATTTGTACATTATTATGAAGATTATGAAAATAAATAAATAAATATAAAATAAAAAGTCAACAACGCAAAAGAATATACGTAAATAAAAATATAAAAGGAATGACGAATATAAAGAAAAAGAAAAGGAAAGTAGAAAAAAAATTTCAGGATATTGAATGTATAGAAAATGTATATATTGTACATAATTTATTTTAAAATATCCCATAGATTTTGCAAATATATGTGAGACATGAATATATGTATTTGTATTTAAAAATATTTTTCGCTTTATGCGTACAACCAGGTAAAATATCTGGCGAGAGGTTATGTGTTGGCCACATCAGATTTTTTCAATTGTTTAAGTGTATGCAGTGTCAAATACAATTAAAAAGTAAGAGATATTATTGTAAAAAATCTAGTAAATAAAAATTAAATTTTAAAAAAAGTATTATAATATATATTTGTATAAATTATTATACTTTTCTTTTAATATGTACCAGTTTTCTTTAAATTACAGTGTAATAAAGTAAAATAAAAATTGTATTATTATGTTAAATTTAGCCATTCAAAAATAATAATTATAATAAATTTCTGTCATCTTAAATTTTAAGTACTAATACACATTTTAATTTTCGTATAAAATAAGTTAACACATATTTACAAGTAAAACTAAAAAATAATGTTAAATACAAAATTAAAATTAGTTAAAAAAAACTTTGGAACTACTTTCCATCTTAAATAGGTATTAAATATACTTTAACTTTCGAATTAAAATACCTAATCAAATAAATATTTATGAAAACTTGTAGTGTGCTAAGTTATACAAAATTTGAAGTCCTCCAAAACACAGTCCAAGTTTCAAAAATATGTGCGATCACCGTTTTATATTTTAGCGACTTCAATAAAGTACACGTACGTACCGCACACGTACGTATATAGTTTGAATTTTATACAAAAAAATTAAATGTACCTATATTCACAATTGGAATACCTGCAACTTTAAGGTTTAAGCGCACTTAAAACTACCATAAAACTTGAAAAGTATTTACCGCTTAAGTGTTATTCCACATATAATCCAAAAGCTTGGTAATCCAAATCCAAAAACAAAACACTAATATCTATTCACCACACTAAGTTTGCACTGATTGTAACAAGCACCCTACACACCCTTCACTTGTTAATAATTCACACTCAACTGTTTTTTAAGTGATAGATACCTAACTCCTAACCAAACAAACAAATGAACTGCGAGTTGTCAAAGAGAGCGCGAGCAGCCGGACAAGCGAAGATCGCGTGCGCGCGCGTCTAGCGTTCATAGGAGACTAGATTCAGCGAGTCGGTTCGCGACCGTTGGCTTAGTGAGCCTTTCTAAGCAAGCGGAGTTAGACGAAGGTTGGATTTGGATATGGAGGTTTTTATTTTTGGAGGGTGAATCAGTCAAGGTTCGATGAATGAACACAAATATTTTTGGTTTTTTTGATCTAATTTTTGGTGATTGATCGAGGTTTTAATTATGTGAAACATTTTTTTAAAATTATGAAGTGTTGAAATATTTACGATGAAGCTGTTTGCAAATATATTCGAATAATTGGAATTTTGAATTTAAATTAACTTAAAAAAAATAATTTAAAATCAGTATATATTTTATTTGTTTCTCATTTGTTAATTTCATTTTTTGATACCGCCTACTACTTTTGAAAATTAATATTTACTAGTTACTAAGGCTTTATTCACAATACGAAATTAGTAGTTTGTGTTAGTATATAGTTATGGTTAGTATTTATAATTAGTAGTTAAAGATTGGTAAACAGAATTCACAATACATGAAATTAACGACCACGAATAACAATAATTTTTGTTGGCAAAATAGTACATTTGATTCAAAGTTTTTAAGAGCTGGTTTAATTTAATACTTCTTGTTTAGTAGATTTGACTATTATTTAATATTTTTATATCTTTCTCTTTTTGCATAAAAAAGTTCAACAGAATAAGTTTTTATTACCTACAACCTACAAAATTGATATTTTTATAAGACACACATTTTTAAAATGTTTATTTATAACAGAATAATAAAGTCTGTACCTTTCAAATTCTACTTCAATTCAACAAAAATATAATTTATTTCTTTTTAAACAACTGTCAAACTGTGAACGCTAAACTACAACTACGTATGCCAAGCTTTCTGCGCTAATCGTAACCACTAATACTAACCGTTAATTTCGTGTTGTGAATGAGGCTTTAACTTGTAAAATTTATTGGTAACTTATGAAAATTTTACAAGTTAGTTACCACGTTTGTAACGTTGTTGACATGTGAAAATTGTGTTTTGTTACTGTCATATGTAAAATAAGTGTCAATTGTAACTGACAGGTTTAGGTTATAATTTTAAATATGATATAAGTGTGTAACAAATAAAATATTGTACAATACACAGCACGTAACTATTTTACTGCCTCAAGGAGGTGACAGGCTCGCCTGCTCGGCTCGCCAGTTATTTCCTCCGTTTAGCAGTAAACCGTTTTAGCTGGCTCGTAATGTAAAATACTAACTGTACCTTCCTACAGTATATTTTTTTGGGTAAATTTGATAGGAGTACTAATTTTCAAAAACTCTTTTGCTTAGAAAGCATACTAGTTTTCAATCAAGTATCAAGTTAATATGGCGTCGTTTTCACTAATTATCTGATACATAAAAACAGTTTAATCAATTATTTTGACCAAATTTAAAATAAAGTTTTTAGGTTTGTTGTCGGAATATTTGTTGCTCAGAATATGTACCGCCAGTCGCCAGTAAATTGATAGCGAGGAAAATAGGTCTTAGGAAAATTGGCGTCTAGAAAATTTGTTACCGAGATATTAAACACAAAAATATTGATCGCTTGGAAGTTAATGTCAATTGAAACTAATAGGGGATTACAGTGCAATTGATTTAAGAGAAATAAGGAATAAATATTGAAAGTATATGCTTAATAATAAATATTAATAAAGAAATAAAACTACATAATTGAAATACTTCGGAAATAAGGGGATTTTTGTTATAGCAGCTATTAATAACTTAATAAGCGAGTTATAGTCCTCCGAAATTTGAAAATATAGATGTGACGTCACGAATATAAGTTTTTATATCAAACTATTTTCTTCGTGGACCTAAATGTTCTTGAAATATATGCTATTTCTAAATTATATTTATAAAAAATAAATGAATATTATTATTATACTGTACAAGTCTACATGATTTATAATTGGAAATGTATTTAAATTATTAATTATGCAAAATATTTATATTCAAACAAAAACTGTTTCAGAATTGCAATACTGGATTGATAGCCACGCCTCCGCTATTTGACTTTCTCTACTTCCATTGGCAGTAGGCTGCGCCCCTAACTGGGTATTCGTTATATATTTATAGGCCGTCTTTGAGTGACCAATCAAAATAATATATATGGATTTCATATGAGTGACGAGCTGCTATAACAAAAATACCCTTATTTCCGAAGTATTTCAATTGTCGTTTTATTTTTTTATTAATATTTATTATTAAGTATATACTTTCAATATTTTTTCCTAATTTCTCTTAAATCAATTGCGCTGTAATCCCTTATTATTATCGCCAAATAAGCATACAAAATTTCAACTTAATATTTTGCACTGGGGAGATACTATTTACAATTAACTGATTTTCCATGTTAATACCCCTTGTGTCGGTTGGCCTAAGACACCTGGTATGTATAACAACGATATCATAATTTTTAATATCGATGAAATATATTTGATTAATATTTTGTACCTCCTGCCTACCGAAGGTACCTTACCTAGGTGAGGGAGGTATAGCGATCATGCTAAAAATGTATTATTTTTTTTCGAATTATGGGTATATCGACAACTCTTGATCATTAGTACGGGGACTTTAAGGTTTTATATTGTATACAAATTTGGAATAGGTATAGGTACCTACCTATATGAAATTTACAAAAGATCTTAGGTTAAGATATTTTTATGGATAAGCACCTTTTTTTGAAATAATTTTTATTCATTTATCAGATCTTAAAAAATGCAGACTTATTCAAATAGGTCTTAGTAATCGACAAATAAATAATTAGTTTTTGAAATTTCCATGTTCCAGATTGGCGTGCCAAGAAATGTGTCCAATCAGCGATCTTTTTGGGCTGTTAAGTTTAGGTATGTAAATAATATAAATATGTAGTTATTCATTGTATGAGAGTGAGAAAATATGTATTATACGTAATTTTGTACAATCCAAAAAAAACCCACCCGTTTTTTAAACTCTCTAAAAACCAACAAGGGTTATTTAAAAAAAAACTTAATTAAAATCCCTTTTAACACAAAGTAATCAAAATTTAGTATGAGTTAATAAATAACCACAACAGTTTTTAATTTAATACCAAAGCCTGTAAATATTCATGCTAATAGATTATTAATATTTATAATAAAAATTAATTTTACATTTAATAAATTTGTTTATTGAATAGATTGATTAATTTATAATATTTATAGTAACATGATTTAAAAATTAATAACAAAATAAATTTACAAAATTTTCAATATTGTCAAAAAAAAAATTCCAAAAAAGCCCAATAAAATCAACTGAGTCAGGTTTAAAAATTCTTTTGAGTCCTGTATGAATTCAGCTACGCTACCCCACACAATAGGTATAATATAATTTCATAATCTAGCTTACATTCGTAAGGAGAACTGAAAATTTTAATGTCATACATTTTTTTCGTATTCGAGGTAATTTATTTATCAGCTTGCATTTGTTAACTATCCTTGCTACTTGTCTGCCCTTGCCAGACATCATTTGTTAAACAAAAACAATGCGTACGAAAATAGATAAACAGCTGAAAGTGAAATTCTAGCTAACTAGATAATTGTTTTATGTATATTTATTCAAATTGTGTAGAAATTCAGACTTTCGTTTGAACGTGTCTACAGGGTGACTTTAACTGATGTGAACGAAAAAATTTTGTTGTTAGCATTTAGTTTGTAACTTTCATTTCAGTTAGAAACTGAATTATTTAGTTTGAATTCCAAAACAATGATATGGTTTATTATTTATGAACATTATTCAATGTCGAATATAATCTAACCATGATATATTTATTACAATTTTTGTTTTGATGTTATAAAATTACTAATAATGATAAATCACATCACGTGTTGCTATTTCATAGTCATTCTTAGCCTTAGTGCAATATTCTTTTCTCAATAATGTGGTCTATTTTACATTAATTTGTGACAATTAAAATTTACGGAATTAGTAGCCTATTCAGAGAAATACAGTGATAAAGGTTGCTATGCATGTAAAGATTGTTATCATAAAGACATTTGTAACAATCTTTATGAATTTGTCAATTCAGAACCAACGTCGGTATTATTAACAATATTTACAAAATAATGAACCAGATTATTTGACAACAGGGTGTAAATGCAATAAGTGCATTAAATTTAACCAGTAATGTAACTCGACGAGAGCAACAATATTTCTTATTAACTTTTAGATTTTGAGTTAAAATTCTTTATAGATTTGCTGCATATTTCGGCGCGCGCCCATGGAGAACAAATGGTGCTGCCGTATTCAAGTGGGATACAAACAGCTCAAAAATTTTCGATTATCGGTTACACTTGCAGGTGACTTGCAGTCACAGTAATTAATAAACTAATCAACGGAAATAACATTTATTATTAATTAATTCGTAATAGTACAATTTTTAAAATAAAGAAATTTAAATTTTGGATAACAAAATTATAAAGTTATGTATTAAACCAGGTTTTAATGACCTGTGAATAGAGGATGACAAGGAGGAACGAGGGGAGGAAGAGCAAAAGCATAGTTATTAGGTTATGGGATGATTATTTATCATCGACAAATCATAACAGTTTAAATACGTTATTCAAAAAATGTAAGTACAAATTTTTGTCCATTTAAACGAGGTACATGAGTACCAATAATTAGTCGTCCATTTATTGTTCCCGCTCAAACATTTTTTAATGAAAATTTTTACAGCATTTTCGTCTGTTGAAATGTGTATTGTGCATAATAAATTAAATACACCTTCCCAAGTAAATTCAGTCTCATTAATGAACATTATGAGCCATTCCCAAAATCGAAGTCTGCTAAAACATTGATCTTTTTGCACATGATATGGATACAAATGTTGCTTTATTTAAAATTGTCATATGTCACTTCGTATTGTGATAAAGATGTACAAGATTAACAAATGTGCGAATATTAGGAACAGTATGATTTGGAAACGCTTCGTCTAAATGCGTTGGCAACTTTATAATACTGTCTTTATATCAACCACAAATTAAAATGTAGTAAAGATACGAATAAATAAATAAACCATAGGTAAGTAATTACAATACCTGTGTACTCGCTATTTGGAACGTAAGCATTTTGACAGAATTTTACCTGATAAACAAGTTTATTACTAATGCCAAAATATAATTGCAACAACTCACAAAACTGTCAGTTGCTAAAACAAAATTTTTCATAGCTATTGCATTCAATTATTAGAAAAATACGTGGAACGACTCGTCAATTTACGGGGTGGTAAAAATGCTAAAAAAATATGCGATTTCGAGAAAAAGTTATTAAGAAATATTGTTGCTCTCGTCGAGTTACATTACTGGTTAAATTTAATGCACTTATTTCATTTATATGAACCTAATCTAACCTTATTCTTATCTGTCAACGCTTTAATTGTTTTAAAATAATGAATTGCTAATTATATTTAGTACGCAAAAGTTTTTCCAAAACAACTAAAGAACAATGTGATATTTATGTCATATTTGAAAACTTCTACATTATTTAGAACGGCTTCGTTAAATCCTACGAACGACCTCAACGTGATTGAAAATTTATGGGAAGATTTATTTTTTTTATTTTGACTAAATACCACACTATGTCAAAAGTAACTTTCTTCCACCACAGTCTTTATCGTTCTTATGAACATTATTCAAATCGAAGCAGAATCCATACGTATAATAAACTGCACCCTGCTAAAATATAAAAACACCAATATTTGGCAGAAATGTCAATACTAATAATATTTGATTGATATAATAACCTGTCACATGTCAAATAACAACGTGATCACAACCATAAATACATAGTTTTAGCAGTCGTTATGATTAGACTGTTAAAACGCTTAACAATTGTTGACAGTAAACACTTTCAGTACTGAGAATACCAAATTCGATTTTATCAAACTTTATAGTACATAATAACCATACAGACCATAACAACTACACAAATATTGAGTTCTGAATAAGCCCCTTAATGTGAGCATTGACTTTTTTAAAGGTGGAAAAATAAAACACCGTATAGCTCGTCCAGCAATCATTTCAACATATGACTTTTAAATCCTACGTACCAACAATAATCGTTGGTAGTGTGAAAATTTTTGCGGTTTACGCATATGTATATAGCCTTCTTTCAGTGCACATTACATGTCTATGAAAGTTGAAAATTGCTTGAAACCATTCAAATAGGGAAAAGGTCCGTAGTTGGACAGTAAAACTCTTATCCAAGTTGTTATGCTTGCTTTAACAATAAACGCTAATTTCTGAATTGAGCACCTGGCAACCTGTACATTTAAGTTTTAGCCTTGCCAGGTGCTCAATTCAGTATACAGGGTCTTTCACAACTCGCGCCCCAGACGAAACTGTCACTTGCCGACGACAATAGGTTGCCAACAAAAAGAAGAAAAAAATTTGCGGCTGCTTGCATAACGGAGTTACAAGACTTTTAATCCACCAATCCCGGAAGGATATCTTCAGGTGTGATGATATTATTACAAAATAAAACTGGTTGCTAGGTTTTAAAAATACTACTAGTGAGTTACAAAATTTGTTTGACTTACTATAATTTTGACACTTTAGAGTTGACTTTTCACTGTCAACAAATTTAGGTTAGCGAAGATGTCATCCGAGATCATTTATATCGTACAGTGCAACGTGTTGTAGCAACTGTGTAAAATGTGTTAAACGAAAATATTATCATTCTTTGAGATTAAAACAAATTTAATTCGACACTGACATTTTTCGAAATCTACAGCCGCCCACACATTTTAAAGAAGATGTGATTTGTATAAAACCCTAGTAACGTAAAATTACGGCAAACACACGTTAAAGGTGTAGATCTCTGATTGGTCAATTTTAAGACGTCTTTTCTCGAATATCTTTTAAGCTAGATTTTTTTTTCTTCGAAATTACACATCCGAATGCAGTCTCGTGTTTCCTCATTCGCTCTGGGGCGCGAGTTGTGAGACAGCCTGTATATATTTCGTATGAAAGAAAGACGGTACAAATACATTCGATAAAACAATACAAATTAAATATTTTTGATTTTTACTATCCAATTTAATGCATCTTCCGTTAATAGATGAAGTTCGGCGAAACCTTGCTGGAATTTAGATAAGGGACATTCTTCAACTATATGCTGAATTGTTTCTCTTTCTGCTCCACAATCACAATTTGGACTATCGCGTATTTTCCAGTGATATAACAAACTATTACATTTTCCATACCAAGTTCGAAAACGATTTAGCTTACACCAAATAGCCCTGGTACTTCTTTTGTGGGATCTGAAATTAAATTTTATTTGGAATATCGTCTTTCTGCCAAGCAATTTTCCAATGTTCTGAAGTACAGAAAGGTGCATTAAGAAATTCTTCATTTCAGAAAAAGAAAGTTATAAATTATCTATCCCACTTGTCAACTTAATAAAAACTATTTTGAAAAATGAACCACAGGGGGTGTCTTCTATGTATCAAATAAAATGCCGCTGTATTCGAACTCAGCTTGTCTCATATTAATATTAAAACCATTACACTTGCAATTTCTTTATAGTTTTATTATTTTTAATCATTTTCGCAAGATCATGAAACATTGAAGAAATTAAAATTCATCGTAGGCTAATCATGTTTCGCTCTATTTATGCTAAATTGTCACTGGAATATAATTACGAATAATTGAAATTGAACGGTATAGTAGGTAGTGCCTAGTTCGTTAATAAATGAAAACTATTTTGAATAATTAGCCAAACCTAAAAATACATTAAAGGTCGTTGCTATTAATTTATTTATATCAGCACATTTAGATTCAAATTACATACTACAACATAGAAATTAATATAAAGTAATGTAACCCTACAGAAAATTGCATGATTGAAATTATAATTATTATTTTTTTGAATGATCGGATCTTATTGAGAATGTGTTTATTAAGATATCTAATGTGTAAGTAGATGGTGAATTATTTAAATTTTGTGGGGCATAAGTCTTCTATACCCATTTTATATATTCGGAATAGATAACATCTTATCCTGTTTCAGTTTCATATTGTACAGTTTTTATTTATTTGGGTGAAGTGTAAATATTAGACAATTATTATTAAAAATAAATAAATAAATAAATAAATAAATAAATAAATAAATAAATAAATAAATAAATAAATATATCATCACGGCTTATTACCCATTGCTGGGTGTGCCAATCTGCTTTGTACAGATATCGGTAATGATGAAGTATTTGTACCGTGCGGGCGCTTACCAGGCGTCACCTCACGAGCACTCATTGCTGGCGTGGAGAATGCACCACAGGGTCAAATTTGTGCCATTTAAAATTGGAAATATTTGGCGTCGGTCGAGATCGAACCCGGTTCTCCACATCAAATTTTTTCTTTCAAAACATCTATGATGCTTATTTTTGATATTCTTTGTGTAGATAACAATGTGACAATAAATTTGTACATTGAAAATAAATTTTAATATGCTAACGTATGTAATAGTTATTTATGCAAGAAGAGTGTAAACAGAAGCATTATGCCATGAGGTCAAGTTTTTCGTGACGAAGCTTGCCGAGTCACAATAGCTATTTGTGTATTAAGAACGCAAAATGGGACATTGTCGATTGAGAGGTTGATGCCGCGCGACGCAGGAGCGTGGCATTCTCTCGAAATCGACAATGTCCATTTGCGCTCGAAACACACACAAGATTTTTTCTACAGTCGTCACAATGGGGTTCTCCGCCATAACAAAAAATAATAAAATGTACACTTTGTACTTACACAGTACTATTCAATAAATAACGATTATATTTAATTTTAATTTATCGTTATTTTATATTCTTCTTGAGCTATTCCTTCTATCTAATCTAAGCATTTTATACTTTCGTTTTTGTAAATGCCCTATTTTATTTTCACAGCAGTGCGGCATTTTGTTTGGTTATGTAATATACCGACAGAGCAGTTATATATGTCAAATTGATTTCTGAAGGTGGTAAATGTGTAACTACAGTGCCATTAGTTCCTGACTCAACGTTGCCATTAAGAATGTAGATAAGTGACATTTCTCAACATTGTATAGTTAGAAATTTGGACAGCGAGCGTTTTTTCTACTTTATCGCGCATGAGCGGCAAAGTGACATTTTGCGTTGACAAAAGAGAGCGCAAATGGCTACTTTGTGTATAGACTGTAGAAAAAAATTATTGACCGAATATCATCCATATTTATATATTTGTCCAGTCCTGGTGCTGAAATAGTTTTGTTACTAACGCAAAATAGAAAAACATATTTATATATTTTTATAGCTGTGAAATAGGTTTACTTATATGACTCTAATTTATTAGCGAACCCTACTGTTTGTAAGTCGTAGAATATTTATTAAAAGATTACTCCTTAATGAATAACAATAATTTATTAAGACTTTTAGAACTACAGATTGTTTTCAATGTAGTTGAAGTTTTATAATAGTATATTATTCAACGAGCGTATTATGATGGCTATTATTCACGAGGATGATTTTAGAACACGAGCCGTAGGCGAGTGTGGTAATTCATCCGAGTGAATAATAGCCATTATACGCGAGTAGAATACGATATTTTATCTACACCTGCAGATGAAATCATATTATACCGGGTGACACTGAAAAATGATCTACTCCAAATAACTTTCTTATTTATAATTATTTTTAATTTAATTTTAACTTTCTTAGATTTTTCTGGTAGTGAGAAAAGTGAGGTTATATCAGCTGGTTCCACAATTTCCGGAGGTGTACACAATAAGTTTTCACTTTCGTAATTATTTTCCATTTTTCTTCGGTTTAAAATTGTTTTCTCGCGCTTCTGTCAACTTTTAAGCATCAAAATCGTTCAGGAACTGTCAGATTACTGCAAACTGAAATCAAATGAGTCACTCACTGTCGTAAAAATATTATAAAAAATCTATAGTTGAGTATTTTTAATACAAGAAAATAAAATATTTATAGGTTTTGAACATAATTGTAAGTAATTATAATTAAATTTGCAGTGAAAAATCCAAATATAATTATTTTGATTTTTCAGGTGATGATATAGGAATGAAATGCCGTGAAACGTACAAAGAAATTAATTATGTTGACTTATATAATGTGCACTATGTGATATATTTATGAAATTCATTAATTTGAAATTAAAATATTCTGATGTTACCAACACAGAAAATTTCCTTAGAATTTAGAATTTGAGTAATAAATATTAATAAACAGAAAAGTTGGCTCATAAAATCTTGTCTATCACATGTCCAGAAACGGTTTTGCGAGTATTTGCATGCGCATAATTGCAAAATGAAGATGATTGTGAACCCTCAACAATAAATTTGACAGTTCCGTGTCTTATGTAACCTCGCCCCGTGGATTATGAGTCATAATCCACGGGGCGTGGTTTATGAACGGTATTATGTATCCATGGTTACGTACATAATCAATATATTATTAAACAGGTGTAGATAAAAAAAATAGTACAGGACCCTATTAAAAGAGCGTGCGAAAAGTTTTTTAATCCGCGTTACTATTGGCACGTTGAAAAAGAATTTCCTCTGTATCTACAAATACGTACAAACATTAAAAAACTATTAAAATGCAATATTATAAATCATATTCGCCTATGAATTTTATTTCAATCAATTCATCGTTAAGTTTTGCCATTGTACATTATCCTTGATCTATGAGCACGATGCTAGCGCCACACAAGGTCCTGACGGTTGTCGAGAGAATTAACTAGCCAACCTTGTATAGCTATTCCACGCCGCTCATATCTAAGCGTTAGAGAAAAAATAGTAGATAGAAGAATCCTTGAGATGATTGTGTATAGTTGTAGTTTAATTGAAATGGTATTAATAGTGTAATTTTTATACTATTATCAAGAATATGTTGTAATTTTAGGTTAAGCTGGGTAATAAATAATATTAAGTAAAAATTAAAAAAAAAAATGCTTTGAAAGAAGGTTATACTAATAAAATCTTTAAGTCGTTAGACTGTTTTCCGTTAGTAAATTATAAATAAATTTATTATCAGGGTATATTACTCATTTTTAGGTGTGCCAATCTGCTTTTTAGTCGTGATAACTACTCATCTTAAAGGTACTTTTGTGTTCTCAAAAATTCTCATTCGTAATGAGAAAAAGAAAAAATCTGATGTGGCCAATACAATACCTCCCGCCATTTACAGCTCGAGTCACAAAAATGATTAAGTTAATCTTTAATTTTGGATTCGCGAATTTTACTCTAATTTTGACAGTTCATTACAACGTTTACGTGAAGTTTTGAAAATGGTTTCAATTTTCAGTCAAAATTATGCAAAACTGTTTACATGCAGTTTACAAAACAAGTTTAAAAATTGATTTGAAATCAGTTTCGGCGCATGCGCATTTAGCTGATGTAAGTGACAGATCCTCTTCACTCCAAATACTTCGTTTTGCTATTTTTCCAATTATTTTTATACTTCGTACCACTACGCACTAAAACTACACAACTGTCAGTATATTTGAAGGTTAGAAACACAAAGCGACAGAAACGTTATGCTCTGTACGCATGAGCAGTATCGAAACTGAATTTTAAGTGTTTACATGAGTAGTTTTGAAACTAGTTTTCAAGTCCAACCCATGAATTTTAGTTTTGGTTTGAGATAATTCAAAACCGTTTTGACACTGTATACATGGGGTTTTCAAAACTAAAAACGTTTTAAAAACGGTTTCAAAACTGCATGTAAACTCAGTAAATTTCTTAAAATATAGTCTAATCTAATTCAAGTAACTACCTTTCTTTTAAACCACTCAACAGGATTAAATTTCAATTACAGAGTGGGTTCACATTTACACACATCTATGCCTTAGTTGGATTCGAACCCAGAGCCCCGAGGGCACTCATGACATGAGGCGTTGATCTAACCATTGAGCCACAGGAGCTGTAATAAAATGAAGATTAAATTTTAAATACCGGAATAGAATAGAATTCACTAGGATTAGCTTAAATATTTAAGTGAATGGTTAATTTTTATTAATCTAAATACATACCTACATATTTACTTATGCTGGAAACTGTATTGAATTTCTTTTCTATTGTTCTATTTACTTTTTTCTTTTTAAAACGTTACTAATATTATTTGAAATGATTAGTTCTTTGATAGTGACATTTATCTGTCAGTTACATACATTTGAATAACTGCGTTTTGTTTGTTTAAAGCTTAGGCTCTGGGATTTAAATTATAGATAATTTAATAAATTTATCCATAAAATATATAGAAAAAGTATTAACGCATATCTATAGAAAATTTAATAATTTTTAATTTTTATAATAACATCAATCTCGAAAAAATAACATTTAAAGGTATTTTTCGAAAAAAAAACTATTTTGAGCTTCTAGTAAAGTGCCATTTCCGGTTATCCGATTTTCACCAAAATGTAATGGGCTCTTTCCATTACATAAAAAGTTCGAAATACAAGGTTTCAAAAACCTACCACGGTTCATGATTTAATTTTAATTCTATATTTTTAAGTTAGCGGAAATAGGTATACTATGTATGCTTTAAAAAAATATATAAAACACGATAACCTTTATACCAATCAAAAGAGAAATAAATAAGGATTTTCTTAAAGTAAAAATCAAATATGGGTTCCATTTAAAAAAATATAAGTTTGTGTTATATCTCGATAATTTACCCATAAAAATATTATGTTTTACGCCATTGGATAGACAATAAATATATCTAACTTCTTTATTCGAAACATTTTTCTCGATTACTAATTGTTTAGAAGTTATTTGAAAAAGAAAAAATTAACAAAATTCAGTTTTTTGTTATTATCTAGTACCCTGTGAGAATAATTGGAAAAACAAAAGCACGTCTTAGATGGCCCCCTATAGGTGCACAAAAAGTTTCATTTAACCGACATTGTATCTCTTATAGTTCTCAAGATCCCAATGGCGGCAGCTCCAAATGGGACACACTGTATACCATGTGTGTATGACAAAGATGCTAGATAAAAGTTTTGTAATTCTTGTCTCAGAAATTGACGACGTGGGGAACAAATGGGAGATATAAGGCATTTTCGAAAATTCTACCGGTGAGCTGTTACCGGTATATATCGGTCAACAGCTGTTTACCAGGTTACAGTTACCGGAATCGATATTTTAAGAACGCAAGTGGCAAACCGGGTAGATTTATAACCTATGAAAAACATTTGAAATATTAAAACAGATTTGAAATTTGACGTAATTAACAAACTGAGCACAGTCCTACTTCCGATTCCCACATTGAACACATTTTCACCTTTAATGCGCGCGCTTCGCTTGACATCACTAACTTTTTGAGGTTAGATTCTTCATTTACCGCATTTACTGGCTGAATTACTCGATCCACAAATCATGGATCCGGTAGATATGATACAATTTTCGAACACGGTAACTATTAACCACTCGTGTTTTCGAACGCAATCGGTAGATGCGGTATCTACCGGTACAATTTTCGTAAATGCCCATAGAGTGTACTCGTAGAACTCGTATTTCGTAGGCATAACATTTAAATCATCTTAGCAAATTCCCTGAAAAGTTTTGAAACATAATATTGTTTTATGTCTCAGAAAAATACTACTACAAACTACATGCAGTATAAACATTAGTTGTGAATTAAGATAAGCATATTAATTAATGTACATATTTATTTGAATGAAATTCAAGTTTCCTTCAAAATAAATTATTTATTTGTTTGTTTAACATTGAATACTTAATTTTAAGCCTTAACTCAAACAACATTGACACATCGATAACGACGTGACAAACTGATAATGGCAAACAAATAAAATCTCGACTTATTTTTTTGGAAAAGGACAGATTTTATTGCTATATTTGCTATTAAAATTTCGGTACTTTAGATAATTGGAATTTTTCCAATGAGATAAAATAAGTCTGATTACATTATTCTTTTTCATTGAAACTAAATATAATCCAGTAGTCCAGTCAATGGAGATCAAGAAGAAGACCTTTGCCTTAAAAAAGGTGGTGTTGAAACGATTTTAATATATACCTTATTGAATGGAAGATTTTAGAGTCAATTTTTCCAATATTTGATTTGTTAAAAACTATTAGAATTGCCGATAAAATGTAGCTGTTCTTTTTACCTCTCGCTAAGAGAGGCATTGTATTCATGCTAAAAATCGCATATCCAGATTTTAGTGAATAAGCTCGTTTTAAGGTCCCTAGAATCCGATTATAACATTTTTACGATGATGTCCGTATGTGTGTATGGATGTGTGGATGTTGGATTCACGATTCTCTTCAACTACGGATTCCTCAATCTAACAATAATGGGAAGAGTTGATTAAGTTTTGGTAACAATTGGACAACCGGAAGCAGTAGTTACAAGAAAAAAATCATCTAAATATTATTTATCGAAAATTTATGTAAATACTTATATTAAAGAACGTTAAATTCTTTATTCGATAAATATAAATTCATTATTATATCTTCTATAGATTTGGAGATAAAGAAAGGCATATAAAATAATTTGATGTAAAAAATCTCAGATCAAACTACTACAAGGCAAGAAATTCAAATGTTTGTAATTGACACATAAATGTCACTGTCAAAAATATTTGTATGCCTCTGTCAAAAATATTTGTACATTATTATGAAGATTATGAAAATAAAAAAAAATCAACAACGCAAAAGAATATACGTAAAAAAGAATATGAAAGGAATTTGCGGAAAAATGACGAATATAAAGAAAAAGAAAAGGAAAGTAGAAAAAGAAAATTTCAGGATATTGAATATAAAGAAAATGTATGTATTGTACATAATTTATTTTAAAATATCCCATAGATTTTGCAAATATATGTGAGAGTTATTTTGTAGTGAAACATGAATATATGTATTTGTATTTAAAAATATTTTTCGTTTTATGCGTACAACCAGGTAAAATATCTGGCGAGAGGTTATGTGTTGGCCACATCAGATTTTTTTATTTTCTAAAAGTGAACTACCTACTCGTACATTTTTATTTAATAAAGAAATTAAATTTTGCAATATTTTCTTTAAATAATGTATTTAATTAACGTAAACTAAAATTTGGTTTCATATATTTTTAAGTTCTTATCAGTTTTTAAAGAAAGAAGCTACATTAACGATTTTAATGAAATTAAATTTATAGAAATTTTCCTGCATTTTAATTAAATCATAATTTATATGTATAATTATTTCGTTGTTTCATATAATTACATTTATCTGCAACCATCTGGAAAATACGCATTTTCCGGATAAATTTATGAAGAGAAAGTAGAAAACATTTTATGGAACTTGTCCGAAAATAGTTGTTATTTACAAACTAAATGCAGGAATATGACATTTGAGCGGTTTTAATGGGATTCTCAACTATTTAATTTTTATCTCCCGCTACCCTTGGTAAGGAGGTATAGGGACCGTGCTAAAAACAACATATCGAGATTTTGGTAAATGACCACGTTTTAAGGTCCGTAGAATCCAATGTTAACATTTTCACGATGATGTCTAACTCAAATACTATCATTCAGAAAATTTTGAAACCTTGTATTTCTGCCTTATTCTAATATGGGAAGAGACCATTAGATTTTGGTGTATAACCGAAAATGACACTTTACTTGAAGCTCAAAATAGATATTCTTCGAAAATACCTTCAAGTGTTATTTTTTCAAGATTTGTGTTACAAAAATTAAAGATTATTAAATTTTCTACAGATTTACATAAAAACTTTTTCTATATATTTTATAAAATTATCTATAATTTTAATGCCGGAGCCTATGCTTTAAACAAGCAAAACTCCTTGGTTACTCAGTTCATATCTCAAATGTATGCAACTGACAGATTATGTTATTACAAAAACTAAAGATTATTAAATTTTCTACAGATTTGCATAAAAACTTTTTTTATATAGTTTATGGATAAATTTATAAAATTATCTATTATTTAAATCCCGGGGCCTACGCTTTAAACAAACAGCAAATACAACTCCTTGGTGACTCCTTGGTTACGCAGTTCATAACTCAAATGTACCTATGTAACTGGCAAATAAATGTCTGCCAAAGAACTAATTATTCCAAAATAATAATAGTATAACGTTTTAAAAAGAAAGTAGTAAATAGAACCATAGTTATATGAAATGGATCTTAATACAGTTTCCGCAATAACTAAATATGTAAGTATGTATATTTAAATTAATAAAAATTAAATAGGGGGACGTTTGGTGTTGGCTACATCAAATTTTTACCTTCCGTATACCTTTAGGTAAGGAAGGTATTGTTTTTGGTCAAAAAATTTGATGATGAGTTATTAATGAATAAACACGTTTTAGGGTCCTTAGAATATGATTTTATTATTTTACGATGATGTTTGTATGTGTATGTGAGTGTGTGTGTATGTGACAAAAGTTTGCTTTGCGATAAGTCTAATACTACGATTCCAAAAATTATAATTCTTTCGTATTTCTCTTCGTTACATCCATATGAAGAGCCGATTAGATTTTGGTTATTTGAAGATTTTAACAGTTTTTCTTGAAAAAACGATGATAAATAACATTTTTTCACATTTAATGTTATTGTAAATATTAAAGAATATTTTATTCCCTATACGATTTGATTACATTTTATACTTTATATTCAATAGATATAGAGTTAAAAAATTATAAAGAAACTAAATTTCAATAAACAGCCTGCTTTGCTATAAACATGGAAACATCTATTATATTAATGAAATTCTGTTTGACAGATGTCAGTATCTAGTGCAATTGACGTAGTATGTTTGTGTTATAATTTTACTGGGAATACAGAAATTTCTGTATGGAATTTGTACAAAATACATAGAACTAACTTAAGGTAATATACTGGAAATATTGAATCTTTTGCAACAAACTTTATGTTTGGAATTTGTACAAAGTACATAGAACTAACTGGGCTGTATAAATATTTGCACCTTTGGAACAATGCAACAGGTGATTTTCCATCATTATTTTCTAATAAGAATAGATACCAATTATTACATTTCACATCGCAAATAAATATTCAACGTATTATAGAAAATTTGTGTTAATAATATTCTCAACGACGAAGCAATATTTGAAGGTTAAAAATCCTTATTGTATGTAACTATCACACTACTATTGCCATTTCACTATACGCTAGACAAAGACACCTCCACTATCCCTTTCTAATGCGATAAAAGGAGATAGCTGTCTTCCAGTCACGATATGATAAGTCTCAGCACAGATCGTGAACTTTCTCTTCAGTACATTTCTCCTGTTGAGCGACTCTGTGATTCCTAAAGTTTTCCAACTGTCCTCTCTAGCTTATAGCCAGTATTTCTCTGGGATAGCTCTTTGGGGAGTCTGGCATTTCAAGGAGAATGTGATCCAAGTCAAAAATCAGCGGGTACAGAATAGTGTGGAAAAGTGTGACCTTTGTAAGGAAGTAAGGCAAGCAGTTTCACTTTAGTTGGCTTTACTAATCGGAGCACTTTTGATGCACGGTCAAGTACCGTTATGAGCTTATGGAGATTTGAGGATTGTCATGATTTTGCTCCAGTTACGAAGATAGCATCATCGAAAATTAGGTTTAGGTTAGGTTTATTGCCTACTTTCTTTAAGCAACCAATCAAATTATTTTTCGGGACGTCAGTATGTCATGATAATTCATCAATATTAATAACGTACTCCACATTAGATATAATGTACCAGTAACATAAAGTTGAATGTATATTCCTTATTCCATTTTTTACCTTCCGCTACCCTTGGTAAGGGAAGTATAGGGATCGTGCTAAAAATCGCATATCGAGATTTTGATAAATGACCACGTTTTAAGGTCTCTAGAATCCAGTTTTAACATTTTCACGATGGTGTCTGTGTGTAAACTCTGTCTCACCAAAACCCAAAGGATCGCCATAAATCGCTTAACGCCCATATACTATAAAAATACAAAGAAACTGTTTAGTATGGTGTACCGCAAATTACCTTGGGTAGCTTATGTAATCCATAATCTTAAGCTACGTTTCCAGCTCTTAACATAGTCACTGTTTTAGTCTTTATTTTTGTATTTTGTCTTATGTTTTTGTTAGAAGATATTGGCCATTTCCAGCTGTTAACATAAGCACAGTCTTAAGATTTTGTACTTATAATGTTTGTTCACTCAAAAAGGGAACACATTTATAAAACTCTTTACAATGATTCAAAAATTATCTAGTTATTAATGATATTAATGATGAGTAGTAATTATTACTAAAATTAAGTAATAATGTAATTATTTTGTATAATTCCAAAGTAACATTTGAAATAAAACAGGAAATTAATATGGTGAACGAGCCACAATATTTCTAATATTCCACTTTAAATTTCAATATTGTCTGTATATCCATAAGATATGATATAATTTTATTTGTACTTATAATATAAAAAATATGATTTTTTTTCTTTCTGTTGTCCATATTTATATTATCTCAACACAAAAATAATAACATAACCACCAAAATAATGACAGATATAACGCGTAGAACTACTGCGCAACATAAAAAGAGATAGCGCTTACATCACTTATCTCTTTCCAACAGAACAGCGACAAAGACTATGACGAAAGTATGAAGTATGCAAACTTTGTGTTTATGCGCTATGACAAAGACAAAGACTAAAGACTAAAACAGTAGCTGGAAACGCTCAAGCCCTTATACGTATGACAAACTTTCAAGGTTATGACAAATAACAAAAACAGTGACTATGTTAAGAGCTGGAAACGTAGCTTTACCCAAAGACGCAAAGATACGTATTATGTATTTTTTGTGTACATATATGTATGATATAAATACTGTATACAATTTTTTGAATATGCGCATTTTCTGTGTGAATATCTTTTACAATAAATTACTATTTAAAGTTGTAGTCTCGCTAATATTTTTCATTTTATTGCATGTAATAAAACCACAATATGCCAACAATAAGTGTAATATATAGTGTATAATCATTTTAATAAATATTAATGTAAAAGCCGTGTAATATGGAAAAAAAGTTTTACCTCATAATATTTTTGTTATGAAACAGCCCAACTCAGTGCAAACCAGTGATCTTATTCACTGTCTTATTTATGAGGGGCCGATATTTTGGTTTCTTTGTTACCTTAAGTGGGAGGCGTTTCAAAGATTTATGGCGATCCTTTGCCTTTTGGTGAGACATACTATATGTATTATGTGTGTGTATGTATGCATGTGTGGATCCTCCATTCTAAATCAAATACTGTCATTCAGATAATTTTGAAGCCTTGTATTTCGAACTTTTTCTGTAATGGAAAGAGCCCATTAGATTTTAATGAAAATCGGATAACAGGAAATGGCATTTTACTAGAAGCTCAAAATAGTTTTTCTTCGAAAAATAATGTTATTATAAAATTTAAAGATTATTAAATTGTCTATAGATTTGCATTAATACTGTTTCTATATATTTTATGGATAAATTTATAAAATTTTCTATAATTTAAATCCCAGAGCCTATGCTTTAAACAAACAAAACGCATAGTTATTCAAATGTATGTAACTGACAGATAAATGTCACTATCAAAGAACTAATCATTTCAAAATAATATTAGTAACGCTTTAAAAAGAAAAAATAAAGTAGAACAATAGATAAGGAATTCAATACAGTTTCCAGCATAAGTAAATATGTAGGTATGTAGATTAATAAAAATAACGATTCTCAAAAATGTTTAAGCTAATCCTCATTTTTGGATAGCTTTGGTGGCTCAATGGTTAGAGTAACGCCTCATGTCATGAGTGCCTTCGGGGCTCTGGGTTCGATCCTACTAAGGCATGGAAGTGTCTGAATGTGAACCCACTCTGAAATTGAGATTTAATCCTGTTGAGAAGTTTAAAAAAAAGGTGGTTACTTGGCTTAGATTAGACTATATTTTAAGAAATAAACTATCAAAATTAGAGTAAAATTCGCTAATCCAAAAATAAGGAGTAACTTAATCTTTTTTGTGACTCGGGCTGTAAATGGCGGGAGGTATTGTGTTGGCCACACCAGATTTTTTTAAAGAAATGCTGAGCAATACGAAATGTTTTGTCAATATGACAATACGTAGCTGTCAAACACATATGAATGAAACCTGGCATACGAGTACATCACTGTCGGTTACTGGTCATTTAATTTCGAGAAATTTACATTTTTTCTAGTCTACAAATTAGTGTAGATATATACATACATATATTTACTAAGTTATAAAATAATTCATACACGTGTAAATGAGTAAAAGTGAAAAGAGAAATAATGTAATAATTATGAACTATTTTCTATTCCAAAAGTAAAATCGTCATAATTATATTACTTCATACTTTCTTGTTTACATAAAAACTTATAACTTATGAAAAACGAGAATAACGATTGATTTCTTATTGAAAAAGAAAAAATACATTGTGGAAAAATGAAGAAACTGTTTTTACTCACGAGGTGCATAGAAAATTTTTCTGTTTACATTAAAAACTAAATTCCTAAATTCGCTAGTGTGAATGGAGTCATTACATAATATGCAGCCAAAGTCTTTAAATCTAAAGTATAAACCATAAATCTAAACCTAATTTTCATTTGTGAATCTACCTTCAGACTTTAGGGTCTCTAAATCCAAATCATAAAGCTAAACATTGCAAGGTCCAAACTTTATGTTTATGGATTAGGTTGACGTCACAAACTTCACCAATGAGAACGAGTCTAAAACGATATAGAAATATACACCTATCTTTATTTTGTATTCACTTGGGGGATTCGGCTTTTTAAAACAAATGCAAGAAGAACATGGAGACTGTCAAAACGTAATTGCTGAAATATAACTAATAATACCAAGCGAATGATAGTTTCACGGCGCACAGGTGTCTTCTTGAGTACTGCTCTACCGATATTTTTTTGAAGCATTTACACAGATGTCTGTACATATCATAACTAATTTTCAGGTAATTTAAACTTGCATTTATGAATTGACTTACTTAAGGTGCATTCACAAATGAAAATTAGGTTTACGGTTTTTGTTTAGGTTTAAGTAAGTCATTCATAAATGTAAGTTTAAATTACCCGAAAATTAGTTTTGATATGTACATACATCTGTGCAAATGCTTCAAAAACAAGATTAAAATATCGGTAGAGCAGTATTCAACAAGACATCTGTGCGCCGTGAAACTGCCATTCGCTTGGCATTATTGGTTATAATTCAGCAATTAGGTTATGACAGTCTCCCTTCTTGCATTTGTTTAAAAAGCCGAATCCACCAAGTGGATACTAAATAAAGATGGGTGTATATATCTATATCATTTCAGACTTGTTCTGATTGGTGAAGTTTGTGACGTCAAACTAAATCATAAACCTAGAGCTTGGACCTTGCAATGTTTAGCTTTATGATTTGGATTTAGAGACCTTAAATTCTGAAGTGTGAATGGAGTCAGTACATAATATGCGGCCAGTCTTTAAATCTAAAGTATAAACCATAAATCTAAACCTAATTTTCATTTCTGAATGCACCTTTAAGGTATATTCACAAATGAATAGTAGGTTTAGATTTAGGGTTTATACTTTAGATTTAAAGACTTTGGTCGCATAGTATGTAATGACTGCATTCACACTTCAGAATTTAGGATCTCTAAATCCAAATCATAAAGCTAAACATTTCAAGGTCCAAACTTTAGGTTTGTGATTTAGTGTGACGTCACAAACTTCACCAATGAGAACGAGTCTAAAATGATATAGATATATACACCCATCTTTATTTAGTATCCACTTGGTGGATTCAGCTTTTTAAACAAATGCGAGAAGAACTTGGAGACTGTCAAAACTTAATTGCTGAAATATAACCAATAATGCCAAGCGAATAATAGTTTTACGACGCACGGGTATCTGTAAGGTACTGCTCTACCGATATTTCAATATTGTTTTTGAAGCATATACATAGATGTCTGTACATACCAAAACTAAATTACAGTTAATTTAAACATACATTTATGAATGACATTCTTAAACCTAAACAAAAACCATAAACCTAATTTTCATTTGTGAATGCACCTTTAGTCTTACTCTTATTGGACAAGTCGTACAGACAAGTGTGACAACTTACATAAACACTCACAGACAAAATTTATTGTAAAAATGTTAATACCTGAAGATGTAGTTCTTCGTCAAAATCTCAATATGTATTTTTAGCTTGATTCCTATAGCTCACTTAATAAAATCTAATTATCTTTTGAAATTCATAATTTTATTCATTGTAGTTCACAATAATAACGTCAAACTCTTTAAGTGAAGTGTATGCCTGCTTGTGAGTTGATTTAAATTTGTGACATGAGTAACAGATGTTAAAATTCGCAATATATCTTCTAAGAAGTCATAGTTTGTTTCTTAGCATCTTAGCATTGGTCTAAATGCAATAACAAGTAAATGAATAACTGCCTCAACATCAAAATACAAAAGTCCCTGAATTACTACTATTTATTCGTCTCGTCTCTCGACGAAAACACCATAAAGTTATAATTAAAGAGGTTACACCACGATTGTTACTTGTACCGAGTTACATTTGCCAAATATTCGCACTGGAGTAACTAGTAAGACTATTTTTAGGTTTGCGGAAAACTTGGAATTCTACGTTGACCCAAATAGTTAATAAAAGATTCATATAACATATATTTTATTATGATATGCTTTGCTTGTCAAAAGTTGCTCTTTTATCGTTACTAGATACTGTAAATATTATTGGTGTTAGCATATACAAACAACATGTAACATTCTAAAGCAAGTTTAATTTAGTGTGTAAACAACGAAATTTGTAAACTTTTTGTAATTTACTTGTTTGAAGATTGTTTCGTGTTGGAAAGTAATTGTTTTAGATGTCAATGATCTTTCTTAATGTTAGAAATTTAGAAATTTAATTCGTGTATGGAGTACATACTTCAAAACTGGAAAATTAAGGTACATTATAATCAAACTATCATTATTATTTTCATTTCATCTCCATCAACAAAAATTAAGAAAAAACTATTTTTTTCTTTTTTCGTAATTTAAATCATATATAGGGTGTTAATTAAAAAAGCGGACCATACCCTGAAAAAAATAGGTTCACATTTATAGTTAAAAATTATTCCCTAATACTTTTTTATTAACGTCAGATAATAAAATTACTCAAGTATAATTATTTTCTTTGCCTCAGTGGAAGCAGATTTGTATGAGAACAAATTTTTATTTTTAACGAATAATCTTCTAATTTAGAAATTATTTTTCACTTTACTGTATTACAAATATTGATAACTACTTTACAAATTAAATTCTCTATTTTAGAATATAAACTTAACAAAATAATTAGAATATACATTTATTTAGCTTAGAAAAATTTTATGCAATACTGGCAAATGGCAGAGAAATTGATGAAAAAAGTGTAGCGGCTATTGTTTTCTGACAATAAAAAATATTTAAGGGATGAATATTGAAGAAATAATAAAACACTTTGAAGGTTTGTTTATAATTTATTATTGTTTTTTACTCAGATTTGTAACATAAAAACGATGTAGGGTTTTGTTATAAATATATAAATTCTTTATTCACTATGAATTTATTTATTTTTCATTTCATATGTATTCATCCGTTATTGGAACCATATAAAAATTTTCGGTACTAGAAATAAATTTAAACCTAATAATTTGAATAAATTCATTAAAATAGTAAATGTACTTGCTATTTTAAGAATAAGTTTTACTTGAATTAGAATTTGTGATATGTATTTCAGTAAAAAATTACACTGAAATAGCGATTTCTATATTCAGTTTTATATCAGATATTATTTCAGAAACATTAGTAAATAAATTTACTAATTAATTAGAAATTTTAGTTTCTGAAACGGTTAAAAATCAATAGAAATAATTTTTTATTTGCATAGGAAATAATTTCCTTGACAGGATATTAGAGTACCTTTTTTGCTATTAGAAGCAACCTATTTTTTTCAGTATAGGCGTATAACATGATAAATCGGGTTTCCTAGCGCAAAACTTCCCATTTAATTTTAGACAAAAATGTTTCAAATAAATGTTGCAGAGAATTTAATTCTACACCTAAATTACTAAATAGATTTTATTTTGCATATTTAGCAACGTGTAATATCAACCTGTAATATCCAATTTGAAATATTGTGAATATTGCTCATTTGTAGTGAAAACTATGGAATTTAAACAAAATTACAAAAAAAAATTTGAACTGTTGGAATTTTGATTTTACAAGTTACAAAATAAAAATAAATAAAATCTGTTGAGTAATTTAAATGTAAAATATAAAAGCAAAATATGTTTAGTGACAGGTGTAGACCATACTTATCTGTAATTTTTATTTGAGAATCGAAATTGTGACAGTGCAGACGATATGCATTTCTTTATAAATTTGTTTAAATTCCAGGGCTATCACTACAAATGACAATATTTATAATATTCAAATTGGATTTAGGTGTAAAATTTAATTCTCTACAACGTTTATTTGTAACTTTTTTGTCTAAAATTAAATGGGAAGTTTTGCGCAAGGAAAAACTGATTTCCTATTTTAAACGTCTGAGAACTGGGGTGTTAGGACCTCTGGTATGGTTGACATGTTGAGTAATCCTTACGGTTTTGGGTAAAATTTACTTTTGAAGATGAAAACGTTGTTCTTGAAACACGTATTTATTGGTACTCGCAGAATAGCATGCGACATAGCGGAAACGCCAAAAATCATCGTTTCGTTTAACATAAAAAGATGTTCTCACGCTTAGATTTTATAATTTCATATGAAAATATAAGTGAATTAAAAACTTAATATACACCAAAACGTGTACGAGTATAACAAATATTCCAAGACATATTCCATAATTTTTGGCAAAGAATATAAAGTTGATCGACTGAACGTATGGAAAAGAAATTTACATGCGCAAAATGTCACTTTGCCGCTCATGCGCGACAAAGTAGCAAAAACGCTCGCTGTCCAAATTTCTAACTATACAATGGTGAGAAATGTCACTTGTCTACATTCTTAATGGAAACGTTTAGTCAGGAACTAATGGCACTGTAATTACACTTTTCACAAGTGAATCTGACATATTATAACTGTTCTGTCGATATATTACATAACCAAACAAAATATCGCACTGCTGTGAAAATAAAATAGGGCATTCATTTACAAAAACGAAAGTATAAAATGCTTAAATTATATAGAAGCAATAGCTCAAGAAGAATGGAAAATAACGATAAATTAAAATTAAATATAAAATAAATTCTGTGAACAGTTGTGCTGCCATCTGCAAATGTTTGGCGTGAACGCTTCCTATGGACATCCAATTTTTCACTGCACTAGTCTAATGTACTTGAAACAAATACATTTTTCTTATGGTGGAGGACCCCATTTTGGCGACTGTAGAAAATATCTTGTGTGTGTTTCGAGCGCAAATGGACGTTGTCGATGTCGAGAAAATGCCGCGCTCCTACATCGCGCGTCAACAACCTCTCAATCGACAATGTCCCATTTTGCGCTCTTAATACACAAATAGCTATTTCTGTTTGCATTTGACAAAGTGAGATTCAGTGGCGTAACTAACAGGCCGCATTGCGGGCGGGCCCCCGGCTCTAGAGAGGCCCCAATTTACATGATTTATAATTTTGTTACTACTGCGAAATTTTGGATTTAATCTTTTTTTTTTGTAGCAACATATAAATTTATTTAGTCCTTTATTTTTTTAAATGTCAATTTCCAAAAATAATGTTGGCTAAGGGGCCCCTTATCCGCTATGCAAAATCAAGCTCTTTATTTTCTATCACATTTCGGCCGGTAGAATTTCGATTTCTTAGCAAATATTTTCCTGTAACTAATCCAGAGTTTTCCTTTAAAGTAAAACTATAAAAAGAAGTCTGGGGCTGTCAAATCAGGACACCTGGCGGCCAATGTATATTATCAAAACGTGGGATTAAATAACGATACGAGAATGATTTTCGCAAAATTGCTACTATTTAAACTCTATACTGATCAATCTTGCTAATACCATATTTTGTCCAAGTTCTTTCATTTGGAGTACCAAAAATGTATGAATCAATTCACCAGTGGACTGTGCCAACAATTTCATTTTCAAAAAAAAAAAAAAAAAAAATACGGGCCATTCACATTTTCATAGTAAATGCCACAACATACAATGACTACGTTTACACGTATGAGAAAAATTTACTTTGACTTGACTTTCAAAAGGCGACTTATGAAAAGTCAATTTAATGGTGCGTGTACACATAAGGTCAAATATACTTCACTTTACGTTTGTTACTTGTCCTTTACTCAACTTTGACTTTGACAGAAAAGTAAAGTTTGGTTATAATATGTGTGATGTAAGTTACCTATTTAACTATTATCATATAATCATAAAAATAATAAAATTTTTATATAAAAAATGGATAGTAAACTACAGTTACTAAATTTAAGCGCGATATTTTTAAATAATATAACTATGCAGCAACAATATTGGATGCGAAGTAGATTAAAAAATAATCGCATAAAATATTTTAAAATTCGAGAATATTTTAAATTCAGATATAAAACACAAAATTGTGTAATTAAATATCTAGGAATTTGTGGATGAAAACTAGATGTCACTGTTAGTAAAGTAAAGTATGTTTCGTTCACACGACTTTTTAAAAGTCACTTATATGAGTAAAGTCTATTTTATTTTGGACTTGACTTTAGGAAGAAAAGTATTAGACGAGAGTGTTTACACAACGGCAAAAGTCGCCTTTTGAAAGTCAAAGTCAAGTCAAAGTACTTTTTCCTATACGTGTAAACATAGTCAATGACTGGTGGGATGTAAAGGTTCCTAATCTTGGATTTTCAGGCTTCCCATATTGGTTATTTTGCTTCTTAACATGTCAACTCAGATGAAAGTGAGCCTAGTCACAATTTCCACAAGCTTTTGTGATATGTAGTTCCTCATGATAAACGCTAAAATTAAAATGGGCCCCAAAAACTTTTTGCGGGCGGGCCCCCAAACTCTTAGTTACGCCACTGGTGAAATTATAATAAAATTTTACAGGTATGTGGTTTTAATACAACTATTGACAGTATTGATAAATAAAGTTTGATTTTACTAATATCTCTCCCCGTAGACTGCAGTACCTATTTGACATTGACAGCTAACTAACTTGAACTTTTTCATTTAAAATGCACTACACATGTGTTGTAACAACAACTAGACCCGGGCATGACGTATTAGCTGCACTAAGTGCAAAACTAAATATATAAATGAAAAACGATATTAGTTTTAAGGTTATTAGCCGCAGTGAATTTGACAAATAATTGAAAAAAACACAATACACAATAAAAACTTTAACGGTAAAAGAAACTTACAATTAAAAAAATCAATTAACAATTAATGCTCAGCTAACCATTATCTCCCTTCAAAAATAATTAACAAAATCCATTATCTTCCACATCCATCGCTTTCTTTCGATAGAATCTACCATCAACCAATTCTGAAACCAATCAGACTAGCCAAACTAGATCATTCGATCAAATCAAATGAAGCATTCTGTTGGCCGATGAAGAGATAAAGAAATGAATTGTCCGGTGGCTTGGTATGGTATAATGAATGTGGATCGGCTGCAGAAAGTGTAAATTTCGCTTTCTACAACCAATGGAGCGCGGTAGTAACAGTTGACGCTGTACGGCTGAGCAGATGGTGGACTATGGACATCTAACATACCTCGAGGACCAGAGAAAATGAAGAAAGTGATGCCGATGTGGGAGATTTGTTGAATGTTATATTGGAATAAAAGAATTAGAAGTTGTTTGAAGGAAAATTAGCAGAAGGTGATGCAGATGACGTTTTGGTTTTTACCTCCCGCTACCCTTGGTAAGGGAGGTACAGAGATCGTGCTAAAAATCGCATATCGAGATTTTGGTATATGAGCACGTTTTAAGGTCTCTAGAATCCAATTTTAACATTTTCACGATGATGTGTCTGTGTGTATATGTGTGTGGATTCTCCGCTATAATTCAGAAAATTTTGAAACATTGTATTTCGATCTTTTTCTGTAATGGAAACAGCCCACTAGATTTTGGTGAAAATCGGATAACTGGAAATAGCACCTTACTAGAAGCTCAAAATAGTTTTTCTTCGAAAAATACCTCTAAATGTTATTTTTTCGAGATTAATGTTATTATAAAAATTAAAGATTATTAAATTTTCTATAGATTTGCATTAATACTTTTTCTATATATTTTATAGATAAATTTATAAAATTATCTATAATTTAAATCCCAGAGCTACGCTTTAAACAAACAAAACGCAGTTATTCATATGTATGTAACTGACAGATAATGTCACTATCAAAAGCTAATCATTTCAAAATAATATTAGTAATGTTTTAAAAAGAAAAAAGTAAATAGAACAATAGAAAAGGAATTCAATACAGTTTCCAGCATAAGTAAATATATAGGTATGTATTTAGATTAATAAAAATTAACGATACACAAAAATGTTTAAACTAATCCTCATTTTTGCATTAGTGAATTCTATTCTATCCCGGTATTTAAAATTTAATCTTCATTTTATCATAGCTCAAGTGACTCAATGGTTAGAGCAACGCCTCATGTCATGAGTGCCCTCGGGGCTCTGGGTTCGAATCCCAATAAGGCATGGATCTGTAATTGGGATTTAATCCTGTTGAGGGGTTTAAAAAAGGTAGTTACTTGGATTAGATGAGACTATATTTTAAGCAATAAACAGTCAAAATTAGAGTAAAATTCGCTAATCCAAAAATAAGGATTAACTTAATCTTTTTTGTGACTCGGGCTGTAAATGGCGGGAGGTATTGTGTTGGCCACACCAGATTTTTTTGTAATAAGATCTACAATCGAATGAAAATATTTATTTTCTGGACAGTTTTTTGTGATATAGTAATATTTTATGGAACTACTACCGAAAATTTTCATTTTAGTAGAATATACTCCACTTTTAAACGTCTTGGAGCAAATTAAAATTTTTAATACCAGATGAGGCAGAGCAACTGAAAATTATAAGTTCAATTTGCTTCCTTTGAACCCTATTGATTTTCGCTGAGATGAAATGGAGAGATAAATCATCAAAATCATATTTGCAAAACATCTGTCAATCAAAGTTGTAATAATTACCTTCTGTACGAGTGTTTTATACTATATTCTCTTTTCATTTGCATTATTTCTTTATAAACATAATTGACAATCTTTAGTAAGGGATTATTTGGGTAAAATATTGGTTGGTGACAATAATTTATGTTTTTGTTATCAAAAATCGTTTAACCCTCGCACCACACACTAGTTTTTAGTTACATGAAAGACATACATTAATGTAAAGTGATAGAAAGCAAAGTTTTAATTTTAGCGGCAAAGACTATAAATATAGATTACGAGAACTATAATTCTTACCTTTTATAAATATGAAGCACCAACATACAAAATTTATTGTTTTGTGAAGGTTTCTAATGAACTAAGTATGTAGGTATATGAAAAAGTGAACTAAAAAGTTACATATATGTTGAGATAATGTCTATTTATTGAATAATGAAAAATAGTAATGAAAAAAATATAACAAAATCTAAATATATAATATAAATTGAACATAGAAACATATTTGAAAAATATAAATTAAATATCCAGTATAAGCGAGCACAATAAAATACATATAAATATCACTATAATTTTTATTTTTATGGGATTTATCGTTATTATTGTTTCAATTACTATTATCATTATACACAATATTAATATCGCCATATTTTTTACCTCCCGCTACCAGAGCTGGGAGTATCTTACGAAAAAAGATACACGGTGATATCTAAGATACTTTTAATATCTTAGATACTTTATCTTAGATACTTCCTATTTTATAGGTAATGTATCTTAATTTTAAATACTTTTCAAAATTATCTGTATCTTTTATCTTAAAAATGTATTTTAGATACTTCTAAAATATTTAAGATACTTTTTTTTATTTTAGATACTTTTAATGCATTTAGATACTTTTAAAGTATCTAGATATTTTAAGGTATCTAATGGCCGTATTATGGTCAAAACTGTAAGTCTTAAATCTGTCACTCTTATGGATAATTTCATATTAATCAACAAAAATTGATGTGTTTTGTCAGTTTTTCCACAGATTTAAACTTACAGTTTTGACTATAATACGGCCATAAATGCAGTTGAAGTATCTTTTTATTAATAACGATATTATTTAGCTTGTTCAAACAAGACTAGTGCGTAGTAGAAGGCTGTAGTGCATCGTGCTTCCTTTCTCATTGGTCCTGTGAAGATTTTTGTTTTTTGTATCACACCAAAATATCACATTTTTAAAAATATGTTAATATATTTTGAAAAATTATTCTTAAGTATATGCACATTTTCAATTACCCATTTAAAATATTTTTTAAGGTACGTGAAAGATAATAAGGACATTTTAAAAGTACCAAATTTATTTTTAGGTATCTAAAAGTATCTACATATTTTAAGATTATCTAAAATATTATAGTATCTAAGATACTTTAAGAGTATCTAAGATATTTTAGGAGTATCTAAGATATTTTAAGAGTATTTAAGATATTTTAAAAGTATCTAAGATCATTGAAGCGTATTTAAGATATTTTAAGAGTATCTAAGTAGATATCTAAGATACTTTTTAAAAAGATTTGTATCTTAAAAATTTACACTTAAAGTATCTAGATATTTAAGTATCTCTAACAAAATTTATGTAAGTATCTTACAAAAATATCGAAGATACTTTTTCAAAGTATCTATCCCAGCTCTGCCCGCTACCCTTGATAATGGAGATATAGGTATCGTGCTAAAAATAGCATAAAGAGATTTTGGTAAATGAACACGTTTTAAGGTCTCTAGAATCCAATTTTAACATTTTCACGATGATGTGTGTATTTGTGTGCGTATGCGTGCGCGTGTACGTAGGTGTGTGTTTGTATGTGTGTGTGTATGTGTGTGTATCTGTGTGCGTGTGCGCGCGCGCGCGTAGGTGTGTGTGTATGTGTGTGTGTGTGGGTGTGTGTATGTGTGTGCGTGTGCGAGCGTGTGTGTGTGTGTGTGTGTGTGTGTGTGTGTGTGTGTGTGTGTGTGTGAGTGTGTATGTGTGTGCGTGTGTGTGCGAGTGCGCGTGTGCATAGTTGTGTGTGTTTGCTTGTTTGTGTGTGTGTGTTTGTGTGTGTGTGTGTGTGTGTGCGTGCGTGCGTGCGTGTGTGTGTGTGCTTGTTTGTGTGTATGTATGTGTGGATCCTCCCCTCTAACTCAAATCCTATCATTCAGAAAATTTTGAAACCTTGTATTTCGAAGTTTTTCTTCTATGCAGAGAGCCCATTAGATTTTGGTGTAAATCGGATAACCGGAAATGGCACTTTACTTGAAGCTCTAAATAGTTTTTCTTCGAAAAATAATTTGTTATTTTTCGAGATTAATGTTATTATAAAAAATAAAGATTATCAAATTTTCTACAGATTTGCATTAATACTTTTTTCTACATATTTCATATACTTTCAATGTTTCTAGAAATAGTATTGATGGCATTTAAAACCAGTGTATTCGGCACTCGATGAATAAAGATGTAGATTGAATTTACTTGACCGGCAACGGACCATAGTTCAACCATAATAACTTTATTATAAAAAGAAATTTCACTATGGTTCTAATAAAATCCCGCGTTACTGAACCACACCTCTTCGTGATTTACTTGGTCCGCCACGCCTCTTCGGGACTTTAATTTTTTGAACACGGTCCCGCGGTCGGGACTCTAGCCACTTCCTAGAATATATCATGCTAATTCCGAAACGGAGAAATAGTACAAAACATTTACTACAGAAAGCTATTCAATTATTCGTTCGGCTACTCGCCGCTACGCGGCTTGTGTCTGTGTTTCTAATTCATGTTAGAATAGGTTGCCTTTTGTAACTTTTGTTTTAATGTATTATTCTGTGATATTTCCAAAGCAAAAAACCAACAATTTTTGTAAAAACTAATTGTACGAAATCGTATTATCGAAACTGAAAATTAAATTTGTGGTATACCGGGTGTTTCTTTTTTTACAATGAAAGTGTAAATACAAAATATGTTCCGAATTAAATACTGCATCCAACGAGCTTTTATTAATTTTTATTAAACGTTCTGTTAACGAAATCAGAGTGCCATGAGAACTGTTTACTCTTTTTTCCATGTTGTTATACTTCAAACTGTCAAGTTTGTATAATTTAATTATTACATTATTCTTATTGAAACCCGCAGAATAGCATGCGACATCACCGGAATTTTATGGAACTAAATTAATGGCGGCCACTAGGTATCATGTCAAATATGCAAACGTCAAAAGCAATCGTTTTGTTTAACTTGAAAAGATGTTCTTACGATTAGATTTTATAATTTCATTTAAAAATGTGTGAAAATTAAGCGAATTAAAGAATATGTACATAATTATACTTCAAAAAGTGCTCAGTTTAAAAGTGTACGAGTACAACAAAAATTCATGACATATACTATAACGTTGGGAAAAAAATTAATATGTCTTCATTTTGCATTGCACAAAAGGAGATTATAAGAAAAATTTTCACGAAAGATGACTATTCAAGGTGATTTGTTCGAAGAAAGAATACACAGCACTAGATAGTAGTAGCTTAGCATTATTTTGTATTAGAAAGAGAAAGATTACTTGACGCATGTCTATTTAATTTATGTAGTGTGACAGATATACGTAAATAATGCCATTACTTTCTAACACACTAAAAATATCAGTGCCGTATGTCGTAGAGATACAGACATGTAATTATCGGCTATTTAACTAACAGTAGAAATATAAACGCAGGATGTCAGGAAGTGATTATGGGCAATAATAGATTTAATGAAAACAAATTTTTCCTTTTGTGTAACAGAAAATCCAAATTTAAGAGTGCGTCAGTTGTTAATAAAATAACATACCGTTACAAAAATAATCCTGTTTTTGTGTTTTCTTTTTTTCATACAAAAATACATTCAATTTTAAAACTACACTTCATAATAATTAATTGAAGTATTTATATTTTTACCTCTCGCTAAGAGAGGTATTGTATTCATGCTAAAAATTGGATATCCAGATTTTAGTGAATAAGCACGTTTTAAGGTCCCTAGAATCCGATTATAACATTTTACGATGATGTCCGTATGTGTGTGTGGATATGTGTGTGTGTGGATGTGTGTGTGGATGTGTGTGTGTGTGTGTGTGTGTGTGTGTGTGTGTGTGTGTGTGTGTGTGTGTGTGTGTGTGTGGATGTGTGTGCGGATGTGTGGATGTTGGATTCACGATTTCTCAAATACCATAAGACTTAAGACATTTTTAACTACGGATTCCTCAATCTAACAATAATGGGAAGAGTTGATTAAGTTTTGGTAACAATTGGACAACCGGAAGTAGTAGTTACAAGAAAAAAAATTATCTAAATATTATTTATCGAAAATTTATGTAAATACTTATATTAAAGAACATTATATTCTCTATTCGATAAATTTAAACTCATTATTATATCTTCTATAGATTTAGAGATAAAGAAATGCATATAAAATAATTTGATGTAAAAAATCTCAGATCAAACTACAAGGCAAGAAATTCAAATGTTTGTAATTGACACATAAATGTCACTGTCAAAAATATTTGTATGCCACTGTCAAAAATATTTGTACATTATTATGAAGATTATGAAAATAAAAAAAGTCAACAACTCAAAAGAATATACGTAAAAAAGAATATAAAAGCAATTTGCGAAAAAATGACGAATATAAAAAAAAGAAAAGGAAAGTAGAAAAAGAAAATTTCAGGATATTGAATACAAAGAAAATGTATGTATTGTACATAATTTATATCCCATAGATTTTGCAAATATATGTGAGAATTATTTTGTAGTGAGACATGAATATAGATATGTATTTGTATTTAAAAATATTATTCGTTTTATGCGTACAACCAGGTAAAATATCTGGCGAGAGGTTATGTGCTGGCCAAATCAGATTTTTTTTTTTTGATTTGTCAAATTTATTACTTCTCATGGCACTCTGTAAACAGAAACAGGTTACAAATGTCAATTTTAATTTACGTTTATTTCGTGAACAGAACTTTTAATAAAAATAAATTATGTCTCGTTGAGTGCAGTTTTTAATTCTGAACATATTAAATAAAAAAAATTAACATTATCTTCAAATTTTAAATAATAAGGTACAGTAGACATTTTATTTCAAACAAGCAATTATTCCAAATTCTCGCAGTTAAAATTCCTGCATGAATATGAACTTCTCGATTGTATGTAATGGCACGAACCACGACCTTGCTTACAGTAGGAAGTGAAGTGCATCGTTCACGTGACGCCTGAATGACGTCACTGCCGCCGAGTAGCCATGGTTCGCTGCCGTGACACGTGACGTCATCAGGAACAACAAACCCGCAACGTGTACGTAACAGCAGGACGTATGAGCAGGAATAAACGGAGCGGACGTTTGCAGGGGTGGAAAGATAATTTATATAACAATGAAGATAGTCATGCAATGGCATAGCACAAAATTTTTTTTATAAAGTTCCAGACTTGTATCTCTAAAGGTGCATTCACAAATGAAAATTAGATTTAGATTTATGGTTTATACTTTAGATTTAAAGACTTTGGCCGCATATTATGTAACGACACCATTCACACTTCAGAATTTAGGGTCTCTAAATCCAAATCATAAAGCTAAACATTGCAAACTCCAAACTTTAGGTTTATGATTTAGTTTGACGTCACAAACTTCACCAATGAGAACGAGTCTGAAATGATGTAGATATATACACCCATCTTTATTTAGTATCTACTTGGTGGATTCGGCCTTTTAAACTAATGCGAGAAGAACATGGAGACTGTCATAAATTAATTGCTGAAATATAACCAATAATGCCAAGCGAATGACAGTTTCACGGCGCACATGTGTCTTGTTGAGTACTGCTCTACCGATATTATAATCTTATTTTTGAAGCATTTACATAGATGTCTGTACAAATCAAAACTAATTTTCAGGTAGTTTAAACGGTTTAAACTTACATTTATGAATGACTTCCTTAAACCTAAATAAAAACCACAAACCTAATTTTTATTTGTGAATGCACCTTAATTGTAAAATATAAATATAAATTCTAAGCCAATCTAATCTAATCTATAAGTTCCAGACTTACAAATAAAAAAGTGTATATGTATAGACCAGGGTTAAGTCACGGTTTAAATCAAATTTTACAAAATAATACATTTTTGTCGAAAAATCAATTGTTTTTCAAATTATATTAAATACCTACATAGATAACAAAAAGAAAATTCTAGTATGGTAATATAATATAAAAATATATACATACATACCGGGTGTCTACTTTTTTATGGACCATTAGAGATACAATGGTAAAATGAGAAATATTCGTTTTCCGAGAATGGACTGTGTCATATTTTGAGTCAGAGCTCAACGTTTTCCCCGCAGTCGTATGGGGCATCTTCTGGAGCAAGGGGGATAGTACTGTCTTAAACAAGGTTACCCGACGTATCAACCACGTTAGAGGCCGAGTTTAAGCAACAAGAGGGGGAGACTCAGTTTACAAGGTTACCCGACGTGTAAACTGAGTCTCTCCCTCTTGTTGCTTAAACTCGGCCTCTAGCGTGGTTGACACGTTGGGTAACCTTGTTTAAAACAGTACTATCCCCCTTGCTCCTGAAGATGCCCCATACGACTGCGGGCGAAACGTTGAGCTCTGACTCAAAATATGACACAGTCCATTCCCGGAAAACGAATATTTCTCATGACTCAGACTGTGGAAGCCTACGCAATTATTTCACAATGGTAAAATGTTCATATATTTGTAAATTCTGCCCAATTAATTTTAGAACTAAAAAGTAAGTACAAAATGTTCAGAATTAAATACTGCATCAAATGAGCCTGAATTTATTGATATTAATAGGTTCTTGTTATGAGATAAATGTAAAATAAAATATCCGTTTTAAGCTTATTAACAGAGTGCCATACAAAACATATTTTGACCTGTTTTATTTAGGTAGGCATGACTTAAGTTTATATTTTAAACAGGCGCGCGTGGACTCGTTATATACTACGTATAAGCAAAAATTCAAATGCATTCTTTGGGGTTTTATTACAGATTTCGTTTTCGTTTATGAAATAAAATATTTTCCCTACAACCGGGCATGAAAAGTACTTTTCACGCACTCATTAGAGTGTAAAGAGGCACTTTTCCAGCACTAGTCCGTAAAATAGTTATTTATATACCAAATTTTTCGTACGAATAGTATAAAACTAATAATTAGTAATTTGTGTACAAATAATTTTATTTATTAAAACTTTATTAGATAACACTGCTTTGTAGCTAATTTCAGAGTGATGTGTCAAATTTAAATTCCAATTATTTTAATGTTTTTTTTTATGTAACGTAGTGTTAATCATGGTATCTAAATAACTATTTATTACTTACCAAGTATTTCACTTGTAATATATAGCAAATTTAAACTTTGTTTTGTTACAATTTACATTACGTTTGTTGGTTATGTTTTACCGACTTCCCGAGTGCTCTGTCTTGCCGACTCCCGCCAAGCAGAAATTGTTGCCAATATTGTGAACCAAATGCACTAACTTCATTACTTTAAAATTAAATATCATTCAGTATTCAACCATTTTATTTTATTGTTATTATTATTAATCGAAAGAATTTTTTATATTTCTTTAAGAAATGCTTTTGAAATAGGAGCGTGTTTTTTCTAAAATTTCCCAGTCGCTTATCTGGTGGAGACCTGGGAAATTGACGTTTCGGACGTTTGTTTAGGCGACGCGAAACAACACATTTCAATGCATGACTAAGTCGCTAGATTTTTATATTTAATATTTAAATATGTTTGACATCAATTACAAGGCGTGTTACATTAGCAAAACTGTCTGCTTTACTCTAAATACAGGACTCTAATATACTCGCTAATATACGTTATACGTGGCCCCTGATTATATAGTCTACGGTGGTTGAAGTACACAACAATATTATTGCAACTAGACGCCGTATTTTAGCGGCAATAATTGTACGAGTATTTGTTGAATCTCAATAGCAATAATATAGCCATAATTTTACGGAACAATGTAATATTCAGATTGACTTCGTACACATATTCCGTTTTATGTTTTACATTAAGGCTATATTCTAGCATTTTCTAATTCGAGTGAAGAATTTTATGTATTAAAGTTAGCCATGAAGGAAAACAATTGAACGTAAAGTAATATTTTATTTAATTGCTTCTGATATCTCCACCAAGATCTCCACTTCATTTGCAATCACTGAAGTTTAGATCCTTCGCCAATATTTATTCAATCTCTTTGAAGTTTTCTTTCTTTCTTGCTTACAACAATGATTCGTGGAAAATTGAACGCAAGAAAATTGAACGAGAAAAATTGATCGCAAATGACTGAAAGGAAAATAGATCTCATGAAAATCGATCACTATCACAAATTTTGTTAAAAAATTTGTTAACAAAATTATGATCGTGCCAAACGAGCACAAAACTGACGCCTGCAAATCTGAGGGTAAGATTTTATAATTTTATATATGTAAATATACCTATAGAAAAATGAAATAGGTTGTTTATTTTAAAAGGGCCACCATTGCTATCTCGAGAACTATAAGAACTACAAAGTCGGTTAAGTGGGCAAACAATTTCTATTTTACAAGGCAAATTTTAATAAATCTAATGTGGCCAGCACATTACCTTCCGTCAATTCTATGTATTTTGTACAAATTTCATACAGAAAGTTCCTTGCAAAAAATTCTATTTCTTGTACATTACCTTAAGGCAGTTGTATGTATTTTATACAAATTCCATACAGAAAGTTTCTAGCAAATGATCCTATATATCCAGTACAATTATAAGACAAACATACTATGTCAATTCCATTTGACACTGACAACTTTCAATCAAAATTTTCTTAATGTAGTAACTGTTTCCATAGCTGGCTACTATATAAAATTTAATTTGTTTATAATTTTTTAACTCTATATCCATTTAATATGAAGTATAAAATGCAGTCACTCGTATAAAGAGAATAAAATATTCTTTAATATTTATATTAACATTAAATGTGAAAAAATGATATTTAACGTAAGTAGTTTAAGAAAAACTGTTAAAATCTTCAAAGGAGGGTAGGAGATTACAGCTCAATCGAATTAAGAGAAATTAGTAAAAAATAGTGAAAGTATATGCTTAATAAAGAATATTAATATAGAAATAAAATGATATAATTGAAATACTTCGGAAATATGAGGGTTTTTGTTTTAGCAGCTCGTCACTCATATGAATTCCATATATAATTATTTTGACTGGCGAATCAAAGACCACCTATAAATATATAACGAATACCTAGTTAGGGGGAGGAGTCTACTACCAATGGAAGTAAACAAATTCAAATAGCGGAAACGTGACTACCAGTCCAATACTGCAATTCTCAAACAGTTTTTATTTGAATATAATTTTCTTGCATTAAACTTAATAATTTAGTTACACTTGCAATTATAAAGCATGTAGGCTTGTACATTGTATAATTTATAATATTAAGTTGTTTTTATAATTATAATTTAGAAATAGCATATATTTCAAGAACATTTAGATCCACGAAGAAAACAGTTTTATATAAAAAGTTATATTCGTGACGTCACATCTATATTTTCAAACTTCGGGGAAGCATAACTCACTTATTAATAGGAATTTTTCACCGGATTTTTATGAATAGTCTTAGTTTTACTTATACTTTCTGATAAAATTATATTAAAAAAATGGTGGAATCCCTTATTGAAACCAAAATCTAATCAGCTCTTCATATGGATGTAACGAAGAAGAATATACGACACACACACATACAGACGTCATCGTAAAAATAGTAAAATCGTATTTTAGGGACCCTAAAACGCGCTTATTGATTAAAAATTCATCATCGAATTTTTTGACCAAAGACAATACCTTCTTTTCCTAAAGGTGACGGAAAAAAAGAAAAATTTGCCAAAGAATGGAAAAAATGAATGTGTTAATTGTTTTACATAGAATTAGAATGCCATGAAAAAAATACGTGAATATTTTGTTTGCGTTGACATTGGCCGCGTTCAGCAATGCACAGCGCTGGCAGCGTTGAGCGCCGAAGTTTGCCGAACGCAATGAATTGACGAATGTGATTGGTCCAGCAACTGTATTCGGCAAATTTCGGCGCTCAGCGCTGCCAGCGCTGTGCATTGCTGAACGCGGCCAATTATTTTCATTTAACGCAACAAAATATTCTTTAAATTTGTCTTGTAAAATAGAAGTTGTTTGCCCATTTAACCGTCTTTGTAGCTTTTATAGTTCTCGAGACAACAATGTTAGCCCTTTTAAAATGAACACGCTGTATGTACTCGTATATGAATTAGAAACATTTAAACAATAAAGATTTTAAATGCGATCCAAGGCACTACTTAAATGTGTAAAAAAATTCAATATCCTATCAGTTTTTTGCAAGTTCTAGTTTAATTTTGTAATTCCTTATTACTAGAAAATTTAAGCTTGATTCATTTCATTCCAAGAATCAAGTATTCCATGCTTCAAATAAAATCGATGTTTTGTTTTTAATTTAGTGGAACTTCCTTAGCATTGTTTACAAAACAAAGAAGTACCTATAATATGGCAGAACATAATGAATTTTAACTTGGCATTTATACTTCAGAGTAATTTTTTATCCATTTTCTAAGAATTTTGTATCTATAGACCAGTCTAGACAAACATAAATCAATATGGCGTCATAGATCTATTGACAGTTCAGACAAGTATGACATTGGTTTAGATTTAGAAGACGACAGTCTGTTGTTTTCAATTTGTTTTTCTCTTACACTTTTGTTGTGTCTACGTCACACTGCGATTTGCACATTATGTGGACAGCTATAGTCAGTCGGTCGGGTCTAGTAATAACACTATAAATATCGTAATTTTGACAAAGCGGCACACAACTATCACTGATTGCTTATACATTGAATGTCAACGCACCATTATTTGTGCCGCTCTGTCAAAATGAAGACATGCATTGAATGGATTCACTGCCTACTCTGTACAGTAAAATAATCTTATGATTCCTTAACCATAAATGCTATTTTTGTTTGAAATCATTTTTGGAACTGCTGTTTTCATTCCCTTATAAGAAATTTTATCAAACAAAAATTGCATTTATGTTCAAGATACGGTAAGATTATTTTACTGTACAGGCTGTGTCATTTTCGATGTTTTTTTAAAGTATCTTAGGTAATATTAACGATAGATCAAAACCGTTTGCACATTGCAGGGTCAACTTTTCGAGAAAAATTTAATAGTCACCACAGGAATTTTCGATCTACTTTTGTTTCTACGCTACAGGCAAAAACTCGTTTTTCGCTCATTTTGAAAATATATCATATCTTATTTATTATGATAGAGAAAAATTGTTTTAAAAAATTATTTTTTAGATAGAATAAATTAGCGTAATTAGATTTTTTTAAACTTAATAATTCTCGAGATATATCACAAACTTTTGATTTTTTAAATAGGAACGTATGTTGAAAATTGTCCCATCTTTTTGCTTATTTTATAAGCTTTTCAATAATATATGCCAAGTCTGCATTCTTTTGTTTTAAGCATGAATAAAAGATGAATTATTAATTTACTGAGATGGAATAATTGAAAATTATTAAGAAACAAATGAAAAAATCTATTACAGATCTTCATATGTATATTTTTAGTAGTATTTGTTTCAGTGTTACTCATTTTTTCAATTTATTTACTTCAAAAGCATATTAAATCATTTTTTTCGGATTGTGTCGCAGCCAACTCTAATGTCGATAAATAGTAATTTAACTAACCCAAAAATAATGGGTGAAGAATAACTTTGAGAACATAATTAATAGATATAGAATCAAAATAAAAAAAATCTGATGTGGCCAGCACATTACCTTCCGTCAGTTCTATGTATTTTGTACAAATTTCATACGGAAAGTTCCTTGCTAAATTAAATATTCTATTTCTTGTACATTACCTTCCGGTAGTTGCATGTATTTTATGCAAATATCATACAGAAAATTATTATTTTGTGACGTTTTCTATATACAGTGTAATGTATCTGCAGAAATAAAAGATTTATTATTATTATTTCTTGTACTTTACCTTAAAGCAGTTGTATGTATTTTATACAAATTCCATACAGAAAGCAAAAGATCCTATACCTATTTCCAGTAAAATTATAAGACAAACACACTATGTCAATTCACATGACACTGACATCTTTCAATCAAAATTTTCTTAATATAGTAGCTGTTTCCACAGCTATGGCTACTTTATGAAATTTAATTTCTTTATAATTTTTTAACTCTATATCCATTTAATATTAGGTATAAAATTCAATCAAATCGTATAGAAAATATAATGTTCTTTAATATTTATAATAACATTAAATGTGAAAAAATGATATTTAACATAGTTTTTTCAAGAAAAACTGTTAAAATCTTCAAATGAGGGTACTTCCGGTTGTCCAATTCTAACCAAAATCTAATCAGCTCTTCGCATGGATGTAACGAAGAGAAATACGAAAGAATTATAATTTTTAGAATTGTAGTATGGAAGTTATCGTAGACGAAAATTTTGTTACACACACACACACACACACACACACACACACACACACACACACACACACACACACACACACACACACACACACACGGACACACATACATACATACACACACACACACACACACACACACACACACACACACACACACACACATACAGACATCATCGTAAAAATAGTAAAATCGTATTCTGGGGACCCTAAAACGTGCTTATTCATCAAAAACTCACCACCGAATTTTTTGACCAAAGACAATACCTTCCTTACCTAAAGGTGACGGAAGGTAAAAATGATGATCTGTAATAAATTTTTTTATTTGTTTCTTAATAATTTCCGATATTTTCACCTCAATAAAGTAAAAATTCGTCTTTTATTAATGTTTAAACCAAAAGAATGTAGACTCATAAATCATTGAAAAGCATACATAAAATAAGCAAAAAGATGAGACTATTTTCAATAGGTTCCCATTTAAAAAATCATAAGTTTGTGTTATATCTCGAGAATTTTTAAGTTTTCAAAAAATCTAATTACGCTATTTTATTCTGTATAAAAAACGGTAAAAAAATTGTTAAAATTTTTTTTCTCTATCATAAAAAATATGAGATATTTTCAAAATGAGCACAAAACGAGTTTTTGCCAGTAGCTCAGAAATAAAAGAAGATCGAAAATTCTTGTGGAGACTATTAAACTTTTCCCGAAAAGTTGACCCTGGAATGTACAAACGGTTTTGCTCTATAATATTACCCGAGATACCTTAAAAAAACATCGAAAATTAGACACCCTGTACAGAGTAGGCAGGCCATCCATTTAATACATGTCTTCATTTCAAAAGAGCAGCACTAATAATGGGCGTTGGCATTAATTGCAAAAGCAAGCAGTGATAGTTATATGTCGCGTTGTTAAAATTAGGATATTTAGTCATTTTTTCTGACTATATAGGTATTGTTTTATGCCAGATTAGTTTTGCAATAGACCATTTCAATTTAAAGAGATAGAAGATAGGCGCAATGGGGATCTGCACATAGTAAGAACAACTGAGATCCATGGGGGTTGTTTTTTAAAAAAAATTAGATGTAAAATGTGGGAAAAATCTCAGATAACTTTAAAAAATCTTATCGAAGTAAGTTACAAAAGCTTTTTTTTTCAAACGTCATAAAAATGGCATCTTTTGTGACTTGATTCACAAAGTAGAAGTTTCATTTCTACGCCGCCGGCGTAGAAATAAGCTATTTCTACTCCGGCGGCGTAGAAATAAAATAAATAAATATCCATAGAAACTATATAGAATCAGCCAATAAGAAGTAACTTGTACAATAGAAATCTGTATTATCGCCCTAAATGTCACTATAACTCACTAGATAACCTAAGAATAAAGTTACTGACATAAGATTTAAATTGATAACCTATAAAATGAAATATAGACAGTTTACATACTTTTAAAGAAATAACAAATAATATAAAGTACAGTAGACGTACAGATTACAATAACAGGGACGGTAATAAAGGTAAGAATACTTCGAATTAAAGTGATACAAAAGGATTATATTGTAGGAAGATGAATTGAAATATAGATAGAAATGTAAAATTTAGGCACAAGATTAACAAAATGAATGAATTACATTTCTTAAATAAAGAAGAAAAGTATGGGAATATCGCCAAATATTTCTCATCTGAAACATCAAATAAGAACATAAGCATGAAGTTTTAAATAATTGCCAATATTTATCCCATGTTTAATGTTTATCATCAAATATTGTGACCACATACAGCTTTTCATTTTACATTGATTCGCCATTTCCGAAAAGTATGCCGAGAATAATTTTTAATGTTTTTCTCATCACACCAATGAAGAAATCTCTTATACGCCGCTTCATAGAACTTGCTGGACTTAGATGGGAACAATTTGTCAATAGCAGTCTTCTCTAATTCCACAACTTCAGGAGGTGTACATTTTAATTTTTCAAATTGCAACATTTTCAATTTCACACAAAGAGGATATAAAATTATACAATTCTTTTCAAACGTCAAAACGTAAAAGTGTGAAAATTTTCACTTGAATGTTTATAACAAAAAGTGAACACATACGAAAGTATCCATAGCAACAGAGCAATTGAAATCCGCAAACGTACCTACTTCACGGAAAATGTTTTTAATGTCAAGTTGTAAATTATTTTATTTAAATATGTGCGTTTGAAAAAAAAATATAATGTGTCATTCGGAGTAAAAGTGTCTTTGTGTGCCTCGCATGCAATTGTCCGACTCGCATCGCTCGTCGTGCAAACTTACATGCTCGCCACACAAAGTATCACTTTTACTCCTAATAACACAATATACTATTATTGAAGTTAAAATGTCTAACGATGCAAATTTTCACCGAGAATACAGGTATTGGTATTGCAATATTTTTGACGTCCCAACTTGCAGTTGTTTGCGCCATTTTCTTGTTATTTGCAGCGATAGAAAGAGATAGCCGTTAAACTGAAAAGGTCTATTATAATGGGGTATGTGACCATATTCGAATTTCAATATATATGTCATAAAATATAAAAACTAACCACTGTAGCTTCTCATTATAATAATAAAAACTAAATATTAATTTGCAATAATCTTGTTATTAACAATTTAATGTTTTGGAGAAGGGATATATGCCGTAAGTATGTTAGAACCGTGGACGAAGACAGATAGACTACGGGAAGGAAAGAGACTGTTATAAATCAGCCTATCAGCGTCGTGTTTATAATGTGGTAGGTGTGGCAGAGTGCGGCACGGTCACATCTGGTTATAACTATCTCTTTCCCTCCCAGTCTAACCGTTCACGTTCTACCATTGTCACGTCACAAATCCCCTCCCTAAATTTTTAATAAATATTTTCTCCTAAAGTACGAATAATTAATCGAAGTAAAAAATACAGGTATTTTTTTTGTCTAGTATCATATTATGTAAAAATTAAAATTTGGTCAGATACCCCATTAAAATAAAAATTTCTTTATGGTTTAGATTTTTTATTATGTCGATGACTTAAGTAAAAAATCTGATGTGGCCAACACATTACCTTCCGTCAGTTTCAAGGATGTTCTAATAAAACACTGGATAGCTGACATACATTTAACATGTGAGGTGGGGGTACGGCGTCATTTGTAGAAAAGGCAAAACGTCACACATTCGTTGGTCTACACTGAAAGAACGATTTTATTGTAAATACAAAATTTATTTTGTTAAAGAATTTTTTGTTGTCTTAACAAAATTTTGAACGAATATTAAACAATTTAGTTAGTGCAACTGAATTTATTTATTTGAAGCAACAAATTATTTTTTTTGTTTTATTAGTACAGTGAATTATATATTTTTGTTATTATAGCAACATGTTTTTTTGAACTAACATTTTGCCTTTTGTTGAAATGTAACAAAAGTTATTTGTTATTTAAACAAATCTTATCTTTAAAAGAACAAATTCATTTTGTTCGATTTTTAATACAAAATTTTGTTAACACTATCAACTATTCCGTTCAACTAATAGTACTATTTTGTTAAAACAACTATTATATTTTGTTGTATTTCGTCTATATTCGTTTATTCCCGGTTTTTTCTTGGGTGGTCACTACTTCTGCGTCGCAACTGCATTTACAGACTTGCACGTTGCACATGTTGCTTGGGGAAGTACGCAGTTGTGTTGTACTACAAGATATTGTGTATTTGCTGGATTTTTTAAAAGCTAGTGTCTGTAAATGGCTGATGAATTTGTCCAAAACATCTTAAAATCATGGAATTTGGAAGAATTAATTCCTCTGTTTGTAGGTAAGTTGAAATTACATTTATTATACCTACGTACACATCGATAGAAAAAGTTGTTTCCTTTTTTATCATAGGTATTCTAGAACAAGAGATAAATCAAGATGCATTTTCTTCACTAAACTTAGACAATAAGGGAATTAATTAGACCAATAGGACAAAGAGTAATATTTAAAAAAAATCAATGATGCTCTACAATTACAAAATGCTGAAATAGTATATGTAGTACAGTCCTCAGCGAGGTCCTCAGATAATACATATATGTTTAAATGAAATTATATAAGGAATTTGTAAGCATGCCCTTCACCATGTAACTTATCGTCGGCAAGTAATAATAGTTCTTCATTGGAAAAAAATATCACTTGAAATACAAGTATATAACCAAGCCCCACCAAGACAAAACGCATTTTACGAGAAGAAACAGTTTAATTTGAGCTTACGACCTTCATACCAATTGCAACAATTTTTGGAAAGCACATGGTCGATTCTTAGTACATACGAAAAAAACAAAATTGTAGACAGAAGAGTTATCTCACACGCCAAATAGGTACCTACATCTTACATAATGATTTTTTTTTGTATTGATTTTGTTATTGCATATGATTATATGTAATATAAATAAATAATATTTTGTAATAAAATTATATACTAATGTAAATTATAATTTGATTATCCTTTTTATTCAACACTGTAGTTTAATTGGTTTAAAAAGATAATTTTGTTAGAATAAAATTACTTTTCATTTGTTTGAAAAAATACTTTTTGTTCGATAAATCAAAATGATTTATTCTTTTAATTTAAATATTTTGTTAATTTAACAAAATGTTAGTATTAATAAAAACTATATATTTAGTTGCATTAAACAATTTATTGCTTCATATTAAATATATTTTCATCTTGATGCAAACAAATGTTATTAGTTTTGTATAACAAACAATATAATTTCAAACAACAAAAAAATTTCAATTAAATTTATTTGCACCATTAACTAAATATTTAGTTGCTCGTATACAACAAATAATATTTGTTCTGTTAACAATATTTTGTTTAAATCAACAAAATCATTCTCTCAGTGTATTATTGCATTATGTGGTAATTTTCTTGAATAAAATAGTATTTGTGTTGTGTTCTTAGTGAATAAATACTTAAATGCCATCTTCTTGTAGTGCTTTTGGGTGCACAAATAGACATAGCAAGGATAACCCTCGACAATTTTTCAAGTATTATTGTTCGTATATATGTATACATATTTATTCATACTATTGTTTTAAATATTTTACAGATTTCCTTCAAATAAATAAATAAATAAATATATCATCATGGCATATTACCCATTTCTGGGTGTGCCAATCTGCTTTGTACGCATATTTCGGTAATGATGATGACATATTTGTACCGTGCGGGCGTTTACCAGGCGTCACCTCACGGGCACTCATTGCTGGCGTGGACAGTGCACCACAGGGGCCAATTTTGTGCCATTTAAAATTCGAAATATTCCTTCAAATAATAGTGGTATATTACGATTGCCGATAGATGCCATAAAAAGAAAAAGATTTCATACCTACAAAAGCATCAAAAATTTGCAGTGATCATTTTCTTGAAACAGATGATTTGAAAAGGCCTGAAACATATATAAGAATATTAAAACCAGACTCAGCACAAATGAAAATTGTTATTGTTGTAATACTGTATTATTATACACTTTAAAAATCATTATCATATATTATAGATTCAAGGAAGTGTAGATATTCCTAGGTCATATGAGGTAATATTTCTATAGAAAAGAACAAATAAATTTTACTATTATGGTATAAACATTGAAACTATGATATTTTATAAAATGTTACCTGTATTCATAACCGATTTGGAATTTACGAAGGTCAATATTAAATTAACATCGATATTTGTTATTCTTTATTAAATATTAATTTATACGCTTTCATTTGATTTAAAATATTAAAATGTTATTTTATGCAAATACATTCAGGATAAATTATACTGTAACAATTTGGTTTAGCAAAAAATGCTTAAAAATGAAATAGATTTACAATCGATATTTTCTATGTCAATTTTCAACAGACATTTAAAGGCTATATCACATTAGAAGTAGTATCTCTGACATGTCACGCATTATCCACGACTTCGGTTCATATTGCTGACTTACTGCAGGAAGTCATGGATCCTGTTATCAGATGAAATGGAATCGGTTTCATTTCCTCTGACTATTTATCGTTGACTTCTCTACTGCGCATGCGCAACTGTCTCTGAAGTACAGGAATGTAACTTTACGGAGTAAAATATAACTGCAGAAACGTCAGAAGTTCACTTTTACCTCCTGCTACCCTTGGTAAGGGAGGTATAGGGATCGTGCTAAAAGTCCCATATCGAGATTTTGGTGAATTACCACGTTTTAAGGTCCCTAGAGTCCAATTTTAACATTTTCACGATGATGTCTGTGTATATGTGTGAGTGTATGTATGTGTGGATCCTCCACTCTAACTCAAATACTGTCATATAGAAAATATTGAAACCTTGTATTTCGAAGTTTTTCTGTAATGGAAAGAGCCCATTAGATTTTGGTGAAAATCGGATAACCGGAAATGGCACTTTACTAGAAGCTCAAACTAGTTTTTCTTCGAAAAATACCTTTAAATGTTATTTTTTCGAGATTAATGTTATAAAAAAATTAAAGCTTATTAAATTTTCTATAGATTTGCATTAATACTTTTTCTATATATTTTATGGATAAATTTATAAAATTATCTATAATTTAAATCCCAGAGCCTAAGCTTTAAACAAACAAAATGTAGTTATTCAAATGTATGTAACTGACAGATAAATGCCACTATCAAAGAACTAATCATTTCAAAATAATACTAGTAACGCTTTAAAAAGAAAAAAGTAAATAAAACTATAGAAAAGGAATTCAATATAGTTTCCAGCATAAGTAGATAGATATGTAGGTATGTATTTGGTATAATAAAAATTAACGATTCATAAATATGTTTAAGCTAATCCTTATTTTTGGATTAGTGAATTCTATTCTATCCCGGTATTTAAAATTTAATCTCCATTTTATTATAGCTCCGGTGTCTTAATGGTTAGAGCAACGCCTCATGTCATGAGTGTCCTCGGGGCCTGGGTTCGAATCCCACTAAGATGGATGTGTGTGAATGTGAACCCACTCTGTAATTGGGATTTAATCCTGTTGAGAGGTTTAAAAAAAGGTAGTTACTTGGATTAGATTAGACTATATTTTAAGAAATAATTGTCAAAATTAGAGTAAAATTTGTTACCCAAAAATAAGGATTAACATCTTTTTTGTGACTCGGGCTGTAAATGGCGGGAGGTATTGTGTTGGCGACACCAGATTTTTGTTTTTGTTTTATGCGCATAAAATTAGTGTGCTTGCCCACAATTGCATTATTTTTCCATCGTTTTCATTCATTTTACTTGAAATAGTTTGATATGTCAAACAAATTAGAAATATGTAGTCATTAAAAAAACCATTTCATAACCAACTTCAAGTATGAAAATCCACTAAAATTCAGAGAAAACGGTTGTTCGAAATTGCATTGCGATAGATCGAGATTGTCATACAAAATAAGTCAGCGAAAAAGAGTCAGAGATACGATTGTAGTGTGATAAGGCCTATAATAAAGTGTAACAAGGTGTTGGAAAGTCTTCTATGAAAAAAATGGTGTTATCTGTGTCTTCAACACATCACAATATTTTTTCGATCTATTTGTTTTGTTAAACTAACCAAAAATAAAACTAAATTGTCACAATAAAATTTGTCCAAAAACCACTGCCTACTAGATTAGCTCAACATTAAACAACAGTCTTCGTACCTACGCTATACCTGTATTTCAGTTTTAAATTAAGGTTCGGTATTTTCATCTCTGGTTAAATTGTCGCTTAGCTTAAACTGCTATTTTAACCAAAGATAAAATACCGGCCCTAAAGGTACATTCACAAATGAAAATTAGGTTTAGATTTATTGTTTACACTTTAGATTTAAAGACTTTGGCCGCATATTATGTTATGACTCCATTCACACTTCAGAATTTAGTGTACCTAAATCCAAATCATAAAGCTAAACATTGCAAGGTCCAAACTTTAGGTTTATGATTTAGTTTGACGTCACAAACTTCACCAATGAGAACGAGTCTGAAATGATATGGATATATACACCCATCTTTATTTAGCATCCACTTAGTGGATTTGACTTTTTAAACAAATGCGAGACGAACATAACTTAATTGCTGAAAACCAATAATGCCAAGCGAATGACAGTTTCACGGCGCACAGGTGACTTGTTGAGTACTGTTCTACTGATATTTTAATCTTGTTTTTGAATCATTTACATAGATGCCTGTACATTTTCATTTGTGAATGCACCTTAAAAGGAATAAATTTAGAAGTTTTAGGATTAACTTCAACACCTCTTCTTTTGATTTGCTGGCTTCCAATTTCGATGACTTGATCTTTCGATCGTCTTAGCGAATGTCGGAGTCAGTCAGTGGAGCTAAGGTCGATCTCCGGCCGCCAAAACCAGGGTCACTGGAGGCCATTCAGTCCGCTTCGTTTCGGTTTTGGCTTGGTGTCTTACAACTTACAGCTCGCTGTACGGACACAACGTCTTTCACTTTGCACGCCAGATACAAGTAGTGGGCGATCTAACTTGACATGATGCGCACTTTCCAATCATGGAAGATGGATTGGGAGTGTGGGTAGATGGGATTACGGATAATATTGTGAGAATATTGGAAGAGAATCATTGCTGCAATGGTTGGAATTTTGTTGTTTGTAGTATTGGGAATTTTGACATGAGGCGTGAGTTAAATATGGTGTTTTTTGTGTACAAGATAACAGAGTTTGGTAATATGTCGTATTGGCTTTTGTAATATAACGGTATTGTCGAATAATTTTAAGATACATATTTATTATTGATGGAATCGGTTGTTGTCCTGACAGTCAGAATTTGGAATTTGATTGACATCAAATTTAAATGTTTTCAAATTTTCAAAATTAAGTGGTTTAGATTACTCAACATGTAGACTACTCTCTGAGAAAATGGTTGTTAGGACTTATACCTCTGGCATGGTTAATATGTTGAATAATCCTATATATATATATATATATATATATATATATATATATATATATATATATATATATATATATATATATATATATATATAGGGGGAGTCTGGGAAGACGCCCCCCCCCTTTAACTTTTTTATTATAAGTAATAGAAAAAAATGGCTCATATAAAAGTTTTATTATTTTAAATATACTATTTGATGGCAGATGTAGATATTTTTTATAAATTCAGGTTTACAAGATATGACCATCAAGTTTTATTTTTCAAATGGCAACCTATAATTATTTTAATAAAATAGAAACCGCCATTTTTTTCTCTTTTCAACGATGTATTATTTTTTATTAATGTATTTGAAAAATTTCGAGAAAAATGAGATAATTTAAAAATATTAGAAATAATTTTTAAACAAATATTATAGGTGGCTATGTGAAAATAAACAAAACGTAACAATGTAAAACAATTAAATTAATGTCAAAAAAGTATACATTTGTTTGTTACTTAATTTAACTTATTTTGTAAACAAAAAAAAACATTTTAAAATGTTTACGAAGAACGAATTAATTGATATGATTTTAATAATTGGTGAATCGACTGGAATCGCAAGAAGAGCAAAAAGAATTTACCGGGAGCGGTTTCCTAGACGTCGGCAACCGAGTTTAAGAACACTGAGAAGGATTTTTACCCGATTTCGAGAAACAGGTTCAGTTGAAAAACCAAAACGAAATACAGCTAATGTTATAATAAATGAAGAAACGGAAATTATGGTTTTGGCTTCTGGTGTATGAAAATCCTCATCAGTACTAGGAATTTATCAAATTTAAGTTGTTTTAGTTACTAAATTTGTTGTTTTAGTTTGCTAAGTTGTATAGCACTGTTACGTTTTGTTTACTTTCACATAGCCACCTACAATATTAGTTTAAAAATTATTTCTAATATTTCTAAATTATCTCATTTTTCTCGAAATTTTTCAAATACATTAATATAAAATAATACATCGTTGAAAAGAGAAAAAAATGGCGGTTTCTATTTTATTAAAATAATTATAGGTTGCCATTTGAAAAATAAAAGTTGATAGTCGTATCTTGTAAACCTGACTTTATCAAAAATATCTACATTTGCCATCAAATATAATATAGTATGTGTAAAATAATAAAACTTTTATATGAGCCATTTTTTTCTATTACTTATAATAAAAAAGTTAAAGGGAAGGGGGCGTCTTCCCAGACTTACGCTGTATACAGGCTGTCCCAGGACGAGCTTACGCTATCGTTATTTTAAAAACCATTCAATATTATTTTACGAAATTTGTATCTAGGTGTTTTCCGACTTGCCCGTTTCAACTAAAAATAAATAGCAGTAGCATTTCCGGTTTAATCGGAAGTACACCCTAACTTTCTTATTTTAAATGGAATGCTATATTTTTTATTTTACCGTTGAATTCACAAGAAAATTTTACATATGAAATCATAAAATAAATTTAATCATAATAATATTTGACTCAGTCGTCGTATCGTAAGTGTCACATCTTTTGAACATCGAATGAAATTAATTAAAAAATCATAAAAATTATTTTTGTAGGCTATATTAATGAAAGTATCTAGTAATTTCAGGTAGTAAAACCTGTGACGAGTATAATATTTTACTTCTGTTACTAAAATATAAATGTGTGTCTAAAAATTAATCTTACTTTCCAAATCTAACGGTAGAAATGATATACGATGGAATGAAATTTGTCAGTAATGAAAGTGTGTAAATTTTATTGATTCACTAACAACTTCTTAGAGAGTAAATCATTTCAGTTAAGTGATTAGAAATGCAAATGAAACAAACCTAATGATGATTGACAACAGAGTATAAATCTTAACCAATTTACATTGGAACTAACTGGGACTTCTTTTCAAAGAAGAAATAATTATTCACAAATTTGGTTCTCGTTAAGAGAATTAAAGAAATCAATTTTCTTTCTGGTATTCTGTTAAAAGTGATTGCTTCTAGAAAATTGTTTCAAGAATATAATTTATTGGCAACCAAATGGAAAGTAGACATTTTCCGGCATAAGAAATGAGAAAGTAGCACTTTACGGAATTAATCCCAAAACTTCGTAAATTACTAGAAGTCCATTCATTGAAGTTTTTGAATTGTGGGGCCATATTATTCGATTACGGCCGCGTCACATAGTAAGCAAGAAGGTTTCAGAAATCAAATAATGGTACAACGTTTATAATTCTGCAAAAAACAAAGGAGTCCGCGCCATTTAGGACAAAGACGAGTCAAGTCCATTCTGCTTCTGGCAATAACCAAAGTAATCCTTGATTTTTATAATGTTATATCATCGAGTCTGCCCGTTTTTCGAGGCTCACCATTGGGATCTCCGATAAAAGATACGTCTGTTAAATTAGAGCAAGCCCCATTAGTAGACCATTTTAGAGATATATTTGTTTTCCCCGAAAAATTCTTAGGTCACTAGAAGCAAAAAAAAATCTGATTTAATAAAATAATATGGAATTTTAGTTTGCACTTTTTTAGGACATGTTTTTATTTTCTTTCGAACGACGATGCTCAACTTTTTATCACTGTTAGATTTTGAGTTATGTGGTCAAAGTTATGATTTTTGTTGGTCGTCATAATGAAAAGAGAATTTGTTTTTACCTCCCGCTACCCTTGGTAAGGGAGGTATAGGGAACGTGCTAAAAATCGCATATCGAGATTTTGGTAAATGAGCACGTTTTAAGGTCCCTAGAATAGAATCCAATTTTAACATTTTCACGATGATGTCTGTGTGGATGTGTGTACGTGGGTCCTCCACTCTAACTCAAATTCTATTATTCAGAAAATTTTGAAATCTTGTATTTCGAACTTTTTCTGTAATGGAAAGAGCCCATTAGATTTTGGTGAAAATCGGATAACCGGAAATAGCACTTTACTAAAAGCTCAAAATAGTTTTTCTTCGAAAAATACCTTTAAATGTTATTTTTTAGAGATTGATCTTATTATAAAAATTAAAGATTATTAAATTTACTATAGATTTGCAAAAATACTTTTTATATATATTTTATGAATTAATTTATAAAATTATTTATAATTTAAATCCCAGAACCTACGCTTTAAACAAACAAAACGCGGTTATTCATATGAATGTAACTGACAGATAAATGTCACTATCAAAGAACTAATCATATCAATGTAATATTAGTAACGTTTTAAAAATGACAAAGTAAATAGAACAATAGAAAAGGAATTCAATACAGTTTCCAGCATAAGTAAATATCTAGGTATGTATTTAGATTAATAAAAATTAACGATTCACAAAAATGTTTAAACTTATCCTCATTTTTGAATTAGTGAATTCTATTCTATACCGGTATTTAATATTAAATCTTCATTTTATTATAGTTCCGGTGACTCAATGGTTAGAGCAACGCCTCATGTCATGAGTGCCCTCGGGGCTCTGGGTTCGAATCCCACTAAGGCATGGATGTGTGTGAATGTGAATCTACTCTGTAATTGGGATTTAATCCTGTTGAGGAGTTTAAAAAAAAGGTAGTTACTTGGATTAGATTAGACTATATTTTAAGAAATAAACTGTCAAAATTAGAGTAAAATTCGCTGATCCAAAAGTAAGGATTTACGTAAGAGTTCTATTTTATTAATTGCATTAGTTTTCATTATTAGTAGGAGATAAAAATGCGATGCACCACCTTCTGAATTTATTTGAAATCGTCACTAAAAAGCATAACAATTGTCATTAAAAAAGTCCAGAAATCGGCACTAAAGTAATCCATTATACGATGATTTCATGCAAATGTTATTATTGTACATGTACGATAATTTGGGTAGGCGTACGATGTATAATAGTAAATTTATAAGTAACATGACAAAAAATGTAATAATAAATTGTTTTCATAATCGGAATCTGCCAAAAAATTATTTCAAGTAAGTGGTTATGTCGCTGTCTGATGGTGTGTGATCGATTTCTTACGTTATTTATTAATTCATATTTCAAATTATCATTATAATCATCAAAAATATTTAATATATCCATTTTGTTAATAAATCTGCACTATGTAGAAATGTAATGAACTTACAAATAAACAGTTACCCAAGTACCGAATAATTTATTCCGCGAATAACAGATGTTATTCTTTCGAATAAATTTATTTGCAAGTGAAAAGACAACAAAAATATTTATCCGAAAGATAAATTTATCTAAACCTTTATTCGCAAATGAAAACACCGGCCCTAAGTGAAATAGTGACTTAGGAATCGGTTGCGTTGTAAAAACTGTTTTATTGAAATGAATTATAGGGCGTTAAAAATGATTGTAGGTGTTGTAAAATAAAGACAGCAAAAAAACTTATATCATTCTTTTTTTTATAATAAATCGTAATAAATTTTTCAAGATAAAAAGTCCCGCTTTTTTAACCTGTGACGAAACAATTCCACCTAAGGCCGTTTGTAGATTAGTAAGACGTTATTAAAATTGCTGATCGTGTTCGAGATCAGTTCTTAAATAATTTATGTTCCTTTATAAATATTCTAACAATGAAAGAGACAGTAATAATAATTTAATCATTAGCTAGAGTAAGACGGAGCTAACAAATGCAAATCGCTGTTGTCAGGGTCAGTTCGATTGCCATTTTTATTATTTAATTTTGGGTGTGTTATTTACTGTTACTGTTATATCACGTGAAAAGAATTTTTAACACTAGAAACTTACAAACGAAATTAACACTGGTGGTAATAACTATTATTAAACAGATAATCTTTATGGTAAAAAATTAATTTGTTGGTTTGAAAAAGTGTTTGCACATATAAAAAGTAAACATAGATGATTAAAAGTGAATGTTCAAGTATAATACATGTCGCTTTTTTCTATTTACTTATATTAATATATGAATTCTTTTCTACACATATTTCATTGATTATTTTAACATGCATTCCAATTTCCAATAGCACTTGTTAACATTCGATTTGGTAACTTTTTATTTGAAGAGATACGAGTTTGGTTAAATTAGCCAAATTGTGCCTATTTTGAAATACAAAATTAGTGATATCAGCAAAAATTAATAACTTTTTTATTTTAAATAAGAATATATATTTTTTATTTATTTATTCGCTAGAAAAATTTAATTTTGAATTTAATGAAGAACAAGTTTTATAAGACATGTTTTTACGCACGCGTTAAAATTTAGAAAACGGGCCCTGGCGAGTTTTGTAATTGACAAGTGCGAAAAAAATCTTATAAAATGACTTCTTTATACAATTTTTTTATATTTTGCGTGTTTTATATACTAAATATTTTTACAAATATTTAAGTTACACTTTGTATAGTATTACGAGAAAGAGCACTAATAGTTTTTGAAAATGCCTGTACAATTAGTATTATGAAAAAAGCACTAACATTTCGGTTGTTGAAACCGAAATTTAGGCGAAAAATAAATCACATTTTCAAACCTTAAGGTTATTTGAAAACGAAATAGTTTTTGACATATTATGAAAATGAATAGTCAACTGTCAATTAACTAAATTAGGTAAAAAATCTGGTTTGGCCAACACAGTACCTCCCGCGATGTACCACCCGAGTCACAAAAAAGATTAAGCTAATTCTTATTTTTGGATTAGCGAATTTTACTCCAATTTTGGCAGTTTATTTCTTAAAATATAGTCTAATCTAATCAAAGTAACTACCTTTTTTGATAATAAAATGAAGATTAAATTTTAAATACCGTGATAAAAAGAATTCAATAATCCAAAAATGAGAACTAGCTTAAACTTTTTTGCGAATCGTTAATTTTTATTAATCTAAATACACACCTATTGTTCTATTTACTTTTTTCTTGTTAAAACGTTACTATTATTACTTTGAAATGATTTGTTCTTTGAGAGTGATATTTATCTGCCAGTTACATACATTTGAATAACTGCGCAACCGAGGAGTTTTGTTTGTTTAAAGCGAAGGCTCCGGGATTTAAATTATAGATAATTTTATAAATTTATCCATAAAATATATCTCTAGAAAATTTAATAATCTTTAATTACAAAAATAACATTTAAATGTATTTTTCGAAGAAAAACTATTTTGAGCTTCTAGTAAAGTGCCATTTCCGGTTATCCGATTTACACCAGAATCTAATGGGCTCTTTCCATTACAGAAAAAGTTCGAAATACAAGGTTTCAAACTTTTATGAATGACAGTATTTGAGTTAGAGTGGAAGATCCACACATACACACAGACATCATCGTGAAAATGTTAAAATTGGATTCTTGGGACCTTAAAACTTGCTCATTTACCAAAATCTCAATATGCGATTTTTAGTACGATCTCTATACCTACCTTACCAAGGGTAGCGGAAGGTAAAAAGGGTTAAGTAAATGTCAGCACTAACCTTGTAGAACAAAAAATTGCGTATCTAAAGAAAGGCCATTACTATACGTAATTGGGTTTCGTAATGACTTCATTATGAACGCAAACTAGCAGCGGAACTTTCGTACAGTACTCATCAAATATGAAGTCTCTTTTCAATATTAATTGCTGACTCATCATTATAGAACTATTATGATTGTAGGTATTTCTCATGTATTTTCTTTGAATCATGAATAAGGTTTAAAAATAAAAAATAAAAAAACCGAAACTGCGATGAAATAGAAAAATTAAATTTATTTAATCCCAGGACCGACATCCCCAAGAAATTTAGTGTCCATTTAAATTTACATTTATATAGTCGAAACAATTGCTTCCTAAGTAACTATTTTAAATAAATAAATAAATATATCATCACGGCATATAACCCATTGCTGGGTGTGCAAATCTGCTTTGTACGCAGATTTCGGTAATGATGATGACATATTTGTACCGTGCGAGCGTTTACCAGGCGTCACCTCACGGACACTCATTGCGGGCGTAGAGAGTGCACCACAGGGGTCAATTTTGTGCCATTTAAAATTCGAAATATTTGGTGTCGATCGATATCGAACCCGGTTTCCTAGATTCGCGACCTGACACTCGGGCACGTGGCCACGAGACCATTTTAATATTTAAAATAACGTAAACTTCCAAAAAATATTTAATTGGAGTTTTTCTCGAAAATCTTCAAATGAAGAGGTACTTCCGATTAACCAATTAAACCAAAATTTAATCAATCATAATATAGATATATGAAACGAATAATACAAAAAATGAATTTTTTGAAAAGTAGTATTGAAGTTTATTATACCAACTTTCATTTTCTGTACTAACTAATACCATACATCTTTATGTTTCATGTCAAGTTGCTATCGTAATTCTATTAGGTAAACATAACTCTATATTTCAGTAGCAACAACTCTTACAATTCCTAACCTCTGGTGTGCACACTTGAGTTGACTAATGGATCGATATTTTCATTGCACCAAGGTCCAATCACCTAAGTCGGTTGAGGAAGGTCGCTTAAATCATAGTCGAGGTCGAAGCACGACTGTCTAACTACTAAACACTAACCAACGTGTCGCCGTTTAGCGTTTAGCTCAGGAATAGTTATACAGTGCTACAGAGAGATTTATGAGTGTTAAAGAAACTTACCGCGTTGGAAGCGTACAGCAGGTGGATTCGGGAAGCTGAAACAGAACATTCAAATTAGTCATTTGTAACAGTAATTTACTGTTGGATATATGAAATAAATAATCTGTGGATTATTGTAAGATCAGCCAATGTCAACATTGCGTAATTTTGAACGAGAACACTTCCAACCTTACTGTTTAGCTTATAAACAAATATGTTCATATATTACTCATAATTAATATTTATTTAATTTTGAGTATAAGTGAATGATTTCCAGTTAATTATACAAATTGTATATGTATCTCGCCATAACTCAAAAACGTAAGCCGTAGAAAGTTGAGATTTTGTATTTAGGACTGCGTTAACATATGCACCTCCCATTTTGGTCATTACATAATTACCAGATGTGGTACTTTACTTGAAACCTATAATAGATTTTAATGAAAAAACTATTTTACATTACAAACCAAAACTTTTGAAATGTTGCATATAAGACTTTTATGTCAGTGGGAATAACATAATAAATTTTAGTTAATAGGCTAAGCGGAAGTGATATATAGTGTGTTCGAAAAAAATCATAACTCGGAATAAGCTATGAACAGACGAACGTATATCTGATCATTATTCAAATTCAAACGTCAAGTTGTTAAAATTGATCTTAAAATGTAATTTTGAGTAAATATAATAAAGACGGATACAGTATATTACCATTCGCCGTTTTCTAATTTATTTCCATTACTAAAATACGATTAAAAAATCTTATACGCAAGACCAACATAAAATATGGACCCAATTATAAAATTTTACGTATTTGACATAATTTGACAATAACATTAATTTTTTTATTTCTTGTACTTTTTTGTCCTAATCCATAGCAAGCTTTATTACAAAAACCAAAAAGTATATAATTTTTAAATTTACATATCTTCTTATACAAAGGGCTAATAAGGGCTAATTTAATAATATTAGGTGTGCTAGATGCAGAATTTAATTCTCTAAAACTATTATTTGAAACATTTATTTCTAAAATCAAATAAAACCATTTTATTCAACTTCAGGTAATATATCACTTCCGGTTAGCCTATTTTAACCAAAATCTATTATGTTATTCCCATTGATATAAAAGTAAAAAAAAAAATTGAAAAGTTTTGGTTTATATTTTAAAATATTTTTTCATTAAAATCTATTTAGGCTTCAAGTAAGGTACCACTTCTGGAAATTATGTAATGACCAAAAAGGTAGGTGCACAACTAAATGTTATAGTAGTCCTAAATACAAAATTTCAACTTTCTACGGCTTACTGTTTTTGAGTTATGCGAGATACGTACGTACGTACGTACGTATACATACGTCACGACGGTAAAAATGGATATTTCCGTTGGAATCTGAAAACCGAAATTTTTCGCGGTTACAATACTTCCTTTACCTACTGGGTACAAGGAAGTGAAAAGAAACGCTTTGATGTCTTTTGATAACCTTTTTGACAATATGTCGTGTCAAATTGACATTAAATTAAAAACTTTTAAAATAAGACACACGTTTCTTTGTTCATAGCCTACTCCGAGTTAGGATTTTTTTTAACACACCTGAAGCTGTTAACAGTTTTCCTTGAATAAAATGGTTTTATTTTGATTTTAGAAATAAATGCTTAAAATAAAAGTTTTAGAGAATAAAATCCTGCGTCTAGAACATCAAGTATTGTTAAGTTAACGAGATATTAAAATTATATACTTATTGGTTTTTGTAATAACGCTTGTTATGGATTAGGGGAAAAATGGCAAAAAACATAAAAAAATAATGTTAATGTCAAATTACGTCAAAATGTGCAATTTTAGGATTGGGTCTTTATAGATATTCTCGGTAACTCAAAACCTGTAAGCCGTAAAAGGTTAATATTTATTATTTACCACTTGTATAAAGTTTAGTTGTGCACCTGCCTTTATAATCTCTATATATCCGTTTTAAAGTTAAAATATTTTATAATTTAGTTATTAAAAAAATATGTATAGTTTAATAGGAATACAAGGAAGTTGTGTGGTGTCCACCTTAATTTTTTCATTTAAAATTCCCCACATTCACAACAAAACACGGCCACGATACCCCATAACTTATTAATGTTTTGATGCGTTAACAAAATCTCAGTTACCGTTTTCGTTCCCGGAGTATTGTGCTACCGCCTTTAATATTGATTGCAAGTGTCATTGATTCTGTGATTTAAATTGTCTATAGCACATTTCATTATTTTACTGACATCGAAATATTTTTATAACACTTTGATTGTTCTTGCGTATAAAATATAACTTTTCTTTATCCGATTACATAATCAAATTCAATACTGTCAAAAATTGACATTGGTAATGAATATAAAAGGTTTAATCAAAAACAACCGAAAATTTCTGAATTTGGAACGTTATTCGTTTTCTACTGAGCACATTTTTATTTATCACGCTGGTACCATGGTCCGCAAAGTGTATATAAGGTTTCATTCATATTGCATGCATAATTTGTATTTGACATATTGATGAAACATTTTGACACAAAGACAACAAAGAATCAGCATAAAATTTTGCGTTAATTAAAAATAGTAGAAAGTACAATGAAGTAGTGTAAATGTTGAAAAAAATTTAACAAGAAAGCTATGGAAAAACTAAGGGTTCATGAATCACCTATGGAAATTTGCTTAGTAATCACTTCAAGGCAAGTTTCTGAAGAGGATAGTATTTCATAGGGCTTATACAATAGTTATTTGTATCACTAGTCCAGAAACTGAATATTTGCGAGAACGAGTTTATTTTGACAGGCCGAGCTGAAAGCGAGGCCTGCAAATACGAGATCTCGTAAAACAGTTTCTGGACGTATGATACCCAAGATTTTTTGTGCCGACATCTCCATAAATTCTTCGTATATTTCTCAACACTTTATTCTATTTTACATAACCTAAAAAAATGAACACATATTTTTATCGGTTTTGCATTGCAAGTTTAAATATAATTACTTACATTTCAGCTTAAAATGCGTAATTATTTCATATTTATTGAAAATATATCATACAAACATTAGTTATATATATATATATATATATATATATATATATATATATATATATATATATATATATATATATATATATATATATATATACCGGGTGGCGCTCAGAATCTGTTACATAGGCATTTAACATGGGAAATAAGAATAATTTGAATATTTGCCTCCCATTAAAACTTATTGCAGTAAAACTTTATACACATATTTGGGAACACTTATTGCATCATATTAATAACAAATTGTTTAAAATTAATTAAGAATAATTAAGTAAAATAAGAAAATGTTATGGCAATTTTAATGTGATACTTATTATTTTCTATAAAAGAAAGTGTTACATGAAAGTGATCGTAGCATGATAGTGGCGTGCGAGCTTCTTGTTCCAAAGATTATGGGTTCAAACCCCCCCAGCACACATTTTTTTCATTTTAATTTTTTCAATTTATTTTTCATTTTATTTATTTTATTATTTAAAATAAATAGCAACAAATAAATATAAATAAAAACAAATAAAAAATATTAAAATAAATAAAAACACAAAAAAAAACTTGAAAAAATTTAAAAAAATTAAAGTGTACTGGGGGTTTGAACCTATAATCTTCGGAACAAGAAGCTAGCACGCTACCAACATGCTGCGATCACTTTCATGTTAAACTTTCTTTTATAGGAAATAATAATTATCACATTAAAATTGCCATAACATTTTCTTATTTTACTTAATTATTTTTAATTAATTTTAAACAATTTGTTATTAATATGATGCAATAAGTGTTCTCAAACATGTGTATAAAGTTTTACTGCAATAAGTTTTAATGGGAGGCAAATATTCAAAATATTCTTATTTCCCATGTTAAATGCCTATGTAACAGATTTCGATATATATATATATATATATATATATATATATATATATATATATATATATATATATATATTATATATATTATATACTTTCGCTTATTTTCAATGACAGATAGCGGAAACTCAATTGTATCACGTGAAGTTAGTTGTAGTTACAAAACAAACGAAACAAATTAGTCCTAAAGTTGGAACTTTTAATTAATCTATACGAGATGACAGCAATGACAGCATATTATTATTTTTATGACAAAATTGAGTTATTTAAGTTACAATAATTAAAGATTTAGCCCTAAAATTTGTAAACAATTTGCTAATTCTTGTGTTGAAAATAATCTTAAATTGACATATCACCAGAACAGTAATGCCAACTCCTTTTGCTGGCCTAGGTCAGCAACAGCGCGTTTCTGGACGATTTTGAGGTCTGTAATACTAGTCAAATTGGACGGAGGTACGAAAAAATTATTGCGTGCAAAAACTCCTGAATTTCGCACCACACCAACGCTGCTTATTCGTGATTTTTAGGCCAAAAGCAACACTGCCGTCATGCTGCAGCCACCGTATTCACCAGACATGGCATCCTGTGACTTTTGCCTTTTTCCAAAGACGAAAAAGACATTGTAAGGAGATAAAAGCAAAATCGTTGAAGGAGATGAAAACTATATCATAAAGCGCATTCCATAAGATTTTTGTAGATTGTAAACAAAATATTAATATTGATAAATACATTGATATACTTGTTAATTGTACAAATACCATTCGATGACCTTTTGGATACATCTTCTAATTACTAAATTTCATTTTTCATTCGGATATTTTAATTACCACCATTTATTAACGTCTGTTAAATTATATTATGATCCTAACGTAAACTGCTTTACTTTGCACTTGTACAATTCGTTGCAATTTCTTGGAGTTGTAGAACTATCTTAAGTCACAGAGAGTATAGGTAGGGTGAAGGTAGCCAGTTCAAGTTGGCTAGGATCTGTTGGACGTGGAGGTCAAGGAACTTCCTGGGTGGGAGCGGGGCGCAGGCGGTTTGCGTGAAATGGGTCAACGCGAAACGCACAACGCACTCGCAAACTTACAACGGAGAAGCCAGAGGAATTAAAATAAGCAACGCAACGCAAGAAGGGAGAAACAACCAATTATAGGGTAATAAGGATATACATATGTTATTGGGATGTTTGCTTATTGCTAATCTGGAAGTGTACTTTTCTGTGAGATAAATATAAATAAAGATGTCAAAAAAAATGTGCCAATTTTCGGGAGTGATATGACTAAGAAAACCAAAAGTAATAATCCTATTTTTATTTGCTTTTGAGGTACATTTTCTTAATTGAAAGAGCTCTTAGCAAAAACAACCTGTTCATCTTTTTTGAATTAGAGAATTAAAAAAACAACTTTCTAGCTTTCTCACTTTTATAGATTTCTGAAACTTAATTTAAATTATTCACTGCATATAAAGAAATAGAAAAATACGCATTGATATGATGAACAATTATATAATAATTGGGCATTTTTACCTCCCGCTACCCTTGGTAAGGGAGGTATAGGGATCGTGCTTAAAATAGAATCCAATTTTAACATTTTCACGATGATGTCTGTGTGTATGTATGTGTGGACCCTCCACTCTAACTCAAATACCATCATTTAGAAAATTTTGAAACCTTGTATAACTTTTTCTGGAATGGAAAGAGCCCATTAGATTTTGGTGAAAATCGGATAACCGAAAATGGCATTTTACTAGAAGCTCAAAATAGTTTTTCTTCGAAAAATACCTTTAAATGTTATTTTTATTACTACTTTTTCTATTTTATGGATAGATTTATAAAATTATCTATACTTTAAATCCCAGATCCTACGCTTTAAACAAACAAAACGCAGTTACGCAAATACATGTAACTGACAGATAAATGTCACTATCAAAGAATTAATCATTTCAAAATAATATTAGTAACGTTTTAAAAAGTATAAGCATAAGTAAATATGTAGGTATGTATTTAGATTTATAAAAATTAACGATTCACAATAGTATATTAAAGAACGTGTTTTATAAGACATGTTTTTTTCGCTCGCGTCAACATTTAGAAAACGAGCGTTAGCGAGTTTTCTAATTGACAAGTGCGAAAGAAAGTCTTATAAAATGAGTTCTTTATACTATTTTTTATATTTTGCGCCTTCTACAATAACATTTACTTACTCAATTTGTGATTATATTTGCAACCATTTGTACATTTTCATGTAAATAATCTTTCCTAAATAAAATAAAAAATAATAATAATTTCGACATTATATTATTAAAATGAATTGTCAATTAATTAAAAATAAATTAGGTAAAAATGGGTTAAAGAAACGTCATCTAGTACCAACCGTCTAAAATAAAAAATTGCGTATCGAAATGAAGGTTATTACGATACGCAATTGCGTATCGTAATGACTTCATTATGAACGCAGAATATAAAAACAATCTTTACAAAATAATACTTGTAAATGAACCAGATTATTTGACAATAGCTAACTTCATTATACATATATGAACCTAATCTAACCTTAATCTTATCTGTCAGTGTCAACTAGAGATTCACGGGCTTGGCTTGAAGCTTGAAAGCTTGGCTTGGCTTGGTTTGAAAAAGCTTGAAAAATCAAGCCAAGCCTGTCGTTCAAAAAAGCTTGACTTTTCAAGCCAAGCCAAGCTTCTGTTCCACCAAGCCCAAGCCAAACCAAGCCTAACATTTAAAAAAGCTTGAATTTTCAAGCCAAACCAAGCCTTCGACTGTCAAGTAGCTTGGTCGAAAACAAGCTTTTTCAAGCTTTTCTTAAGAAATGTTTTCGAGGCCGACAAAACCGTAATTTTATGGTGGTAACGTACTTTCTAATTGCTTCGGCACATTTTTGCGAACTTCTAAGAATTGGAGTTCCCAGTAGGACCAGCCTTCATTACCTGTCAGGCTAGTAAGCTTCAAAAATTTGTAAATAGGAAACTATACCCTTCATCATTCTTATTATGCAAAGACCACTTATTTTCTCCATCTGAACCAAGAAATCGCACATTGTAGTTCGCGCACAGAATCAAGTATACAAAATAAATAAAATGTTGAAAAAGTTTTAAATACATAATGATAAATGATAATATAATTTTATTATTTTATCCTTTACCTACATTAATATAAAATGTATGATGAAAAATGATAATACAAAATTTATTGCAAATGTCAATTATTACATATAGAACTATTTAATTTTTTTAAATACTTATTATTGTCAAGTTAAACGTATTTTGTATAAAAATTAATTAATTAAATACTTAAATTTTTAAGTAACTGGAATTAATTTAAGTTATGAGGTCTCGTGGCCACGTGTCTGAGTGTCAGGTCGCGAATCTGGGTAACCAGGTTCGATCCCGACCGACGCCAAATATTTCTAATTTTAAATGGCACAAAATTAACCCCTGCGGTGCACTCTCCACGCCAGCAATGAGTGACCGTGAGGTGACGCCTGGTAAGCGCCCGCACGGTGCAAATATTTCATTATTACCGATAAAGCAGATTGGCACACCCAGCAATGGGTAATAATCCGTGATGATATATTTATTTATTTTATTTAATTATAAGCTCAAAGCTTCAAGAAATTAGATTTGATTATCAAACAAAAAAAATTATTAAATTTATCTGATTACATTTCACATAAACCTACACTCTATGTGTTTTAACTATAGAGTCGTGGGGAGATAGGTGTAGTTTGGTCTTGTTGTTTGATTGGGTAATTGCAATAATAATTATTGCATTTTAAAGTTGCATTATATATTTGTTATTCTGGTATTTCCGAATCATAGAGACGAGACAATTTCTGTTTGTGGATATGTATATTTATATTCAAATATTTTCAATGCTATTTTTAGCTCTACCCCTAATGTATCCTTAATAAACCGCTCTTGTATGTGACAAGTATAATAGACAATATGAATGTACCGACAAAGAGAGCATTCTCTTTTAAATATTACCTTGATAATCACGGCTTATTACCTAGGGTGACCAGATCTTAGATCATGAAAGGAGGACACATCAGACAAAAAAGGATGATTTTTAGTAAAAAAGGATGACAAAATAATAATAGCAAAAAACAAACATATATTTTATTAAACACTTGAAAAGAAATAAAAGTTAACATTTATTTGAAATTAATAACAATTATTTCTATATATTCTATATATATTTAAAATTTTAAATTGATCTTAAATATTATTCCATTTATATTTTAAATATGATGCGATATTTTTCACTTATCTAAGATCAATTTTAATTAACAAAAATGAATGCGTGCGACGAATTCAGCACGTGCGAGTGCGGAAAAAAGTTGTGTTCTAGTACTGTGAGGTAAAAACGATTTTTTTCATTATTTCGTGAAAAAGCCGGACGTAAATAAAAGCCGGCCGGACATTCATATTTTTGTTAAAAAGCCGGACAAGTCCGGCTTTATCCGGACGTCTGGTCACCCTATATTACCTAGTTCTGGGGATTTTTAATTTTCTTGTATCGTTGAGGGTATTTACTTTTGTGCTATTTGAATTTGGACATAATTACTGTAATTATATTTATGTATTTAACTTACATGATTCTGTACTCAAAAATCTGTAGAAATTTCATAAGAAGAGGTGAGTAGGTATTTATGTCAGGAACAAACAAAATTTCGGGGAAATTTCCGTCTGTAGGGTTTTATGATTTCCAGATGTATTTGAAGTAGGTATAAAAGAATAAAAGATCAGTCTCAGGTCATTTTCATCCCATTGTACATTCCAAAATATTTATGTATTTATTTGAACACTGTTCTTGCGTGTTTGGAGACTTGAGTTGTTTATTTATACAGGGTGAATATGAACTATATAGTATGAGAAACTCTAACAGTTTGTTGGAAGGTCATTTCGAGTAAAAATAACATTATGAACTTAAGTCCTATTCATTTCAATTATTAAAATACAATAAAGTCTAACTAATGCATATGCCTACTTGAATGAATGCAGTCAACGAAAATAATAAAAGAAACATAAAAATTGAAGGGTAAATATTTAATAAAAGATAATAAATTTATGTTTATTGTATACTCTCAAAAATAAAATAAATGATTGAAAAATACATTTCAATATTTTTATATTTTAATAATTACAAAGAAAAAAACACTCGGTGTAAGTAGCATAAATTTTATTTCATCGTTTTGTTTATCTTTGCGCATAAGAAGATATTTTTCAATTGTACCACAATAAATTTATGTAAAACAAAACGTGATTTATACATCGTTACGATACAATGAAACATCGACATAACATCAATATATTGATACATCAATATTCCAATACATCGATATATATCGGATTTATCGGTATTTCGATATATTTAATTTAATTCACATCGAATATTTATATTAAAATCTTGATACCGAACAGCTACTACGGGTTTTCAAGACCCATATACCTACTGTGCGTATGAGTATTTATAAAGCTTGAAAGCTTGAAAAAGCTTGAAATAGCTTGAAAAAGCTTGAAAAAGCTTGATAAAGCTTGAAAATCAAGCCAAGCCTAAAATATTTAAAGCTTGAACTTTTCAAGCCAAGCCAAGCTTTGTCTCCATCAAGCCCAAGCCAAGCCAAGCCTAACATTAAAAAAAGCTTGAAGTTTCAAGCCAAGCCAAGCTTTTTTATTTCAAGCCAAGTAGCTTGGCTTGGTGAATCCCTAGTGTCAACGCTTTAATTTTTTTTAAATAATGAATTGCCAACTATAATTATTACGCAAACGTTTTCCCAAAACAACTGAAGAACAATATGATATTTGATATTTATGTCATATTTGGAAACTTCTACATTATTTAAAACGGCTTTGTTAATTCCTACAAATGACCTGAACGTGATTGAAAATTTATAGGAAACTTTTTTTAATTTGACTGAATATGTAACGGAAACTTCACATTACACAGAGTTTTCAAGAATACCACAGAATGTCAAAAATAACTTTCTTCCACCACAGTCTTTATCGTTCTTATGCTCATTATTCAAGTAGAAGCAGAATCTATACGTACAATAAACTGCATCCTGCTAAAATATAAAAACACCAATATTTGGCAGAAAGGTCAATATTAATAATATTTGATTGATATAATAAGCTGTCACATGTCAAATAACAAGGTGTTAACCATAAATACATAGTTTTAGCAGTCGTTATGATAAAGACTGTCAAAACGCTTAACAATTGTTGACAGTAACCACTTTCAGTACTGAGAATACCAAATTCGATTTTAACAATCTTTATAGTACGTAACAACCATCATAACGACTACACAAATATTGAGTTCTGAATAGGCGCCTATATCTTATATTTGTAACTAGGGTTGAAGATAAAAAGTGCAAATTTTGTAGAAATTAATTCTGACTATGAAAATACCACAGAGCAAATTAATTTCATGCATTTTTTAAGGGATAGATAGTAGTGATATAGAGAGGAATTCAATAATAAACACAAATATTTAAAAGAAAATTTCTATTCATTATTTCGAATGAATCGGATCTGTTAAGTTTGTTTATACAAAACACTGAGCAAATTGTTGAGGTTAAACCTCCTCCCCCTCACCATCCACTTCAAAAACGTTTCAAACCACTGCCACCGGCTGGTTCAAAACTATTTCAAAACGGTCGTAGTGACGTCATTGTTTGCACCGTTTTCATTCGATAATAAGTTTGAAATCACTACGAACCAGCATCAAACCAGTGTGTCGCCAAAAACCAGCTATCTTTCAAATTTACAGATATTCACAATATTCCATCTTGTAGTTTTTCTTCTATCCTTTGCTATTCTGCTCGTGCATTCGTGGTGCTCGCTTCGCTACTCATAGCTTGTCCTGGGTTGTTCGGAGCGCGGTGTAAGGTCATTGGCTCGGCGAGCGAACGCGAGCCAGAAGAAAGTGCCGCACACGTAAACAAAGCCGAGCCGACACCGACCGGGAAATGTGATGGTGATGTCGATGTGTTGTGAGCGAACATATACACAGAACGCATCTGATACCAGTATTGTTCAAGAGATGAGATGATAATACCAAATTAAATTCATCGAAGATGGAAAAGAATTTCGTAAATATGTTTTATATGGAGAAAATACAGAGAACTTGTCTTATTTCATACAAGAATAATCCGTATTTACTATTTTACGAATTTAAGTAATTACCACCATCATCACCACTGCCAAATTATTTGATGATATTCTGGCTAAAATCTAGTTTGTTTGAATATTTATAAAAACTATTTATTTTTTCGTCAAACGTCAAAGAACTATAAAATCTTAGAACTCCGTAGAATCTCTGCTAAAATTATTGTCTGTTAACTTAAGAAGAAGAAGAAGAAGATAGGCTATACGAAAAATGTCACAGCGAAATATTAACACTATATTTTTTTCCTTTAACTGACAGTTGAGTTAAAAAACAGTTTAATCCGAGATAAAAATATTGATTAAGTATTAAAGTTTGATTTTTCTGGTAAGCACTTTTATACCACAAAGTGTAGAAATCTAAATTTCTCTTATCAAGATCATGACAGAAATAAAATATTTTGTCTCTTAAAAGCAAATATGTCAGAAATAAACCCTTGGGTGTTTATATTATTTTGATAGTTCAGTAGGTAGTCTAATGTCTAATACTGGCATCATACATTCTAGATTTCGGTAGTAATAAGTTTAAAACAGCTACCAAAGCTACATCGCCAATTTCTTAGTTCTTCATAGGGGTTTTAGTTGTATTCTTGGTATTTCGTTTTTTTAAAAAAGATGTAGAACTCAAAATTCTCGAAATTAAATTTGAGAAAATTTAACTTTATTTGTAAAAAAAGTCAGGGTTTTCATGGTGCGAATCTCAAAAACTACTAATTTCCAAAATTCATGAAATTGTCAAAAATGAAAGTCACAAACATAATTTTTACCTCCCGCTACCCTTGGTAAGGGAGGTGTAGGGGTCGTGTTAAAAATCGCATATTGAGATATTGGTAAATGAGCACGTTTTAAGGTCCCTAGAATCAGAATCCAATTTTAGCATTTTCATGATGATGCCTATGTGTTTGTATGTATGTGTAGATAATACGCTCTATCTCAAATATCATTCAGAAAACTTTGAAACCTTGTATTTCGACCTTTTATTTATTATTATTATTATTATTATTATTATTATTATTATTATTATTATTATTTTAATATGCAAAGAGCCCATTAGATTTTGGTGTAAATCAGATAACCGGAAATGGCATTTTACTTGAAGCTCAAAATAGTTTTTTTCTTCAAAAAATACTTTTAGATGTTATTTTTTCGAGATTTGTTAATATAAAAATTAAAGATTATTAAATTTTCTACAGATTTGCATTAATATTTATACATATTTTATAGATAAATTTATAAAATTAACTATAATTTAAATCCCGGAACCTACACGCTTTAACAAACACAACTCCATTGCAGTTATTCAAATGTATGTAATAAATGTCACTGTCAAAGAACTAATCATTTCAAATTAATAATAGTAACGTTTTAAAAAGAAAAAAGTAAACAGAACAATAGGTACGTATGTATTTAGATTAATAAAAATTAACGACTTACAAAAAAAGTTTAAGCTAATCCCCATTCTTGGATTAGTGAATTCTATTCTATCCCGGTATTTAAAATTTAATCTTCATTTTATTACCAAAAAATCTGATGTGGCCAGCACATTACCTTCCGTCAGTTCTATGTATTTTGTATAAATGTCATACAGAAAGTTCCTTGCAAAATATTATATTTCTTGTACATTACCTTAAGGCAGTTGTATGTATTTTATACAAATTCCATACAGAAAGCAAAAGATCCTATATTTCCAGTAAAATTATAACACATACTGTCAACTGCACTTGACACTGACACCTTTCAATCAGAATTTTCTTAATACATCAGCTGTTTCCAGAGTTATAGCATAGCTAGCTAATATATGATATTTAATTTCTTTATAATTTTTTGACTCTATTTCCATTTAATATGAAATATAAAATGCATTCAAATCGCATAGTGAATAAAATATTCTTTAATATTTATAATAACATCAAATGTGAAAAAATGATATTTAACATCGTTTTTTCAAGAAAAACTGTTAAAATCATCAAATGAGGGTACTTCCGGTTGACCAATTCTAACCAAAATCTAATCAGCTCTTCACATGGATGTAACGAAGAGGAATACGAAAGAATTATAATTTTTTGAATTGTAGTATGGAAGTTATCGTAGACGAAAATTTTGTTACACACACACACACACACACACACACACACACACACACACACACACACACACACACACACACACACACACACACACACAGACACACATACACACACACGCACACACATACAGACATCATCGTAAAAATAGTAAAATCGTGTCCTAGGGACCCTAAAACGTGCTTATTCATCAAAAACTCACCACCGAATTTTTTGACCAAAGACAATACCTTCCTTACCTAAAGGTGACGGAAGGTAAAAAGGTACCTAGTTACTTGGATAAGATTAGACTATATTTTAAGAAATAAACTGTCAGAATTTGAGTAAAATTCGGTAATCCAAAAATGAGGATTAGCTTAATATTTTATGTGACTCGGGCTGTAAATAGCGGAAGGTATTGTGTTTGCCATACCAGATTTTCTAAATTATCCTAGTCATTTTGAAGATAACATCATACATCTTAAGAGAAGAGAGGATGCCATTTTACCCTCAGAGGTTTCAAATTGCACCTCGAGTTTTTTTTTGTATTTCTCTCCGTTGCAGTATAATATACTTATCATTTTTGTTCATTAACAGCCTGAATAGAAAAGTTCAACATTTATGTATTTTATAAGTACCTGAGTAAATAAATTATATTCACAATCATTATTATAATTTGTTCCTTAAAGACTTTTTTATATTTATAAAATAAAAAAATCTATTCGATTTTCCATCTGTCTAGTTTATAATAATATAATAATATTTTTGTGAAAGGTACCTAGTTAGTAAACATGAGTTATATTTAAATTCTCAATCCTTATACAAATATTTGTCTTGACACATGATTCCTAAAAAACGGCCACATAATCTGTCTGAATGTCTCTCTCATACGAAGGTCTTTACTCCTAGTCTATGAGATAATTTAATTCTCGGTTAAATATTTTATGTTTCTCTGAGATAAATTTCAACGACCTCCAAATTAAATTGTTAGCATTCATCATTATTAAATTCGTTTGAGATAATAACAGTAATTGTTGACATAATAAAAATTTAATGAGAATCGCTCAATTCGCAACTCTGGGGAATCGGAATTTATAAGCTATTATTTCAAATTTAAGAATATCAAAAAATAAATTGTATAGATATTTGAAAAAGAATATAATTTGGGTAAATTTCTCGATTCTGGTGTAGTTATAAAATACTCGAGAGGTAAGTCATACACCATTTATTCTTACAACACCCACGTTTCGGTATACACTTATACTTTTTGAGTGTTAAAACGAATGTAATTTTGTGTACAGTAAAATTTTGGAAAGATGTATGATCAAGGTCATCTGTATCATGAATGAATTAACAAATTAGCATATACAGGGTGTCTCACAACTCGCGCCCCAGACGAAACTGACACTTGCCGACGACAATAGGCTGCCAACAAATAGAAGAAAAAGAATTGCGGCTGCTTGCATAACAAAGTTACAAGACTTTTTAATCCACCAATCCCAGAAGGATATCTTGAGGTGTGATGATATTATTACAAAATAAAACTGGTTGCTAGGTTTTAAAAATACTACTAGTGAGGTACAAAATTTGTTTGACTTACTGTAATTTTGACTTTTCACTGTCAACAAATTTAGGTTAGCGTATGTGTCATCCGAGATCATCATTTATATCGTACAGTGCAACGTGTTGTATCAGCTGTGTAAAATGTGTTAAACGAAAATATTATTGTCATTTGAATAGACTCGTGCTGCCTCTCTGGCGTTACGTCCACATTCTCCGAAAATTATAATCATTTCTAAGTAATCAGCGGCTGAATACTTGGTAAGAGTTTGCCTTTTTTTATTCACCTTGTCAAATTTAATTTGACACTGACATTTTTCGAAAACTACAGTCGCCCACACATTTTAAAGAAGATTTGATTTGTATAAAACCCTAGTAACGTAAAAGGTGTAGGTCTCTGATTGGTCAATTTTAAGACGTCTTTTGTCGAATATCTTTTAAGCTAGATTTTTTTCTTCGAAATTACACATCCGTGTGCAGTCTCGTGTTTCCTCATTCGCTCTGGGACGCGAGTTGTGAGACAGTCTGTATTTATCTCAATCACAAGAAGCGTGTGCGATAAGGGTGAATATACTAAAAATGAACAAGCAGAAGACGCACGTCATCAATAAATATTACTAAATAATGACGTCACTTTTTACTATGTTTACATGGAAGTACTAATTTATTCTAGAAGTTTCAATGCGTGTTGCATAACTTACTGTATACAATACATGCAGATGAATTATCGTGTAATACTTATCAAAACAAACCAATAATACTCAGGACCTGGTTTAGGTCGTCTTAGCTCTAACCAAACCAAAGCGCCCCAAAAACTATAATAAAATGAGAAAATTGCGTGTCCCCAAAATCTGTGCGCCCTAGGCTATAGCCTAGTCAGCCTATCCGGTAATTGAGCACTGCAGTAATTCTGTAGCACAAAACACAATTCACAAATACTTAATTTAGAAGAAACTGTTGTAATTAGTACAATAGGTAGATAAACTAAAACGATATATTATATTGATATATTTGGTTGCCAGCAAGTTGACAGTTCTATATATTATTTACAAAACAATAATACATAACTACTTCGATATTTACAATTATTTATAATAATGCAAGTCACTCGTGCCTGGATGAGATGAGTTGACAATCAAGTTACAGAGACAGGATCGATACCTATTTGATCGATTTTAAATTCAATGTAAACATGCACATTCTCAGTAGTGCTACCGTTATGACACGAAAATCAACTACGAATATATTCCCTAAAAGGAATAAGGATTGACTTAGAAATAAACATTAGTAGTATATAACACGCTTGTCTTTCAAAAATTGATCAACGTTATTCATGAAACAAACAAATATTGTTTTTTGAAACAACTTGATTTTTACCTCCCGCTACCCTTGGTAAGGAAGGTACAGGGATCTTGCTAAAAATCGCATATCGAAATTTTGGTAAATGAGTACATTTTAGGTCCCTAGAATCCAATTTTAACATTTTCACGGTGATGTCTGCGTGTATGTGTTTGTATGTATGTGTGGATCCTCCACTTTAACTTAAATACCATCATTCAGAAAAAATTTAAACCTTGTATTCCTGCCTTATTCTAATATGGAAAAAAGCTATTATAATTTGGTGAAAATCAGATAATCGAAAGAGGCACTTTACTAGAAGCTCAAAATAGTTTTTCTTCGAAAAATACCTTTAAATATTATTTTTTCGAGATTTGTTATTATAGAAATTAAAGATTATTAATTTTTCTAGAGATTTGCATTAATAGTTTTTCTACATATTTTATGGATAAATTTATAAAATTATCTATAATTTAAATCCCGGAGCCTACGCTTTGAACAAACAAAACTCCTTGGTTACGCAGTTATTCAAATGTATGTACCTGACAGATAAATGTCACTGTCAAAGAACTAATCACTGATACATGTTCCAGCATAAGTAAATATGTAGGTATGTATTTAGATTAATAAAAATTAACGATTTACAAAAAAGTATAAGCTAATCCTCATTTTTGGATTAGTGAATTTTATTCTATCCGGGTATTTAAAATGTAATCTTCATTTTATTACCAAAAAAGGTAGTTACTACTTGGATTAGATTAGATTATATTTTAAGAAATAAACTGACAAAATTAGAGTAAAATTCGTTAATCTAAAATAAGGATTAGCTTAATCTTTTTTGTGACTCGGGCTGTAAATGGCGGGAGGTATTATGTTGGCCATACCAGGTTTTTAGATTTGAATGAATTAAGAAGCTGGTTCGTAATTGGTCGGCTTTACAGTCCCATAACTTATAAAATTTTACAGATTGTACAAAATATATTTCAGATTATAATGTCTTTCAGTTTTCTTTATCATACCATGAATGAACTATGGCATATTAATAACATAATACCTTGTATAAAAGCGAAAAGGGAAAATCGCTGAAAGTGCATTATATCTATTGGGGAATATTTTGAACGATACAAATTAATATTGGTGAATAATTTAATACTTTTTGAAATAATTGGAAATCATATTACTTTTTATTTTATGTGTGTATCAAATGTGAAATTAAATAGCAAAAGGAAAGTCAGATTAATGTATGATATTCTTCTGTATCATGTACTGCATTTTCTATCATATTCTCTAAGTTTCTATTCGTAAAGTGTTAGTCCGTGGCGTGAAGTTTGGCAGAACGCTTCCGCCCCCACACTGGTTATCCACCGCCACCGCCGTGGCCGCCTCCAGGTCAACAACTCGTGAACTAGGTGCGAAGTGCGAAACACAAACACTGCCCATCGCACCAGCCAAGTGTTATTTTCATACCATTCCCACTAATACAATACCACAGAATATAGAACTTAGATGCTTAGAAACTTCCAGGCTATAACATATTGGTTGGGATTGAGGGGATACTAGACGCAGACGGAATTAGAAACTATTTGACGTCAGGATGAGACTCAGAATTGAAGGGAATAACAAGGAATGATAATCTGCATGGGATTTTTTAGTATAAATACTTTAATACCTGTGTCCTGGGTTTTTTATTTGTTGTGTTGCTTCAAAATGTACTTATTACAACATGAAATTGTAACGTTTTTTTTTTATTTATTTGGGTGAAGTGTAAATATTAGACAATTATTATTAATTAAAATAAATGTTTATTAAACTATAATGAAAATGACTATTACTAATTATTAAAAAACTAATTAAGACTAAAACTATAATTAACTATATAACACTAACACTATTTATTTATTTAACAATTAACACGACTATTTATTTATACGATCTTACTAATTATTAATTTCGACTATTTATGTCACTGTTTATTTATATCACGTTCAACTGTCCGCCTACCGACCTCCACAGCGTCTATATACTCAACTGACTCAACAGCGTCTGTATATTCAACTGCTCGGACAAAAGTCTCACTTTTCACCTCACTATCTGCCTATTTATGTAACTAACTGTCTAATTTCCACAGCTTCAGTATCACCGTCTGTCCGTATGCCACAATTCTTCAACACCACTGCCGAGTATTCACTTTCACTTGACGTTACTATCCCGTACACCTAGCTACCCAATACTCTTCAACACTACCGAGTATTCACATATACCAGTAACTTCCCGAGTACCTACTCGACACCAACTGCATACGCTCACTACGATACTGCTGTGCTTCTCACTTAACACTTTACTCGCTAACACTCCATGTAAATGTCTCTATGACTCTGTATGTAACTAACTAACTCCCGAGCATAGTTGCGTCCCTTTTATACAGCTGTCATGAAGATAAATGAAGGATCATGAGAAAAACTGTTATAGTTACAGGAAGTAGAAAAATAATACTATATTTGGTCATAGAAGGGTTATTTTTTTTAGAAATTAATTTTAATTATATTGAAAGTAGTTCCTTTCAACAATATTATTTCCTTTTTCCTTTCGCTTCTTAAAAGTTCACAACTCCCAACTTATTTTGGAATGCATTCAAAATAATCATGGAATGCAACATAAATCCCTTCTTCTCGTCATATGAAAACTTTCTACAAAACAAAACTAAAAATCTGCTGTGGCCAACACAATACCTCCCGTCATTTACAGCCCAAGTCAAGATTAAGTTAATCCTTATTTTTGGATTAGCGAATTTTACTCTAATTTTGAAGTTTATTTCTTAGAATATAGTCTAATCTAATCCAAGTAACTACCTTTTTTGAAACTCCTCAACAGGATTAAATCCCAATTACAGAGTGGGTTCACATTCAAACACATCCAAGCCTTAAGGGGATTCGAACCCAGAGCCCCGAGGGCACTCATGACATGAGGCGTTGCTCTAACTATTGAGCCACCAGAGCTATAATAAAATTAAGATTTTAAATACCATGATAGAATAGAATTCACCCGTGGAATTCACTAATCCAAAAATGAGGATTAGCTTAAACAATTTTGTGAATCGTTAATTTATATTAATCTAAATACATACCTACATATTTGCTTATGCTGGAAACTGTATTGAATTCCTTTTCTATTGTTCTATTTACTTTTTTCTTTTTAAAACGTTACTAATATTACTTTGAAATGATTAGTTCTTTGATAGTGACATTTATCTGTCAGTTACATACAATTGAATAACTGCGTTTTGTTTGTTTAAAGCGGAGGTTCTGGGATTTAAATTATAGGTAATTTTATATATTTATCCATAAAATATACAGAAAAAGTATTTGTGCAAATCTATAGTAAATTTAATAATCTTTAATTTTTATAATACCATTAATCTCGAAAAAATAACATTTAAAGGTATTTTTCGAAGAAAAACTATTTTGAGCTTCTAGTAAAGTGCCATTTCCGGTTATCCTATTTTCACCAAAATCTAATGGGCTCTTTCCATTACAGAAAAAGTTCGAAATACAAGGTCTCAAAACTTTCTGAATGATAGTATTTGAATTGGAGGATCCATACATACAAACACACACACATACACACAGACATCATCGTGAAAATGTTGAAATTGGATTCTAGGGATCTTAAAACGTGGTTATTTACCAAAATCTCGATATGCGATTTTTAGCACGATCCCTATACCTCCCTTACCAATGGTAGCGGGAGGTAAAAATGGTTGGAAATCAGAAAGCTGATGTGGCATAAAACAACTGACAACTTTTTAAAAATTAATATGCAGGTTCGTGTTTGATTCTATTAATAGATTAGTTGATTATAATCCAATATTCAGTTGATGCTGTTACTGCATAAGTGGCTCTCATGTCTTCTTCGATTATTTTTTTTTAACAGCAGCAATTCAGAAACTTAAAAACTCTACTTCCTTAGATCGTTCAACATTCGTAATATTAGATGTTAAAAATAAAACACTTCTAGTGTAAGCTTTTTTTAGCAAGAAATTTTTCCATATAAAAATTACAGATCTGCAAATATAAAACACCGAAGAGGTACGAAATTTTATACAACAAATCTTGTAAGATCTTTCTAAACATTTGGCGAAATTTCAAGAATAAAATCATTGATTAATTATTTATTTCTAGAACTACAAAACTTTCATTCATAGATACACGACATATGATTATTTTCAAAATATTATATCGTTTAAAAGTTAACAAGATTTGAAAATAAATAAAATTTGACAGTCACAGACAAATGATCTGTTTTCAAAACAAAAATCATTTTTCAACTATGAAGTTATTGTTCTCTTGTCTAGCACAGTAGCCAAAAGTCTTCTTCGTCATTGTTATCATAAGTTGCCAAAATATTACGTCAAAACGGTTCTTGACATTTTGATATTAGTATGTTTAAAAAAGTTATACAACTACTTATAGATTTAAGTACTTAACAATAGTTAGAATATATTTTATTTGAATTTCAATAATTTGATGTGAATGTCCTTAAACTATGACACAAAAAGAATCTAAATATAGAAATAGAACATATTTGATATAGTTTTGTATATATTTAAAACAAATGTTCGCCAACTTAAGCGACAGCTGTTAAAAATATCAAACTGTTTTATTTAAAGTTTATTTAACTACATCATAAATTAGAAGTGAATTAAGCGAAGCACATATTTTTGTTTCAAATTACATTAAATAAATAACAACCATTATAATTACTGTCACTACAATTAAATGCCAAAGAAAATATATTTTACTTGTACTAGTTTTTTTTTTTTATCTAAACTAAATATATAAATGTAATTAAACTTCTCGACTGTAATGTAGATGTTAACAAATACTGATTGATAATTACAATTCTTTACAAAACACATAGACTATTATTCACAAAAGATGACTATTCAAGGACATTTGTTCGAAGAAAGAATACACATCACTTTATAGCAGTAGCTTAGCAACATTTTGTATTAGAAAGAGAAAGATTATTTGATCTATGTCTATTTAATTTATGTGGTGTGACAGATATACGTGAATAGTGGCATTACTTTCTAACTTACTATAAATAATAATGACGTATGTCATAGAATTATAGATACCCAATTATCTACTACACTGCCCTCTGTGCTAATATTTACCCAGTGGCGTTGACGTGTAAATCAAATTATTATTCCTTGGTTTACAAGTTAAGTCAATATTTTTGTATTTTGCAAACACATGAGTGAAGAACATAAATCTTTCAGAAAGGCATTATTTAGAAAGAAACATAATTTTGAAATAAATTACTCTTATTTTTTCAGTTAAAATGTGTCCATAAATATTTCATGTTGCACGCCTGTGCTCACGAAGTGCAATGAAGTTATCTGCAAGTTATATTATATCAGACGGCTCACAAATGACCTTGAATAGTAATCTTTCGTGAATAATAGTTTATGTAGTGCATTTTAAATTAAACAAGTGACAAAAGGCAAAAGTCCTGTGCAAGTTTGATAGTTATCTCTCTCAATCTCTCAAATAGAAACGTTACATAGCAATGAGTATCATTACACAAGATTCGGGCTGTAAAGACTTAATACTTTTTACAACTGAATATACAGTGGACCCCCGGTAATCCGACAAACGTTTTGCAGGGCAGTGTCGGACTATCGAATTTGTCGGATTATAGAGTACTGCCTAAGACCCCTATAGTCCGGAATTTTTTACAAACGAGTACCTTGTAATCCGACAAATTACAGATCCAGTGATAAGATTCTATATGTTATACTATGAAGTACAAATCATACTTCATTATGTATGTCAAATTTAGTAGATTAAACATCACAATAGAGAGCTTACGTTTTATTATGAAATTAACGTCATTAATGTTATAGAACTTACAAACAATAATAACTTTACATTAGGAAATATGTAATTGTGTACAAACAAATGTACATACTAAAATAATCAAAAATTATGAGTAAAAATAACCTGCTCAATCATGCATTATCTACATTAGCAAAGACTGTCAAAAAATATTCAATAATAATAGTCATGTCGGATTACAGTGGGTGCCGGATTAGACAGGGGCCGAATTACCGGGGGTCCACTGTATATGAATTTGACAGACTGTACAACTATAAGGTGTGACGATAGGAAGTGCAAGAAAGTGCGTACTCAGTAAGGTTCATTTCACTTGAAAAATATAAAGCTGCATTCACAAATGAAAATTAGGTTTATGGTTTTTGTTTAGATTTAGGTAAAGGTGCATTCACAAATGAAAATTACGTTTAGATTTATGGTTCATACTTTAGATTTAAAGACTTTGGCCGCAGATTATATAATGACTCCATTCATTCTTCAGAATTTAGGATCTCTAAATCCAAATCATAAAGCTAAACATTGCAAAGTCTAAACTTTAGGTTTATGATTTAGTTTGACGTCACAAATTTTACCAATGAGAACGAGTCTGAAATGATATAGATATATACACCCATCTTTATTTAGTATCCACTTGGTGGATTCGACTTTTTAAACAAATGCGAGAAGAACATGGAGACTGTCATAACTTAATTGCTGAAATATAACCAATATAACCAATAATGCCAAGCGAATGACAGTTTCACGGCGCACAGGTGTTTTGTTAAGAATTGCTCTACCGATATTTTAATCTTGTTTTTGAAGCATTTACACAGATGTCTGTACATATCAAAACTAATTTTCAGGTAATCTAATGTTACATTTATGAATGACTTACTTAAACCAAAACAAAAACCATAAACCTAATTTTCATTTGTGAATGCACCTTAAGTCATTCATATATGCAAGTTTAATTTAACTCTAATTTAGTTTTAATTGTACTGATATCTATGTAAATGCTTCAACAACGAGATTAAAATATCGGTAGAGCAATATTTAATAGATACCCGTGCGCCGTGAAACTGTCATTCATGGCATTATTGGTTATATTTCAGCAATTAAATTTCGACAGTTCTATGTCCTCGCATTTGCTTAAAAAGCTGAATCACCAAGTGAATACTACATAAAGATGGGTGTATATATCTATATAGTTTCAGACTCGCTCTCATTGGTGAAGTTTGTGACGTCATACTGAATCATAAACCTAAAGTTTGGACCTTGCAATGTTTGGCTTTATGATCTGGATTTAAGGCGCACTCACAAATGAAAATTAGCTTTATAGTTTTTGTTTAGGTTTAAGTAAGTCATTCATAAATGTAAGTTTAAATTACCTGAAAATTAGTTTTGATATGTACAGACATCTGTGTAAATGCTTCAAAAACAAGATTAAAATATCGGTAGAACAGTACTGAACAAGGCGCCGTGAAACTGTCATTCGCTTGGCATTACTGGTTATATTTCAGCAATTAAGTTATGACAGTCTCCATGTTCTTCTCGCTTTTTTAAAAAAAACCGAATCCACCAGGTGGATACTAAATAAATATGGGTGTATATATCTATATAATTTCAGACTCGTTCTTATTGGTGAAGTTTGTGACGTTAAACTAAATCATAAACCTAAAGTTTGGACCTTGCAATGTTTAGCTTTATGATTTAGATTTAGAGACCCTAAATTCTGAAGTGCGAATGGAGTCATAACATAATATGCGGCCAAAGTCTTTAAATCTAAAGTATAAACCATAAATCTAAACCTAATTTTTATTTGTGAATGCATCTTAAATGAAACACGTAAAACTCAACTAGAGCGCACTGTCTATAAATGGAAACGGGCACTCATTGCTGGCGTGGAGAGTGCACTACGGAGGTCAATAATGTTTCGGAATATTTGTAGACCTTGAAAAAGGTAGAAGGGTACACCGAAACGTCGGTGTTGCAAGAATAAATGCTGTATGACGGAAATTTATATTATTTGTTAATACGTAAATATATAAAAAATCTGTTGTGTCAATTAATGTAAAATAAATTCGATATAAATTCACTTTTTTGAATTTGGGTTTAAACACGATCACGCAGACTTGGTTAAATCATTTCTCTCAAGTACTCAAAGCCTAGCTTCAACAATTAACTGTTTAAGTGAAATGAAAAATTATTACAAGTCGCTATACCATATCTAATTTAAAATTACCGTTCTCAAATGTCATTAGTGTTAAAAATCCCAGCTCCTCCTCTTGTATTGCATTACAATTTACACTTCTCTGCAAACTACATCACTGACGGTAGAAGAAAGTAGCCGTAACACTAATTAAAGCTTCGATTACTAGTAGAACTCGATATTAAAATGGATGAAAATATCATATTTATTAGTAATTAGCTGTCAGTTACGTAACACGTCATCATTCTCACTTCTACTTTCATCGGCCAACGGCTTAACCACTCGGCTACACGGACGAGTACATGAGACGGTGGGATTTGAACCCAAGATGACGTGGAGCAAATGAAGTAGTGTCAATGGACTGCAGAAATTGCTTGGCAAACAGTGAAAGCACTGGTATAAGAATCATGTTGGATTCTTGTAAGATATACTCACTTTTAAAAGATAAATGGAATTTGATGTAAATTACAACTGTAAACTACTTCGTCTATATTAAGAAACATTTATTTGATTATAATAATAAACATTATAATAAACTATTATTAAAAAAAGCATAATAAAAAATCTGGTGTGGCCATCACAATACCTCCCGCCATTTACAGTCCGAGTCACAAAAAAGATTAAGCTAATCCTTCTTTTTGGATTAGCGAATTTTACACTAATTTTGACAGTTTATTTCTTAAAATATAGTCTATCTAATCCAAGTAACTATCTTTGTTTTAAACCCCTCAACAGGATTTAATACCAATTACAGAGTGGGTTTACAGTCACACTAATCCACGCCTTAGTGGGACTCATGACGAGGCGTTGCTCTAATCATTGAGCCACCGGAGCTATAATAAAATGAAGATTAAATTTTAAATACCGGGATAGAATAAAATTCACTAATCCAAAAATGAGGATTAGCTTAAACAATTTAGTCAATCGTTAATATTTATTAATCTAAATACATACCTACATATTTATTTACCTACACTTTACTCCATGTAGAAATTTATTCAAAGAACTAGCAATTCTAACTTTACCATGCATCTACATTATGTCTTGTGTTATGTTTATAAAAAAATCCCACCTCTAAACAGGTTAATTTCTACAATACTAGATTTAACTGTAACTTACTAGCACCGAAACATAATACACAAAATTTCCACCAGAATGTAGCATATATGCCTATTAAAATTTATAATCATTTACCTATAATATTAAAAATATTTTTTCCTACAACCGTGCGTGAAAAGTACTTTTCACGCACTCATTACAGTGTGTAAAGTATTACTTTTCAAGCACTAGTGCGTGAAAAGTACTTTTCACGCACTAGTGCTTGAAAAGTAAATAAGCGTTGCTAGGCAACATTAAAATTCGGTTAATTTACCTGTCAAGTATATAATTAGGTAGCAAATATAATAAAAGTAATAAAATTTATTAAGAAATATGAATATACACTGTAAATGAAACAAATCTAATATTTTTTTTGACAGATTGAGTACTGATCTAATTTTTAAGAACATTAACATTTTTTTGTTATGTATTCTTACCTAACCTAATTTTTAATATTAATATTAAATGTACAATTTGTACATTGTAAAAGACTGATCATCGTCTGTCTGAGATTCTTCCGCGTGTTTAAGTTACATTTTGTACAGTGTTATGAGAAAGAGTACTAACAGTATTTGAAGCTGCTGGATGCCTGTACACTCAGTATTATGAGAAACATCAATACCATTTCGGTTGTAGGAAAAATGTTGTATGCAACACGTGTGTAAAATAGTATTTTTTGTCTCGTGCTACAATTAAAATATCGCACTCGACCAAAAAAGTACTACTTTACACACTTGTTACATAAATAACTATTGTTCGAACTTAAATATATATATAAATTTATGAATTGTATAAATATATACATTATTTATTTGTGACATGCCATTTGCTATTGTATTTGCTTTTGTGGCTAATAAATTATTATTATTATTATTATTATTATTATTATTATTATTATTTAAATTATAGATAATTTTATAAATTTATCCAATATATATATATATATATATATATATATATATATATATATATATATATATATATATATATATATGTCATCATCATTACCGAAATCTGTGTACAAAGCAGATTGGCACACCCAGCAATGGGTAAAATGCCGTGATGATATATTTATTTTATTTATTTATTTATTTATTTATTTATTTATTTATTTATTTATTTATTTATTTATTTATTTATTTATTTATTTATTTATTTATATACAAGACCGTGCCTACACGATAATTCATCTGCATGTGTTGTATACAGTAAGTTATGCAACACGCATTGAATTTTCTAGAATAAATTAGTATCCCATGTAAACCTAGTAATAAGTGACGTCATTATCTGTAATATTTATTGATGACGTGCATCTTCTGCTTATACATTTTTAGTATAGGATCTAAATACTTATAAATTTATAAGTACAATGTCCATACTATCTTACATTTCAAGCATAGTGTTTCTGTTATGTTTGGCGGTCACTGGCAGTTATCCGCTAGCTAATCCTTGTTCTGATTTATTTGCCGTGCGCTATGATTAACAGACGCCCACGGTCCAGCCCATTGCCTTGCAAAGCAACAATCCATCTGTCTCTCAATCGGATGACATGTATGCGTGGACGCCATGCATTGAGTCGAGTGGGCTCTTTTTATTATTAGCTCCATGTAAATCAATTTAATTACGAACAAACCTATGAGGTGTGAACTTATTCAACGTGGATTATGAATATGATGTAACACTGGAATCATATATCATAAGAAATCTCGTTTATTGCCTCTGAATTCAAATGGTTGCAGGAATTAATCACAATATGAATATAATTTGTAAATAATAATTTACCCGCTTTGTTTTTCGAATGTTTGTCTGCATTTGAAAGTTTTTAATTAAATGTAAATTTAAATAAATGAAATAATAGCTATTTGTGTATTAAGAGCGCAAAATGGGACACTGTCGATTGAGAGCTTGTTGCCGCGCGATGCAGGAGCGAGGCATTCTCTCGAAATCGACAATGTCCATTTGCGCTCGAAACACACACAAGATTTTTTCTACAGTCGCCACAATGGGGTCCTCCACCATAACAAAAATTTATTTTTTATTTATTTTTACTTATCGGTATTTTCAATTCTTCTTGAGCTATTGCTTCAATCTAATCTAAGCATTTTAAACTTTCAGCAGTGCGGCATTTTGTTTGGTTATGTAACATACCGACAGAGCAGTTATATGTCAGATTGACTTGTTAAGTGGGTAATGTGTAACTACAGTGTCATTAATTCCTGACTAAACGTTTCCATTAAGAATGTAGCCAAGTAACATTTCTCAACATTGTATAGTTAGAAATTTGAGGAGCGAGCGTTTTTTCTACTTTGTCGCTCTAGAGCGGCAAAGTGACATTTTGCGTTGACAAAAGAGAGCGCAAATGGCTACTTTGTATATAGACTGTAGAAAAATAAATATATCATTACGGCTCATTATCCATTGGGTGGCCAATCTGCTTTGTACACAGATATCGGTAATGATGAAATATTTGCACCGTGAAGGCGCTTACGAGACGTCACCTCACGGGCACTCATTGCTGGCGCGGAGAGTGCACCACAGGGGTAAATTTTGTGCCATTTAAAATTCGAAATATTTGGCGTAGGTCGGAATCGAACCCAGGTCTTCAGATTCGCGACCAGACACTCAGCCACCCGGCCACGAGACTCCATACCTTAATATATTTTAATAATGTAACGTGGAACGCCCGCCGTCGTCGCCACCGCCTTCGCAGCCACGCCGTCGTCGTCTCAGCAATGAGCGAGTGTCTATTTATAGCGATGACGCAATCGCGCTAGCAGCCGGGCTACGTAAACAAGCAAGTCGCGACGTGTTTAATTACTTGCGGTCGCCTGAACCGTTTGTGTTCGTTGTTATTATGCGGTCGAACATTCTAGAGCTTTCTAGAAGGTAATGGCAGCTGTATAAAAGGGACGCAGCTATGCTCGAGACCTAGTTACATTCAGAGACATATAGATATTCATATAGTGTTAGTGAGTTTAAGCACATCAGTATCGTAGTGAGCGTATGCAGTAAAGTATCGAGTGGAGTAGGTACTCTGGAAGTTATTGGTATACTGGGATAGCTGTGGATGTGAGTACTCGGCAGTCTTGACGAGTTTTGGGAAGCTATAGTGTACGAGGACAGTAACTGCGAATCTGGAAGTTATTGGTATATTGGGATAGCTGTAAAAGTGAATACTCGGTAGGGTTGACGAGTATTGTGAAGCTATAGGTATACAAGGACAGTGTAACAGCGAGTTGGAGTGGATACTCGGCATTGGTGTTAAATAATTGTGGCATACGGATAGTTGGTGATACTGAGGCTGTGGAAGGATAAAGTTAGTTACATAAATAGAGACAGTGAGGTGAAAGGTGTGACTTCTGTCCGAGCAGTTGAATATGCAGACGCTGTTGAGTCAGTTGAGTATATAGACAATGTGGAGGTCGGTAGGCGGAGAGTTGAACGTGATATAAGTATATAGTGACATAAATATAGTGATATAAATATCGCGTAAACAGTCTACAAGACTCTGCAACAGACTGGCAGTCTAAGATTGGAACGCGTAGTGAAATAAATAATTAGTAATATCGTGGAAATAAATAGTAGTGTTAATTGGTTAAATAAATAAATAAATAAATAGTGTTAGTGTTATCTAGTTAATTATAGTTTTAGTCTTAAATAAGTTTTTAATAATTGTTCAATATTAGTAATCGTCATTATTTAATACCTTTTTAATATTTAGTTACAGTAATAAATCTTTATTTTAATTAATAATAATTGTGTAATATTTACACCTCACCCAAATAAATAAAAACGTTACCATAAATTAAACTTCTTCATTTTCGTTATTGCCACTCGAATATAATATAATGATGATATTCACTTGGTCAAGTGTGTTGGTTATTATAGCCAGTATGTTTAGTGTCTGACAATGGCTATGTAAGGTGTAGTGTTGGCCTAGGTCTGGGTCCGGGTGCGGTAGGTCGTCGACCTGCGGCGGCGCTCGACTACGCCCCCATCGCAACCCAACACCGTTACTCCAACTATATACGCAGTGCATTGCATAGCACATACTGGCAACTCCGAAATCATCAAGTCACTACTTCATACATACATACAGTTCAATTAAATACAGGCAACTTCCTTTTATTGAAAGCGAATAAAATAAAAAGTATTGCTGAATTTTTTGGCGGCACATCACTAATTCGAGGTGACATCTCGTGGGCGGCGTGCTCGCGCGATCTAACACCATGTGATTTTTTTATGGGGATATTTTAAGGCAGAGGATTACAAACACCGCTCTACAACCTTGCTTTCAGCTGAAGAATCTTATTCGGCAGGAAATAGGCCGAATGTTGGAACTTATAGAGAGGTGCTTCAGAAATCGGTTGCATCAGTGAGCATAGAGAACAGTGGCCACCACCTTCAAGAGGTTTCCTTATTGTGTTTCTTTTACCTGGTCATATTTCTGTGCGAGATATGTATTGACGAATTTAATCCTTTACTGAAAATTTGATCGATAGTCGACTGAAGAATGGATGATGGGTCCCAAAGGAAAAATGATTGGACAAGCAGTCTACTGATGAAAGTTATTTATTTCTAACCGACGTTTGGACTAAAACGTTAGTCTTCTTCAGGGCAAGAAATGGTCAATTACATATCATTTGTGGCAACCACCCATGAGGAACAGTTTTCGATAAAATTATCACAGAGTTGATCGTCACAAGGTATACAAACATCAATAAATAACATTTAAGTCAACTAGTCAGTCACACGTGTAATTTTTGTTAAAAAATTTTTATTTTACATTTTGGACTACAAATTTTACAATTTTCATATTTATTTTTTTACAATTGACTGCTAATCTTTTTATGTTATTTATTAATGCTTGTATACCTTGTGACGATCAACTCTGTGATAATTTTATCGAAAACTGTTCCTCATGGGTGGTTGCCACAAATGATATGTAATTGATCATTTCTTGCCCTGAAGAAGACTAACGTTTTAGTCGAAACGTCGGTTAGAAATAAATAACTTTCATCAGTAGACTGCTTGTCCAATCATTTTTCCCTTGGGACCCATCATTAATCCTTTACAAATATGAATGTCCGGCGGGCTTTTATTTACGTCCGGCTTTTTCACGAAATAATGAAAAAAATCGTTTTTACCTCACAGTACTAGAACACAACTTTTTTCCGCACTCGCACGTGCTGAATTCGTCGCACGCATTCATTTTTGTTAATTAAAATTGATCTTAGATAAGTGAAAAATATCGTATTATATTTAAAATATAAATGGAAAAATATTTAAGATCAATTTCAAATTTTAAATATATATGTATATAGAATATACAGAAATAATTGTTGTTGAGTTCAAATATATGTTATTTTTTATTTCTTTTCAAGTTTTTAATAAAATATATGTTTGTTTTTTGCTATTATTATTTTGTCATCCTTTTCTAGTAAAAATCATCCTTTTTTGTCTGCTGTGTCCTCTTTTCGTGATCTAAGATCTGGTCACCCTACTTTATGTCACTAATAATCGAATATTAATTGGTTTATTGTTTGACTGTTACACTATACTGGGTGTCTTAGGCCAACCGACGCATGGGGGATTAACATGGAAAATTTATAATTCTAATTTTTATATTCGTATGCATCTGAACGCGTTGATTCAAAATTTGCGAACCGCCTGTCGATATCTTTTATCGTTTTCGAGATATTTGCATTAAAACTTTACCCATTTTTGGATTATGACGTAAAAATGGGTTGAAATAAAAATTATTAAAATTAAATAAATATATACCTGTACCACCGGGTGTCTTAGGCCAACCGACACATGAGGGATTAACATGGAAAATCAGTTAATTGTGAATAGTATCTCCCCAGTACAATATACTAAATTGAAATTTTGTATGCTTATCCGGGGATACGAATTCTATGAAATATATTTCAAGTCTGTCAATTTACATGTGTAATATTAGAAAAAATTAAGAAAAATTGTAAAATTTCCAGGATTTTTCTTTATATCCCGAAAATAATAGTTTCCAAGCAACTGATAGTATGGTGGTAGCGAGTGCACTTGGTAATAAACAAAATTCGGAGAGACGGGTTCGACACCAGCCGACAGCAAAACTTATTTTCAAATTTTTACTTTTCAAAATATTTTTTATTATTAATCTTTCATTAATATTTAATAACGTACGCAACAAAACTTATTTATTTTATAAAATATAAATCTCACTAAATGCAACAGCAAGAATTAAAAAATTGCAACAAATATTGGAAATGATCACCATTTTGTACTAAGCAAAATTCGAGACGATCATCATCATTGTTATCTCACTTTGCACACCTGTCGATTTGAAATAAGGCTGCAATGATTTCTCATTGTCGTTTTAAGATCTACTAAAGTGGTCAATTCATAATGGCCGTAAATTTTTGATTTTAAATGACCCCAAAGAAAAATCTAAGGGGTAGGTGCTCTTGCATGCCATTTAATTGATCCATTTAAACAAGTTCAAAAATATTTAATGTAATCAGTGTGATTCAGATTTTACAAAATATAATTTATGATTAAATAAAGTTTATATTTTATTAAATATATTTGCTCTCAACTGGTTCCGAACCCGACTCTACGAATTTTGTTTATTACCAAGCGCACACGCTACCATTATGCTATTTGAACCTTTGCGTAGGAACTATTTTTTCCGGAATGTGAATAACAATTCTGGAAATTCGATAATTTTTCTTAATTTCTTCTAGTATTACACATGTAAATTGACTAATTTGAAATATAATCCATAGAATTAGTATTAATATCTTGCACTGGGGAGATACTGTTCACACATAACTGATTTTCCATGTCAATCCCGCATGTGTCGGTTGGCCTAAGACACCCAGATTAATACTTATCAAAAAAAAAAAAAATAGGCGCTAGGTCCACCGGCCTTCTGCAAGAAAGTTTCCCGGTGGCCCTGCCCGTTTCTGGCCTTGGCGGGAATTGGCAATTTCCTGCACTCATTTTGCGTTTGAGAACGCTTACTTCTTGTACGATTGTAGAAGAAAAAAATTCTTCACAATATTCGTGTAAAAATTATGGTACGTATTGAGAAATGAAAGCAATCGCTTACTACAAATAGCAAGAAAAGTTGGTATGTACAGGGCCGCGCCGTGCGGGTGGGCAGGTTGTGCCCCGCACAAAGGCGCCTGACTTTGAGGGGCGCCGTTTCAAGACAGTAAAGTAAATAATTTGTTTGCATTAGAGCTCTAGTTATAAGTAAAATAATTATTATATCAATCGGTTTGTTTAGCATTGTTGTATTCAAATAATAACTAAAAAAATGTTGATTACAACAATGAATATATTGATTATAACTCAAAAATATTGATTACAAGAATGAATCCCACAATGAATCTAATATTTAAATCCCCATTATCATTTTGCAAAGAATCAAAAGCATGTACAATTCTAAAATCTGTTGTAAAATTGTTGATTACAACAAACGATTTTTATTATAACCTATTGATTACAAGAATGAATCTAGGAAACTTTCATCAGTATGATAAATCTAGCAAAAAGTATAGTTTAAACTTTAATTTGCAAATTTTACGTCATGAGGGGAAGGGGCGCTAAAATGTAACAGCCCAAAGGCGCCTAATACACACGGAGCGGCCCTGGGTATGTATTTCGTTAAACGGTATCAGAATCAGGTGTATCCATATTTTTGAACGGTACTGTATCAAGTAGATATAAACAGGTCCATTAAAAAACACTGAAGCACACATATAAGTATGTGATGTAAAACAAGTCTTACGCATCAGACAACATAAATTGTTTAATACAAATATTAGAAATTTCTCTTTCAATAATATATTTTTATCACCTATAGAATTGACTTCTAGCATTACTTTTATAGTAGTCATTCCTTTCTCATATACCTGTAACTCGGCTACTTAACTTACAACTTACAGTAGTAGTTTAGTAGCGCATCAAATACGGCCATAGACTTGGAGAGATGCAAGTATGTTTCCTTAAAGAAAAGAAATGCAGTGGAAAGTGAAAGTAAAAATCCGCGCTGCGCTAACAATTAAACAGAAATCGGCTTTCCTACTTCTACTACAGAGCGGAAATGCTTGTTATTCAATAATAATAAACATCGCATCATTATTACGGCTTAACAACTCCATAAGATAATATACTCATTATAGATTCTTAACCTTACTGCATAGCCTGTACGACTACGTGTTTTATACGAGAATATTACAAGAGTACAAGGAATCATTTTCTTATTACTTGAAATATGAAACTATTTTATTATGATGAGAGAGGCGAGAGGGTATTGATATTGATAAGTTGTTACCCTAAGCGTTGTTCTGTTCCTACACGACCCTTCTGTTCACATGTCTTGTTCATGTATCTACTCATTCAGACATATGTAAGAAACTTTGTATCGTTGGAACTTGGAACGGACACCGGGCTTGTGATATCAAAATTAATTACTGATTCATCTGCAGAAAAAATATCAATCAAAAACTAAAACTAATAAAATTGCCCCTTAACCTTAAAATTAAATTTAGTTTTTATTAAAATTAATTTTAAGGTTAAGGGGCAATTTTATTACTTTTAGTTATATTTAACCTTAGACTCCATCTATTATTAATCAGTCAATAAATTCTCAAAAAACAATAGTATTTTACGTACCAAGGGCGTTACGATGATAATATGCCATGAGGGCGACGTGGATCTAGCCAGAGGGCGTTTGGCCCGATGGATAGATGTCGTCCGATGGGCATTATCATCTAGTAACGCCTGTGGTGCATACAATATTTTGTCTAACTAAAATATGTGAAATAAGTTTTCATTTATAATAATTTTGATTACAATAATGCTTAAGCTTTGGCGTTGCTAAGGATGTTGTTTAATTGTTTTGTTTATTACCAACATTTATTTATTTTTAAAACATCAACGTTCTATATCGTTGGAGATAATGGAATGCTTCTGCATAGATTCTTTGAGGAAGAGAAACGCATAAATGTTCCCCTAATTATGCCATTCGCGTCTAGAAGATGTATTATATTTTGAGGTTCGTTTTCAGTTTTTTATTCTTATGCATTTATTTCTGAATATTATTACATTTTAGAAAGTTTGCACTAATAATATCAAAAATGAATTCAAACGTGGATAAATATCGTCCCCAAAAAAATTAGTGATCCGTCATCCGTCCAAAATCAATGCGAAATATTGCAGTCTGCAATTCGACGTACTTACTATTTATGTGTGGTGAAAGTTAATTGCTTTTAAGGCCCTTCAGTATTATAATTAAATTAAAAACGATTTCTGTGTTGTGCTTTCAAAACTGTTTTCTTATTATATTAATTGTTGTAATCAATTAATGTATTAATTGTTGTAGACAATTATTATTATTCTTGTAATGAATTATAATTAAAACGAAAATAATTTTCATTATGTACCGTTCATATTATTTCTAATTTAAAGTCCATAAACGATGATCGGATTTTAATGAGGGCATAATGGACTATTATGGCCTCATATAATGCCCCGGTTGTTATAGATATGTTTATATGCACCGTATCGTAGCAATACACAGTTCATAATACTTTAGTGAGTCATAAATATTTATTTATATTACATACGTATCTACAGAGGTCGAAGTGGACAAAAAAAAGGTAGCGGGACGGTTATCGATTATCGAATATAAATCATTAAACGTAGTGATAATAAATTTATTATTATGTTTTGTATTGTAACTTTGATAACCGTTCATTACATAAAATGACTAGAAAAAAAGAATAATAACATAAATAAGGTACACCAGAGTAACAATGATTATATTTTTATATTTTAAAATAATCTTACAAAAATTTAAATTATTTCAATCATTACATTTCACATTAACCCTGTCGAAATTATCTAAATGCAAAAGACAAGAGTAAAAATAAAATGTCTTAATAATAATTTCTGATAATATGAAATTTTACCTACCAATCAAAATAATTTCCAGACATTTTCATTATCAGAATCATGGAAGGATCTAGGAAATGTCCAAGGAGGGGGCGAATTAAGAAACTTTAACTTCGTTCGAATTAAAAGACATAATATGAAAATATGACAATTTTATAAAATAGAAGCAATATTTCATTAATTTAAGCTTAAAGCACAGAATAAAGACTTTATAAGTTTTCAAAAGAAGGTACAGAAATACAAAATTAAGTAATCGATTTTTCGTTTATTTCAGCAATGAAATATATGTTGACAACAAAAATATAATAATATGTAAATATACTGCATAACAAAGGATAAATTAATACATACAAATCAATTAAATTATAAAATAAGTTCTTTTCTTTTTTGAAGTAGCAAAACGATTAATTACATTTTCAATGTTTATATCTATGTCTTGATGCACATGCATAAGTGCCAGTCCTAATAACCTGTCTTCTGTCATCCTATTTCGCAGCCATGTCTTCAGCTTTCTAAGATCGGAAAAGCTACGTTCTGCACTGGCTACGCTAATAGGCAACTTTAACAATATTTCAAGTAGTGTATGGCAATTTGGATACACATCAAAGTCAATAGATGAATATATTTCTACAGCATTTTTTAAATTTATTTCTTTTGAAGGAGATTGAATTAAACGTAGACATTTAGCGCGCCACATAGTTAATTCAGCAGCAAATAATTTCAGTGAATTAACGTTTTGTATATTTAATAAAATAATTTTGTATTTTTGCCACAATATTTTGGTAGATGTTTGCAAGTCTTCTGTACTCATTGTTTTGTTAAATTATGGGGAAGTAAAACACTTAAATGAAATGCATTGAGAGTATCTTTAGAAAAACGAGTCCTCAAATCGATTATCATAAAATCTAACATAGGAATAAAAATACTTTTTCTGCAGTATTCTTCTGTATTACATGATATATAATTATCTCGATGAATTTGTTTTTTAGTTACTCGTGGCAAAACAATAACGATGTTTGCGTTTTTGATTGGACATTTTATAATGAAGTATACTGAAATGCAATCAAATAAAAATGAAATTAAATTGATTTTTATACCTTACAATTGTCTAAGAAAAATACTTACAAGTATCTTTAGTTAAAATAAGCTATACGAAGTATTCAAATATTTTATTATGTACAACGTATGTAACCTAATAGTACATTACGCATTAATAAAACTGCGACCAACGTACTGACGACTGACGAGTCTATTCCACGATACGGGGTGCCCAGCATAGTAGTTGTCAACTTGCCCTGAATTATTTCATATCAAGTAACGAGATAATATATTTTTTTAAATTATTATTTTATTAAAATTTACCAACCACCAAAGAGGGGGCCTCTTTGGTGGTTGGTAAATCGCCCCGATCGTCCCCATCGCCCACCGCTGGATCCGCCAATAATCAGAATGCTTAGGTTTTAATCGTTTCTCACAATTTAAATCATATGTGTCTCTTTGACCCTTGTTCAACTAAAGTTTGATATAATCTTCAGGCTGAAATTGGTCAACTATAGGGCCATTTAAAGATTATAAACATTAGACTTGGCATTTATAGCAGATTTTAGTGCTTGTAAGTCTCCTAGGATATTATCACGATTTTCACTGACATAAAATTTTCTAAAGTCTTGCACTGATATCTTTTTCACAAACGTTAAATGTGTTGGCCAAATTATGTATATCCCTATCTCCAAGAAAAAAAGTTCCGGGATATTAATCATTTCTAAAGGAAGTAGTGGGATGGTTTCACGTTGAAAAAAAAGTAGCGAACTGGTTGATATTTTCAGAGATATATTTCAAACCATAAGTAAGGAATTATAGTACCAGAATAATAGTGGGATTCTGAAACCAGCGTTAAGTAACGATAGTAACGTTCACGTTTCAGCGTTAAATTGGTATTCTGAAACACTGGCGTGAAAGTGGATCGTTAAAAACGCCAGCGTTAATTCACGTCAAATACATTCATGTGATCTTTCCCTTTTAAAATTTTCAACCAATAAAAAGCGGTTAAACATAACAAAAATTACATTTATCTGTCTATTTTAATAGCATATGTCAAACCTGTGTGTCAAACGTCAAATAAACGAATATATTTACTACGGGTAGGTATTTTGTGCTAAAATATATTTCTATTTATTTACATATGTTAATAAAAAACGATTAAAGTAGCTAGTAGTATTTTACAAAAATAGATAATAAAAACACACGTATTAATTTACCTATAAAGAGTTTATAATATTATCAATAATATTAGCCTTAATCAGTCTGCAGTTAGATGTTAGAAGATTCATGAAAGAAGTTTCTCTGCAATGGAAAATTAAGCACCTACTGACTTTACGATTAAGATTTCCAATAACTGGCGAAGAAAAAAATATTTTAAAATATTTGTTCTATTTATAAACATTTACTAATTTTAGTATAGGTACCAGTAATCAATTACTTTTCTAATACATCAATAATTTTCTGTATTATTTCCTATTTTACATTGTTATAATCAGTATAGGTATTCTTTGTTGTAATCAAACACAATTTTGTTCACAATTTCTTCATAGAATTAATAATCAAATATCACTTTCCTGGCAATTATTTTTTGTTGTAATACTTGTAAAACATAAAAATCAAAATACTTTACATTCTTGAAACCAACACAAAATTGCTTTTATTTACTTCACTTTTTAGTTCTTATATACATCAGTCATTTTCTATGATGTTAGGTACATTATTATATTGAATTCTAATTTTTCATACTCGTGCGGACTCGTTGTTTGTACACTGTAATGCTAATATATATATATATATATATATATATATATATATATATATATATATATATATATATATATATATATATATATATATATATATATATACAGGGTGTAAATGAAATAAGTGCATTAAATTTAACCAGTAATATAACTCGGCGAGAGCAACAATATTTCCTAATAACTTTTTCTCGAAATCGCATATTTTTTTAGCATTTTTACCACCCCGTAAATTGACGAGTCGTTCCAAATATTTTTGTGATAATTGAATGCAGTAAGAATAGCTATGAAAAATTTTGTTTTAGCAATTGAGAGTCCTGTCAACTGTTGCAATTAAATTTTGACATTAGTAATAAACTTGTTAATAAAGTAAAATTCTGTCAAAATACGAGTACACAGACATTGCAATTACTTACCTATGGTTTATTTATTTATTATTTTACTCGTATCTGTACTACATTTTACTTGACATCACGGTTGACATAAAGACAGTGTCATGGAGTTGCCAACGCATTTACACGGAGCGTTTCCAAATCATCACCAAATCATTCTCTTCTTAATATTCGCACATTTGTTAATCTTGTACATCTTTATCACATCACAATACGGAGTGTCACATATGACAATTTTTAAAAAAAGCAACAGTTATATCCATACCATGTGCAAAAAGTTCAATGTTTTCAGCACATAACAGACTTCAATTTTGGGAATGGCTCATAATGTTCATTCATGAGACTGAATTTACTTGGGAAGGTGTATTTATTATGCACAATACACATCTTGACAGACGAAAATGCTGTAAAAATTTTCATTAAAAAATGTTTTGGGCGGGAACAATAAATGGGCGACTAATTATTGATACTCATGTACCTCTTTTAAATGGACAAACGTTTGTACTTACATTTTTTGAATAACGTATTTAAACTATTATGATTTCTCGACGATAAATAATCATCTCATAACCTAACAACTATGCTTTTGCTCCTCGTCTCTCCTTGTCTTCCTCTATTCACACTATTCAAAGGTGATTAAAACCCTGGTTCAAAACACAACTTTATAATTTTGTTATCCAAAATTTAAATTTATTTATTTTAAAAATTGTACTCTTACGTATTAATTAATAATAATGTTATTTCCCTTGATTCGTTTATTAATTACTGTGACTGTAAGTGTAACCGATAACCGACAATTTTTGAGCTGATTGTATCCCACTTGAACACGGCAACAGTCATTTGTTCTCCATGAGCGGGTAACGAAATATGCAGCAAATCTTTAAAGAATTTTAACTCAAAATCTAAAAGACTTAGAAAAAAAAGTTATTAAGAAATATTGTTCCTCTCATCGAGTTACATTACTGGTTAAATTTAATGCCTTATTTCATTTACATCCTGTATATATATATATATATATATATATATATATATATATATATATATATATATATATATATATATATATATATATATATATTATAAGGTTATGTTAACAATATATTACTTATAAATAATAAACAATTATATATAACATGAATAACTATACTCACTGTTAATAAAATATACTTCTTACAAGTACATATAGCAGTACACGAAAAATATCAGGGCTATTTAGACCATAAAACTCACAGACGATCCACCGTTTTCCCTGTTAACGCTTCGATATGTCCAGCGTGAATTAACGCCGACTAGCAGAGTTAACGTTAAATAACGCTGAGGTTCAGAATACCACAGCTGTCAAAATCAGAATTAATTCTCGTTAACGCCAGAAGTTAATTAACGCTGGGTTTCAGAATCCCACTATAACTTTGACGATTAAATAGATCGTTGGTATTTAAAATTGTCAGAACAAGTTGATGCGATCAAAGTAATTTTGATGTTCATTTAACTTATTATCTTATTTTATTTGCCTACGAATATTAGCAATAAATAAAATCTAACATCTAACGCATATCGTATATCTACCCATAAATAACCGTTTTTAAAAGTCTTCAGATCGTCATTTAGATTCAGTTAGTATAAACACCAACGGGTAAAAGTTGTTTCGAATCAATAATAGTTATCAGTAATTAAACTTTGTTTATTTGAGAGTGTATGGGAAAATGTGATTGTTGTTGTGCAGTGAGAGTTATGTTTAGTGTTGTAGTTGCTGGGTACGTGTAATAACCACTTGCAGCGCTGCTGTTCCTAGAGCTTACTATACTTAAACAATCAATAATACTATTACACCCTATTTATGGTTATTGTTGTACCTATAAAGATAATTTATTAAATTAATAATACGGTATAACTGATATTAAAAGCAACAATACGAAGGTGTTTTTAAAGGGGAGATTTTTGTTGCGGCCGTATATACTTACAAGTGAACTTGAAATGAATATTATTTAATAAGAAGTTTGATCAAAAGTAACGAGAATTTTTGAATTTCGCGCGTTAAAAGTTTTCGATTGAATTTATTAAAAATATACTTGTTTAATGTAGGATAATATTGTCAGTATGAAATGAATAGGGGAGACCGGTGTCAAATGTTGCAAAATTTAAATTTTTATTTTTCACGAGTTAACGTTACATTTCGAAATTTTGCAATTACCTATATGAGAACCTACCCACCTTAGTGAATAATATTTTGAATTTTAAACTTTTGAAAATGTGACAAATATAAAAGTATAAGGATTTCTAGTCAGGCATTACAAATGTTACAATTGACACCTAACTGGTGTAAATAGTAACAGGGCAAGTGTTAATTGTAACATATTTTAACAGTGATGTAATAAGATAAAATAACAGTTAAAAGAAGAAATTATTGAAAAAATAAACATTTATTTATTACCTCAGAAAATACAAAATTCAGATGACTCAACTATAAGCAAACAAAATATATATTCTGTTGGTGATATGGACCATTTTGACCAATGCCTTTAGTAGCTAACGAAATTGCAGTTTAGGTAAACATAAAATAGGTCATTCTTCGTCCAGATTTTACATTTTCGCCACTGCAACCAATCTCCTGTGCTCATAAAATATGAGCCAATACATATCAGAGAGTTTCCTCATCGCAGCCATCTGAAGAGTAATCTGCGACTGTTACTTTCGGATCTGTTTTTCGTTTTTTTGCTCTTCTTCTTTCGATGGCAGTGGTTTTTTCTTGTAATTTTTATCATGATCAATACTGTACTTAATTATTAAACACGTTACAATCGACACCGTGGCATGATGTGTCACAACTGACACCGCTTAACTTATAAAGATATTATTTGCTGTTTTGTATTTATTAGGTAATAATTCGAAATGTTTTTTAATGAAAAATAAAAGCAGATATAACTCAGAAACTGATCCTTAACTTGAAATATTTCCGAGCAGAGCACTTATAGTGTTTTAGAAACAATGTGTATCATTATCTATATTTACTTTTTTGTCGATTTACAGACATTCGTCAGAAACAGACGCCGTATTTGCGCGTATGTACTTACACTAAATACCAAAGAGCTATGACTCTTTCTGCTTCACTCTGCAAGCGCGTTTTAATCTACTTCGAAAAGATGGCCCTGTTACCTACCCTTGTTACATTTGACACCTGTTACAATTGACACCGGTCTCCCCTATATAATGCACGTATAATTCCAGAAGTTAATACGAGGGTTACGCAGAAAATTGTTAGTTATTAAAAGACCGTTACATTTTTAAACAAAAAATCTTTGTTTTTCAAAATATTTTCCATTCAGACTAATACACTTGTGCATTCTTTGAAACCACTTTTTAAAACATTCGGAAAATTCATTTTCTGAAAGATTCTCAAAAATTCTTTGAAATTCTGTAACTGCTGCATCTGCGCTGAAAAATCTTTTACCTCGCATCATTTTTTTAACAGTTGGAAACAAAAAAATCGCACGGCGCCAGATCTGGGTTATACGGAGGATGAGTTACCAATTGAACTCCCGCATCTTTAAAAAAATCCAATGTTCTGGCAGCAGTGTGGGAGGATGCGTTGTCATGATGGACTAAGATGTTAAGCAAACCGGTCCCTTGTCGACCTGTTTGTAATTTTGCAAACATCTTTGGTAAAGCCACTTGGCAGTACCATTCAGAATAAACAATTCTACGATCTTCAAGTGGAATAACAGCAACAAGACTACTTCGGCGAAAAAAAAAACAGCAATCATTTTCTTATTGACGCTTCTGCCACGAATTACTTTTGTGGTCAAGTCTTCATCTTCGAATACCCAAACACTAGACTGCTGTATGCCACTTGCTTGGAAGCTCCTCCGTCAAATTTTTGCAACATAAATTTACACCAGTACACTCGATCTTGTTTTTGACTTTCGGAGAGCAAATGCGGTACCTATCCAACGGCTTGCTAGTTTTTATACCCCAAGATGTTTATGCAAAATTCACCGCCGAGGATCTAATCTTCACTTCCTCCTGAATCTCCCTATAAGTAATATTTCGATTGGACTGAAGCAAGCTTGCCACACGATTAACATTTTCTGAACAGGCAGCATCCGCAGATCTTTCAGATCTTGCTTCGTCTTCTAGCAGCTCTCGCCCTCGTCGAAATTCGCGGAACTAATGACTAACAGCGGATAATGAAGGGGCAGCATCGCCAAAAGCTGCTATCAAATTTTCTTGGCTTTGCTGGTATCCTAACTGTCTTTTGTAGTCATAGAAAATCATAGCTCTAAAGGCAGTTGGCGGAATGCTCATTTTAGCTGAATTAAAAATGCAAAACTACTTAACTACATTTCACAAGGAAATCGGAACGTTTGATTCCACCATTTTTTTATATATAATTTCATCAGACAGTATAAGCAAAACTAAAAATATTGGTGAAAATCCGGTGAAAAAATTCTTATTAATGAGCGAGTTATGGTCCCCCGAATTTTGAAAATATAGATGTGACGTCACGAATATAAGTTTTTATATAAAACTGTTTTCTTCGTGGATTAAAATGTTCTTGAAATGTATGCTATTTTAAAATTATATTTATAAAAAACAAATTAATATTATAACACTGTACAAGTCTACATGCTTTATAATTGCAAATGTATCAAAATTATTAAGTTAAATGCAAGAAATTTATATTCAAATAAAAACTGTTTGAAAATTGCAGTACTGGACTGGTAGCCACGTGTCCGCTATTTGAATTTGTTTACTTCTATTGGTAGTAGACTCCACTCCCTAACTCGGTATTCGTTATATATTTATAGGTGGTCTTTGAGTCGCCAATCAAAATAATATATATGGATTTCATATGAGTGACGAGCTGCTAAAACAAAAACCCCTTTATTTCCGAAGTATTTCAATTATATCATTTTATTTCTTTATTAATATTCATTATTAAGCATTTACTTTCACTACTTTTAACTAATTTCTCTTAATTCGATTGACCTGTAATCCCCTATTGTATGGGTAACGAATGTCAACTAATGCGACATTCAATTTTTGCAACTGTTTCTAGTCAATTGAGCTTCCAGGGCCTGCTACTAAGTATTAACAGAGCATCCCTCGTACAAAATTTATTAAATTTAGAATTTTTTTCCAAGAAAGCACTTACATTTTAGGTCAAACCCCTTAGCAGTACCCCCAAAATCTCTGCTAAATATATCCTTAAAAACACGGAAGCCATTCTTTTACCAAATTACATAATTTAAAAATAACCGCCACACACAGCCAACGCGTAGAGAAAGACAGCTGCATCGCAAAAACAAGTGACAATATTTATGTTCTGCCAGTGGCGTAGAATGCTCTAGTTGGGTGGGGGGCACTGGATGCTTCATAAAGCAGGGGGACTTCGCGAACGCGGGCTAGTCGCTTTAATCGTCAGGCTAAGAATAGTCCGGCTTTTTTAAGTATATAGGTCAGTAAGAGGAGTCTAGACACAGCCTCTGACGAATGAGGATCGAAATAGAAAGACGTGCGCATGCGTGGAGGGGAAGAGGACAACAATAATGATTGTTTGTTTTCTTGGGATTATTTATTTTTATAAATAAATACATGGGTGTCAATGATTGTTGTGAAAATAAATATGTCATCATTTATTATTTTTTTATTTCTAGGCGAGACAATTTTTTTGACATATTTTGCGAATTGATATAATTTTTAGCTTCAAGAATGTACAGTGTATATAGGTTGTTAAAAATTTCCTTCGCTATATTCTGAAACTTGTAACATATCCGTTTGTTCGGCCTAATAGTATTTTATTGTGATTATTATAATAAGTCGATTGAATGATGTTTGGCTTAATCCTAAACAAATTCAGAAGCTTGACAACTCATAAACAATTGCTACTGTTATTGATAATTAGTTATTTGACAATTGGATAGACTGCTTGATAAAATTTATTTTAGAAATTATCCGGCTCAATCACCACTTAGATTATATTTTTACCTCCCGCTACCCTTGGTAAGAGAGGTATAGGGATCATGCTAAAAATCGCATATTTTGGTAAATGACCACGTTTCAAGATCCCTAGAATCCAATTTTAACATTTTCACGATGATGTCTCATATAGTATCATTCAGAAAATTTTGAAACCTTGTATTTCCAACTTTTTCTGTAATGGAAAGAGTCCATTAGATTTTGGTGTTAACTGGATAACAGGAAATGGCACTTTACTAGAAGCTCAAAATAGTTTTCCTTCGAAAAATACCTTTAAATGTTATTTTTTCGAGATTAATGTTATTATAAAATTAAAGATTGAAGATTATTAAATTTGCATTAATAATTTTTCTATATATTTTTTGGATAAATTTATAAAATTATCTATAATTTAAATCCCGGAGCCTACGCTTTAAACAAACAAAACTCCTTGATTGCGCAGTTATTCAAATGTATGTAACTGACAGATAAATGTCACTATCAAAGAACTAATCATTTCAAATTAATAACAGTAACGTATTTAAAAGAAAAAATTTAATAAAACAATAGAAAAGGCATATGTAAATAAGTACGTATAGATTAATAAAAATTAACGATTCGCAAAAAAGTTTAAGCTAATTCTCATTTTTGGATTAGTGAATTCTATTTTCTCCCGGTATTTAAAATTTAATCTTCATTTTATTATCAAAAAAGGTAGCTACTTGGATTAGATTAGACTATATTTTAAGAAATAAACTGCCAATAAAGATTAGCTTAATCTTTTTTGTGAATCGGGCTGTAAATGGCGGGCGGTATTGTGTTGGCCACACCAGATTTTTTTTTTTTGTTTACATCGTTACAGATATTATCACAACTTACGCAGAAACAGAAAAGTGTACTGTTGAATATATTTTTCTGAAAAACTAGTAATTTACGTTAAAAGTCCGGTAAATGAATTTTTACGGTACGAATAAGATGTTTCCGGAATTTCGAAATGAGTAGGTACCGTGAATATCATTTAACGGACGTATGATCTACAACATTTAATTTCATACCTGTCGCATTTTTGGACGAAATTTTGCAATAATTCCTCCTTTCTTTCGTTTTTTTAAAAAAACACGTCGCTTGGTCTTAATAAAAATAAAACAGTAATGACAGCAACCAGTTTTGTTTTCTTTTTGACATTTCTAATATTTTTCAAAATTTAGTAAGAGAAACGATAGTTCCGATCCAATCCTATTAAAATCTTCGGTAACAAACGGAAAATTGATTCTATTTCATTTTGAATTTCATCATAAATTATATGTGTTTGACAGTTCAATAAGAAGTAGGTTGCTTAGTAACAGTACAGTACCGTAAAGAATATTAGTACTGTAAAACCTCATTTATCGGACTGAAATCACTCCTATAAACAATGGAAATGCAACACAGTATGAAATAATAGTATATTAAAGAACGTGTTTTATAAGACATGTTTTTTTCGCACGCGTCAAAATTTAGAAAACGAGCGTTAGCGAGTTTTCTAATTGACAAGTGCGAAAAAAAGTCTTATAAAATGAGTTCTTTATACTATTTTTTATATTTTGCGCCTTCTACAAACTAAAATATTTTAAAAAACTGTTAATATTAAACCGAGTTGATTTAGGGAAATTGGTAAGTGAAATGTTGTAGTTGGTAACATTGAATTGACCACATTCAATTATTATTTGAAAGTTCATGTCATTTCAATATTAACGAACAAATTTAAGTGAATTTAATGTAATCATGGAAGATGAAATCAGTTGCACTCCGCCTGAGCTACGTAATATAGCTCAGACTACAGTAAATAATCTACTTCCTTAAAATCGCGCGAGATTTATGAGAAAGAATTTGCAAATTTTGACACATGGTGTAAAGAAAATAATGTCAAAGGCGTAACAGTGAATGTTTTGATTGCTTATTTTGAAATGCAAAGTAAGACGAAAATATGTATTATTATTATTATTATTATTATATTCATTAAATAAAGTGATTTATTAAGTACTAGAAATTTTCAGGTTATATATTATCTTCCAGCTTTGACGTTTGACAATTTAACCCTTTCAGCCTCAGTGTACAGGTAATTTTTATTTTTTCTTATATTTGAACTAAAACTTGCTTTAAAATTAATTAAAAATAATTTTCTATCGTTCAAAGGTTCAATCTTCAAATTTTTAGTACTACTAGGTCCATCTATGTGGACTAATTCGAACATTATATTAAAATTTATTTACTCAATTTGTGATTATATTTGTACATTTTCAAATAAAAAAAAATAATAATATCGACATTATATTATTAAAATGAATTGTCAATTAACTAAAAATAAATTAGGTAAAAATGGGTTAAAGAAACGTCATCTAGTACCAACCGTCTAAAACAAAAAATTGAGTATCGAAATGAAGGTCATTACGATACGCAATTGCGTATCGTAATGACTTCATTATGAACGCAAAATATAAAAAAATATGTTTACGTTATTGACGTTGGCATTAAAAAGTTATGGTCTAATCATGGTCGTGACAACAATAACGAATACTATTTTAAAAGATGAACTATATCCATATTAAGGGGCCCTTCAAAGGGGTCAAGTTGAATTTGACAGGGCCGCCCCAAAGTTAAGGTGGTTCCAAATAAATAAATAAAAATTGTGCTGGCAATGATTCCGCTAAATATGAACATTTGACCGTGCCTAAATGCACTTGATTTTTCCCATTTAAATAACATTGGGTTTTGACACATTTTGGAACTTTATTTTTTCCGAGCCAGTAGAAGGTTTAAAAAATACACTCAATATTGCAATATATATATTAGAATGACCCGAGAATATGTGGACAAAATTTGAAGTCCCAATCATTATTATTAACATAATTATATATGGTTAAATTATCGTACAAAAGCCCAAAAAGCTATCTACAATTGTCGTAAGAATATTGATTGGGACTTTAAATTTTGTCCACATATTCTCGGGTGACTCTAGTATATATTCCAATAGTGAGTGGATTTTTTAAATGTCTTATTGCCTTTGACAAAAATACAGTTCCAAAATGTGTCAAAATTCAATGTTAATATTAAGCGGTATCATTGCGTGCACAATTTTTATTTATTTATTTATTTATTTATCTATTACTTTAGGGTGCGGCCCGAATAAAATTCGACTTGACCCCTTTTAAGGTCAACCCTAATCCATATAGATTGTTATAACAAATTTCATTCAAATCAAACAAAGCGTTCCGTTATTATACGCAAAATTAATTTATTAATTAATTTATTTATTTTCATTTTTTTTTTTGGTGTTGTGGCTGCGTGCCTGAGTGTCTGGTCGCAAATCTGTGGAGCCGGGTTCGACCCCGACTGACGCCAAATATTTCAAATTTTAAAATGGCACAACATTGACCCCTGTGGTGCACTCTCCACACTAGCATTGAGTGCCCGTGAAGTGACACCCGGTAAACGCCCGCACGGTACAAATGTCATCATCAATACCGAAATCTGTGTACAAAGCAGATAGGCACACCCAGCAATGGGTTATATGCCGTGATGATATATTTATTTATTTTTATTTATTTATTAGCATTAGCAAAATACTGGCTAAACGGTGCACTTTCGTTAAATCATTTTATTTTGGGCCCATGAATATGTGGTTAATCCATGGCCTTCTATTTCAGGGGAACAATATTTTGAAGTAGGCAATAAATATTAATATTGATTAATAAACGAACATTTTTAAAACAAATTAAAATTCTCGTTATTTTTTAATCAAAGCTTTTATTGGCTTTAGTTTAATTCAAACCTTAGAATTCTTTAATAGCCTATTATATTTTTAAAAAATAAATAATTAACCCTCCTACACAACATGATACTCGTTTCAAACAATCCTCTCTTTCGACTTATTTCAATCCACTTTGAATTCTAGGCCAAATTCTAGACTATCTCGTCTATTCACCCTTGATATTCTGCTAAGCGTGACTCAGCTTGCTATATTCACTTTCTGAGTTCGATGCCCGCTCATTCTCCAAGGAGCAGTTCTCTTCATTACAATATGAATACGCGATTTATGGATGGCAATTTATTTTAAGTATTCCCAAAACGGAGGGAGTTTTATTTTAAGATTTTTTTAAGGAGTTGGAAGAGTAGAACGATTGGAAAGAATTGATTTTGTATTTATAGAATAATAAGAAGGATAAAAATGTATTTAGTAAAAAAAAAGTATGATACAAAAATAAAAATGAGTTTTTTGTAATTTTAATTATTTTGCAGCTTATTCTGTGTGTAGGAATTTGACATTTCTATATATTGAAAATAAATAAAAAGGTAAAAATACATAACAATATAATCATTACACGATGAAGTTTTTCTTTTCAAGTATAACTATAAAAATGTCTTTATAAGGGGCCTTGTAAGTTATTTATACGATCAAGTTTTACGTGAATTAAAATATCCAAGTGCCCAAATTTAAGTTATACACACATAAATTGTTTTTGAATTTACATCATTTATGGAAAATTGGGAAATGATCGGACACGCCGTCTAATGTAAATAATTTATTTCCTGGCCTACGTTTCGACTGTTACTACAGTCTTCCTCAGGGCTAGAAATGGTCAATGATTATAAACGGTAACGTGGGGATCCCCCATATGACCCAATGGAGATAACAAATTGAAATTTATTAAATGTATTGTATTTATATAATATATCAAGTCAAATAATTTTAAGCTGGAACTCAGAGAAAAGTTGTTTGAGTTTTCTCTGAGTTCCAGCTTAAAATTATTTGACTTGATATATTATATAAATACAATATATTTAATAAATTTCAATTTGTTATCTCCATTGGGTCATATGGGGGATCCCCACGTTACCGTTTATAATCATTGACCACTGAAGAAGACTGTAGTAACAGTCGAAACGTAGGCCAGGAAATAAATTATTTACATTAGACTGCGTGTCCGATCATTTCCCAATTTTCCATCCTGCTACCAGTCGAGCATCGTACTCCACATTTACATCATTTATAATTTTTGTAAATATATATCAAGATTTCAATAGACCAGAAAAGTTAGGTTAGAATTTGCCTTTGGCGCGAGTTCATAGTTTGAATTCCCTAGTATAGGTTTCATATAGGAGTTTAATTTTACAGACAAAAAAAGATATTTTGTAAAAGAATTCGATAGTTTGTTTATTCAGCAATAGATTGCAACAGTTTAAACCTGTAGAAAAGGTAAAATAAATGTTTGGTGCAAGCAAGGATACCGTATGTCGTTGACGCACCAGTAAATAGGACAGCACAATAGAAGATGAAGCATGCACGATCAAACTAAGACATACGTTCAATGAATTTTGTAGTGTTGTATTATTATTTAAATAATTATAAACTGTGCAGAGTTCATGTGAATATTATTGTACGAATCTGGAGATAAAGGATCGGTCTAGATGCTACATATAATGCTTTGCATAAGAGATTTACTTTTATGAGATTTTTCGGCCTTTAAAGTTGAGCAAAAATTTCCTTGGTAAGAAATACACGGGGATTGAAATTATGTTTTATGAACTGAGTTTGAATTTCGCGCCTAAGTTTGACTGTTACACTTTTCTGTTCTATTACTTCACAATTCCATAGTGCTATTCTTACTTCCTTGTACATAGTAAAGGAACTATCGTAATGCCGAAAAATTTCGGTTTTCAGATTTCAACGGAAATATCCATTTTGACCATCCCTGAATCCATTTAGACTAATTTCGTGGTGACATTTGGACTTACGTACGTATGTCGCATAACTCAAAACGTTAAGCCGTAGAAAGTTGAAATTTTGTATTTACAACTATTATGACATCTAGTTGTGCACCTCCCTTTTTGGTCATTACATAATTTCCAGAATTGGTACTTTACTTGAAGTCTGTAATAGATTTTAATGAAGAACTATTTTAAAATATAATCCAAAACTTTTTAAATTTGGTGTACAAGACTTTTATGTTAATGGGAATAAAATAGTAGATTTTGGTTAAAATAGGCTAACCGGAAGTGGCATATTACCTGAAGTTATTAACAGTTTTTCTTGAATAAAATGGTTTTATTTTGATTTTAGAAATAAATGCTTCAAATAATAATTTTAGAGAATTAAATTCTGCGTCTAGCACAACCAATATTATTAAATTAGCGCTTTGTATAAAAGAGATATGAAATTTAAAAATTATATACTTTTTGTTTTTTGTAATAAAGCGTGCTATCTATTAGGACAAAAAAGTACAAAAAATAAAAAAAATAATGTTGATCTCAAATTACGTCAAATACGTGCAATTTTACAATTGGGTCTATATTTTTCATGTAGGTCTTGCGTACAAAGAAGTCGTGTGGTGTCCACATCAGATTTTTTAGTTTAATATCAACCACTTATAACAGGGATTTTTTTTTTGTAAAACTTTACCAAACGTGATTCTATAAAACATACTCGTACATAATAGTGAGGTGATTGTCCCAAAATTTAAATGATATACAAAACAAATATGATAATATACGATAAAGTATTCTGTAACTGCAAAACAAACTTCGAAAGTTCATTTTAAAAATAACTTTCTGCATAAGGATAAGATGTAGTCTTTTTTTCGCTAAATTTTAATTGATACAACAACATTGCATGTAGAAAACGTCAAAAAAAAAATTACTTTTTAAATATTTGTTTATAGAATAAAGATTATTTCCTTCTTAAATGAATTAACAGCTGACATTGATCCAATATGTTCCGGTAGTTTATTATAGAATATTAAACCAATTCTATCAGGAGAATCTTTAGTAAAATTTAATTTAGAACATTAGAACGTGGTATGTAATATTGATTTTTAATTTTGATATTGTGGTTATGTGGTCAATATATTATATTTGTTAATAAAAAGTTCTGTATTTTATTTGACTTCACATAGACATCTTATAATTCTCTTTTGAAAAACAAATATTTAAGACAGAGCATGAATTTTCCCAAACCATATACCATTCCGTAGTATTAGCACAGTAAAAAGTCAAAAGTTGATTTAAATTTAAATATTGTTTTAAATGTCGGATTTGGTAACATATGTACATATGATGTTGAGTTTATGTGCAGGTTGTTCGCACTATAGCCCCAATTTAAATTTTTATTTACCAATTTTCCGGAAATTTTGGTTTTTCTACGAATATCATTACTTTTACCTTCCGTCACCTTTAGGTACGAAAGGTACTGTCTTTGGTCAAAAAATTCCATGAGTTTTTGATCAATAAGCACGATTTAGGATCCCTAGAATACGATTTTACTATTTGTACGATGATGTCTGTATGTTTCTGTGTGTCTGTGGCTGTGTCTGTCTGTCTGTCTGTCTGTCTGTCTCTCTCTCTCTTTCTCTCTCTCTCTCTCTCTCTCTCTCTCTCTCTCTGTGTGTGTGTGTGTGTGTGTGTGTGTGTGTGTGTGTGTGTGTGTGTGTGTGTGTGCGTGCGTGTGCGCGTATGTGTGTGTAACAAAAATTTCATCTGCGATAACTTTGATAAATATCATTTTTTCACATTTAATATTATTATAAATATTAAAGAAAATTTTATTCTCTATACGATTTGACTGCAATTTATACTTAATATTAAACGGATATAGAGTTAAAAAGTTATAAATTAAAGTAGCTATAGCTATGGAAATAGCTACTACATTAAGAAAATTCTGATTGAAAGATATCAGTGTCAAGTGCAATTGACATAGTGTGTTTGTCTTATAATTTTACTGGAAATATAGGATCTTTTGCTAGAAATTTTCTGTATAGAATTTGTTTAAAATACATACAACTGCTAGAAGGTAATGTACAAAAAATAGTATCTTTTGCAAGGAACTATCTGTATGAAATTTGTACAAAATACATAGAACTGGCGGAAGGTAATGTGCTGGCCACATCAGATTTTTTATTTTGACGCCAAATTGTATTACAATTTGTCGGTTTTTATAATTCAGATGTGTATGAAAATAATATATTCTTGTATTACTCTCAATTAAAAATAATGTTTCATTAATACCAGGGTACTGCTGAAATTATTAATAAGAAAATCAGGTAGGCCATAGAAAACAAAATTTGCACTATCATTTTAAATAGTTATTTATCGGTAATTTGAAATTAAGTTGCGAAAGTTAAGTTAGGTAAAACGTAGTTAATTAATCAATCAAGTATCGTTCTAAGTGAAAATATAGAATTAACAACTTAGAGAGCATTTTCTTCAATATGTTGTGGCAAAAAATATATAAAATTAATATAACTCCTGCCATACTCACTTGATATTCGGCTGAAGAAGAGTTATGCTGCAATGTGCTTGTTTCACTTTTTACCTCATGCTAAAAATCGCATATCCAGATTTTAGTGAATAAGCACGATTTAAGGTCCCTAGAATCCGACTATAACATTTTTACGATGATGACCTTGTGTGTGTGGATGTTGGATCCACGATTTCTCAAATACTATAAGACTTAAGACATTTTTAATTACGGATTCCTCAATCTAACAATAATGGAAAAAGTTGATTAAGTTTTGGTAACAATTGGACAATCGGAAGTAGTAGTTACAAGAAAAAAAATCATTAAAATATTATTTATCGAAAATTTATGTAAATACTTATATTAAAGAACGTTAAATTCTTTATTCGATAAATATAAATTCATTAGTATCTTCTATAGATTTAGAGATAAAGAAATGCATATAAAATAATTTGATATAATAAATCTCAGATCAAACTACTTCAAGGCAAGAAATCAAATGTTTGTAATTAACACATAAATGTCACTGTCAAAAATATTTGTATGCCACTGTCAAAAATATTTATACATCATTATGAAAATAAAAAAAAGTCAACAACGCAAAAGAATATACGTAAAAAGGAATATAAAAGAATTTGCAAAAAATGACAAATATAAAAAAAAGAAAAAAATATCTGGCGAGAGGTTATGTGCTAGCCACATCAGAATTTTTAAAAATATTTTACATTAAATTTTATGCAATATTTTTCCTAGTAGGTAATAAAAATAATAATAATTTATTGTTATATTCGTAAATAATGAAATTGGCGCCTAAAATAGTACAACTCCCCACATTGGGAAAACAGTTTGTCCATCACCTACGTTTTTTATGTAAATAAAAGTAGGCGATAGTGTATCACATGTTAAACTGTAAGTACTCTGACATCATATTCTGTTTCAGATCACGTGACTTTTTCAAACTATTTCACAAATTTCTATAATTAATTGTAAAATAAAATATCTAAAGGATATTTCATGTTTTTAAATTTGAGCCTCTTTAAAAAACAATATTTTTTAAAATTTAGTACTTAGAAGTCATAACAATTCTTGCAACATCCCTTTTCATAATTTCATATTTTGAGAGCATTTCAAAAGAAGTTCGTTTGGCGCTTTTAAGACGTGGAAGAAATATTTAAAACAAAATTGTCAAAATTTTGAACCATGCAACTTATTCTTATCTAGCGTGAGTCTTATATTCACTGATCTTCAAATGTATATCAAAGGTGATTGCCCCAAACTTATAAATGACTTAACATAAACTTTCAATAACCTTCCATGATCAATAATCCATAACAATAAGCTTGGCAAAACCCTCTTTTATATTGCTAATCCATCTAAAAATAACTTCTGCACATAATTCCACTCTCATTCTCATGCGTTGCGCTACGTCACAGAGTTATACTCCACTCACCCTCAAGTTCAATGACACGGGATCGATCCGGAGGCTCTGGGCACGGCCACCGGAGCGGACACTGCCCCCGAATCGCGATCCGGAGTTCGGTGTGGTTCACTAACTGTCAAACCCAAATTCGAAGCGGGAAAGAGTGGGTGATAGTTTTAGGGTATTGATTTGTTAAGTGAATTACTAAAATGTGGGTATATGGTTTCTTGTTCCGAAGAAAACTTGTTTCTTTTTCTACGGTCGTTGTTAAAAGTATGGGTTTATAGGTACGGTTGCTTGGCGACAAAAAATGGCATTTTTTGCATGATCGAGTTTTTTAAATGTTTTCAATAGAGTTTCCAAGGCAATAGGTTTTATTGACACATTACTGACCGGCAAGTGATTAGGGATTATGATTACTTACCGATCAGGAGGCAAGGCGGTAAATAAATAAAAAACAACGATCAAAACTTACTTTAATTTAAAAATGACAACTAAATTTTTTTATTATAAATATTGAAGAATATTTTATTCTCTATTCGATATGACTGAATTTTATACTTCATATTAAATGGATATAGAGCTAAAAAATCTGATGTGGCCAACACCAAACCTCCCGCTATTTGATTTTTATTAATTTAAATATATATATATATATATATATATATATATATATATATATATATATATATATATATATATATATATATATATATATTTACATATTTAGTTATTGCGGAAACTGTATTAAGATCCATTCCATATAACTAGGGTTCTATTTACTATTTTCTTTTTAAAACGTTACTGTTATTAATTTGAAATGATTAGTTCTTTGACAGTCGCATTTATCTGTCAGTTACATACATTTAAGATATGAACTGTGTAACCAAGGAGATTTGCTTGTTTAAAGCGTAGGCTCCGGGATTAAATTTATAGATAATTTTATGAATTTATCCGTAAAATATATAGAAAAAGTATTAATGCAAATCTGTAGAAAAATTAATAATCTTTAATTTTTATAATAACATTAATCTCGAAAAAATAACATTTAAAGGTACCTATTTTTCGAAGAGAAACTATTTTGAGCTTCTAGTAAAGTGTCATTTCCGGTTATCCATTTTACACCAAAATCTAATGGGCTCTTTCCATTACAGTTCAAAATACAAGGTTTTAAAATTTTCTGAATGATAGTATATGAGTTAGAGTAAAGGATCCACATACACATACACACATACATACCAACATACACACAGACATCATCGTGAAAATGTTAAAATTGGATTCTAGAGACCTTAAAACATGGTCATTTAGAAAAATCTTGATATGCGATTTTTAGCACGATCCCTATACATTCCTTATCAAGGGTAGCGGGAGGTAAAAATTATAAAGAAATTAAATATCATAAAGTATGCAGCTATGGAAACAGCTACTATATTAAGAAAATTTTGATTGAAAGATGTCAGTGTCAAGTGCAATTGACATAATGTAGGAAGGTAATGTACAAGAAATAGACTTTTTTTAAAAAGAACTTTCTGTATGAAATTTGTACAAAATACATAGAACTGCCGGAAGGTAATCTGCTGGCCACATCACATTGATAAACGGAGGTGGTTTCACATATCACATTATGTATTTAATAATTCCAATACTAAATCCAATATCTTTTATTATTGGTGGCCACCACTTGACACTGTTCTGTTTTTCCAAACCATATTTTCTAGCTATCTTTAAGTTATTGTACTTTCAACTTTCAATTTATCCATGACAGCCTGTTCAATTTTTGCCAAGTTGGATCCTACAAAATTTTGCGCATATAAATATTAAAATATTTAATAACCTAACCTATAAAATTGCTTACCTTTTCTTACATTTGAACACATGTTTGTGTTTATAATTAAATCAAAATGTATTATTCATCAAATGTAAAATTTCCGCCTCTATTTCTTCTAGACATAATTAAAATATAATTCCGACAGTCGCAGATTGTTTTAAAATCATTTCTAAAACTTTAGAACTACTTTACTTAAAGTAAAGGAAATTTTTATTATGAAACGTACATATTTTAAAGTATATATATAAAGTCACTTTAAAATAAAGTTTAACTTTATCTAAAGTTTACCTTTACAAATTATTATGAAACCGGCCGTTAAATAACTATGTATTATAGAGGATCAGTACTAGTAGATATTATTTAATAAGGAGCTAAAGTGATAATTTTTGTGCCGACTCTGTAAGTTTAACAACTACAGATGATCCGTAAAAAGTCACTTTAGCTCCCGGATAAAACATATTATTTTTTTCTACTCCTGCTCTGAAAATACAATTTTCTGGTTTATATTTCATGCTGGAAGCGACTCATTACTGCACGCTTCGGTATACTAGCAATGAATTTTACTTATGAATGTTGTACACAATACTTGTCATAGATACGCATCACAAATACAAAAATCTGATGTGGCCAACACATAACCTCTCGCCAGATATTTTACCTGGTTGTACGCATAAAACGAAAAATATTTTGAAATACGAATACATATATTCATGTCTCACTACAAAATAATTCTCACATATATTTGCAAAATCTATGGGATATTTTAAAATAAATTATGTACAATACTTACATTTTCTTTATATTCAATATCCTGAAATTTTCTTTTTCTACTTTCCTTTTCTTTTTCTTTATATTCGTCATTTTTTCGCAAATTCCTTTTATATTCTTTTTTACGTATATTCTTTTGCGTTGTTGACTTTTTTTTATTTTCATAATCTTCATAATAATATACAAATATTTTTGACAGAGGCATACAAATATTTTTGACAGTGACATTTATGTGTCAATTACAAACATTTGAATTTCTTGCCTTGTAGTAGTTTGATCTGAGATTTTTTACATCAAATTATTTTATATGCCTTTTTTATCTCTAAATCTATAGAAGATATAATAATGAATTTATATTTATCGAATAAAGAATTTAACGTTCTTTAATATAAGTATTTACATAAATTTTCGATAAATAATATTTAGACGATTTTTTTCTTGTAACTACTACTTCCGGTTGTCCAATTGTTACCAAAACTGACTGGACTCTTCCCATTATTGTTAGATTGAGGAATCCGTAGTTAAAAATGTCTTAAGTCTCATAGTATTTGAGATATAGTGAATCCAACATCCACACACACATCCACACACACACACACACACACACATACGGACATCATCGTAAAAATGTTATAATCGGATACTAGGGACCTTAAAACGTGCTTATTCATTAAAATCTGGATATGCGATTTTTAGCATGAATACAATACCTCTCTTAGCGAGAGGTAAAAATGGAAAAAATCTGATGTGGCCAACACAACACATCCCGCCGTTTAATTTTTATTAATTCAAATATTCATACATATTTACTTGAGCTGAAAACTGTATTAAGTCCCATTCCATATAACTATGGTTTTATTTACTATTTTCCTTTTAAAACGTTACTATTATTAAATTGAATTGATTATACCTTGTTCCATTTAAGCCATTCAGTATTGCAGAGCATAGGGAATAGTTTTGACCTCTCTGATTGGATGAAATTGGAGACAAGAGACAAGTTTACCCAATGTAATTTCGGCTACTTCAAGTTTGCGCTGTTGCCAGCTCCATCTACTGAATGGCTTAAGTGGAACAGAGCATAGTTCTTTGACAGGGACATTTATCTGTCAGTTACATATATTTGAGATATGAACTGCGTAACCAAGGAGTTGTGTTCGTTGTTTGCTTAAAGCGTAGGCTTCGAGATTTAAATTATAGATAATTTTATAAATTTATCCATAAAATATAAAGAAAAAGTATTAATGCAAAACTGTAGAAAATTTAATAATCTTTAATTTTTATAATAACATAAATCTCGGAAAAATATCATTTAAAGGTACTTTTCGGAGAAAACCCATTTTGAGCCATTTCCGGTTGTCTGATTTACACCAAAATCTATAATGGTTTCTTTCCATATCAGAATAAAGTAGAAATACAAGGTTTCAATTTTTTTTGAATGATAGTATTTGAGTTAGATCGTAAACAGGAACCACACATACATGAAAATGTTAAAATTGGATTCTAAGGATCTTAAAACGTGGTCATTTACCAAAATCTCGATATGCAATTTTTAGCACGATCCCTATACCTCCCTTACCAAGGGTAACAGGAGGTAAAAATAGAACACCATACAATGATCAAATACCTACAAATAAAAGGCTTAACACGAAGCATATTCATAAAAATATGGCAAATACTTTGGGAACGTCTTGTCCTTCGCACACTGGTAGAAAAGTGGAAAGTGGGATCAGTGAAGAACAATTTGATACATGACAGTCATTACAGATCGGCGAATAAATGTCCGAGAAATGGCAGAAGCTGTGGCTATCTTTGTTTTCAGACTTGCTATTCAGTTATAAAGCTGATTCTAATATACGTAATTTTAGAAATAAAATAATTGTTACTATCGATGAGACATGGCATGGCTTCATTACTGCATGTCAGTCTAAATCAAAGCAACCGTTGTAACAGTGGAAACATCCGGTTCACTTCCTTAAGAATTCAAATGGGGACTTCATTAGCTAACAAATCAATGTTATAAAAAAAAAACTGATCACTCGTACATACGTCAAACATCACGGCAAAATAAAACAGCAAATATCTAGGATTGGGACAATACATTGAGAAGAAAGGCCATGGTAATAGAAAACTATCTTTCTCTTAGAGCTGTCTTCTTCTAAGCCACTAATGACACTGCACATAACTTCACAAAAAAAATTGTGCTTCTAATGCTGCACTCTTTATGATTTTATTTAACCTATTTTCCCCTCCTTTTCCTTGTTATTTATATATATATATATATATATATATATATATATATATATATATATATATATATATATATACAGGGTGAGTCTGGGAAGAGCCCCCCCCCCCTTTAACTTTTTTATTATAAGTAATAGAAAAAAATGGCTCATATAAAAGTTTTATTATTTTATATATACTATTTGATGGCAGATGTAGATATTTTTTATAAAGTCAGGTTTACAAGATATGACTATCAACTTTTATTTTTCAAATGGCAACCTATAATTATTTTAATAAAATAGAAACCGCCATTTTTTTCTCTTTTCAACGACGTATTATTTTTTATTAATGTATTTGAAAAATTTCGTGAAAAATGAGATAATTTAGAAAATAGAAATATTAGAAATAATTTTTAAACAAATACTATAGGTGGCTATGTGAAAATAAACAAAACGTAACAATGTAAAACAATTAAATTAATATCAAAAAAGTATACATTTGTTTGTTACTTAATTTTTCAATACGTTAATAAAAAATAATACATCGTTGAAAAGAGAAAAAAATGGCGGTTTCTATTTTATTAAAATAACTATAGGTTGCCATTTGAAAAATAAAAGATGATAGTCGTATCTTGTAAACCTGACTTTATAAAAAATATCTACATCTGCCATCAAATAGTATATGTAAAATAATAAAACTTTTATATGAGCCATTTGTTTCTATTACTTATAATAAAAAAGTGAAAGGGGGGGGGGCGTCACGGTGTATATATATATATATATATATATATATATATATATATATATATATATATATATATATATACCGTGTGTCTGTCTTAAAGGTGTACATAGGAGATTAACATAGGAAATAAGTTTTTTGCAATTTCCTGCACGCCTAATTATTTTAAATAAAAACGCGTCAAATAAAAGTTTTAGGGCATAAAATTCTGCATCTAAATCAATAAACAGAATTACCTTTACATGCTTTGTAACGACAGAAATTAAATATGAAAATGTCGAAAATTACGTTGAAAATATCAAGAGCCATGGAATTGAACAAAAAATAAATAAATGCTTGACGTTTTATCAAATTGTCAGAAACGTCAAATAAGTTAACTTACGTTGTGACAGATAAAACGTCGAGCATTTATTTATTTTTTGTTCAATTCCATGGCTGTCGATATTTTCAACGTAATTTTTGAGATTTATATAATTAATTTCTGTCGTTACAAAGCATGTAAAGGTAATTTTGTTTACTGATTTAGATGCAGAATTTTATGCCCTAAAACTTTTATTTGACGCGTTTTTGCTTAAAATAATCAGGCGAGCAGGAAATTTCAAAAAACTGATTTCCAATGTTAATCTCCTATGTACACCTTTAAGACAGACACACGGTATATATATATATATATATATATATATATATATATATATATATATATATATATATATATATATATATATATATATATATATATATATATATATATATATATATATATATATATATATATATATATATATATATATATATATATATATATAAGTTCCTCAAACCCTTTTATCTCGAGTATTTTTATTTTTTTCGAAAATTAAAATAGGAGAGTCTAATATCCTGATTAATACATAAAGAAAATTGTGGAAACCACTTAAAAACTCCATATGTACGGGTACATGAAAAATAAACGAATATTTTACATTTAGACTGCCAATATCTCTCGCATACTTCTTCCCTATCAACCTTCCCTTTTGCTATGCATTCTCTTCCGGGTTGATTGGTGGTGTTTGGCCGCGAATCTCCGGCCTTGCAAGTCAATGACACTCACAGTACATCGTAGCGTCTTGCTAGGACGCGGACGCTAGGGACGTCGCGATGCTCTCGGCTGCTATTACAGCAGCTTGGTGCTTGGAAACCAGCCCACGCATTGTGAGGTTCGTTGACGCCGACAGAACAGAAACAAGGATTCTAAGGAAAGTTCACATTTTTATAAAGAGACAAAAATATAATAAATGATATGAAAAGGAAGTTAAGTAAATTATAATTAAATGTGACGCGATCTACTGAAATACATAGAGGGTATTCTACAAATTGATTACAAAGTTAAAGGTTCAATATTACTTAAAAAAAAGCCATAAAAAGAAAGAGGAAATGGACCAAGTTGCATTAGATGCTTTTCACGACCATGATTTCCAAATTGTAAACCAGCCTCCTTATGACCTGGATCCGTTCAGCTAGTACCTATTTATTCCCAAATTAAAAAAGAAAAAATCTGATGTGGACACCACACGACTTCCTTGTAAGCAAGACTAATATGAAGTATAGACTCAATTATAAAATTGCACGTATTTGACGTAATTTGACATTAACATCTATTTTTTATTTTTTTGTTATTTTTTGTCCTAATACATAGCAAGTTTCATTACAAAAACCAAAAAGTATATGTTTTAAATTTACATATCTCGCTTATACAAAAGGCTAATCTAATAATACTTGATGTGCTAGACGCAGAATTTAATTTTCTAAAACTCTTATTTGAAGCAATTATTTCTAAAATCAAGATGAAACCATTTTATTCAAGAAAAACTGTTAACAACTTCAGGTAATATATCACTTCCGGTTAGCCTATTCTAACCAAAATCTGCTATGTTATTCCAATTGATATAAAAGTCTAAGATTATATTTTAATATAGTTTTTCATTAAAATCTATTATAGGCTTCAAATAAAGTACCATTTCTGGAAATTATGTAATGACCAAAAAAGGAGGTGCACAACTAGATATTATAGAAGTCCTAAATACAAAATTTCAACTTTCTACGGCTTACCGTTTTAAGTTATGCGAGATACGTACGTACGTACAGACCTCACGACGAAATTAGTCAGAATTGATTCAGGGATGGCCAAAATGGATATTTCTGTTGAAATCTGGAAACCGAAATTTTTCTCGAATACAATACTTCTTTTACTTTGTACAAGGAAGTAAAAAACAACTTCGGGGAAGATGCAATTTCGGACTATTTTGTATCAGAAAACAAAACTTTTTAAAGTGTTTTTCAAAGAACTGAAAAGTGTATTAAGGGGATCGTCTAATAAATATAAACTGGTGATAAAAAAAAATTGTATAAGTATGAATGTTAAGGCAAAAAGTGCAGTAACACATGTCTTATTTTTGTATAACATTTATTTTATATTCTTTAACTACAATCTTTTGTCATCAGTTATATTTATTTTTTAACAATTGACCATTTAAACTGATTTACATGTATTTGTTTATGATTTTATCCTGTCTGACGACCAACTCTGTGATAATTTTATTCACAATTGTTCCTTAATGGGTGGTTGGCACAAATCTGTAATTATTAGACAGTTGCTTGCCCTGATGAAGGCTAATGTCTTAGCCGAAACGTTGGCATGAAATAAATAATTTCATCAGTAGACTGCTTGCCAGATTATTTTATTTTTTTTTATTTTGGAAACCCTCATAATAAAAATAAGTAACAGATTTTGCATAATCAGCAAAAATTTAGAGCTCTTCTCGTTCATTTGGAAAAGCGTAGACCAACGCGTACACGATATATATTGAGAAAGAAAAATAATAATTTAATTAAATTGACACCTTTTTCCATTCATTCCACGATTTGTTTTATCTCTCTTCCTAGCATTTAGTATAACTTTTGAAACGAATTATTCAGACTGTCCTGGATAACGTGTCCATCTTGGTAGATCTCGAGGATCTATAAGGTATACCAAATCGATTAATTTAGACAAAAGTTGCCTCATCAGGAGGCCATTTTGGTAGTGTATTGCTTATCCAAAAAAAATTAATAACAGTGATAGGCGAACATTTAAATTTTGTAGTTTTTCATTTTTACATATTACTTCAAACCTTCAAAGTATGAAATAATACTGAAATTTGGTTTGCACTTCTTTCTTATCAGTTATAATGATTATATAATTATTAGAAAATTACACCATTGAAAAGAATTTTTTTTTTCAACCATGTATAATGCAGTTTTTGTGGGTAAACATACACCACAAAAGTGGTCTAATAATGGGGCAACTTTACTCTTACAGTTTCCGACATCCTCATTATATTCTGGACACTGTACATTTTTGTATTTTAACATTTTAAATATTTTATTTGTCTACAATATATTTACCGCTAAAGGGGCATATTCTATATCTCTGCGTACCGTTTTTAAAACGTTTTTACTTTTGAAAACGCCATGTATACAGTGTCAAAACGGTTTTGAATTATCTCAAACCAAAACTAAAATTCATGGGTTAGACTTGAAAACTAGTTACAAAACTACTCATGTAAACACTTAAAATTCAGTTTCGATACTGCGCATGCGTACAGAGCATAACGCTTCTGTCGCTTTGTGTTACTAACCTTCATATAAACTGACAGTTGTGTAGTTTTAGTGCGTAGTAGTAAAAAGTATATAAAATAATTGGAATAATAGCAAAACGAAGTATTTGGAGTGAAGAGGATCTGTCATATTAGCTAAATGCGCATGCGTCGAAACTGATTTAAAATCAATTTTTAAACTTATTTTGAAAAGTGCATGTAAACAATTTTGCATAATTTTGACTGAAAACTGAAACCATTTCAAAACTGCTTGTAAACGTAGTAACTATGTAAATTGCATTTAATTTCTTTATAATTTTTTAACTTTATATCCATTGAACATGAAGTATAAAATGTAATCAAACTATATAGAGAATAAAATATTTTAAAATATTTATAACAACATTAAATGTGAAAAACTGATATTTAACAGTATTTTTCCAAGAAAAACTGTTAAAATCTTCAAATTAGGGTTATTCCGGTCGACCAATTATAACCAAAATCTAGTCATACGGATCTAAAGAAAAGTAATACGCAAAAATTTTAATTTTTGGAAAGGTTGTATTGGAGTTATGCGATCTGAAAAAAGCGTCACACACATACATACATACATACAGACATCATCGTAAAAATAGTAAAATCGTATTCTAAAACGTGCTTATTCATTAAAAACTCATCATCGATTTTTTTGGCCAAAGATAATACCTTCCTTACCTAAAGGTGACGGAAGGTAAAAAGGGATTTTTAGTTGACAAATCAATAACTATAGGATAAAAATTTTAAAAGTGGTTAAAAATTAATCACTGATTTACAGAATACGGCCCAAAAACAGTTTAGTTAAATTTAACCTATACTCCATCACAATTTTCCCAATTCCCACCTTTTATTTCTAAATCTTTCCACCCAACTGCCCCCATCATCGACCCTACACTATCTTCACAGGACAGTGGATTTGATTTCACCTAGTCCCCCCAGGATAGTAGGTATATCTAACTGGCATAACAAGCGAGAAGATGAGACAGAGAACGTTGGGCTCGCATCGCGAATAACTCGGGCGTTCAGGCGTCCAGCGTCAAAATCAGCTGGCACAGCAGCCGGGGTTACTGACCGACCAGCGGCGGCGGAATGGGGGCACAGAATAACACCAAAGGGTGGGAGATGGAATGGAAGCTTGGGGTTAATGAGATGTACGAGATAGGAATAATATTGATAAAATATTGGTAGACCAATAAATTGTGAGTTTTATGCGTTACAATTATGCAGGATACTTATAAATATGGATATTTTTTCGACTGGTATAGATTAGGTGCTAACAATTACTCAATCTGTCATACAGCATTTTTACCGCCCGCTAAGGGAGATTTTGGAAAATGGCCACACAGAAAATGGCCACGTTTTAAGGTCCCTAGAATCCGATTTTAACATTTTCACGATAATCGGGGCTATTCTGTAACCTAATCATTTATTTATTACACTAAGGTGGGCGACCCCATTATATATATATAAAAAATATATTGAATACACTTATTTATTTAACAAATAAACAGTGCATGATACTGTATTAAATCTAGTTCCTATGCACGTAAAGAATATAAGAATTCATAAAATTCACATAATACTCATATATTTATGATGTCCCATTTAGATCTATAACAATAATGTCAGTCATTTGTTAAAGTGCATAACTTGAAAATATTTCTAATGGTTTGAATAGTTTTAATACTTGTGTCTTGTCCAAGAATTCTATTCTTTCAAAATAACCACAAAACCGAAACTAATTTCTTACTTTGCGTCAAAGAAAGGTATTGTCTTTGGTCAAAAAATTCGATGATTAGTTTTTAATGAATATGCACGTTTTAGGGTCCCTAGAATACGATTTTACTATTTTCACGATGATGTCTATGTATGGGTGTATTAATAAGTTTACATGCATTTTGAAAATGGTTCCAGTTTTCAGTCAAAATACATGAAACAGTTTACATGCAATTTTCAAAACAAGTCTACAATTTTGTTTGAAAATAGTTTCGAAACGAAAGTGAAAACTACAAAACTCTCAGTTTATTTGTAGGTTAGTAATACTCGCAAAACAACGACATAAACAGTACTACGTACGCATGCGCAATATGGAAACTGAATTTTACATGTTTACATGAGTAGTTTTGAAACCAATTTTCAAGTCAAACCCAGGAAATTATGTTTTGGTTTGAGTTAACTCAAAGCCGTATAAATGGCGTTTTCAAAACTAAACACGTTTTGAAAATGGTTTCAGTTTTCCATCGAAATTACGCGAAATTGTTTACATGCAATTTTCTAAACAGGTTTACAGATTGATTTGAAAACAGTTTCGACGCACGCGCATTTGTCTGATGTAAGGAACAAATCGTTTTCACTTCAAATTCCTCGTTTTTCCGATTATTTTTTCTACTTTGTACCATGTGTATCACTACGCACTAAAACTACACAACTGTCAGTTTATTTGTAGGTTAGTGACACAAAATAACATAAACCCATGAATTTTAGTTTTGGTTTGAGATAAATCAAAACCGTTTTGACCCTGTATACATGGCGTTTTAAAAACTAAAAACGTTTTGAAAATAGTTTGAAAACTGCATGTAAACACGGTATATATATATATATATATATATATATATATATATATATATATATATGTGTGTGTGTGTGTGTGTGTGTGTGTGTGTGTGTGTGTGTGTGTGTGTGTGTGTGTGTGTGTGTGTCTCTGTGTGTGTGTGCGCGTGTGAGAGTTATAATTATATTTTTTGTGAATTTCTCGAGTTTTCATTCATATAAAAAGGTCATTAGATTTTGGTTGTAATTGGTCAACCGGAAGTACCTGCATTTAAAGTTTTTAACAGTTTTCCTTGAAAAAATGTTAAAGAATATTTTAACGATTTGATTGCATTTTATACTTCATATTCAATGGATATAGAATTAAAAAATTATAATAGTATTTTATGTACCAAGGGCGTTACGATGATGCCAGGAGGGCGACGAGGATCTAGCCCGAGGGCCTTAGGCCCGAAGGATAGATGTCGCCGATGGGCATTATCATCTAGTAACGCTCGTGGTGCATACAAGATTTTATGTCTCACTAGAATATGTGAAATAAGTTTTCATTTATAATAATTTTGATTACAATAATGCTTAAGCTTTGGCGTTGCTAAGGATGTTGTTTAATTGTTTTGTATATTATTTCGGAAGATATTTTGTCGAAACGGTGTAAAAAATTTATTTTGAATGCTTCTGCATTACTTTGAGGAAGAAAACGCATAAATGTTCCCCTAATTATTCCATTCTCGTTTATAGAAGATATAAGTATTATTTTGAGGTTCGTTTTCACATGAGAGATCACAATTCTTTATTTTTTACGTACTTATTTCTGTATATTATTACATTTTAGTGAGTTTGTACTGCTTTGGGTGTTTCACATGTGACGGTAAATAATATCAAATATGAATTCAAACGTGTATAAATATCGTCCCCAAAAAAATCCGTCCAAAATTGATGCTAAACCATATTAAGAAAATGTTTGTTATAATTTTACTGGAAATATAGAATCTCTTGCAAGAAACTTTCTGTGTGGAATTTGTACAAAATACATAGAACTGACAGAAGGTAATGTACTGGAAATATAGAATCTTTTCCAAGAAATTTCCTGTAAGGAATTTGTACAAAATACATAGATCTGACAGAAGGTTATGTGTTGGCCACATCACATTTTTACCTTCCGTCACCTTTAGGTAAGGAAGGTATTGTCTTTGATCAAAAAATTCGGTGGTGAGTTTTTGATGAATAAGCACGTTTTAGGGTCCCTAGAATACCATTTTACTATTTTTACGATGATGTCTGTATATATATATATATATATATATATATATATATATATATATATATATATATATATATACATATATGTGTGTGTGTGTGTGTGTGTGTGTGTGTGTGTGTGTGCGTGCGTGCGTGTGTGTGTGTGTGTGTGTGTGTGTGTGTGTGTGTGTGTTGTAACAAAATTTTCGTCTACGATAACTTCCATACTACAATTCTAAAAATTATAATTCTTTCGTATTTCTCTTCGTTACATTCATGTGAAGAGCTGATTAGATTTTGGTTAGAATTGGACAACCGGAAGTACCCTCATTTGAAGATTTTAACAGTTTTTCTTGAAAAAACTATGTTAAATATCATTTTTTCACATTTAATGTTATTATAAATATTAAAGAATATTTTATTCTCTATACGATTTGACTGCATTTTATACTTAATATTAAATGGATATAGAGTTAAAAAATTATAAAGAAATTAAATTTCATAAAGTAGCCATAGCTATGGAAACAGCTACTATATTAAGAAAATTTTGATTGAAAGATGTCAGTGTGAAGTGAAATTGACATAGTGTGTTTGTCTTATAATTTTACTGGAAATATAGGATCTTTTGCTATCAATTTTCTGTATGGAATTTGCATAAAATACATGCAACTGCCGGATGGTAAAGTACAAGAAATATAATCTTCAGCAAGGAACTTTCTGTATGAAATTTGTACAAAATACATAGAACTGACGGAAGGTAATGTGCTGGCCACATCACATATTTTTAACATCAATTTATATAACTTCAATTCAGTATTAGCGAACTCTAGTGTTGGAGAACAAAATGATATAAACATAGAATATTAAAGAAAATATATTGTGGCTTAACAAATAGCATGCAATGAAGACTTTTTAGAAGTTTCATTAAATTTTTAAAAAGTGCAGGACTCCATTGACCATTTGAAATCAAATTAATGCTATCTTTAAATGACTGAATGTTTGTTGAATGAAGACATGAAAGAGCAGATTCCACATGTTTTAAACAGTCTGGTTCACCACCACATTGAGATTGATGCGTTGAAATAACCGCAATGTTTGAAGTAAACATAGGAAAAGAAGCTAAAAATACTCCTCACGTAACTGCTGGGCAAAAAGAAAAAAGTGCGGCAGGTGTTACGTACACGATGCCGGAGTTCCTTACACCCGAGAGAGCGCCAAATACAAGGGGATTTCTGCACACGAGCACACGCAACAAGAAACGAAGATACAAGAAACTATAAAATATATTTTAAACTCTTATTTATTTCACTTTTAATATTTATTTCAAATAAATGTACTATAACGTATGTAACAAAAGTTTTCAAAAAAATCTGATGTGGCCAGCACATTACCTTCCGTGAGTTCTATGTATTTTGTACAAATTTCATACAGAAAGTTCCTTGCTAAAGATTATATTTCTTGTACTTTACCTTCCGGCAGTTGCATGTATTTTATGCAAATTCCATACAGAAAATTTATAAAAGATCCTATATTTCCAGTAAAATTATAAGACAAACACACTATAGGTACGTTCCATCGGTGTCAGAAATCTTACTACTTCTTCTAGTAGAACCTCAATCATCGTTCTTTTGCGTCAAAAAAATCTGAATATTCCTACGAATCATTCCAACTTCAGAGCTGGAAGCGATGATTGGAAGATATATAGATTGGAGATAAATTCAAAATTGTACTAGCCGACTGTCGCGCGTACCTTTCTGTTACATTTGTCAATGTTCCGATTAGACTGTGCTCAAAGAAATACCTCCTTTACATTTTTAATATTTAATATATTTTTATATAATTATAATCTCTGTAATAACAACATTTTGAAGATCCAAAATAAACATACAAAGTTAGCTTTAGTTATTAACTAACAATAACACATAAACACTCCCACTGTTCTATCGTATTTATTTTTTACTTGACAGTTATTTGCCACTGAGCGTTCTATTGCTTTAAGAATATTCTTATTCTAGTAGGAATATTTCTGACACCGATAGAACGTACCTTATGTCAATTTCACTTGACACTGACATCTTTCAATCAAAATTTTCTTAATATAGTAGCTGTTTCTATAGCTATGGCTACTTTATGAAATTTAATTTCTTTATAATTTTTTAACTCTGTATCCATTTAATATTAAGTATAAAATGCAGTCAAATCGTATAGAGAATAAAATATTCTTTAATATTTATAATAACATTAAATGTGAAAAAATGATATTTAACATAGTTTTTTCAAGAAAAACTGTTAAAATCTTCACATGAGGGTACTTCCGGTTGACCAATTCTAACCAAAATCTAATCAGCTCTTCACATGGTTGTAACGAAGAGAAATACGAAACAATTATAAATTTTAGAATTCTAGTACGGACACCTCTTAATCAAATAAGAAGAATTTTTTTTTTACACATTAACATTAGGGGTTGTTCCTATATGCTAAGGGGATAAGAAAGAAACACTGATAAGAGACCATTATCTTCACTGCGACGCAGTTTTTTAATACCTTAAGGTCACATTTGTCTCTAGACGATATGTTTACTTTCCTGAGCGTCAAAAATTCCGACGTTTCGGTTAAATTGGAATTTTTGTAGCTCTGATGTATGCACGCATTTTATCACTCTTTAAATTATTGTATAACGATACCTTCATATCTGTATTAATTTCGTTTTCGCAATATAATTGTTAGTTTTTCCAACTATATATTAACATAGCACTGGTGATGGTTTATTAGGAATCGAAATTTAATAAAATCATTTTACCAAGAATGCTTCATACCAAGAGTCAAGAAATACCAGTAACTATTTATTATGAATTTTATATTATAATTTTTTGTATTACTTATGGGTGGGTGCGTGCGTGCGTGTGTGCGTGTGTGTATGTGTGTGATTGTGTGTGTGCGTGCGTGCGTGCGTGCGTGCGTGCGGTGCGGTGCGTGCGTGCGGTGCGGTGCGGTGCGGTGCGGTGCGGTGCGGTTTCCGTGCGGTGCGGTGCGTGCGTGCGTGTGTGTGAGTTTGAGTGTGTGTGTGTGTGTGTGTGAGTGAGTGAGTGAGTGAGTGAGTGAGTGAGTGAGTGAGTGAGTGAGTGTGTGTGTGTGAGTGAGTGAATGAGAATGTGTGTGTATGTGTGTGTGTGTGTGTGTGTGTGTGTGTGTGTGTGTGTGTGTGTGTGTGTGTGTGTGTGTGTGTGTGTGTGTGTGTGTGTGTGTAACAACATTTTCGTCTACGATAACTCTAATACTACAATTCCAAAAATTATAATTCTTGCGTAAACCTCTTCGTTGTATCCATATGAAGAGCTGATTACATTTTGGTTATAATTGGTCAACCGGAAGTACCCTCATTTGAAGATTTTAACAGTTTTTCTTGAAGAAACGATTTTAAATATCATTTTTCACATTTAATGTTATTATAAATATTAAAGAACATTGTATTTTCTATACGATTTGACTGCATTTTATACTTTATATTAAATGGATATAGAGTTATAAGATTATAAAGAAATTAAATTTCATAAATTAGCCAGCTATGCTAGAAACAGCTACTATATTAAGAAAATTCTGATTAAAAGATGTCAGTGTCAAGTGCAATTGACATATTCGTAGTATATTTGTGTTATAATTTTACTCGAAATATAGGATCTTTTTGCTCGAAACTTTCTGTATGGAATTCGTATAAACTACATACAACTGTCGAAAGGTAATTTACATACAAGAAATTTAGAATCTTTTGCAAGGAACTTTCTGTATGGATTTTATAGAAAATACGTACGTATTTACGAAAATTCTACCGGTAGATACCGCATCAACCGACTGTGTGCGAAAACACGAGTGGTAAAAAGTTACCGTGTTCGAAAATTGTTCAATATCTACCAGATCCATCTACCGGATTCATGGAGAATCTAATCTCAAAAAAAGGTCGTCATGCAAAGCGAAGCGCGCGCGTTAAAAGTAGAAATGTGTTCAAAGTAGGACTCTGATCAGTTTGTTAACTACGTCAAATTTTTAACCTATTTTAAATGTTTTTATAGGTTATGAATCTACCCTGTTTAACACTTATGTTCTTAAAATATCGATTCCGGTAGCTATAACCTGATAAAAAGCTGTTTACCGGTAACAGTTCAGCGGTAGAATTTTCGTAAATACCTCATATAACTGACGGAAGGTAATGTGCTGGTCACATCTGATTTTTTTGTTTAGATATTGTTCCCGCATTTAAACCATTGTTTAAAATTAAAATACTTCTTCTCTATAACAATTATGACAACAAAAAAAAATAACTAATTAATGTAAATGAATAACATTCTTCCAATCTTATTCTTGTATAAATCAATCAGTCTTGATTCAAATCGTAGGTATCGTGATAAGATCATTTACTCAGTACCGAGCATCACCCATAGCATAGAAATTAGAAAGTAACTTCTTTAAGAAAGTCTTATTCTGCATCAATATCCAATAGTAACAAATCTGCTTTACTACGATTCTAATTTTCAATCTTTAGCTGTTGGCTAGTGGTCTCTTATCGCAATTAGGGAAGAGTGGGTAGAGGAATCACAGTAGATCGAATAGCTGAGTAAGGTTATGTGCAATAATTATAACTGTAATTCTACACAGAAAGTGAAAGGATGCAGTGAAATGATTGTTTGTTGATTGTAATTGGCTCTGAGACTGATTTTGAAAGTGATGTCTGAGTGATAATGGGTAAATTGGTATCATTGTTTGTTGGAATTATAGACTGCTTTTGTTATTATAGGTATTTATAAAAATGGGGTGATGGGTGAACAACCTAGAGCTGGTCATTGATCTACGTAAAAATAAGTTTTATATAATTTTTTAATAAAAACTTTTATAAAAATGTAGGCACCTACAAAAAAGGATAGACAGTAAATCGGATATAATTATTTCAGAAATTATACACAATATTATACATCAAGGAAGAGAAATGCGTAATTGTTTTCGATCTTCAATTTCCACCAAGAATCTAGGGAAGAATAGCGTTCTCTCCTGTAGTGACAGCACGCACTATACAATTCTATCAAATAAGGCATTTGTTTTCGCTTTTCGCCACAAAGCGAAAATTTGGTAGCATGCGTGCCTCAGAATATTCGCCTGCAAGCGTACGACTCGAAATGAAAGTATTAAACTAACGTCATTATTTTGTCACAATTCAATTCAAAGCCAATTTATCTATTTATTACAACTGCCATAAAATTTTCTATTTTAATAGTATAAAACCTGAAAATTCTTAAAACAAAAAGGGAATATAGAATTCTAAAGTGCATGCTACAAAGATTCGTAAAAGTAAAATCGTATTCGCATGTTTTCTATGATAGAATTCTAAAGTGCGTGCTGTCACTACTGAGGTGTATATACGAGTATGCTATGCACTATACCCAAATTCGGACATTGTCCGAAAAATTTGTTCAGAACTGATTAACATTTAAGTCAGATTGTTATATTTCCCTGCTTCCCTAATTGTTATAGGTAAAAAAGCTTCAAATAAAAGTTGTAGATTTCTAAATTTGAATCAATTTGGCAATCCAACATGACGTCATAAGCAGATGGCAGATGTGATTTTAACCTCACTTATGAATATTTTTTTTAAATTATTTAATTATATATCTTATTCTTTCACTGCGTTGAATCAGATCCATCTTACAACGATCATTGCCTGTTCTTTCGAATTCTGATCAGTATCCCCACCCCAAGACTAAGTAATCCAGATCAGTGCCATCCTCTCCAACAAAAACTTGGATTAGAAAGATCAGATCATTTCGGATTCAAAAATGAAGGAAGCGGCGGAAGAATATGTCATAGTGATGCACGACGAGACGAGAGTACTCTCGCATCTCGTCTCGTCTCGTTGCATTATGCGAGACGAGAACGAGAGCGAGATTGCAGTTTAAGCAAGAAATCTCGCGAGATTCTCGCGAGAGTCTCGCAATAAAAATATTTGCAACTTTATAGCTTTGATTCATAAATTCAATGAAAAATGCACCGTACGAGGAGTGGAGTCAACGCTAATTCATGTATAGAACACGTAAATGTGAAAATTTTATGAATTCACTATATTTTTTGAGTATCTATAGTCGATTCGATGAGTATCGTTACCAGAGCGAGGGAATGCAAAAATAAAGACAAAATCGGTATTGCATCCAATAGAACTATTTTTCTCTAATATTTCATCCCCTAATTCATCCCAGTTAAAACCACGGTTAATAAAACTATTGTCACCCCTGAAAAGTAAAGGATGTTATATTAAGCGTCGATGGGAAGTCAACAGGGAGAGAAGCGGAGTGATTGGTTGCCGGCGGGTTACCAGTGTAGCGATTTTTTATGACTTAATTTTACTTAAATAGTGGCATATATTTAATGAAAAAGTGTAGGTACTTTTAGTTACAAAAAAATAATATTTTAATGTTTAATTCGTTTGACTGATGACAGACAGAATGTGTTAACAGATGTTCGTATTGAAATAGTTTAGAGATCACAATTTGATGATAAATTGGATATTTTAAAGGTAAATTAAATTATTTACTAACTAGTACATTTTGTGGTGACCGTAAATGAATAAACATTATGTTCGTATTGAAATAATTTGGTGACCAGAATTTAGTGTTTCGTCTCTTTATTATAGTTATACGATTGCAAATATATAGAAGACGGTGCTATTCGTGCGAAATTGTCTCTCGTAGTTAAACAGTTACGTAAATACGTAGTGCGTATGCGCTTATTTTTATAGCGAGACTCTCGCGAGACTCTCGTGCGAGAACGAGATGAGACCCAAAAAAATGTGCGAGAACGAGAGCGAGATTACAGATCCGAAAACGAGACGAACTCGATATTTTATATTTCTCGTCTCGTCTCGCCTCGCGTGCATCACTAATATGTCATTTTATGACAGTCAATCAGGATAAGAGGTTACATATAACTAGGAGAATTTTTGAAAAATCAACTGGCATCGCTGGGGCTCGAACCCGGGACTTTTCACTTCCCGCCCGGTAAGTAGGAGGTCCCGGGTTCGAGCCCCGGCGGTGCCATTTGATTTTTCATAAATTCTAGTTATTCACTACACTGACATTTGTCATGACCATTGTTCCTTGGGTTACATAGGTATAAGGTTCCAAAAAAATAAACAAGAACAAGCAATGGTAAATATATAAAATCTAAGTTCATTTTTCTGACTGATTTTGACAGATATTTGTGTTCTTTCGAGTAAATTAATTTGCGTCCACGTGACCTGATCTGATCTAATCCATATGATGAGTAGGGTCTGATTCATTCATAAAATTAAACCGTAATTTTTTTCCATGGCACCATCATTGACTAAAATATGTATGCAATTTATTTTTGACAGCTGCCCCCTGCTTAATTCATTTGTTACAGATTAATCTATAAGCACAATTAACTTTGAATGCTGATAGCCATAGAATTAAAACAAAAAATGATCAAATGTTAAACGGTTTATCTGTCAATTTATGTTCAAGTTATTAATTATGTTTCTAAATTACTAGATAATTGTTCACTAGAACAGAAATTATAAATAAAACCTGATAAAAATGTACTAACCTATATTGACAGATATATGGTTAAACATTTGTTTCTCTATTTCTTTCAATTCCATGGCTACCGGTGATTTTCGACATTTTCATACCAAATTTCTGCCGTTACAAAGGCTGCACATTATATTTTGTTTTTTGATTCAGATATAGAATTTTATTCTCTACAACTTTTATTTGAAACTTTTTTACCTAAAATAATTAGGGAAGCAGTAAATTACAAAAGTATGATTTTACATGTTAATGTCCTATGTTCGGGTGTTCGATTCACCACCCTGTATACTATTTTTTCAAAACCAAGTGTAAAAAAGGAACATTAGAAAAAATGAAATTTTTAAGAAATAAAAGCTAGTAGCATCTTTGACAATTCAATGATTGAAGAAATGAATAGTCTTTGAGAGTCACAACTTTCTCATCGCTCTTGGCAACAAAAAAATTCAAAGGGTTAAAACAACAGAAGATAGGCGAAACATACTTCTTCGAATTGAAACGAAAAAGTGTCCTACCAGGGTAGCACCGAAAGTTTCTGCAAACTATTGATAGAAAACAAAATTTTCCAGAAATTTATTTTATTGTTTTTCGAAATACTCTCCTTTTAACTCAACACATATATGCATTCGTTAAAACCAATTGTTAAAACAAGAAATCCATTCTTCTTGAGACACTTTAGAGACCATGTTTTCGAAGGCTTCTTCAACTGCTTGTATATCGGAAACCACACATTATTGCCTTTAATTTAGGAAATAAAAAGAAATCATAAGGTTCAAGGTCAGGACTGTATGGTGCGTGCTCCAATAATTCTACCTTTGATTTATTTTAAATAGGCTTTAATTTGCGCAGCAGTATGTTAGAATGCATTGTCCTGATGCAATATTAGTTTACTTCGAGGCCTATTTTCACGCACTTTCTCAAACATCCGTGGCAAACTAATTGTTATGCACCAATAAGAAGTTACTGTTTTTATATCTTCTAATGCAATATTGACAGTAGGACCGGATTTTGAGAAAAAGAAGGCAATCATTTTTGTATCAACACATCGAACTTGTTTTACTTTGACAGGACTGGGGTCTGTTGTAAAGACCCATTGAGCTCATTGTCGTTTTGTTTCAGGTTTAAATGCATACATCCATGATTCATCACCTGTTATAATATCATACACTGCTTTCTTCGTTGTACTTTTTTAATGTTTTAATGCACCATACTACACTGTCTTGCTTTTAACCATCATTTAAATTATGAGGTATCCAACGGTAATAAACGTTCCTGTCTTTTAGATGATCGAGCAATATTTTATTTATAGCGGTCATTCCAATGCCCAAAGTAGCCCGTATAATTATGTATTTGAAACGGTTGTCTTCTTTATTGTACAAATAACAGCTATGTTTTCATCCGTAACTGCAGAAATTGGCCAATCTTCGCGTAAATCGTCATTAAGAAAAATACGATGAAATTTAAATTCATTGTGCTTTATTTCCAAAAGCATCCCGAAGCTTTTCGATGCATTGTTTTGGAGAGAACGAACTTTTAAAATCGTAAAATATCATGGTTAGGAAATTTTCTCTTGTTAACTGCATTTTCAGTACGACGTGCGTACTTTAAAACTGCATGGAAAATTACTGATAACAGATAACGAATAGGGTATTCTCTGAGGACTATCAATATTAAAAATTTATTAAAAACATTAGTGTTGATAGGTAAACAACGGGGAAAAAACAAAAAATCATATAAATTAATTGTTACAAAAGATATAAAGCATTTTTGCTGATGTACTAGATGACCTTCCAATGAGAGGCCAGTTGAAATCCCTACTCCATGTTCGAATGTGATAAGATGCCGCATGAACCACTGATAGCACACCGCTGGTACTGTACAACCATGGGCGTAACTAGAAAATTTTTCTAGGGGGGGCCAGGCCCTTTGATTTCAAAATGCAAAGTAAATAGAAAATCCCATGTTGTCGTAGGTAAGCATTAAAAAATGTGTTTTGAAAATCACTCTTATAGAATATTTCTGAAAATTCTAGAATATTCTATAAATTTTTGGCAATTTTAAATAAGTATGTAAAGGGCGGCTGAGCTCAGTTTAGTTTTAAATAGCGACACAAACAGATAGAACTTTCTGGAACTTTCAGAAAAATTCTAGAACGTTAAAGAACTTTATGGAAAAGGAAATTCTAAAACGTTCTGGAATTTTATGGAAAATTTCAGAACTCTCTCGAAATTCTGAACTTTCTGAAACATTCTAGAACTCTCTTGAACTTTATCAAAAACCTTCTTAAACTTTTATGTACATTTTAGATTATTTTGTAACATGTAAGAAACTTTTCGAACTCTCCCGAATATTTAAATATACCTATAATGTGGATTGTATTAAAATTTTCTACGTGAAAACTCCCAGGCATCGCTGGTTACTTTAACTAGTGATTAAATACAATGAATTTAAGAATAATGTGGTTAGGATGTAAAATACAAAACGCTTATTTTATTGTTTAAAAAATAATTTGTCGAATAATTATTGCTTAATCAGAACTTTTCAAATCGAAAAATGACTAAGGTACTCACTTAAATTCCTGTCGATTAATCAATTTACATCACACCATTCAGAAAATTATATTAATAATTATAATAAAAAATATTTACACTAATATGTATTTTTCCTAGGGGGGGCCATGGCCATTCTGGGGAGGGCCGGGCCCCCCCTGGCCCCCCTCTAGTTACGCCTATGTGTACAACTAGTACGTCACTATCACGTGGCACAACAAAATCAAATTTTAAAAATTAATATTTCGCTTATTAAAAGGAATTTTTAACTCGGGTTTTCACAGGTACTCTTAGATATAACTGTTCTTTAAGAAAAATATATAAAAAAAATATGTGAGAATACCCTATTGTAACAAGAACTGCCATGCTATCTAAGGATGTACTTTTGTTTTGCCATGCATTTATTTTTCTTAGCTACCTTGATTATATTTGTTTGCAAAAAATTTCGGTGCTAAATGCACAAATTAAATTCAGCAAAATTTACCCTTCTATCAATATCTAATCACTTTGAACGCTGTATCTCGCTTCGCACCTATTGGTTACAGAAAAATCTGATGTGGCCAGCACATAACCTCTCGCCAGATATTTTACCTGGTTGTACGCATAAAACGAAAAATATTTTTAAATACAAATACATATATTCATGTCTCACTACAAAATAATTATTTTAATATAAATGATGTACAATACATACATTTTCTTTATATTCAATATCCTGAATTTTTTTTCTACTTTCCTTTTCTTTTTCTTTTATTCGTCATTTTTTCGCAAATTCCTTTTATATTCTTTTTTAGGTATATTCTTCTGCGTTATTGACCTTTTATTTATTTTCATAATCTTCATAATGATGTACAAATATTTTTGACAGTGACATTTATGTGTGAATACAAACATTTGAATTTCTTGCCTTGAAGTAGTTTGATCTAAGAATTTTTACATGAAATTATTTTATATGCATTTCTTTATCTCTAAATCTATAGAAGATATAATAATGAACTTATATTTATCGAATAAAGAATTTAACATTCTTTAATATAAGTATTTACATAAATTTTCGATAAATAATATTTAGATGATTTCTTTTTTTGTAATTACTACTTCCGGTTATCCAATTGTTACCAAAACTGACTCGACTCTTCCCAATGTTGTTATATGGAGGGATCCGTAGTTAAAAATGTCTGAAGTCTTATAGTATTTGAGAAATCGTGGATCCAACATCCACACACACACACACACACACACACACACACACACACACACACACACACACACACACACACACACACACACACACACACACACACACACACACACACACACACACACACACACACACACACACACACACACACACACACACACACACACACACACACACACACACACACACACACACACACACACACACACACACACACACACACACACACACACACACACACACACACACACACACACACACACACACACACACACACACACACACACACACACACACACACACACACACACACACACACACACACACACACACACACACACACACACACACACACACACACACACACACACACACACACACACACACACACACACACACACACACACACACACACACACACACACACACACACACACACACACACACACACACACACACACACACACACACACACACACACACACACACACACACACACACACACACACACACACACACACACACACACACACACACACACACACACACACACACACACACACACACACACACACACACACACACACACACACACACACACACACACACACACACACACACACACACACACACACACACACACACACACACACACACACACACACACACACACACACACACACACACACACACACACACACACACACACACACACACACACACACACACACACACACACACACACACACACACACACACACACACACACACACACACACACACACACACACACACACACACACACACACACACACACACACACACACACACACACACACACACACACACACACACACACACACACACACACACACACACACACACACACACACACACACACACACACACACACACACACACACACACACACACACACACACACACACACACACACACACACACACACACACACACACACACACACACACACACACACACACACACACACACACACACACACACACACACACACACACACACACACACACACACACACACACACACACACACACACACACACACACACACACACACACACACACACACACACACACACACACACACACACACACACACACACACACACACACACACACACACACACACACACACACACACACACACACACACACACACACACACACACACACACACACACACACACACACACACACACACACACACACACACACACACACACACACACACACACACACACACACACACACACACACACACACACACACACACACACACACACACACACACACACACACACACACACACACACACACACACACACACACACACACACACACACACACACACACACACACACACACACACACACACACACACACACACACACACACACACACACACACACACACACACACACACACACACACACACACACACACACACACACACACACACACACACACACACACACACACACACACACACACACACACACACACACACACACACACACACACACACACACACACACACACACACACACACACACACACACACACACACACACACACACACACACACACACACACACACACACACACACACACACACACACACACACACACACACACACACACACACACACACACACACACACACACACACACACACACACACACACACACACACACACACACACACACACACACACACACACACACACACACACACACACACACACACACACACACACACACACACACACACACACACACACACACACACACACACACACACACACACACACACACACACACACACACACACACACACACACACACACACACACACACGGACATCATCGTAAAAATGTTATAATCGGATTCTAGGGACCTTAAAACATGCTTATTCACTAAAATCTGGATATGCGATTTTTAGCATGAATCCAATACCTCTCTTAGCGAGAGGTAAAAAGTTGCAGGGAATTTTATTTTAACTTGAAAAACTCTTGTAAAAACGTTATTATACTTATGAAACAAAAATAGAAATGACAGTATATAATTCATTAACCTCATCAATTTCTATATATAGGTTGTGAGAGTATTTTTAATTTTTTCGTTACATGAAATTTAAATTCGCTTAATAATTAATGAAAAAAATGAAAATGTCACTCACGAAACAATTTACGAATCAAAGGTTACTATAATTACAATTGAATTCAATCAATTTTACTATTTATTTCCGCTTTATTCGAATCAAATTTTGATATGCAAAGATTAGGTCAACAATCATCAAATCAAATCAAATTCCAATTGCATATGGCATAGTATGCAAATGATTGAATAAATAAATAACAATAGAGAATCGTTGTTTAGTATCGTCGAAAACTATAAATTTCCATTCTATCTGTTAACACAATGACCTTTCAAAATTAGAACAATCACTACTGGTCAGTGACACCAGATAACGACATAAACCTCAAATAAACAATTGTCAAAATAACTTCAATTGTTTCCATGTACACATATAGTTATTCACAATTCATAGTAGGCTTGAACAATTTCTAATTAATGTAAATTTCCAAAAATTATGAATATTCAAAATTAGTTGTTTTCGATGGGGTGTTAATAAGTTTTAAGTCTAACATACAAACAAGTATTTTTTCGGTCATATTCAGTTTTATTTTTCAACATAGCCTTCTTTTACGTCAGTACACATTTTTTATCGATACTCCATCTTTAACCCACACAAAAAGTAGCTGGTGCCTTCAGTGCCGACTTAAGACATTTTTCCGCTCGGAGCTAACTTTAAAAACCGCCATTCTCGACAAAGAAAAAATCGTTTTTCCAACATAAAACTGTTTTCAATTATAAAAGGTATATAAAAGTCAAACTAAGAAAATAATTGGATCAAAAGCCATATACTTTTAATAAAATTTTATTAAAATCAAAACGTGAATTACGAGAATAGAGCATGCAACTGAATAGAAAAAGACAGAAGAGGGTATCTTTTTCGTACTTTCGCAAAATAGCAGCGTAAAGAAACAAGGAAATAGTACTAATTCAATTATTTTTCGATGTATTTCTATTGTAATCATTATCAGTTTATAATTGAAGAGCCTGGGGAGAAAAGATTAATGATTTTTTTTTCAGTACGCGAATTCTAAAATTTTAAACCCCATGTAATGTTTTTTCAAATTTAAGAATATTAGAGTAAACAGAAATATATATACCCCAACCCCCCCCTTTCGTTAAACCGGAGGCACAAAAAAGTTACTTTTGTTTATTTTTTTTATTTATATCTAATCGAATTAAGGCGAGCGCACACCAACGCGGGCAAACGGTGCGGGCAGCGGGCAGCGGGCAGTTCCGCGGCGCCATTGACGGAATCGCGGGTATCCGCACACCAGCGCGTTAAAACGCAATCTGCACGCATGCAAGAAATAATTAATTTAAATCAGAATTAGTTTACGAAAATAATGAATTCTTCATCAGAATCTGATGACGAACTTTTTTTATTACTCGCTGCTTCAAAAGAAGATAAAAACAGGTTAGTAAATAACCATTACCTCATGAAAGCTTTTTCCCATTATTTTTATATTCATGATTTTTCAAATCGTACAATATGGGATAATTTTGTACACTATGAATTAATTTTTCGGGTTATGACATAATGAATATCTTAGTTAAACACTCAGAATGCGGCTGCGGGCGCGGGCAAAACGCTGACGGTTGCGTTCAACAAAATGAACGCGGAAATATCGCGCGGGTACCCGCTGTGGTCTGCGCACGTCTGTATAACGCCATAGGTTTTGGTGCCCGCGCCGCGATACTGCCCGCTGTCCGCAACGCTTGCCCGCGTTGGTGTGCGCTCGCCTTTACTATCTTTACCTTCCGTCACCTTTCGGTAAGGAAGGTATTGTCTTTATGGTCAAAAAATTCGATGATGAGATTTTAATCAATAAGCACGTTTTAGGGTTCATAGAATACGATTTTACTATTTTTACGATGATGTCTGTATGTCTGTATGTATGGATGTATGTATGTATGTGTGTGTGACGATTTTTTCGGATCGCATAACTCCGATACCACCTTTCAACAATTATAATTTTTGCGTATTCCTTTTCTTTACGTTCATATGAAGAGCTGATTAGATCTTGGTTATAATTGGTCGACCGGAAGTACCCTAATTTGAAGATTTTAACAGTTTTTCTTAAAAAAATGCTGTTAAATATCACTTTTTCACATTTAATGTTATTATAAATATTTAAGAATATTTTATTCTCTATACGATTTTATTACATTTTATACTTCATAGTCAATGAATATAGAGTTAAAAAATTACAAAGAAATTAAATTTCACAAAGCAGCCAGCTGTGCTATAAACATGGAAACATCTACTACATTAAGAAAATACTGATTGACAAATGTCAGTGCCAAAGTGCAATTTACATAATATGTTTGAGTTATAATTTTACTGGAAATATATAGACTCTTACAAGAAACTGTCTGTATGGAATTTGTACAAAATACATAGAACTGACTGAAGGTAATGTACTGGAAATATGGAATTATTCGCAAAAAAAACTATATGTGTGGAATTTGTACAAAATACATAGAACTGACGGAAGGTAATGTGCTGGCACATCAGATTTTTTTTCAGTTTTAAAATGTCATCCTCCATTTTCATGGTTTTTAAACATGTGAAACCACCCACAATGTGACAAATAAATAAGAAGTAATTACAAACAAATGCCGCGGGATTAGAATTCATTTGTTTCCACTCTGATATCAAGAGAATGTTTTATATTTATATTGTCAGGAGTTCGTTGACATAGTATCAATTTTTGATGGCCTCAAATATGACGATCAATGCGTCAACCGATTCAAGCCAGATTCTAAGAATAAAAACTTTTGTTAAGTTTAATATAAACGCCGAATAATTAAGATAAGGAAATGGAAGATGATGTCTCTATCTCTATAATATAAATTGCAATATGGTAATTGTGATAAATGATGATTTTATTTGCATATACTGAGATCATAAATATATGAGTAGTTGTCAAGGATATTAATATTAACGTAGTTTTAACAAATAATTTTATTATTTTTCAAAAGAATGAAGTTTTTAAATAATATAATCTTAGGCAATATTTTAAGTTCTCCATCATAGTAATAAATTAGAATATGGCTATTTATATTAAGACTATATTTTCAAACTATGTGATAGGGATTAACAAAGTGTAGAAAAAATTATTTGTTTTTAAAATACATATTCAAGTTTTTAATGCTCATAACATCTTTATTCCAAATTCTTTCAAGCCTTTTGATTTCGCCCTTTACAATCGAAAATCCATTTTTAAGTAAATGAATGCAGGAAGTAACAAAACAACGAATGTAAACTAAATTACACTTGTTTCAATTTAGACTGCCGGTGGCAATCAAACAATATATCTACATACAGTTTTTTATTATTTTTTTCTCACTAGAGTATTTTGAACTGATTATTGCTAGGATATGAAATATAAAACAACCGGGGCATTATATGAGGGCATAATAGTTCATAACACCCTCATTATAATCCGATCATCGTTAACACAAAAAATTATTTATACATTATTTATTAATATATTTTCCAAATATAAAATTACAATTTTCAAAACTCTTAAATGGATATAGTTATAAAATTATAAAGAAATTAAATTTCATAATCTAGCTAGCTATGCTAGTAACAGCTACTATATTAAGAAAATTATGATTGAAAGGTGTCAGTGTCAAGTGAAATTGACATATTCGTAGTATATTTGTGTTATAATTTTCCTCGAAATATAAGATCTTTTTGCTCGAAACTTTCTGTATGTAATTTGTATAAAATACATACAACTGTCGAAAGGTAATGTACATACAAGAAATTTAGAATCTTTTGCAAGGAACTTTCTGTATGGATTTTATAGAAAAATTTACAAAAATTCTACCGGCATGCATCTACCGACTGTGTTCGAAAATAAGAGTGGCAAAAAGTTACCGTGTTCGAAAATTGTTCAATATATACCAGATCCATCTACCGGATTCATGGAAAATCGAATTTCAAAATAAGATAGTGATGCACAGCGAAGCGCGCGCGTTAAAAGTGGAAATGTGTTTAAAGTAGGACTGCTCAGTTTGTTAACTACGTCAAATTTCTAACCTGTTTTAAATTTTCAAATTTTTTCATAGGTTATGGATCTACCCTGTTTACCACTTGCGTTCTTAAAATATCGATTCCGGTAGCTATAACCTGATAAAAAGCTGATTACCGGTAACAATTCACCGGTAGAATTTTTGTAAATACCTCATATAACTGACGGAAGGTAATGTGCTGGCCACATCCGATTTATTTGGTTAAATTCGATACCTATAGATACTATAGTTTTTAGAAACTTTCTTTTTGGCTATGAAGTATGTGTTGCAGTTTAAACTAATCAACTGATACATGCATTCCATGAAACCGGTTTCACATTTTTTTGACCACAACCTAAATCTAAACCCTAATAGGGTGTATGTACCACAACTTCAAGTACAATGGTACAAACTTTAAGGGCATATAGTACTGACCAAAATGAGTAAAAAAAAGCTTAATCAACATAGGTCTGATCTTCCACTGTTTTCGAGAAATATGCTATTTTGTATTAGAATCGCAGAAACCTGACAAAAAATATATATGAAACATTTTTCTCAATTTCTAATAGTTACGAAATTATTTGAAAGTTAAAATATTGACCTAGGTCGCCAAAACATTTAGAGTACATTATTTGATTATTATTATTATTATTTTTTTTTTTGAAGAACAAAAACATATCTTAGATAGCTAAACAAAAAGCGTCATTTAATCGAAGTCGTAACTCTTATAGTTTTAGAGATATATCAAAGGTAAACCCAGTAAAAATTAATTTTTCACTGCCCTAGCTAAGCGTGCACTGCGACTTTATGTCGCGCGGCAAATTGTCGTGCGGTATTTTGCCGCGCGACAGAAAAACGCAAGAAGATTTGAACGCGCGCACTGCGGTTTGTTTTTTCTCTTTGTTCCATTGTTGATAATAAAAAAAGGTTGTTGTCAAAATAAATGTAATTCCCTTTTTACTCTATTTTACCTTACCTAACGTTTTAAATATGGATCTAATAGAAAAACCGTGTGTGTTCTATTAACGAAAAATCGTGAAAAGAAACAGAAAAATTAAACGTTTTTGGGTTACAAATAAAAGATTGAATAAAGAGCAGTTTTGCAAAATATTTCATGAATTAAGGGATCATTCTGAGAAGCTTTTTTAGTAATACCACTGGTAAGACACTGCCCTATACGTGTGTATTTGAATTTGGTGACCTTCAATAGGCTCGCTTTACGCGCTAGCATAGGCGTACGTAAGATGTCTGCCTAGGTATCTAAAAGGAAAGATTATTTATTTTGATATCAATCTTAGTATAGTACTATGAAAAATTTTAAAATAGCATTCTTTTAAAAACTTTTCCGGTTTAAATTAAAAGGTAAACATACAGAAAATATCTGAAACCTAATCCAAATTTATATGTCCATTTGATAAAAATAAAAATATAATAATTGTTCTAAATTAATAAAACCCCTTAAGAATTACATATAAATTTTAGTGTAACCATAATATACTGAGGCGGTCCATAGAAATGTAAAGTAAAATAAATATAATATTTTTCTGGGTCAGTCGGTAATCTAAAAAAGCTTTTTAGAATTATTTTATCTTTATTATTATTTGGACAGCCCTTTACACAACAATATATTATACCAACCGGCATTATGTCTAGTAGTCTAGTCTGGTAGTCGTAATATTCTTACGCAGAACCACCCTTCACACAAACGCCGTCACTCCGTTACTGGCAAAACCTGGCGTATCCGAGTACGCCCAATCTCCTTACGTTACCCCTCTCTGGTCCAAGTTCACGCACACATAGCCATGAGCACACGGACGGCAATACATACAACAGTGTCGCTTCTGTTGACGTTAGTCATGTATATATTCTGTGGTAATACCAAATCTTGCGTTTCTCTGTCGTGCGGTATTTATAAAGTCGCAGTGCGCGCTTAGCCTTTACCTTTGAAAATATTAAAGTTTCGGACCTATGTTGATTAAGCCTTTTTTACTCATTTTGGTCACTACTATAAACCCTTATAGTTCGTACCTGAATTTGTGGTACAACCTGTATAAGTATGTAAATATTTTCTTTAATTTGATTAGGTTCATATACCCCATTCTAAGGGCATCAAAATGTACATATCCACAAAAATCTAAATATACAATTTTCAGCACAATACCTCCCTCAATTATAGTAACGGGAGTAATTAAATTACCTTCACACTTTCAATATAGATTGAAAGTTATCAAATTATGTAAACAACAATCAAACCATTTTCTTTTCAATTACCTCCAATGCTCCAATCATATTATTCACTTATACAAACAAACAATTTCCTGCAATTTCCACTTGCTACCTGTTGAAACCTGCAATTGTTCAACGCCTCGTCATTAATTCCTTCGATCGTCACGAGAGTAAGTGATTTATTTATGATTCCCTCCAGCCACGTCCTCTGAGAGTAAAAATCACTCAGCTCAACCTCGGTATTAACTGAATGAAGGAAAACCACTACAGACACTCTACGAGCATTTATGATTGTATATTTGTAGTGACCTCAGACGAAAAAGGCAACTCTCCTAAACGAGTAAGATGATTATAAGTAGATAAAATTTGCATGTTATTTAGTACCGGATCTACATTATATAAGATGTAAATAAAAGATGTAATTGGTATTTATAAAACTGTATGAATTATATTTCTTTTCTTCAAGGTAGAACTTTCAATTGTTACAATTTACAATCAATATATCTGTGGTTATATGACAAAAGCAGAAATGTTTTACCCAACACAGACTCATAATATACTTGTTACTATAGTTATTTGAAATAACAAATGTACATTAGTCACTCCGTGAGAGAATATTATAGAAGTCACGGAGGAATTATTACTGATTTTTTTTAATACAAAAAAAAGAATTTTACAAAATTATTTTATTAATGAAATACTTTAATATTATGAAACTTATTTATTTAAATTAATATTAACATTTATGCTAAAATAGGTTACTTATCTTTACACAAAGACAGCTGTCACGTACAGCTGATGAAACGAAAACTAGAAACGTATTAGTGATTATTTGCTTCGGAATTAAATTCAAAGATGATGCTTGTAGTTCTAAGTGAATACGTCTTAAAGGAAGGTCCTCATTTTCACCTATTTTAATGTATTTTTCTTTCAAATAATTCCCAATGACAGACTATAATTATTACAGGAATAATATAACAAAACTATTACAACCATTCAATGGCTACTTTGTAATTTAAAATGGTACATCATTTAACTAGTCAGTGTCAAATGATGAATGAACATAAAAATAATTTAAGAAGTTTTTAAAAAAATGTTGGATAAAACGTTGTATTACACTCGTATGGAATGTATATTAGGCGCTAAAGTAAATTAGCAACTCGCCCTACATACATTCCACACTCATATAATAAATAACTATTACCTTCCGTCAAACGAAGGTATTGTAACGTTTTTATTTATTTGGGTGAAAATAAAGTTTATTAACTGATAAAGAAATATTAAAAAGATAATTAAAATAACTATTACTATGGTTAAACAAATATTAAATACTAATTTAAAGACTAAGAATATAGGTATGTATAATTTTTTATTTTTCGAACCCGAACCGGTACCGAACCACATAAAAATATTTTTTCTGAACCCGAACCGAACCTGTACACAATTTTATTTTCATTTCTGAACCTGAACCAAAACCTAATCCATTTTTCTGCGGTTTCCGATGCCTGTTCACAGATTTGTGAAATTTTGATGTGACGTCACATAAATACAGCAGTCTGTATTCAATTTTGTTCAAAGCTGCGTTATGATTGGATGTTGATGAGGGCGTGCGCAATGTGGTCGCTTGAACCATGTGTAAAATCATTTTCTAAAGAGACAGCGTTGTTGTTATTCCCTGACAATATTTGAACAGCGGTGATTCGGTGATTGTGTGTTTATATTGAAATTGGAAATAATATAAAGCAAAATAATTAAACTGTGTAGTGTGGTTGTCTGAACAGACAGCGTTTTAATTGACTTGTTTAGAAATGAAGAAGTTTTATACCACACAAAATCGCCTGAATATTATAATAAATACGCCAAGCAAAGTGCGATTTTCAACTGCTAAATGTTATTATATTATAATAATCAGGCAATACAACATCAAAAAATCAGTATTAAAGTTAATTAATATTTACATGCGTTATTCTTTGCATTTCTTTTTTCTCCTTAAAAATTTCCGTCCGAATCCTATTAGAATACTCATTAATCGTAACCAACAAAGTTTTTCAACCAATAATTTTACGTAGTAATAGTATAAATATCGTGATCTATAATTTATAGAAAGTATTTTTCGAATTACCTATACAAATTTGCAAAAATAAAATATGAAATAGATGAGAAGCCCAAGCAAATCCGCCTCGTTCAAGCATTTTCAGATGGACTTCATTCAGCTATATACTCGCGTCGTAACCTTTAAGCTCGCCTTTAAGTCATGTGCCGAAATACACTGCCTTAGATGAGTGTCACGTTTCTCACTTTAATTTCGAACCATGTCCATGATTTTTAAGAAATGGTCTTTCATTCGAAGAAAATTTCTGTAATTTATTTCATCTTATATTCGTAATTCGTTGTGTGCGATAACTAAAACACTGCGATTTTTATTTCTTTTCTCCAGCCATAGACTAGTCCACCAGCGATGTTCTGATTTTTTTATTTTTTGTATAACTGTGTAACCCATTACTCCAACAATTATTGCAACTAACAATTTTTTTATTTGAATTGACGTTATTCATAATGGAATTACAAAACGCAACTACCTACCTCTGCAGAACAACGGCCACAAAATGAAGTTTAGTAGTATGTTTGGCGCCAGTTCTCTTTCATGAGTTATGCAACAGTCCGTAAAAATGCGTAAATTTTTTTACAGTGGGATGCAGTACTTTTCATGGAACGTTTTTATACAAAAAATTATAAATTTTTTTATAAATTTTTGTACAGTGGGATATCGGCTTAAGACTTACAGATTTGTTCAGAAGTGCAGCATAAACATGTCTAATACACAAATTACATCTTTTGCCGTCTTCTTGACCGTATTACTTGCTAATAACAGGGCTGAGGAACTTTCTTTCGTAACTTTCCCGTCCTCGGTGTAGCCAAATCATGCAGATCTATCTTGCAGATCGAACTAAACCGTACAGGTTAGCCATACAAATGACCTTGATCTACAAGTGACGTAATGTCAGAGAAGCCGTACTGAGACTAGCAATGGACATGCATGAGAATCCGAACATGTACGAAAGTACAGGTTAATACTTTTTTAAAATACATAATATGGGGTATTGATTTACAAGAATATACATATAATAGTAAAAAAGTAGAGAGTATTGAAAAGTTTTTCATTGATTTAATAATATCTTCATTATAATTTTTATTGTAGGCAATATATAAAAAAACAATTGAGCTTAAATAAAAACGATATATAAATACTTATTAATAACTATAAAAATAGTGTTCTATTTGAATAGACCTTTTCAGATTAACAGGTATCTCTTTCTGTCGCTGCACGTAATAAGTAAAATGGCGTCAGCCACTGCCAATTGGGCTGTCAAATGAAACGTCAAAAATATTTCGGTCACTAAAACATGTATTCTCGGTGAAAATTTGCATTGGTAGATATTTTAGTTTCAATAAAAGCTTTTGTAATTTCTTTTGAGACTTTTCTCAAATTTTACGTCTAAATACTAAAAAAAAGCACGTAACATCTTAGAAACGCGAAACGCCGTCTTTGCAATAGCAAATTCACAATGGGGTCATACCACATTTTCCATTTTATTTTATTTTTTCAGAAAATACTGTAACGGCTACTTTTTGCTCACCCCTAAAAACTTAAAACTACTTACGAAAATATATATACTTTATGTCACGTAAGTTTCTAGTTTTACAGAAATATTTTATTAAAGTTTATATAAAATTTCAAATGACGTCATAATTTTGCGACCGTAGTACCGAGTAAAAATGGAACTAAATTTGACGTTTATGTAATCACATAAGCAAGAGTAGTCTTCAAAATTTTTGGAGTATTTATTGCCTTATACCATCTTTCCCTTATATCGAGCCATAACGAACAAAAATTTTATTGTTGTTTTTCTTAACGAGTTGTTCTCGCAGGAAGGCACAGAACAATATTGTACAACCATTGTAATATATAAATCAAACATAAATTGTATTTATTTATAATTTTTATTTAGCATATTTCATTATTTACGTATACTTACTGTTTTTTTTTTAAAACAACTTGTTAGTTATAATATAATAAATGTTTCGTTATATAAGGTTATGTTAGAAAAGTGACAGATCTGATTCATATACAGTACATGCACAAGTACGGGTGTGCCTCACTATCGTGTATTTTTTGTACAAAATTATGACATCACAAAATCAGACTCTGAATCCTTATAAAGAAAATCATGAATGAAAAGTATAATAATATTAAATATTTTTTTATGTAGATATAAAATTAGGTAAATTTTTCATTTATGAAAGAAAAATTAACTTTTTTTTCTTTTTGGTATGACCTTATTTAATATCAAGAACTAGTGCAACTTCCAACATAAAATGAAACACAAATTATCAACGACAAAATCATCTTAATCACCACATGAATGACAAAATGATATGAATATTCAAATAATTTAAATACTTGAAAATGGTATACGTTACTGCGGTTACACTACCGTTTCTATTAAATTTTTCATCGTTAATTGGCGATAGCGTATACCCCTCTGTAACACGTACGATAATGAGCTAGCGAATAAAAGTCTCATATAGGCGGTCTACACAAAAGTAGTCAGCGCCGACAGCGGTCAAAAATTATAAAATGGTTACTCATTGAAACATAGCAAGGTTATGTTTTATGTCAGATTAATTTTGCAATTTCTATTTTATAAAATATTTGCTATGAATGCGAATGATTGGACGTCAAATATTATGTGATGCAGTGGGGGATGTAATAATTCTTACAAAATTTCCGATTGAAGTATCAAATTTTATAAATTTCGTAGAAGATTATATGAGGAACAGATGTGTAAGAAAATAACTTTTCAACAGATATCTTCTACTAACATGAAAAACTCTTTTAGGTATACATATTTTCTCATTGTACAAGATACTTATCGTATGAATAAAATTCTAACAATGGTCGTCTGATTGCAATAATGAATTATATAAAAATGTATTTCTTAAGTTAATATTTGAACAAGATATAATACAAGAAGCAGAAAATTGTCTTAAAATTGTATAATACTTGCAATTGTATGAAATAGAAGTTGCTAACATCATACACTGATATTGTGATATGTAGAAATTTTCTTCTTTCTAATCATTCAAGTTTTCCAACTTTTTAATCTCAATTTCCATGTATTGTGCATCATGTGTCACATATATAGCATTTTAAATATTTTCTTTATTCATTTCAATATGCTATGATGTATAATATTCATAGACAATAGCAACAACTCAAAATAAAATTGTAAATTGTATCAGTTTCTCGAAATGTCAAAATTGATTCGGTAATCAAAAATGCCAATGTAGCCGTTAGAGGCGCTGACGCTTAAAATGTGTACATCGCCTATATGCCGTGTGTATCAACTCGGAGAGATAGTGTATATTTATTTATTAATAATTGAAATTATTTATCTTTTAGCAAACTTTAAAAAGTTACAAAGTTTCTCATGTTATAAGGAAGACAAATTATCTGATTTATCTCCTAATGAAAACTTTAATCCTATTGTTCATTAGCTCTACACAATGCGTATTTATATTTTCCTAGATAATATTGAATTAAACTCGCACACGCAGCATTTGCTCATTAAAAAACACTTAAATAATAAGCCTGCTAGTGAAAGTCTTTCTACAACCGAAAGTTTCAAAAACGGTAACCATTACCATTATCCCACCACCAAAAACACACCGCTTAATTATAACGCAAAAAATGTAACAAAGACCGCAAAACGAAAGAATAGAAAGTGAACTTAGACTTAAATTGGCTAACCAATTTAACAAATGACTAATGCTTGTAAATAAATTTTTGTTTCAGGTTAAGAAAACAGAACAAAGTGAGTGAATGAACTAAAACTGAAAACAATCTGAAGCTTAGAGGTAAGTACTCCACAATTATAAAATACGTTAAATGTAAAAAGTTTGTCTATTATTTACGAGTTCATTTTTAATTTTAGAAATTTCTGAGTTGAGAGGTGAATAACCTTTGCTATTGCTATTAGAATTAAAAATATGAGCCTAGACTAATATTAGAATAAACAAAGTTATAAATACACAATGATTTTCAAAAATAATATATTTAGAGAGGATTTTAACCAGGAAATACATTAGAATTAAAGTAGTATATTGTTAAAATATGTTTAAAATCTCACAAAAAAAATTCTGCTCTAATTTCAGTAGGATCCGATTTTCGATATATTTTTTCTAAAATAAATAAAATGGTGAATTTTAGTGTCTGTTTCACTTTACAAATGTTTATGGTTATTGAAATATATTTTTTTAAACATTACATTGAATGACGTCAAAGCTTCCTAGAGAATAAAGTAAGAAATAACCAAGTATTGGGGTCATTTAAGAAGAGTTGTCAATTTTTGCCTTCCGTCACCTTTAGGTAAGGAAGGTGTCTTTGGTCAAAAAATTTGGTGATGAGTTTTTAATCAATAAGCACGTTTTAGAGTCTCTAGAATACGATTTTACTATTTTTACGATGATGTCTGTATGTGTGTGTGTGCGTGAGTGTAGGTATGTGTGTGTGACAAAAGTTAGCTCTGCGATAACTCTAATATTACAATTCCAAAACTTATAATTCTTCCGTATTTCTCTTCGTAACATCTATATGAAGAAATGATTAGATTTTGGTTATAATTGGTCAACCGGTAGTCTCCACATTTGAAGATTTTAACAGTTTTTCTTGAAAAAACAATGATAAATAACATTTTGCACATTTAATGTTATTATAAATATTAAAGAATATTTTATTCTCTATACGATTTAATTACATTTTATACTTCATATTCAATGGATATAGAGTTAAAAATTACAAAAAAATTAAATTTCATAAATTAGCCAGCTATGCTATAACTATGGAAACAGCTATTATATTAAGAAAATTCTGATTGAAAGATGTCAGTGTCAAATGTAATTGACAAAGTATGTTTGTGTTATATTTTTACTAATGGAAATATAGGAACTTTCTGTATGGAATTTGTATAAAACATATACAACTGCCGGTAGGTAACGTACAAGAAATAGAATCTTTTGCAAGGAACTTTCTGTGTGAAATTTATACAAAATACATGGAACTGACTGAAGGTAATATGCTGGCCACATCAGATTTTTTTTATAAAATCGTGAAATCCATTTCATTTAGTAAATATAATAAAACAATTTGAAATATGCGACTTTTTATTCATAAATTTGCTAATAGACTTTCGCGGCTGTAAACACGGACTAAATTTGTGACGTTATAGCTTCATACTTACACAAAGACATTTCTTTCTTTTACACAAGCACATCTACGCTCCACGTGATTTCCGTTTTAGCCGTTGTAAATAAATTGTGACAGAGGTAACAGCAGAGTATACAATAGAGAAGATTATTATTTTTGGGTATTTCTTTATAAGTACTAGTGCAGTAGAAGGTATGTAAATAAAACATTTATTAAAATAAATACCAAACCAAACAATCATAGTTTCAAACTAAACCGGTAGAGCTCGACTGCCATATTCGTGAAGCTGTGACATCAGCGTTGAAATATTTGAAATTAAAGGCACTACAAATCATATCTCTAATTCTAAACACTTGTAAAGTGTAAATCACACACCTACATATTTAATAATAAAAATAAATCAGAAAATGTGAAATGACCCCATTATTATACAAAACAATCATTATTGTACATATCATATGATAAAAATTCAAACATAATAAACTAAAAAGAAAGAAGAAATTATTAGATATCAGTCAAATAATCATTTGTTTTCAGCCTTTACCGGTTTCCACACTTCGTGTGTCTTCTTCAGGATGAGAAACTGAAGAATTTAAATAACATTAATAAATGCAAATAAGAATAAATAAATAACATAATTCACATCATACAATGGTCGATCAAATTTAAAAAAAATAATACATTTAAAAAGTCACGTAGCCGTCCGATGAAATTAATTAGATAAATTCCAACGACTAGTTTTCAACCAATCATGATGCAAAACACTTGAAAATTCAACCAATGGTAACAGTATTATACTGATAAAACCCCGTTACCCCGATAATTCTCCGCTACCAAGTAAATAAACAGTTGTTATTGTTTATAACTGTCAGTGTGACAGTTAATTAATATTTCAAGTTTAAAAATAAAATATTAATAATTAAATTGTTTCATTTTGCTTTGTCTTTGGAATTTATCTCACCAAATACCACACGACCTCTCAGATTTTCTCAGATAAATTTTTATTATGCACTCATTTTTTATGCTTTTAAGCAAAATCACTCAAGCAAACTAGGTAAAACCCCTCCTCCTTCGGAGACGGGATTTACCACGCAGTTTGCTTTCGTGTTTGTTGCAAAAAAAAATCGTGCAAAATAAAAATTTATCGATAAAATCAGGTCTTGTGATATTACTTCTGATAATATTTCAAACAACAACAAAATGGGGCCCGTTCAAGTCTTCGACTTTTTAAAAATTACTCGTCACATATGAATTTTGAATATAAATAAATGAAAACGAAATATAAATTGCTATAAATTTTGTATTTTTATACCCGTAATAATGTAATTAAAGTTTTTAGCGTAAAATGTTTGCCATGTTGTGACGCCAGCGTCATTACAGTCGTCCAGTTACCCTGTGAAAATGTCACTATACAGTGGACCTTGCATATTTTGCTCATAAATTCGCGATTGGCTTTACACATACTCTAACATACACATATTTAATATATCCGAGTAATTTTTTATTAAGATCAAAAGAAAATTTACTTATTAAATAAATTTATATAATAATTTATGCTTTAATTATTGTAATCTCAATACTTCTCATTGTTGTAATCATTTAGTTAATAGGATGTAAATGTTGGATTACTTTTTATTATGAACTATTTGATTATTGTAATCAATATTGTCATTGTTGTATTAATTATAAATAGAAAATAGTTTAAATACTACTTTAATTATTGGTGAGTATAATAACCCTTAAATATTATGTTAAAGAAAGTCTTAAAGTCACATTAATTAAAGCTAATGATTAACTTGATTATGAAAACGAGCAAAAATTATTAATTTTACGTACCTAATTTTTTTTTTATGTACTCGTATAATATGTACTTTGGAAGTTTTTCATAAATTATCATTTAGCACTATTCCTATACCTACTCATGTAAGTAAATCAAACAAATATATATTTTGAAATGATATAATAACTACCTATCTCGTTTATTTATAACCATTAGCTCTAAAGATTTTTGATCACAGTTTGTAATGGATACGTATTTTTATTCTTGTAACATTTATTGTATATTATATTACCATTATTAATGGTAACATATGTCGATGCTCTCTACTTCTAACGGAATGACGCTAACGTCACAAGTTTCGCGCCAAAACTTTAATAATTATTTAAGGCGTTATTAAGCATAATTTCAAGACAACAAAAAATACGGAATTTCTATTTTTAAGTTCTTCGTAACATATAAAAAATTCAAAAAAGTTGGAATTATGTTGTTTATTAATTGTTATCTGTATTTATCAATGTTATTTAAATTCTTCACTTTTACCTCCTGAAGAAGACACATGATGTGTGGAAACCGGTAGAGGCCGAAAATAAATAAATAAATAAATAAATATATCATCATGGCATATTACCCATTGCTGGGTGTGCCAATCTGCTTTGTACGCAGATATCGGTAATGATGATGACATATTTGTACCGTGCGGGCGTTTACCAGGCGTCACCTCACGGGCACTCATTGCTGGCGTGGAGAGAGCACCACAGGGGTAATTTTGTGCCATTTAAAATTCGAAATATTTGGCATCGGTCGGGATCGAACCCGGGTCCCCAGATTCACGACCAGACACTCAGGCACGCGGCCACGAGACCGAAAATAAATTATTATTTGACTGGTATCCAGTAATATCTTCTTTCCAGTCAAGAAGTATTGCAGCCATAAACTACAAAGTAAAAAATTACCATCGTAATCAAGTATGTGTGTATTTAGGTGATGTCAGGGGCGCACACAGGATTTATTTTTGGGGGCGGTCCAATTGTCTTTTTAAAAAAAAATTGGCTGGGGGGGGGTATCCAATTTAGTTTTTTTTTTCAATACATGCGAGTGTTAGAAAATATAAAAGTTGGTATATTACATTTATTTAAATTGGAAGAAATAAAAATTATAGTACAAAACAATAAGCAGGAAATTAAAAATTGTATACACTAAATACTACAATATCAATTTTTTTATTACCTTTTTGTAGTTTGTCTGAGATTCTTTTATTTTGCTTTGTTTTTATTCAAATATTTCATTTATTGCAGTAGTCAATAACCATAATCATATTCATTACATTGGGGTGGCAAGTGTTCTAATCATATAGATATATGTTATTTTTCCATGGTTAAATAACAACGACGGCGAATTTGCCTATTTGTTTTGCAAATGTATAGTTTATTTTTCATATGCCCAGTTTTATGAAAGATGGATAAGTAAATTACTAGTAAAGTAAAATTACTCTTAAAGTAAAATGGTTTATTCCAGAGATTTTCGTTTTATAAAGCAACAATAAAAATACTAGCCAAGTAAATCTAGAGAATAAATTACTCCACCGATTTTCGATGAAGTAAATTTTATTCTGCAGAATAAATTTAACACTTCAACATCAATTAAATTAAATTCATTATAAACTTCATCTCTTGCATTATTTTTACATATTTTTATTTATATCCAATATATTTGCTTTGTCTATTTCTGTGTAATATTTTCCCCGTTCTCTCTTTTTTCCATTTTAGTTGACACCTGGCACTTTATGACACACTTTATTTTCTATATTGACTTTTGGATTTATTTCTTGTTAAGTATTGGTTTTAAGGGATACCGTCTAGTAATGTTTTATCCTGGTTTTATTAATCTCTCTTATGTTCCAGTAGTGGTAAGATTAGTCGGTACCTATAAGAAACCGTAGCCTGAGTGTACTACGGTATTCACACTTTTCATGGAGGCTCTTTTCCTTGTCCCCAGTTAAAATTGTAGTTGCAAATTCATAAAAAAAAATTATTACCACTCTGGCCTATAGGTTCTTATTATAGTAAAAAACAATATTAAATGTATATAATTATAGCAAATATTTATATGTAAAAATCACAAAATAATGCCATGTCTCTGTAGGTAAATCACTCGGATAAAATATTTACTCTGCAAGTAGTTATTTTATACTCTGTAACTTGTTTTATAGAACAGACATTTTTATTTACTCGTCGATTAAATTTACTTTTAAAGTTTATTAGGTGTTTCTACATATATTTGTAAAATTCTAGGGGCGGTCCGGACCTACTGGACCGCCCCCTTGTGTGCGCCCCTGGGTGATGTAGGCATACTATATAACAAGTTCCACACTCTCACCTCACCGTGTGTCCGTGTGCTCACATTGACAATGAAACGGTTTCGCAGGCTGTGCAAACTGGGTGACCCAGTTTTCGATTTCGCATTGGCCCGCTAGTGGAGTGCCACGGTCACGTCACCACTGCCACTGGCTGACCGGACCGACCGTTTCGTAACCGTAATCCAAATGAATGCTGATGCTAGGAAATCATCGAGAATCTGGGTTATTACAAACAGACGGAAATTATAACCAATATGTCACCACTTTGAAATGTGTGACGGATCCAAAATAAAATTAGTGTAATGTTTATACAAACAGACAAAGTGTCTGTGGAAAGATATCTGATTTGGTTTACAAAAATTAACATGTGTAGGTATTTTGTAAGATATGAAAAATAATTTATTAAAAACTTTTATTTAATTTTGCCTTATAAAGTCATCTTTATTTCCTTGGATACGGGCCATTAAAGTTGTTGTTTTATAAACAATTTTATTTCGCTAGCGTTTTAAAGGATTTTATTTCGCTAGCGGTTTTAAAGTGTCAACCAACATTGTTGGAATAAATTCAAATATTCAACGTATACGCGCTGTTCCGTCAAGAAGAAGAAGAATGTTATAATTTTGTGTAACCTATGTCCGATTTGATTCATTTCTTTGTCATATGACTCATATTAAATTTCGTAATATCCTAACCTCTAAAACAGTATCAAAATTATTTATTTCAGTCTATTATAATAAAGGGTTTATATTCATAAACAAATTTAATAAATAATTAATTAATAATTTACAAATATTGAACAATTTAAGAATTTATTTATATAAGTCAATTCTTGTAGTTGCACGGCTTCGTTTATGAAGAAAATGTTACAGTTTTGAACATTTCCACTTTGAAAATTTACAGTTTTAGTAGCACTAACTAATTCGTTGTTTACGACTTCATATATCCACATTTTAAAAAATAATGAGACAAGCTTTCAACATCGAACAATAACTCTAGAGTGACGACGGCTTTAAATTCTTGGAATTTTCGGAAATGTAATTCAAAATAACAGCTTCGGTAACTTCCCTTGAATTTTTTTTTGAAGATATTCGAGTACACTGTATAAACTTTTAGAGAATTTACTGTCGTTCTCTACGTTCCAATTTATTTTATTTTTTTTCCTGTAAACAATTAACCCATGGCAACCACAGATTACTATGGCAACGTATAAAAAAACACACTTAGCGACTAGATACCCGTAAGCGATTAGCGACATTTCAAGCTTCTGTTTTCAGTTATAAAAATCTTACACTCAAATCGGAGAAGTTTATTATGGCAAAATTAAATAAATAGTTGTATTACACGGTTAAAATGAATGTTTAACTCGCGGCATTAAAACGCTCGCGTTCCGCTCGCTTTGTTGAATGTACCGATCATTAAATATTCATTTAATCCGCATGTATAATAAATAACTATTATCGTCTGTTAATATAAAGGAATACAGGGTGTTCCGCGACTCGATCGACAAACTTATACCATATATTTCGGGGGTCATTACAATCAAAAAATGTTATATGACCTATAGGTGATTTCCTCTTGGTTTCGGAGATATAGAAGGGATATGCGTATGCGTCTTAACAATAGTAGTAATCTCCTTGCGTTATTTATATTACGTGTGTTTACCTTTAACCCTACTGTGGTAGTGTGGAGTCTGTGAGACTCCAGAGATTTTAATTGCTCGTTTATTTCGGTAATTAATTTGAATATGTTCTTATTTGTTTCTCTACCTTCGGGGCTGTCCTTAAATTACGTAACGCTTCAAGGGGGGGGGGTCAAGAGTAGCGTTACGCAGCGTTACGAGGGGGTGGGGGAGGGTTAACATGTGCGTTACGTAGCGATAAAATATAAAAAATATTGCTAAACTTGCTTTAATAGTTTTGAAACATTCAAATTTCACGGTGCTAATTCGTATATGCAGGCAGTCGTTTGTTTTCAATAACAGTCAACATAATATGTCGGGCACAGTTCAAATTCGGGCCAGTGGTCTTTCATTCGTGCAATGCAATTTATATTAAAACATGAATTCAAGTAGTGTTGATAAGGAAAAACTTTTCAATAGTTTGTTAAAAGCATATGGAAATGCATATGCTTTTAATTTCTGTACTGTTATTTTTTCATCTTTATGTACATTAATTTAATTAGTTTCTGTTTCAAATTTTAACTGAATATTAAGGAGGCCATATACTTTTATATACAGTAAAAAAATTGGGGTGACAAGCCGTAGGGCAAGAGTAGTACATTATTTTTTATCTTTATGTACATTAATTTAAATAGTTTCAAATTTTAACTGAATATTAAGGAGGCCATATACTTTTATATCCAGTAAAAAAATTGGGGGGGGGGTCAAGTACTGCGTTACGTAATATGTAGGGGGGAGATCATGTTTGCGTTACAGGTGCGTTACAAAGGGGGGAGGGGGTATCAAAAATTTCCTAATTTTGCTTTACGTAATTTAAGGACAGCCCCTTCCTAACTTTATAGTATACTACAGAATATTATGCGCAAGTAGCGGGTGGTTACTTTTGCATACTTATAAATATTTCTTTTTCTGTGCATATATGTACTATATATTCCATATAAAAAATATGAATTTCGATAAAAAGAGAAAAGTTTAAAAGTTTTTTCAACGAAATAGACACAAAAGTGTTCAAATAAGTATGTGTTTAAAACATGCAAATATGATTTATTAACGTTGTGTAAATAAAAATTATTATATGTTAATTTAATTAATTTTATGTAGGTACGTGCATATACTCAAAAGAAATAAAATTAATTTTTTATGTATATTTTGTATGGATTGTGTAGTTTATAAAAATGTGTGAATTTAAGCTTAATACTTTCTAAAATGTAACAAACAACCAAATTTCATATTCAACTTTAATGTATGTTAAATGGTGTAATGTTAATATAAATACTATACTTTTAAAAAAAATCTTTCAAACACTAATATTAAAGGAGAATATATTAATGGAGTCTGTCAGTCTCCGCGGCACCGGTAACATTACATTTTTGGGCGCCATCACTGCAGTGTTAATATAAAACTCCAATATTTATTTTCAAAGTCATCAATTTTAAAATTTAAACTGCGAACTACATGGTTATGATTGGGAGTAAAATGCTTTCGATTGACACGATTTTTCCAAGAGTAATATCGTTGGGATCCTTTTCTTTTCGGAGAAAATTATGACTACGTTTATCTCGACGTATGAAGCCGCTTGAATTTAGTAAATCCCCATTCAATCTTCGAAATAAACGATCGAGATTAATATTTGAATCTCGTATAACTTAAAAACGATAAGCCGTAGAAAGTTGAAATTATGTATTTAGGACTGCAATAACATCTAGTTGTGCACCTCCCTTTTCGGTCATTACGAAATTTCAAGAAGTGATACTTTACTTGAAGTATATAATAGATTTTAATGAAAAATTATATTAAAATATAATCTAAAACTTTTCAAATTTGGTATGTTATCAATGAGAATAATATTATAGACTACGTTTATCTCGACGTTTGAAGCCGCTTGAATTTAGTAAATCCCTTTTCAATCAAATAAACGATCGAGATTAAAATTTGAAGCTGCTTGATAATGTCAAGTCAAGCCTATAAAATAACAGGTTTGGACTTACGAAGCGGCTTGACTTCTGTCGAAATAAACAGTGAAGCTTCAAATAATGTAACTACGCATGCTGCGCACATCCGCAATATGTTGCAGTGTTACTAAATTCATATCAGTTGTTGGTTGTGTGCATTTTACCTTTTATAATCACGACATAAAACTTAGTAAAATTGACGAAAATCGAAATATTTGGAATGATGAAGAAAAGTGTTTTTTTTTAATTTTCTTGAAAGAGAAGACAAGTAGCAACATGACAATTTTTAGATTTTAGGGTTATATATCCAGGATGAAATTTGATCATATACCTCTCCCTGTCTGTCTGCATAATCGAGTATTTAACTATCTTTTTTTAGCCGATACGAATTTAAAGACGATTGAAAATAACTCAATCCTATTTTCAATCCGCTGAGATAAACTAATAGGATTTTTCAACTCATAGATAAACGTAGTCTATGTAATGTTTACGGTAGAATTCTTTAAGTTGTTATTACAATTAGGCGGCATGACAACAAATAGCGAAGAATATATATTTTAGTAAACCTTGTAAGGTCTACAAAACCGAAACTACGCAACTGCACTCATATGCAGCGGGCAAGCTCAATCGACTCGTGTCGGTATGACGTCACACGCTACTTGTCACATATTCGCGGTTGAACTTATCAAGAAGTATTGTCTGTAGCAAAATGAGGTTTTCACTGTTGCTCTTAGAAATTTTTTTTTTTAGTGCAAAGTTGTTTTTTTTGTTACACCCCCTTTTACTTTTAGCCAACAATGCCATAGCAAATCACCAAAAATAATTGCGAACAGTGAATAAAACATGAAAATGACAGTTATTACATTTGTTTTTATTCCTTAAATGTGAATACCATATTTCGGATGGTTTCTTATTTCTGAAATTTTCCTTCGATGTGAAAATGTGTAAATGAAACCAGGGACCCGGAACTGAACCCGAACCTGAAACGTAACCCGTAAAAACCGTAATTTTTTTCGAACCGGAACCTTAACCAAACCTTTATAATTCGAAGGCAATAAACCGTAACCGGAACCGAACCGTTTTATTTTTACCGGTAACCGTTTAAAAAATTGTATACTGCTGAAGCTAATAGGCGTATCTGGAAATTTGTGATTTTGAGAAAACAATGATTTACTATATCATAATGCGCCAACCTATAACTTAATATTATTGTAAATCTTTGGTACCTATCCAAAACCATCCTAACTTATTATTCATAAAAATTGCAGATACGCCCATTAGCTTTAGCAGGGCAGTATAAATGAATTGCTATATTTTTTTATTTACAAAAAAAAGGAAATATGTACCTGCAAATTTATTATTTAAAAGATTACAATAAAAGTTATATTAAAATTGCAAATTAAATTTATGTAAACCGTAACCCAAAATAACCTGAAAAAATAAGGGTTTTCGAACCCATATAATTTTTAAATTTAAAACCTAAACCCAAACCCGAACTGAAATAACTTTCCTGAACCTTTACCGAACCTGTACCACAAATAAATTTCGTTCCGGGACCCTGAATGAAACATAGTTTTCCCAGTTTTAATTCAAAATTGTTGCTCTTTTCTCCTTTTGCATTTTTGGTTTGGTTTTCCAACTCTGAAACCTGTTGGCACACCTTTAACATACAAAAAGTATCAAACATCCTCATTAAAATCTTCAATTTCCCATCGTCAAAATTATTTCTAATTACCAACTTTCTTAAACTTTTCTAATCTCCAAATAATTCGGCAACAATTAAGTGTCATTACTGGCCACATCGTAACCCCAGGGCAGTGTGTGCTCATATGAGCATTCCGTTAGCCGTTAGCCAGTTTGCAGACAGTTAGTCACAGATAGTCAGAAACTCTTCTCTCGTTTGGCGCATTAGAAAGTATTGAAAGTGGCGTGACCCGCGGAGGATATCGGAACTTGTACTTTCGCTTTCATGTATTAGAAATTCGAGAATTGTTAGGATTTCAATAATGTGGTTTTAATACCGTTAATCATATAGTAAGACATAGACACATTGCCAAATATTAAAAATAATTAAATGTTTTGCATAATAATCGAAACGACAAAATTTTCTGCTATGGTAACTACAAACTCCAATAATGCTATTCCTTTTCCATGGTTTCTGTTTCTACGTCTTCATATACGGTACCGTCAAGAAAATTAGAGTAACTCAACTCTGATAATGAGCCGGTTTCACATTTTTAAAAAGTATTTTAAATGTAGGGTAAGGGCGGGTAAGAGTACGCTCATTCTAAGAGTACGCAGTATCAATATCTTGGAATAGAAAATATCATTCAGCTGGTGTAACAGTCAAAACAAGACATATGTATGTGTCCATCTTCAGTACAAAAAATCGTCTTTCTAAGGTAAGACAATTATAAAGTAGACAAGAAACAAAAATTTCGTGTTCTATATTGTTATTTTGGGTTACTTGTACAGTAATGTCGATCAAATTCAGTTTGACATATTCATTATTTTACTTATTGAGAGGTTAGTTTTATCATTTTAGTTTCAGAGTACGCAGAAGCGATTGCAGAGGTATCTAACGTGTTATAGTAAAATTAATATTTAATAAAATATATGTAAAATCCAAGAGTACGCAGAAAATTAAACTAAGAGTACGCATGCGTACTGTTATGCGTACCTTTAGTTTAAATAAAATATTAATTTGTTATCCTGCATTTTAATTTTTTTGCACTATAGATGGGCAATTATAAACGAAAAAACATTCGACAATTAAAATTTACTTCTGAATTAATGCAGGAAAAAATATCGAATTAGTAAAGATGAATTTAAAAGACATATTTCATCATTACTAGATTTACATGAAGCTACTTTAAAATACAAGGATCCGCCAGAAATGGACTGGATACAGTGCAAATTATGCAAACTTTGGTGGCATGAAATTTGCACCACATATTCTGGCCAAAAAATAATTAAATGCGACAAATGTCTACCAGAGTAATATGCGTACTCTTTGGCTTAATAGTTGCGTACTCTTAGATTCATGTATAAATAAATGAATGCACTTAGAATAATTTTAATTTTGTTGCCAAATGTACAAACAATATATATATTTTCATAAATGATAAGTATTTTTTTCAAAATAAATTTTTTACAGGTTAAAAAAGTAAATGTGCGTACTCTTACCCGCCTTTATCCTATAGTACCTATGACTAGCAAATGAAAGTGTCACCAAAAAAATCCCGCCTGGAATTTGTATTTTCTCCGGGAAAATTCCCGGAAATTCCTTCATCCATGATTTTCGGGAAGAAATTTTATTACTTTTTCCCCGGAATTTGTTTGGAAATATCCCGTGAATATAATTTATGCAAATTTCCCGTAAATTTTAAAAGATTTTGGCCTTGATGTTTGGTGCAAGTTGTTATAAATAATTATTAAATATGTAACATTGTTAATTTTTTTGAGTAATTAAAGTTTCCTTCAAAATAAATTGTTATTCTGGTTAATTTTTTTAAAGTAAATATAAGTACATATGAAATTTTATACGATACTTCTAAATTACTCATTTAAGGTTTTATGGATATTGCACCTTTACTTTATATAAGAACTATGAAAATAGTGCATAAATATATTGATACAAGTATATGTATGTATTTTTTTTTACCATAATTTCACTGAAAAATAAAACTAAATAAACCTAGTTATAATTTTTATTCATATTTGTAATTCCCACAGGATATTTTTCTGGAAATTCCTCGGGAAATTTCTCAAAAAAATTTCGGGAAAATTTGTGGGAATTTTCCCGTATTTTTAAATTCCTGGAAATGACCCATAGTCACATCCCAACTTCGGGTCTGACAGATCAGTGATAGGTATTTACATGTAAACAAAGCTTCTTTACATATTTTATGAAAAGAAACGAATGAAATTGTAAATAATATAAATAACTGTATACTTTATTTCAGATAAGAACAGATTTTGTGGCGCTGCTGCACCAGACTCTTTTACACACATAAAACGTATGAATTAGTTTTGTTTCGTGTATGACATATTTGACAGCTCGAAACATCAAAATTTGATAATTTTTAATTATTTAGTAAAAAAATAGTTACCTAAATTTGTTAAATAGATTATAAAGACAAAATGCAGTAAATAATGTACCTGTTTTACATATTGCTATTGTAAACTTGGCTTGCGTTTAGACCAATCAGAAAGCTGGAATCGTAAGCCCTATCTTACTCCTAAGTCCATTCTTATATGAAATACAGTATAGATAAATGTGAAATCAAAATTTAAGATTAGCAATCAAACTGACAGTTCATGTGACAAATGTACAATCTCTGGCAATTCGTTTATTTATATTATGTTATTATTATTTAAATATCATTTATTCATATTTAAGTTCTGATTGTGTATAAAATAGTAGACAAATCTCGGTGAAAATTTTTATTGTCTCGAAGCGCCGAGGTTAGCTATCTTCGCCCTGAACAGTAATAAAACACTTTTCACCTCGGTTAGTAATATATTATTTCTTTTACTCAGTCATACTGTTTAGGGATTGTAAATTTACTGATTTTTTCAATTACCGGTAATTCGGTAAAATATTTAATCGAAACCGGTTTACCGGTAATTTACCGTTTTTTAAATATTGTTGTAGGACACAAGAGTTAATATTAAAAAATCTGATGTGGACACCACACGACTTCCTTGTACGCAAGACCAATATGAAGATGAAGTATAGACCCAATTATAAAATTGTACGTGTTTGATGTAATTTGACATTAACATCCATTGTTTTTTAGTTTTTTGTTATTTTTTGTCCTAATCCATAGCAAGCTTCTTTACAAACACCAAAAAGTATATAAGCTTTAAATTTACATATCTCGCTTATACAAAGGGCTAATTTAATAATACTTATTGATGTGATAGACGCAGAATTTAATTCTATAAAACTCTTATTTGAAATGAAACCATTTTATTCAAGAAAAACTTTCGGTTAGCCTGTTTTAACCAAAATCTGCTATGTTATTCCAATTGATATAAAAGTCTTATATACCAAATTTGAAACATTTTGGATTATATTTTAAAATAGTTTTTCATTAAAATCTATTTTAGGCTTCAAATAAAGTACCATTTCTGGAAATTATGTAATGACCAAAAAGGGAGGTGTACAACTAGATGTTATAGCAGTCCTAAATACAAAATTTCAACTTTCTACGGCTTATCGTTTTTGAGTTATGTGAGATACAGACGTCACGACGAAATTAGTCAAAATGGATTCAGGGATGGTCAAAATGGATATTTCCGTTGAAATCTGATTACAATACTTTCTTTACTTCGTACAAGGAAGTAAAAAGAAACATTTGTATTATAAACTAATCAGCGAGCAATCGACCAACATATGCAGCGCTGACAAAAGCACTTAGACTACCTACGTCCTACGTTGTAAATAATAGCGCATCTATAAATCCCCGTCGCTGTGATCTATTTGGTTTTCTCCACCCCCACCACTCGCCGGTTGCTGCGTAACTAGCATTTAGTACTTGCGTTTCGCAACTTGAAAACGCATAAATGCGTTATTTTGCTATTATGTAATTTATCGAATTACCGGTAAAAATAGCGAATTACCGGTAAGGAAAATATGGGATTTTTGGCTATTTACCGGTTTACAATCCCTAATACTGTTCCATCTTATCAAAAACTATCTAATCCTAATCTTATGCATCTACTATCAAACCCCCTCTCCACAATCTAACAGGTGTTAAATCACCATGTGAGAGTGCGTACCACAAGTGATTTGCATATCTACGACCTCCAGCACTCTAACTCGTAAGCCTACGGCCCGGGTTTCAATGGACGTGGAATGAACACGTCTGTCTTGTCGGGTGCTATCTGACAGGTCGACCAGACGTGTGGACATGCGATACGCGAGGACATGACGAATTCTAAATGCGAGTGAATATGTTTCACTTTCTTTTTGAGAAAAAGTGGAAAAATGGTATTTAGAAATTGTATTGAAGCGAATTTGCAAAAAATTGGAATTTTAATAACCTACATATATTGAGAATTTAGAACATGTTGGAATGGTGACAGGAGTTTTTTATAAATATATAATGAAAAAATTTACTTATATTTTTTAACTCCCTTTGTCCCAAATTATGGTACACATTTTTATAATGACACGATGAAATGTTACGGATATTGATCAATATAAATCACGAGTATTAATCAAAAGAACGCTGGGTATGGTATGACTAGCGAATGAAAGTTGACATTTAGATTATTTAATAGTTGTGGTTTCTTTTGAAAACATTTCCCTATATTTGATTTGAAAGGAAACTGACCCTTATATATTCCGTTACAGGAGATTGTATTCAATACCAGGAGGCATTTAAAATGAACTTAGCAACAGGATTCAGGGAGGTATTTAAAAAATTTAATACCGCAAATTCTAGTTCGTTCGTCTCAGATGTAAGCAACCCTCGAGTCGGAATTACTGTTAGAAGAAATTAAAAATAATCCTATTTCATAGAATTGCCGAACTAAATAGTTTAAAGATCAAAATATTTTGTTATAATCAACATAAACGAAAAATGTTTAAAATTTTTTAAACGCACCTCTGTATTAATATTCAGTTACTCTAGTCGGCCATCTATTTTCAGCCAGACATATTAATGTATTTCTATGCTTTCCTAGTTCAGTATTTAAATGGGTTCATGCAAAAATTTCATACCTGAATATTTCGTATTTCGTACAATGGACCTTTTCAATTTAAAGAGATAGAAGATATGCGCAATGGAGATCTGCACATAGTAAGAACAACTGAGATCTATGACGTTTGTTTCTAAAAAATTTAGGCGTAAAATGTGAGAATATCTCAGATAACTTTAAAAAATCTTATCGAAATAAGTTACAAAAGCTTTTATTGAAGGTAAAATGTCAAACGATGCAAATTTTCACTGACTATTTCACTCATAAATATATAAACCAATCCAAATTCAGGATTCTACCTAGTTACCAAATTTCATTTCGACAAAACAGCGTCAAAAAAGTTTTTTCGCACCGTTTAAGCCAATAAGATGTCGTATTTTTACAAGTAAGTGAGTTTTGATAAGCGAAAATTTTTTGACGTTTTAGAAACATATTGTTTACATACCTGTCAAAGTCTGTAATTTTCAGTGTTATCAGTTTATTAAAAACGAGTCGATTTGGACATGAATTTATTTAAAACGTTGAAATAGCAAACTGAAACCTAATACCTCTAAACACAATAAATATTTACAAGATTTTTGTTAAGAAAAAAATTATATAAATAATTACCTGATTTTTATTTTGGAAATAGTCATCCGAATACCATTCGTGGTTAAATTTTAACCTGGAAAAATTTTCCGATTGCTTTACTCGAGCCTGTTGCCAATTTATTTCGTGACATTGATCAAAAATTACTCGTTTGACAACTCGTAATTTTTTTGTCAATGTCACTCAATAAATTGCTAGGCAACCGGCTCTCGTAACAATCTGAAAATTTTTCCGGCAAAAATTTACCACTTATGATATTATATATGAGAATACATGTATTTTAATGACTGCAATATTTTTAACGTTTTGCTTGACAGCCCAACTGGCATTTGTTCGCGCCATTTTCTTACTATTTGCAGCGGTAGAAAGAGATAGCCGTTAAATTGAAAAGGTCCATTCTATAGGCGATGTGTACATTTTGAGCGTCAGCGCCTCTAACGGCTACATTGGCACTTTTGATTACTGAATCAATTGTGACATTTCGAGAAAGTGGTACAATTTACAATTTTATTGAAATGAATAAAGAAAATATTAAAAATGCTATATATGTGATGTGACAATCAAAAAAGTTAAAATACCAGCGAAGGTACTGTGGCAGAAAATATAATTTTTATCATAATATGTGTGATTTCTGTAAACTATTTTATCATATTTAAATTTATAATACTAGCTAAATGTTACAAGATGCACAATAGATGAAAATTGAGATTAAAAAGTTGGAAATCTTGAATGATTGGAAAGAAGAAAATTTCTACATATCACGTTATCAGTGTATGATGTTAGCATCTTTCTTTTATATTCGCAATAAATAAAGAAGATTCTTCATTGGAAATATACCAGGCTCTAAGTGGAATCAGTTGCACTAGCTCGGAAAAGAAAATACATGAAAAATACGAACCATGTGAAATTCTACCTTTAACATTAACATTACATGTACAAAATCTATAATAAATAGACGAATTATGTCAAAAATAGACTTCTATTTCATACAACTGCAAGTATTATCCAATTTTAATACAATATTCTGCTTCTTTTATTATATTTTGTTCAAATATTATCTTAAGAAACACATTTTTATATAATTCAGTATGATAAAATGGTTTACAGAAATCACACATACTATGAGAAAATAGTTATTTATGTATTAAGGGCATAATCAAAAGATTGTAGCACGGGGGAATGTTTAAAAGTCGACGCGCAGCGGAGAGCTTTAATTTTCCCGAGTGCTACAATCTTGATTATGCCCGTGGTACATACAACGTTTTATTTTATTTTGGTTCTCGAAATTCAAGGATTCAATGGGTATATATTCGGTATCGTTGTGCTGGCGTTGTGAATTTTAAGTATGCTGTGGTTTCTCGCTATATTGTTTGTTTATAACAAATTTTAATTTACTGTCAAATGAAAATGGAAGATATCGATTACTCAAAAGAAATATGGAATGTAATTGACGTTGCCCAGAGCAAGTATAGATTCCACAGAAGAGAAAAGACGTATACGAGAAAGGATACGAATAGTTTTACGAGCAGCGGTGTTCAAAATATGTGATTTATCGAATTCGCAACTTTATAAGCTCTCGAGCGATAAATGCCAAATTGCGCCCGTTTTTTAGAGCGGATAAACAAGTTTATGATTCCAAAATAAAATAAATTATATTTTCTGCCACAGTATCTTCACTGGTATTTTGACTTTTTTGATTGTCACATCACATATATAGCATTTTAATATTTTCTTTATTCATTTCAATATACTATGATGTATAATATTCATACACAATAGCAACAACTCAAAATAAAATTGCAAATTGTATCACTTGCTCGAAATGTCAAAATTGATTCGGTAATCAAAAATGCCAATGTAGGCGTTAGAGGCGCTGAAGCTTAAATGTGCACATCGCCTATACCTATATATATACATGTACCATTTTATTTTTTTGTTGTACGTAGTGATACAAATTAATTTAATCTTTTTCATCTTGCACGTCTTTGTTATTGTGAGTGAATCTAGTGAACTTCTTTCTTGCTTGAGTGAGAGCAACTGTTTTTTGTTTGAGGGGAAAGGGGGCAATGGTCCGATGTGCGATTGTTTGGGGGCCGCGCGGATCTGGGTCACAGCCACCAGGCCAAGGAAAGTGCCAAACTTTCATTCTAGCACAAACATGTGCGGTTCGCCACTCATTCTTTCTGAACATCAGAGATTTATAGCAGGAATATGAGAACATTATGACATGTGAGTCACACATGATACGGAAAATTTTATACAAATTTTAATATGATTTTTAAGATGATGAAGTCTAAAAATATGGGTATTCACCTGATTATGAAAAAAAAAACAAAAAAGAAAATTTTAAAATAAATGTATTTTCTATTTCGGTGTCATTATGAGTCTGAATATAAACGCAATGGAAACACGTCGTTAAGAAGATCTATAAACGCACTCCGGCGCTTTTCGTTTTCCAGAGGTGATATGACTCCTTTCAAAACTGACAGATGAATGGTATATAACCTCAAATTACTGTCAGTCAACAATGAATTTTCATCTGACAAGTCAAAAAATTTAGGGGGAAGCGGTTTCAACATAACTGATAAAAAATCTGATGTGGCCAGCACATTACCTTCCGTCAGTTCCATATATTTTGTACAAATTCCATACAGAAAGTTTCATGTACCTAAGAGATTCTATATTTCCAGTAAAATTATAACACAAACATGTCAATTGCACTTGACACAGACATCTGTCAATTAGCATTTTCTTAATATAGTAGCGGTTTCCATGGTTTTAGCATAGCTAGCTGCTTTATGAATTTTAATTTCTTTATAAGTTTTTACTCTATATCCATTGAATATGAAATATAAAATTTGTCAAATCGTGTAGAGAATAAAATATTCTTTAATATTTATAATAACATTAAATATAGAAAAATTATATTTAACAGTGTTCTTTCAACAAAAACTGTTAAAATCTTAAAATGAGGGTACTTCCGGTTGACCAATTATAACCAAAATCTAATCATTTCTTCACATGGATGTAAAGAAACGGAATACGAAAGAATTATAATTTTTTGAATTGTAGTATTTGAGTTATCGAATCCGAAAAAATCGTCACACACACACACACACACACACACACACACACACACACACACATTCGCATTTTTTTAAATTTTATTATAAGGCGTTTACGAAAATTCTATCGATAAATTGTTACCGGTATATATTGATAAACAGCTGTTTACCACGTTACAGCTACCGAAATCGGTATTTTAAGAACGCAAGTGGTAAAGCAGAGTAGATTTATAACCTATGAAAAACATTTGAAAGTTTGAAACAGATTTGAAATTTGACGTAGTTAAACTGAGCACAATCCTACTTCCAGTTCCAACATTGAACACATTTTCACTTTTAACGCGCGCGCTTCTGTTGGCGTCATTACCTTTTTTGAGGTTAGATTCTTCATTTACCGGCTGAATTACTCGATCCACAAATCATGAATCCGATATGGTACAATTTTCAAACACTTTTAACGTTAATAATGTAACAATTTTTACCTAAAATTATTTACTATTTTCAAGACACAGTATAACATTTTCTTAAATAAAATTACCGCCTGAAAGAACTAGTCAATGTCCTTACCCATACCGAACTCTTTGCATAACTCTTTTTCAAAATTAGTTCCAAATTTAAATAATTTTCCACTAAAGTTATGGTTTAGCTTTCAGGCGAAATTTTCCTAATTTTATTTCTCATTTCATTTAATTTTTTAGGCGGCGGTCTCACTGGTAAAATTGTGTCGTATAGTGTAGTATCGAATCATGTCGTATCATTTAAAAACTGAAGGTCTGGTCTCACTGGTCGAGTTGCATATTATATCATTTGGTTTCGAGTATATCGAAATATATTAATTTAAATTAATTTCACTCGTGCTCCGCTCTTTCTCAATAACCTTTGTTGTTTCTATTTTCACGACTACTTCTGTTTGTCAGTGTCAAATCAAATGAAATTTGAATGACCAACTAAATTAAGAGGTTATGTACATTTACGCATGCGTCAAGGCATCGAGTGGAATCGAGCATCGAGTAAAAATCGAACCAACCAAGTCGACGGCACTCGATAGAAAACGATGGCCAATGTGACACACGGTATTAGAATACACGTGTTTGAAATAAACACGACAGTAAACGATTGATTGTACTTGGTCAGTGAGACCGCCGACTTATTCATATAGAAGATGTTGGAAATATGAACATTAAATTATTTCTATAATTTATTACATAGGAATAGGTTTATTTTTTTAAAACTTATCAAACACTAATGATAATATTCATATTCCCACCATAGTAAAATGTGACATTTCTAATTGTTGTTTTGTATTTTTTATCCGTTTACGTCATAAATGTCCAGTGATAAAAAATAACTAAACCAAACAAGTTGATTCATATTATATTTATTTATAGACTAACCTTTGCCCATATAAAGAAAGTAAGGCCATTTCTCAAATTTCCTCAAAAATGCGTAGTAATTCTTGCTTAACTGACCTCGGATCTTTTGTATTTTCATAAAACAGATCTAATTTATTACATATATGTAATACTCAACAACATATCATCATCTCATCATTGTGCGACATAATAATTAATAAACGTCATCATTAGTATATTTTCTAGACCGAAATTTGTAGTCCAGTAAATGAAGGATTTTACCCTACAAAAGGTCGGGTAGTTCTGAATTTTTGATATGTTGTATAGGATGGTGGTTATTGAAAAATCCAAATTTCCACAAATCCTCTTCCTCCGGAGCGGTTTTTTCAGTTTTTCGCCTATAACTTCTATGTGGTGAATTTTAGCAAAAAAAAAGTTATTTGCCGCCATGTAGAGGATGAAATTTTCTAAAAATTTGATACAAAAGGTTTTTTTCCACGATTCGTAGCAACGGAGCTATGAAGCTCCCAAAAAAGGCAACAATTGCGCACTTGAGTTATTTTCAATCGTCTTTAAATTCGTATTGACTAAAAAAAGATAGTTAAATACTAGATTATGCAGACAGACAGACAGGGAGAGATATATGATCTAATTTCATCCTGGATATATATATATAACCCCAAAATCTAAAAATTGTTATGTTGTTATTTGTTTTCTCTCTCAAAAACATTAAAAAGACATTTATTTCTTCATCACTCCAAATATTTCGCTTTTCGACAATTTCACTAAATTTTATGTCGCGACTTAAATGAGGTAAAATGCAAACAACCAACAACTGATATGAATTTAGTAACACTGCAACATATTGCGGATGTGCGCAGCATGCGTAGTTACATTATTTGAAGCTTCACTGTTTATTTCGACAGAAGTCAAGCCGCTTCGTAAGTCCAAACCTGTTATTTTATAGGCTTGACTTGACATTTTCAAGCGGCTTCAAATATTAATCTCAATCGTTTATAGGCGGTGTGCACAAAAGTAGTCAGCGCCGCGACAGCGGACAAAATTGACAAAAATGGTTACTCATTGAAACATAGCAAGGTTATGTTTTATGTCAGAATAATTTTGCAAAATCTATTTTACAAAATATTTGCAATGAATGCGAATGATAGGACGTCAAATATTATGTGATGCAGTGGGGGATGTAATAATTCTCACAAAATTACCGATTGAAGTATCAAATTTTATAAATTTCCTAGAAGAATATATGAGGAACAGATATATAAGAGAATAACTTTTCAAAAGATATCTTCTTTTAACATGAAAAATTCTTTTAGGTATACATATTTTCTCATTGTAAAAGATTCTTATCATATGAATAAAATTCCAACAATGGTCGTCTGATTGCAATAATGAATTATAAAAAATGTGTTTTTTAAGTTAATATTTCAACAAGATATAATACAAGAAGCAGAAAATTGTCTTAAAATACAAGCAGTTGTATGAAATAGTGTGACAAGGCGAGGGTAAGCACAATAACAGATAAATAACTTTTTATAAACTCTTCTAAATTATAGTTTCAATATTCATATTTTAACTCTGTTTATCTGTTTAAGTTATAAATGTCAAAATTCAGTTTAGAAATTCTTATCATATTATGATAGTCACGACATTTATTTGTTGATCTTAAGTCTGGAAATTATTATATATACGAGCGTGACTTTAGAATGACCTCGCCTATGCACCCCGAACCCCTAAAGATAATCCTGTCCTGGAGATAGCGTTTTTGTTTTAAGGCAGTCGGCATTAGTTAGCCATGGGATAAACATGGGAGAGTCGGTTTCAGTTAGCCATGGGATAAACATGGGAGAGTCGAAATTAGATCGTCGCGTCGTCAAGACGTTGGTTGTTGTCGCAATGTAGTGTTTTAGTTTAGGGGCGCGAGTGCAGAACGCCCGCCCGCAAGGTTACAAAATGTAACAGTTTTGTTAGTTATATTTAATCAATAATAATGTAACCGTGTAAATAAAGTATTAGTTTTTAAAACAAGTATTTGTTCATGTCCGTAGTGTTCATCAGTGTAAAGTGTAAAGTGTAAAAAGCCTCAAGTGAAGAGTCTGTGTGTTCTTCCTTCTAACAAGTCGTGGACGCCAGCCATCCGAGGCGTTCACCAGTCATCAAAGTAGTAGTCATCAGCTTCAGTTCCACCCCCTCGTGTTACAGTGAAGCAGTCGGTAGGATTGCCATCAGCAAACTCAGAGACCCCCCCTCGTGTTACAGTGGCGCAGTCGGTAGGATAATGAGAGTAATGATTTACTCTTATTCAACCGAAAAGATCTTACGTTATTAGTTTTAGAATTATTAGTTTGTGACCGAGGAGAGGGTACTTGGTGTACAGTATGTACACATTTGCGACCACGACGCCAGCGATGATACAGCAACCCAAGCCGTATCAGCCGTCACCAGATATGCTTGACGTATTGCTTGCAATGAATACGTTCTCTGGTGATGGCAGTGTGGGAGAATATATCCAGAACATGGCAGCAGCCAGCAGACGATACGGCTGGGATGAAGTTTTTCTCGGCAGCGCAATAGTGTTTAGGCTCAGTGGTAAGGCAAGGGAATTGTATTTTGCAATTCCATTGTATAAGCGGCCTACCACTGGCACAGATATGGTGCGTTGGTTAGAAATAACATATGCAGGACGCACCATATTACCGCCATCATTTTTTCCGGCTTGTACGCCAAGTTTTTATGGTCCAGCATGGACGCACCAGGTCTACGCACCGCAGGCGCCGTTAGATTCGTTGTCTCCAGGGCATTCGTCGGTGGCATACGGCCACGTTTCTTTTGCCATGCAGGGAGTGCACGAGTTGCCAGTAGGGAGGATCAGTTTGGAAGAAATTGAGTCCTTACTGGCAATAGAGGATCGTTTTGCGGTGGTAGACATACCACGACCAGAGAGTTTGACAATAGCCGTCACAGCGAGTAACAAGGGCGTACAGGACGGAAATATGGATAAAGAGAATTGCCTGCCGGAGGAAACAGCGAATTGTGAGACTGAGGAAGTAAGCGAAGTAGCTGATGAACAGGACATGGACATAGTATATGACGACAACCGCAGCGAAATGGATCTGCAAATGGCCAAAGAAGAGGACATCGTGAATGGCGATTTGGGCTTGGACGTCGGAGAGGACAACTTGGCATGCCCACCTATGCAAGAGTTACGCCGCGAGCACGCCACTGGTGATATCGTCTTCAGGATCGACGTTATCGCTTGCAGCAGTGTTCCCAAATTTTTTGTAGTGCCATCCCTTAGACCACTTAGGTGTGAAAAACCGCCCCCAGTGCAGTGACCTTTGTGTTGTTTTCTTTTTTTATGACTATTATATGACGATTTTTGTTAGTGTTTAGTTTTTTTTGGCTAGTTAAGTTGCATGTTAGATTAGAAATTTTTATTAGATAGGAAAATAAAATACCCTTTTCCTTTAGCATCGAATTTGTAATTTGTTAAAACGTTTTACGTTTTTATTGTGCTTGCATTATGGTTATAATGTTTTATGTGGGTAAGCTTTATGCTTTTTGTCTTGCGATTTTTTGCATTCTATGTTTTATGCTTTGTGTCATATTTGTAATATGTTTGATGCTTTATGTTGTTAAGCTTTTTGCTTTTGTAATGTCGTAAGTTTGATACCTTTTGTGTGTTACGTATTATGTTGTGCTTGTACATTTGTACCTGTTTTGCAATTTTTGTATTCTATGTTTTATGTTTTGTGTCTCATATTTGTAATATGTTTGATGTTTTATTTGTTTTATGTATGTGTTTTATGTTCTGTGGTTGCAGAATTTGGAAACTATCTTCAGTTCAGGATTTAAGAATAAATATATCGATTTTGCGATATATTTATGTCTTAAGGGGAGGATAATGTGACAAGGCGAGGGTAAGCACAATAACAGATAAATAACTTTTTATAAACTCTTCTAAATTATAGTTTCAATATTCATATTTTAACTCTGTTTATCTGTTTAAGTTATAAATGTCAAAATTCAGTTTAGAAATTCTTATCATATTATGATAGTCACGACATTTATTTGTTGATCTTAAGTCTGGAAATTATTATATATACGAGCGTGACTTTAGAATGACCTCGCCTATGCACCCCGAACCCCTAAAGATAATCCTGTCCTGGAGATAGCGTTTTTGTTTTAAGGCAGTCGGCATTAGTTAGCCATGGGATAAACATGGGAGAGTCGGTTTCAGTTAGCCATGGGATAAACATGGGAGAGTCGAAATTAGATCGTCGCGTCGTCAAGACGTTGGTTGTTGTCGCAATGTAGTGTTTTAGTTTAGGGGCGCGAGTGCAGAACGCCCGCCCGCAAGGTTACAAAATGTAACAGTTTTGTTAGTTATATTTAATCAATAATAATGTAACCGTGTAAATAAAGTATTAGTTTTTAAAACAAGTATTTGTTCATGTCCGTAGTGTTCATCAGTGTAAAGTGTAAAGTGTAAAAAGCCTCAAGTGAAGAGTCTGTGTGTTCTTCCTTCTAACAAGTCGTGGACGCCAGCCATCCGAGGCGTTCACCAGTCATCAAAGTAGTAGTCATCAGCTTCAGTTCCACCCCCTCGTGTTACAGTGAAGCAGTCGGTAGGATTGCCATCAGCAAACTCAGAGACCCCCCCTCGTGTTACAATAGAAGTCTATTTTTGACATTCGTCTATTTATTATAGATTTTGTACATGTAATGTTAATGTTAAAGATAGAGATTCACATGGTTCGTATTTTTCGTGTATTTTCTTTTCCGAGCTTGTGCAACTGATTCTACTTAGAGCCTGGTATGTTTTCAATGAAGAATCTTCTTCATTTATTGCGAATATAAAAGAAAGATGCTAACATCATACACTGATATCGTGATATGTAGAAGTTTTCTTCATTCCAATCATTCAAGTTTTCCAACTTTTTAATCTCAATTTCCATGTATTGTGCATCTTGTAACATTCAACTAATATTATAAATTTTAATATAAATTTAAATATGATAAAATGGTTTACAGAAATCACACATACTACGAGAAAAATTATATTTTTTGCCAGAGTACCTTCGCTGGTATTTTGACTTTTTTGATTGTCACATCACATATATAGCATTTTAAATATTTTCTTTATTCATTTCAATATACTATGATGTATAATATTCATGCACAATAGCAACAACTCAAAATAAAACTGTAAATTGTATCACTTTCTCGAAATGTCAAAATTGATTCGGTAACCAAAAATGTCAATGTAGCCGTTAGAGGCGCTGACGCTCAAAATGTGCACATCGCCTATTTCGAAGATTGAAAAAGGATTTACTAAAGTCAAGCGGCTTGAAACGTCGAGATAAACGTAGTCATTGATTTGACAACTAAAAATCCCTCTTTTTGTTATATGCCAACATACTTGATTGATTAAAAAATTTAACCAATGGTTAAAAATTAACTACTGAGTTACAGAATAGGCGCCTATGTGGGAAAGGCGTGATTTTGAAATTTGTGATGGACATCCTATTTGTTTCGATTCCAATGAAACCAATTTGATACCAAATTTATTATCAAATTTGGTAAGAAATTTGATAATAATTTATGATCGTGTCAAATAGGCTTTACTTCATATATTTCCATTATTATTGTTATTGATTGTTATTGTTTTGTTGAGTATATGAAAACTTCACATAAAGACTGCTTAATTGTACATAATACTTTCATTTATTATACACTCAACGTAATAATTATTTTTTGTTTGAATACAGTGAACAATTAAAAGATCATAAATTATACTGCATTGTGTATAATGCGTATGTTATGGCGGTATTATTAAAGTACTATTTCCTATTTTTTATATTTCACAAAAGACCGCTTTCACTCTCATATGAAAATGGTTTCTTCTCATACAATAATTTGATTAATTCCTTTTCAATTATTCTCAAAATCAGTCATCATTTTTTTCCTTAATAATTACTTTTCTTAATGACTTTTTATTTCCTTAATTGGTTAGTGGCAATCATTATACAATTAGTATATTCTGTATCAAGAACGAAAAGTGCCTTTTTACTAAAAGAGGTTTGTAATATTTGGGACTTTTGAGAATTAAAAGTTTGTGACAAAATCGACTGTCATTTTTCACAATTTAATGAATTTTTTCACGATCGGGTTATTTTTTATATTTACCGATAGTGTTTCCAAGACAGTAGGTCTTATTTACAACTTACTGAACGGTAAGTGATGTGACTCACGTCGGTAAGTGATCTGCTTCACTTAACGTTCAGGAGGCGAGACGGAATGTTATGTATATCAACAGCCGCAGATGTCATTTTGAAATCCGAGCCCGTAGAGCGAGGATTTTAAGACATCTAAGGCTTGTTATGATTCATAACAACCGTGGTTTGTTCAATAGTATATCGGTTTCAAAAAATTAAGACATTATTGATATTGATAAATAACATTTTTTGAAATTCTCTCATTAATGCTACTTTCAGATTGCTATGGTTAACAGAACATTTATTTTGACATTATGTCAATATGACAAATATTCAAATTATGTGCTTTGTTCCACATGTTTATTATTTTAGAATAAAGTAGACCGTATTTAGAACGATAGGCTAACGATATCTGTATGTATTAATGAAGAGCATTATATTTTCATTTTATTTTATCTTCATTTTGTAGACCGTTGTTGACAAGTCAGTATGGTAATAATATTACCATAGAGATACAGTTATTACTTAGTTACCAGCCTAATTTTGTACATGTAAACAATGGAATAATATCCTGAAACCGGTAAATAAATAAAAGCAAAAATCAAAGCTTACTTCAAAAACGCAAATAAATTTTTTTAATATGTCAAAATAATTTTCAAATCTTATTTTTCTTTTAAATTTTGTGCGTCTATCGTGCAAAAAATAGTATAAGCATCACGAACATTAAGGAATTACCAATCTCAGACAAAATTGTCTTCGATCGGTAAATTGTCCTTACCGTTCTTAATACATAATATATACTATTAGGAGTTAGTGGTCTGAGATTCACACATTGACAGACTTTTATTATAAACAAAGTTGAATTTTCTTAAATTTCATTTCGAGAATTTTAGGTTAATCGGTAGGGCGTTTAAAAGATGCTATTGTGGAAATAAATTGTAGCAAGCTGGAATAAATTGTATTTTCTTTATTGGGAGCTCCAAAAATACATACTAATTTTGCACCCTCTAGCGACTCCGGATTTTACCATTGCAAAAGAAATTTGTAGACTGTTGAATCGTTACAAATGACAGCAATAATGTTGCAACGTGGAACGCCCGCCGTCGCCGCCGCTGTAAGCGAGTGTATATTTATAGCGCTGACGTAATCGCTCTAGTAGCCGGGCGACGTAAGCAAACAGGTCGCGACGTGTTTAATTACTTCCTGTCGCCTGAACCTTTTGTGTCCAATGTTATTATGCGGTCGAACATTCTAGGGCTTTTCTAGAAGATAAAGGCAACTGTATAAAAGGGACCTAGCTATGCTCGGGAGTTAGTTAGTTACATGGAGTGTTAGAGAGTAAAGTGTTAGTGAGAAGCACAGCAGTATCGTAGTGAGCGTATGCAGTTGGTGTCGAGTAGGTACTCGGGAAGTTACTGGTATATTCGGATAGCTGTGGATGTGAATACACGGTAGTGTTTACGATTATTGGGAAGTTATATAGTGTCAAGGACAGTAACGGCGAGTCGGGAAGTTACTGGTATACCGGGATAGCTATTAAAGAGAATACTCGGTAGTGTTGAAGAGTATTGGGAAGTTAGGTATACGAGGACAGTAACGGCAAGTGGAAGCGAATACTCGGCAGTGGTGTTGAAAGACAGAGAGTTACATAAATAGACAGATAGTGTTGTGAAAGAGGTGACTTCTGTCCGAGCAATTGAATATACAGACGTTGTTGGGTCAGTTGAGTATATAGACGCTGTGGAGATCGGTAGGCGGACAGTTGAACGTTATAAGCATATAGTGATATAAATATAGTGTTATAAATATCGCGTAAACAGTCTACAAGAGTCTGCAACAGACCGGCAGTCTAAGATTGGAACGCATAGTGAAATAAATAATTTGTAATATCGTGGAAATAAATAGTAGTGTTAATTGGCTAAATAAATAGTGTTAGTGTTATCTAGTTAATTATATTTTTAGTCTTAATCAGTTTTTAATAATTGTTTAATATTAGTAATAGTAACTTTCATTATAGTTTAATAAACACTTAATTTTAATTAATAATAATGGTCTAATATTTACACTTCACCCAAATAAATAAAAACGTTACAATGTGTTGACATTTTGTTGAAAAATGCTTTCAATAATAATTGTAGTTTAGTTCAGGATCCTCCTTGTACATTCATTTCTAAAGAACCTCAAGAAATAGTTGATGTCGGTGCGGTAGTTTAAAACTTGTTACCCCCAAATCCAGAAAATTTTATAATAAAACAATAAATGATCATTACTAATCAAAATAATAAAGTCATTACGTCTCTAGAAGCAAAACTGTGTACTTACATCTCTTTCTTTTGATATCATATACTCGTAATAATTGACTTTTACTCTGTTATGGAAAAAAATGATTTTTAAAGTAAAATCAAATTCAAGTTTGTATCGAAAATTTACCGATATAAAATTTATATTTAAGAGTTATTTGAAAATGAGAATTTCAACGCAGTACGTCCCTGAGTTTTAAATAATTCGTTCTGGTTACACCATACAAGCACTTAGAACAAAATAAAAACTAAATAAATAAAAGCACAACGAAACAAAAACGAAACAAGTAAAACAAAACAGAATTGGCGGCAAGGATCACAAGAGAAACCGTTAGCTGAATACATCAACGCGAAGGCAAACGCAATGGTTAATGGATCGAATCCTTAAAAATGGAAAGAAATATAGACATAGCCAATGGTTGTCTATTATAGAAAATTAGAACCATTTCAATTATTAAATTTACTGTGGAGTATGCTAAACTATAAGGAAGATAATTAAATTAATAGTTCCTATTGATGCTATTATAATTTTTTACCGGTTTCCGGATATTAAGCCATGTAAAAAAGTAGGCTGGTAACTAGATAATAACTTAATCTGTGTGATAATATATTATTACCATACTGACATGTCAACATCAGTCTACAAAATGAAAATAAAATGAAATGAAAATATAATACATACAGATAATGCCCACAGGGGGGGGTCGAAAGGGTCGACTGACCCCCCTTTCATTTATGGACTGTATCCATTTTTAAAAATAAAATTATATTTCTTTTTTCATTTCAATGTATCATTGTATTTTTTAATAATTATTGGTAATATTTACTTATATTTTAATTAAAAATTTATTAGATTATTTCATCGGAAGGTCATGATGCTGCAAATTTTGTTGTATATACTTGCAGTAAATTATGTACTGTTAAATGTGTATTGGAATTATTTTTACATTATATTACATTATCTTCGGTGTTGTATTTTCTTTAATATGCCGTAGTTTATTCTAATCATTTTATGATCACGTTCTTCTCAAAACTTTCACAATTATCGATTTTACTGTTATATAGAAATAAAGAAATAGAAAAGTAAATAATGAATAGACATTGCATATTTATTTATATTAAAAGTACCAACGTATGATTAGGGTTGCCGTATTTTGTGAGGAGCGCGATTTAATTAACATTTAATTATTATACATTTTATTTTGAGCAGTTCAATAGAATAATTATATTGTTACTCAGTAATATAATATTTTAATTTAATGCAACATTGTATTTTCAGATTGTCTGTTACTGTAGTTATTGCTTATGCTCGCATCTCGCATCTTAAAGCCTAGTAGAAGGGGCAATTCTACGCTTTTCGAGCGTACATACGCATTTTCGTCATAAAATATTGATTTTATTTTTTTAAGAATTTGTTAAATTTGCTTCATTGTAAAGAACTCTATATTATCTTACTTTGCATTAAAACACGTTTGACCTTGAAAATTATTAAAAATTCGCTTGCGGCGCATTTTTTTCTTACAACAAAAATATCGACCCACCTTGTAAAAAATTCTGCGGGCGCCCATGTGTTAGTGTATATTATATTTTAATATAATAAACGAGGCATAAAGCACATAATTTAAATATTTGTCATATTTACATATGTCAAATTAATTGTACTGTTTATCGTAGCATTCTAAAAGTAGCATTAATAAGAGATATAGGGCGCGTTTCTTTATTCCGTAGATATGCATCCCTGCAATATTACACAGATGCATCTGCTATGTAGCTAGACAGTGTTTTTTTATTTAACTGCAAAGCAGTTCTGCTTGTTGACTGCGCGCAGTTATGCATCCAGCTTTGAAAAGGTTGCATTGGATGTACGCATGCGCAGACTGTATGTGATAGTTATCACGAAACGAAAATCAACATAACCAAAGATATTAATCTTCAATAACTACTTTAGTAGGATTTCTAGCAATAGTAGACATTTTGATTAACTTTTAATAATGTCTGATGAATTGGCGTTTGACAGACATCATAACTTTATTGTCGCTGCCGCAGGTTGCTGTTTGTTTATTCTTCGCAAAACTGCAAGCAGGTAACAGCAGATGTGACGGGATGTAAGGATTGTCCTACAGCTGAACTTAACTCGCTCTTTGTGAAATACCAACAGTTAGATATTTTAAACTTGTGTCAAATATTTGCTAATTCTTATAATTTATGATTTTGAATTTGATTTCTATCAAATTGTTTTCAATTCATAAATATTTTCATTTAAAAGTTACCATTGACGTGTCAAATGTGACAGATGACAGCGTTTTTCATCTTAAATTTTCCATGGAATACTAAGATTCTTTTTTTTAATGTATCAATATTCAACGGTATTCCATGACATGTCTGGCAGTGAAAATGAACAGGTAAAAAATAAATCATAGGGAATGGAAAATTTTTTATATGCAACTCTAGATGTGGGTACATTTGACCACTCTCGAACTTATTTGCTAGCCCTCGCTATCGCTCGGGCGCAAAATCGTCCTCAATTAGTAAATGGTACCTACATCCCTTATAGCATAAATAACTATTATTAATAATATCTTCAATTTCTGAAACCGATAAACTATTGAACAAACCATGGATGTTATGAATCATTACAAGCCTTAGATGTCTTAAACCGACATCTGCGGCAGTTATGATACTCGTAACAATCCTAGGTATATTCATAGGTTATGGATTTATGATTAATAGTACATATATTAAGTATTATAAGAACGGTAAGGACAGTTTACCGATCGAAGACAATGTTTGGGAACTGACCGAAGCGAAGGTCTCAATTTTGTCTGAGGTCGATAATTCCTTAAGGTTCGAGACGCTTATACTATTTTTTGCACGATCGACGCACAAAATTTAAAAGAAAAGTAAGATTTGAAAATTATTTTGACATATAAAAAAATTTAGTTGTCATTTTTGAAGTAAGCTTTTATTTTTGTTTTTATTTATTTACCGTCTCGCCTCCTGATCGGTAAGTGATTTGTAAATAAGACCTACTGCCTTGGAAACACTTTCGATAAACATAAAAAATAATCCGATATTGCAAAAAAATAAATAATAGTTATTTACATTATACGTGCGGTAGGTGTTATTTTACAACGCGAGGTTTTATATTGAAGCACGACGCGCAGCGGAGTGCTGCAATAAAACCGAGCGTTGTACAAATACCTAACGCACACATTATGTATTAAATTTTTTGGCCGAGATATCTACTGAAATATGTATTTTCTATAAATTTTGCTTGTTAACCTTAAACCATTGTTGTCATCAAGCGAGCTGCTATCAAAACAATTTATTATAGGCTCAGCATCAAGGCGCTTTGAAAACCAACGAAACGTCAAAATAATCAAAAAATTGTATTTCTTGTTATATTTGTAATCATATCTATCAAAGAGAAAAATGTCAGACAGTGACGAATCTATAACATATACTCCGCCAGAGTTACGTGAACAAGCAAAAAATGTTTCATCGGAATTACTCCCTGAAAAATCAAATGCCCGTTACAAGAGATATTATCAAGTTTTCATACGGTGATGTGACGAAAAAAGTCAACAATTGAGAGGATGGGTTGGGACAAGACCAAGAATTTGCACTTTGATTATTTTATTTATTAGGGATGTCTATTGTCTATGCTGCTATGCTGGAAGGAAATAAAGGTTAGGTAGATTAGTTCCTACATACGTAGTTCCTACAGACTACATGAATGATTCTAATGTTACCTACCCTTTTCGACATTCTTCATTAAAATTAATTTCAAACATTTGAAATAAAATAAATAATTCTCATCAATCATTCCACTTATTTTATCATTTGACAATTTTGACATATTGACATTGCCGACTGAGACTTATGCCAAAAGATGGCGCTGGCGGATTAAATTAAAAGAAATTCAGTTTTATTTATTTATTTATTTATTTACTATTATTGTACGAAAACTGCGGTAGCTAGCGTTTTTGTAGGCACTCTTTATTATTACAAAATAGATTTCTTTATTAGTGGCCTATTAAAACTTAAAAATATGGGTGTGTATTACTTTATTCGGTGCGGTAAAGTCATGGCATGTGTAAAATCGCAACTACCATGGACGCCAACGATGTGTGATTGTTATGTTTACACTTTAGGAGGCCAAAAAAATTATTACAGCTAAAACAGCCCACTTTTTTGTTTTAATTCCATGGCCTAATGATATCGAAATTTTCATACCCTATCTGATTATTTATTTTATTCCTGAATCACTGCATTTCTTTTCTATTGTCAAATAATTTCATTTAGTTCTGATCTAGATTTCACGGATCAATTCCCTCAAATATTCGAGTAAAGATTTCTCAATTCAAAATATAATTATTATGTTTTATTATAATAACAACTTTTCAAAATTTCATAGACATAGTGTCTAACTATATTGACATACTCGTACAAGTGAATACAGATTATCTATATATAGATAGTGTCCTAGTTTCTATCCAGATTTGAATGCATTTATGTTTAGATGAAAGTGTAAAAAATATGAGTACGAGAACTAATTTATCTAACAGTTGGTGGTTTCTCTGAGATGAAATAGAACATTGCAGAAGGCTGACAGATCGATAGTTGAATCCACGCCTTTCTTATGTTATCCTAGAGACTTCGGAATTGTTTTTAAAGAGAAAAATTAGAGTTACCTACATCAGAGCTATTACTTCATAGACATAATTTAAATTTATTTACACAGGGTGACTCATAGGAAAGTGCCGAACTTCAGAAGTGTATACTACACATAAATACATACTCGTATGTCAGTAAAAATAATAATAATAATAATAATAATAATAATAATAATCCGATTTTTATTTAGATGAGCAAATAATTTCAATTTCTCAAAATTATCTGATGGACGTAACAATGCTCTATGTATTCGCCTATATAAACTAATATAGTAGTTTGTACAACAAGGGTTGATATGATGTCCATATCGCGTGAGGATGAAGTTTGAGCACGACGCCGCAGGCGGAGTGTTCAATCAGCATACTTTTTCTACGACTAAGGAAAATGTGAACTATAGAAATTTGAAATTTTAATGAACATTATTAATTAATATCATTTTATGTACTTGTTTTCCTAGGCTTTCTTAATGACATTTGTTATTAAAATAATATTTTATTTTATAAGTATACAATACTTTTACATACTACTTACGATTTTTTATTGTCAAATCTAAAGGATAACCTTGACTTGGCAATGCGATATTTCATACCGTTCTGATTTCCATTTTTTATACGTTCTTTTTCAATACTTACAATCAATTCATAATATAATTCAGTTATTTGTTATTAACTTATTCAAATCTTTTTTTATACCGAAAATATTTCCATCTAAATGACAACATTGAAATGTCAAATATGACATTTGTATCGTTCGTCTTCTTAATCTTGTAATAAATGAATAAACAGTTGCCTAGGTTACAAGACTTCGAGATTTGTGATTTGTGGATTTCATATCCATCCTAGAATGGATATGAAATTATATCCGTTCAGTTAACTAGTATTGCCTACATATCCATTCTGCAGATTGTGAAGAAATTATAACTTTTTCAAGTGGGAGTAGAAAAAATAATTTAGTAGATGATCCTTTAACCTTAATTAATATACGTGTACCTTCAATTCCAGACAAAATCAAACTTTACTATACTATACTATACTATACTATACTATACTAAGATTATTACTTCTGTTTCCAGTTTATAATCATTTTTGTATACTTTTATTGTGCATGTATTTTCGTATAGTTGTAATTTCTTTCTGTCCATTTTTTGGGTTCGCCTGTTAAGGCATTGTATTGTTTAAATAAATAAATAAATACTGGGAATTCGAAATCTCATTTCACATTTTATTTGACCTGATTTCAGTATAATAAAATTCTTATTAGAATAAAAGAAAATATTAAATGTTTCACATATAAATTCACCTTCCTTATAGTATTGTCATAAAAATCATAAATTTAATATCATAGTTTTTCTCTCACGTTAATATGAATAGAATAGCTACGAATGTGGTTTACGATTTATTGTATTAATTTCTAAATCTATAAAAGCATATAAATGTAATTGATAGAGAATTTAATGTTATTCGTCAGTTCTATGTATTTTGTACAAATTCCACACGGAAAGTTTTTTTGCAAATCATTCCATATTTCCAGTACATTACCTTCAGTCAGTTCTATGTATTTTGTACCAATTCCATACAGAAACTTTCTTGTAAGATTCTATATATTTCCATAAAATTATAACTCAAACATATTATGTAAATACATACAGACGTCACCGTAAAAATAGTAAAATCGTATTCTAGGGACCCTAAAACGTACGTATTCATTAAAAATTTATCATCGAATTTTTTGACCAGACAATACCTTCCTTACCTAAAGGTGACGAAAGGTAAAAAATTTGGTTGTTATTTTTAAAGTAAGCCCCGATTTTCAGTAGTTTTAAAAGGTTTACCTCTGCTATCTCGAAAACTATAAGAATTACGACTTCGATTGAATGAGACTTTTTGTTTACCTTTGAGAGGTCATATTAGATGTGTTTTCGTTCTTTTTTACCTCTCGCTAAGAGAGGTATTGTATTCATGCTAAAAATCGCATATCCAGATTTTAGTGAATAAGCACGTTTTAAGGTCCCTAGAATCCGATTATAACATTTTTACGATGATGTCCGTATGTGTGTCTGTGTGTGGATGTGTGTGTGGATGTTGGATTCACGATAACTCAAATACTATAAGACTTAAGACATTTCTAACTACGGATTCCTCAATCTAACAATAATGGGAAGAGTTGATTAAGTTTTGGTAACAATTGGACAACCGGAAGTAGTAGTTACAAGAAAAAAATCATCTAAATATTATTTATCGAATATTTATTTAAATACTTATATTAAAGAATGTTAAATTCTTTATTCGATAAATATAAATTCATTATTATATCTTCTATAGATTTAGAGATAAAGAAATGCATATAAAATAATTTGATGTAAAAATTCTCAAATCAAACTACTTCAAGGCAAGAAATTCAAATGTTTGTAATTGACACATAAATGTCACTGTCAAAAATATTTGTATGCCGCTGTCAAAAATATTTGTACATTATTATGAAGATTATGAAAATAAAAAAAAGTCAACAACGTAAAAGAATATAAGAGGAATTTGCGAAAAAATTACGAATATAAAGAAAAAGAAAAGGTAAGTAGAAAAAAAGTCAGGATATTGAATACTTATAAAGAAAATGTATGTATTGTACATAATTTATATTAAAATATCCCATAGATTTTGCAAATATATGTGAGAATTATTTTGTAGTGAGACATGAACATATGTATTTGTATTTAAAAATATTTTTTGTTTTATGCGTACAACCAGGTAAAATATCTGGCGAGAGGTTATGTGCTGGCCACATCAGTTTTTTTTAATCAAATAATTGTACTAAGTCAAATGTTTTCCAATATTGACCAATATTTAATAGTCCAGTAGCTTATTAGAAATTGAGAAAAATGTTTTTATAGTTTATTTACTGGCATAGACAAAATTTTGTTCGATCACTATCTTTATCAGTTTTTCTTCGCTTCTAATACAAAATGACCTCTTTCTCCGAAACATTTCATTTTTTGACGCATTGTTTGAAACTTTTCGACATATTTTGACTTCTTCTCTATGTGATAATCTTTATGCCATGCTGGCTAAATAAATTACTAATGCAGGCGAGAGTTAAAAATGTACAAATAATCAATGAAAGTGTACATAAAGAAAAGGCTCTCGTTTGCGTTTCTAATTCGTGAATTAGTTTTAAGTTTTTCTGTTTTATTTTGAGTAAATTAATTAGTGTTCTTAATGAAACCTTTTTGTTTCAGCGCTACTTATCAGGGCGTCATGGTCCACGGTCTGTCATTCCCCGAATTATTTGGATGAATAAATTTAGAAAGATTCGTACTATTTGTGCCACTGTGCGTTCTCTTTTTACACGTTTTTTGGACCTACTTTTTTCTGGTGAGTCTTTTTTACACTGATTTATTAATCATTATTTTCTGAGTATTGTATATTAAAAAATTATTAAACAAAATAGAGTATACTATATATGGACGAGTTTTTGCTTAGACTCTTAGACGATCTTTTAAAAATAATTGTCAATAATAACTTTGATGTTAAAAAACTATTTAAAAAAAAATAAATAGAGCAGAAATATTATACAGGGTGTTCATTTTAAATGTGTTACCATTGCTGTGTCGCGAGAACTATATGAGAGCTACATTTTCTCCAAAATTACCGAAATTCTAATTATTTATATTAAAACTTTATCCATTTTCGGATTATGACGTAAAAATGGGTTGAGATCCGCTCCATTCGATTCTTTAAATAAAAATAATTAAAATTAAATAAATAAATATATACCTATACAGGGTGTCCCTTAACTTCAGGTACATATTAGAAGGGCATATAGTTCTTAATGTCCTGATTACGGAACAAAAAGAATTTTTTCAAAATTCCTATAATTAAGGGTAGTTCACTTAAGAAGAACATTTTTTGTACCCCTGGATTAGAGGTGGGCGCGGGCCGTGATTTTGTCGGGTCACGATGGGTCACGACGTGACCCGCGTGATCATGAGTATAATTTAAATTTTACGTCGTGATTGGACGTGAGCGTGAGGCACTAAAAAATTATCGTGCGTGATCAGGCGTGATTGAAATTTAATCGGGCGTGAGTACAAGTTTTCTTCTATTTTTTATTTAAAAAATTGTCAATTTTCATCTTTTACTTTACATTATTTTTTTCATTATTATGTCCAAATATGTCATCAACAGTATTTTTTTGCATAAAAATAGTGTTATTGTTGTACCCAAAATTGTATACACAGTTGCTCCAATTTCAGTAAAGATATACAAATCTTTAAGCCCGTTTGATACGATCATAATTTTGTTAACAAATTTGTTACCAAATTTATAATGATATTTGTGAAGGAATAGAACAACCTATATTCGTTTCCAATGAAACCAATCCGTTATCTAACTTATTACCAATTTGTTAACAAATTTGATAACAACTTATGACTGTGTTAAGCAGGCTTAAATGTACATAGAAACGTGACACGAACGTGACCCGCCGGGCGTGATCGGGCGTGAGTGCCAAAATAAAATCGTGAGCGTGAGTGATCGTGAATCAAACATAAAAAGTCGTGCGTGATTGGTCGTGATTACATTTTTAGTTCCGTGAGCGTGCGTGATCGTGAACAAAAAGTTACTCACACGCCCACCTCTACCCTGGATACTATAATATTTGGAATAGTGAAATTAGTTATAACTATTACATAAAATAATTTAACAATGAAATTAATTTATGCAATTACGTAAAGCTTTGTCACACCAATTAAGTTTGGGAGATGTGTATGTAATGAAAAAAACACACAACCAATTCAACCAGTGTCCCAAAACTGTTTCCTTCAAAAACCACAAAAACTAATTTTTGAATTTTGAAAAAATTCTTTTTGTTCCGTAATCAGGACATTAAGAACTATATGCCCTTCTAATATGTACCTGAAGTTATGGGACACCCTATATACATCATCACGGCATATTACCCATTGTTGTGTGTGCCACTTTGCTTTGTGTAACACGAGAGGGTGCGGAAAATGATGATTCTTCTTATACTGCTTACTTGTTTTCCAATGATGACACACTTTATTCTGACTGATTGGTGATATGGAAGAACACACACACTTACACTTTCCACATCCACCCACTTGTTGACTGATGAGGGATGCACGGACACAGACATACTTGAGATTTACTGACTAAAGATTTATTTCCATGTTATATCATTATTAATTAAACTACACATGACTAATTAACTAAAAACTAAAGATGCCGAGGCATCTTTAGGTCAAATACTCGCGTTCGCGGAACACGAGCCAAAACTTAAACTCTACAGCTGGTAACACGAGCGTTGTTCTAACACCGGTTTTAACTAAAACCATTTCAACGACTTGGTATATACTTCAGGGTTATTAACAAAATCAGTGTTGCTAATGAACTAAATAAGCCGAAAATGTACTGACAGCCATATTCAATAAATTTGACGGCATTATTTAAAACTGTTTAATATGTTTTTTGTGTTGCCTTCTTTGTAGTATAAACAATTTAAAATAAGGAAGCCAGATATGGTTGTCAATACATTTTCGAGTTAATCAGTATATTTGCGACACTGATCTTAATAACCCAGAAGTATGAGCCAAGTCGTTGACATGGTTTTGGTTGAAACGGGTGTTAGAACCACGCTCGTGGTACCAGCTTACATGTTTACATAAGAGTACAGACGTCTTCTCGACGTGACAAACTAAACTCGACTCTTTACATGTTTACTCCATAAAAGTACTAACCCGACTAATAAAAAACTAAAAATCATATCTCTTCTCTTCCGTGAGTGGCTAGGGGATGAAGGGTAAAGGGTATCAAAGCGTAGAGCATCCCAAGTCATGCACGTATGCATAATAATTTCAAGACTTATCAACACAACTGTCAAAGATCGTTGACATTCAGACCAAACAAAAACCCTCGATAGGAAAAATTATAATTATTTATAAACATTTTGACTAACAAAGATAAGTTGAAATATTATTTCCTGAACTATAATTTAGGAAAGTTTATAAAAAGTTATTTATTTGTTATTGCTCTTACCCTCGTCTTATCACATTTATACACCGATTGCGGATGTTCACGAGACGTCACCACACGGGCACTCATTGCTGTCGTGGAGAGTGTACCACAGGGGTCATTTTTGTGTCATTTAAAATTTGAAATATATCTTTTGGTGTCGGTCAGGATCGAACCCGGTTCCCCAGATTCGCGACCAGACACTCAGATACACAAAAATATATAAATTTACCAATAGGACAAGAATTATATATATATGCCTTCTAAGTATTAAATTTAAAAAGATATCATTATTGAAATAGCCTCAAATTTGAATATATCAGCAAATATCCATTAGATATTTTACAATTAATTTTTGAAATTTGGATATTTTGAAAAAGTCACGTGATCTGAAACAGAATGTGACGTCACAACACATACATCTTCAATGGATCCAATTGGTCCCTTAATAGTGTCAATTCTTTGTGTTTTGTTGCAAGTGTTATGATAAGTATATTGTCAAAGTTGTCAAACAAATGTAAATTTTTTTAGTTTGGTTCGTTTTAGATAATAAAAAATCCAATATAAAATACGTAATTTACAGTATCGTATTGTGCTTTCTTGAAAATTGCTGCTAGGAGCAAACCTACTATTGAATTTATAAATATGCCAAAAGATGCGAAGAAAAGAAAATTGTAGCCGGAAGTAGTAGGTCGAAGAGCTGATAGTTGGGTTTTTACATTTAATTTTACCTTAACTCTTTAACACCTCTTATTTCGGCAGCAGTAAAACAATCGTTTTCTGATATAAATTCAGCCACCATCTAGCTATCGACTTTCAGTAAACTGTTCGACTTAGCTTGAGTGTAGTGTGTATTAGCCATTATTACTCATTTATGCTCATTTATAATGGAAAATGTCAACGTCAAATGTCAAATTAGAAGTTTGTTATTAACATATGACAAACTAACGCCTACGTTTATTTATCTAAATATTAAAAATAACCGAAGGTGTTGGAAAAACTGTTTTTCTATTGACTGTGAATAACGGAATGTGTGTGCTTCTACGACAAAGAAAAATATTGCATAACTGTCATTTAAAATACTTTTTGAAAAATGTGAAACGGGCTCATTTTTACTTTTTTACTTATTTTGCTCTAAAAATTATATCCGTTGTTCAAAAAATTTTAAAATTAGTATATTTGTATAATTTTGCTCATAATATCAAGTGGCGACGTCGTCAGGCTCGTATCTCATATCCATTTTTGGGTTATTGCTCACAAATGGAATTCTTTATCCCCAAAACTTAAAAAAACAGCTTCGGGGGAAAAATGTAAAGACGTGAAAGCTGTAATTTTGGACTATTTTGAATCAAAAAACAAAATATTTTTATTTGAGGGTACAAATAAATTTATTAAAATAGATAAATAATAACTTGGTTAAATTTATACTTCATCCATTTAATCGGGTCTCGTGGCCGCGTGCTTGAGTGTCAGGTCGCGAATCTGGGGAACCGGGTTCGATCCCGACCGACGCTAAATATTTCCAGTTTTAAATGGCACAAAATTGACCCCTGTGGTGCACTCTCCAGAAATGAGTGTCCGTGAGGTAACGCCTAATAAGCGCCCGCACGATACAAATATTTCATCATTATAGATATCTGTGTACAAAGCAGATTGGCACACCCAGCAATGGGTAATAAGCCGTGATGATATATTTATTTATTTATTTATTTATTTTATCCCGCGAATTTTCTATCGTCCGTCGTATGTTATAACGATTTATTTTCAAATGCCCTTCGGTATACGAGGCGATATAGTTTTGCTCATGACCCCGCGGTAAAATTTTGCGTATGACCTCATAAAAAGTCAAACCGGCTCTGCTATGACATAAGAATGCAGTTGTAAAAATTAAATAACTAAAAATGTACCTATATTTAAGTATCATATCTGAATACAATGTTATCTCCATACTTAATAATTGTTTTGAATATTGAATGTTTTGAAAATGATAAGCAGTGCTAGTAAAATTCAGCCAATAAACTTTAAATTAATTACCATTATTAATCCCACAATAATTCACGCTAATAAACCATTAAACCACTTTAATCCTCATCATATTCATTTCCGATTCCGAATTCCATTCCCTATATCGTCTATCTTTGTCTATTTCATCGGTAGTGTGAATAGTGAAAGTGTTTGCTATCCTTGTCGTTCACTCTCTCTTTTCTCTAACCAGAATATGTTTGTCTTTATCTAACTTATGAAGGGAGATATAAGAGGAAAAGAGATGGGAGACAGAGTGCAAGAATGAGGGAAGGTCAATGTACCCTCACCGGGAGTTATCTGAAGAAATGCAAATGAAAAGGTTAATAAGTAGGCTTTGGAATAATAATAAAATCTCTACAGATGATATGTTTTAATGTTAAAGCGGTGTCTAATTATATTTTTTATTTCGGTGTTTTTGTGGGTGTATAAAAGTACTGCAAACAAGTCGTTTAGATGATCTATAATACTGTTTAATACTATGTATTAATGTATACAATCAAAAAGAATCTGTATTTTTATACAAATTCCATATAGACAGCTTTTTGCGAAAGATTCTATATTTCCTGTACATTACCTTCCCTCAGTTCTATGTACTTTGTACATTAATTCCATACAGAAAGATAGAATTGATTCTGTATTTGCAGTAAAATTATAACACAAACATACTTATGTCAATCGCACTTGACATTGACATCTGTCTATCAGAATTTTTTTATTTATGCTGTTTCCAGTATTATTGCATAGCTGGCTGCTTTATGAAATTTAATTTCTTCATAACTTTTTAACTCAATATCCACTGAATATGAAATATAAAATGCAATTAAATCGTATAGAGAATAAAATATTCTTTAATATTTATAATAACATTAAATGTAAGAAAATCTGATGTGGCCAGCACATTACCTTCCGTCACTTCTATGTATTTTATAAAATTTGCATAAAGACAGTTTCTTGCGAAAGATTCTTTATTTACAGTAAGTATAAAATGTAATCAAATCGTATAGAAAATAAAATATTCATTAATATTTATAATAACATTAGATGTGAAAAATGATATTAACAGCGTTTTTTCATATATATTAGTGGTAAATTTTTGCCGGAAAAATTTTCAGATTGTTACGAGAGCCGGTTGCCTAGCAATTTATTGAGTGACATTATTATAAATTGGCAATAGGCTCGAGTAAAGCAATCGGAAAATTTTTCCAGGATAAAATTTAACCACGAATGGTATTCGGATAACTATTTCCAAAATAAAAATCAGGTAATCATTTATATATTTTTTCTTGACAAAAATCTTATAATTTTTATTGTGTTTTGAGGTGTTATATTTAAGTTTGCTTCTTCAACGTTTTAAATAGATACCTGTCCGAATAGACTCGTTTTTAATAAAAACTGATAACAATGAAAATATTCACACTTTGACAGGTATGTAAACAATATGTTTCTAAAACGTTAAAAAAATTTCGCTTATCAAAACTCACTTACTAGTAAAAATACATCTTATTGGCTTAAAGGGTGCGAAAATTTTTTTGTGACGGTGTTTTGTTAATATGAAACTTGGTAACTAGGTAGAATCCTGAATTTGGATTGGCTCATAAATTTATGAGTGAAATAGTCAAAAAAAAAACTGTTAAAATTTTCAAATGAGAGTACTTCCGATCGACCGATTATAACCAAAATCTGATCAGCTCTTCATATGGATTTATCGAAGAGGAATGCGAAAGAATTATAATTTTTAGAATTATAATATTGGAGTTATCGACGGAGAAAAAATCGTCACACACACATATACACTAAAAACTCGCAATTGCAATTATGCATTTATAGTAAATACATTCTAGTTTTTAGAAGAAAAACAATTTTATGTTATAATACTAAAACTTTCGCAATGAAGGTCGTACACCTTTGATATAATATTGTTCAGATTATTCCCACAAGTATTAACGACAAAAGAACTGATTCAGTTTTTCCAAAATACAAGTTTATTATTTCTATATTACAAATAACAGTAGGCATAATTTTCGTTTTTACAAAAGAACAATAGACGTCCTATTCTACAATTTTTTACCTTCCGCCATACCTTTAGGTAAGGAAGTTATTATTTTTGGTCAAAAAAATTGATGGTGAGTTTTTAATGAATAAGCACGTTTAAGATTTTACTCTTTTTGCGATGATGTCTGTATGCCTGTGTGTATGTGTGCCGATTTTTTGTCCGTCGATAACTCCAACACTATAATTCTAAAAATTATAATTCTTTCGTATTCCTTTTCGTTACATCTATACGAAGAGCTGATTAGATTTTGGTTATAATTGGTCGACTAGAAGTGCCTTCATTTGAACAGTTTTTCTTGAAAAAACGATGTTAAATATCATTTTTTCACATTTAATGTTATAATAAATATTAATGATTATTTTATTCTCTATACGATTTGATTACATATTATACTTCATATTCAATGGATATTGAGTTAAAAAATTATAAAGAAATTAAATTTCATAAAGCAGCCAGCTATGCAATAACACTGGAAACAGCTAATAATTTAAAAAATTCAGATGTCAATGTTAATGAAATGTAAGAAACTTTCTGTATGGAATTTGTATAAAATACATAGAACTGAGGGAAGGTAATGTACTGGAAATAACGAATCTTTCGCAAGAAACTGTCTGTATAGAAATTGTATAAAATACATAGAACTGAGGCTTGACTGAAGGTAATTTGCTGGCTACATCAGATTTTTTCACCTTTAATATTATTATAATTATTAAAGAATATTTTATTATCTATACGATTTGTTTACATTTTGTATTTCATATTCAATGGATATTGAGTTAAAATGATAAATAAATTAAATTTCATAAAGTAACCAGCTACGCAATAACATTGGAAACAGCCAATATTAAATAGAATAAATCCATGGCTGTCTAGACTAAAACCTCATAAAAACTGTAACTTTATAATTAATTTGTACGTTTATATGAAGATCTAAAATAATCATTTCATATGATTTAGATGCAGAATTTAAATCTCTATAACTTTCATTTGAAGTATTTGGCACAAAATTGACCCCTGTGGTGCATTCTCCACGCCTGCAATGAGTACCCGTGAGGTGACGCCTGGTAAGCGCCCGCACTGCGCAAATATTTCATCATTACTGATATCTGTATACAACGCAGATTGGCACACCTAGCAATGGGAAATAAGCCGTGATGATATATTTATTTATTTATTTTCAGTAAAATAATTAGGTAACGTTTGCGCAAAGAAAAACTGATTTCCCATGTTTAACTCCTATGTTCCACTTTTCGATTTACATCCTGTACATGTGTAAATAAAATATCCCAATACCAGTATAAGAAAAAAAAAGTATAATGGGTATAGTTTGTGTCAAGATAAATGCACATTGACTTCGACTCGGTTAACCCATCACTCCAGGGTATTTTCTTACCTGTGCTACCAGGGGCGGATTACCAAATTTACAGTACAAACCGGGAAATATACAGTTAAAATCTTTTAATGTATTTTGACTATATAAATTTCGCTAAACGTTGTATCACATTATTCTTGTTTCATTTGTAAACAACGTAAACAACTGAAGTAAAATGTGGCACGCATGGAGTGATTTTCCGGACGAAGAAAATAATCTAATATTGAAAGAGAACATATTTTGAAGATTTGTATAATGTAAAAAAATATATAAATAAATTATTGTATAATAAACTGTAGTAATTTTATTATTAATTTTAATATCTGATTTGTGGTTACTGTTTTAAATTTGATAATTTGGAAAAATTGTACATGGGCGTAAAAGTCAATGTGCATTTTTCTTGACCCAAACTATACCTCCCTTTCGTATTACACGAAGGTTTAATCTGGTAGTCCTACCGCAGACCTCGTGCCCACATAGTCCTCCGACAATACGCATACGCACTGCAATACGCAGTGACAACCTTCGACTTTAAATAACTATGATCTCGCCATTTTATTTATTATGCATTTAAATCGCTCATGAATGACGCTGGCTCATTCTGTACGCAACTTCCTTCAACACTAAGGTGAACGCATATTTTAATTGCAATCGTCAAGAATTTCGCATGAAGTGGAGAATAGAATTACATTTTCTCAGAAAAGGCTACATGATGGCATGGTTGTAGAAATTATATACAAGGCTTGTTTTTATATGAAATCGGTAAGACTGCTGTACTTACACACAAAATATCTGGGCAACATAATAAAGACACAAATTGCTGATACGAAACTGTTATCATTAACGAAATATGCGTACAAAGCAGATTGGCACAACAAATAAAAATTTCATTAAAGCAAATTTAAGAGCCAGGAGAAAAATGATGAATGTCCATTTTCTAGCAAAATGAGATGATTGGTACTTATAGATTGAAGGTGGGTGCTTTTAAATAGTGTGTGTAAAGGAGGCAAAACGGTAACAATTCTAAGATACAGGCCCCAGAAATTGTAAGATAATATCTAAAAAGGATAACGGTCCAAACGTCAGGGTATAAAAAGATGAATGTTCGACAGCGATATGCGCAAATTATAACTTGGTCAGCCGATTTCTGTTCAGTACTCGTACTGAACAGAAATTTGTTAAGCTAAGAGCGGTGTTAGTGGCTATCTGATGAGATTTCGTAACTCAGTAGTTAATTTTTAGCAACTGGTAAAAAATATAACCAATTAAGTACCTATGTTGGCAGTTTTGAAACCGTTTTTAAAACGTTTTTAGTTTTGAAAACGCCATGTATACAGTGTCAAAACGGTTTTGAATTATCTCAAACCAAAACTAAATTTCATGGGTTGGACTCGAAAACTAGTTTAAAAACTACTCATGTAAACACTTAAAATTCAGTTTCGACACTACGCATGCGTACAAAGCATAACGTTTCTGTCGCTTTGTGTTACTAACCTTCAAATATACTGACAGTTGTGTAGTTTTAGTGCGTAGTGGTACGAAATATAAAAAATATTTGGAATAATAGCAAAACGAAGTATTTGGAGTGAAGAGGATCTGCCACTTATATTAGCTAAATGCGCATACGCCGAAACTGATTTCAAATCAATTTTTAAACTTGTTTTGAAAACTGTATGTAAACAGTTTTGCATAATTTTTACTGTAAACTGAAACCATTTTCAAAACTGCATGGAACGTAGTAATAGATTTCAAAAATATGGGAGTTCGTGGACTTTCATAATTTCTACCTATAGTCTATTCCACGAGACCTTTCATTAAACCAGGACTTCGAACCGGAGCTAAATCGAAAACCGTAAACGGGCAACAATAACGGAGAAATTCTGTTAGGTCCCATATAAGTTCAAACTTGACCCATCTGTGGGTATAATAATTTTCAGAAATGACCAATTTAGGTTTCGAAATAAAATTAATACACTTTGTCATTCCAAAAGCATCAGATGGGGTTTCAAAGTTTAAAATTTAAGTAATGGAAAAACAATATTTGTAACATTTATTTTTTTCTCTGGCTCTTGGCAGTTTGATGTTGGAAAAACGATTTTTTCTTTGTTGTGAATGGCGGTTTTTAAAAATTTGCCCCGGGCGGCAAAATGTCTTAAGTCGGTACTGCGCCCGCACGGCACAAATATGTCATCATCATTACCGAAATCTGTGTACAAAGCAGATTGACACACCCAGTAATGGGCAATATGCCGTGATAATACATTTATTTATTTACGCATTAGATGAAATTAGATGAAGCATGGATTGTATGTCAATTAGTTTTGCAGGAGCTATGGCCTTTCCTTCTGGCTACAAGGGTACTAGGTCTTCAAAAACATGTAAAACGCCGACGACCAGGACCTTTTTTCTGAATATCCACATCCTTTCTTCCTAATCAAAAGCTTCTTTGAAAAATATTAAATTTAGTTCCGATTTTCTTAAATTTATTTGTCTTTAAGCCAACTTATTTTCTCATTATTTGTACAAATTTTTCTGTTGACAGATTCTATAAATAGAAATAAATAAATTTATCAAACAACACCAATCCAGTTGGTTGTATCTTGCAAAACGAAAAGTTGAAAATTTGAAATACGCAGATTAATTCTAGTGGCAATAGATGGTAGTATATACATCAATAGGTTTGGTTGATTTCTACATAACAAGAAATTGAATTTGTTCACCCGATCCCCCGTCCAATTGTCACAGCGGCTAAATTTGACCTGGCCTATTTCGGCCACTGCAAGTGGTGTTGATAATACAGCAAACTGTAAATATGTCAACATTTATTGTGAATTGTGCAAAAGAAAGCGTATCTAATCTAACCAAACCCAACCAAACCTAACCTAACCTGACCTACAGTGACCTCCGCTTGGCCACGCCAACGTATTCGGTTTTTGAATGATTCAGGCGAAACGCCTTCTGACGTTGCGCGATTCTGTTTTTTTGCATGCGTATTCTGATATTCGGGCGTTGTTGACATTCCCGCTGTTCACTACTATAGTACCTACCTACAGGCACTGTATTAATTACACAAACCCACCATCTGATGTTGCACAATTCAAAATAAATATTGACACATTTAGTTTGCTGTATTACCAACACTACTTGTAGTGGTCGAAATAGGCCAGGTCAAATTTAGCCACTGTGACATATGGTGGTGGGGCTTCATTTACACGCTGTAAAGTTTGGGGGCTGTGAAATTAAGACGTATTATATTTGGGCGCTATGACATTTATAGGCCTATTCTATAAAATATTTGCTTAACGAATTGTTATCATAACGAAATCGTTATTATGAAATTCGTTATGTCTATTTAACGACAATCGTTATCTTCGTATCCGTATACTGTAACACATTTTAAAAAAATAACAACCTTGAGAGCAAAGTTAAGAACTTTATTTCCTAAAAGCATATAAAATAATTCAATATCACTCACTATATTTCTAGGTTAGATAACTTCTGACGGAATTCAGCTGTCAGCTGTCCAGCTGTTAGACTCTTTCTTCTTCTTCTTGTTGCTATGCTACTACCATCTGTAGGCAAATTGTTAAGCTTGCGCTAGGCGCTAGGAATGTATAATTATTAAGTTATTTTAATATTACCTTGCGTAATACTATAATTTGAGATCACTATAGGGCGCGAACAGACACGTGACTCGAGGGACCTTGACGTGCTTAGAATCAGTTGATTTGTACGCACATGTTATTTTGACAAGAACAATGTTTTGACTTATTTTGATTTTTAACTACTAAATGGGTGTATTCTGTACAGCATCCGTTAAAAATTAAAGGCCGTTAAATTTTTAGAAGCCGCTAAAATTATATTTATATTCTGCAACTACATTTCCGTTAAAATTTAACATTTTCTCTTAATTTTAGCATTCCGTTAAATTTTGACATTTTAACAGCTAGTCATGTGCATATTAAATTTTTTAATTTCGATATTTGAAGATTATACGAACATGGATTTAAATAATTTAAATCAAATAACAGTAATTAGAGACCTAGAACATGCACAGCTACAGTAAGTATATATTAATTTATAGTATTTTATATGCGATTATAAAATATATTTATATTTTTCAAAGGAGAGATTGACGAGAAAATCAACGACGACTGAGAGGTGTTAGTGATCTTTTGTCTCCTCCAGTAAAATTTAAATCAAATTTACTATCTCTAGCTTTTTTTAGTTTAAATTCTGAAAAAAACCAGTACATATTAATAAAAATATGGTGTGTTTGGTTATATTTTATTTTGTGTCATTTTGCAGTTTGTTCTAATATTACTTTATTTAACAAATCTGTTAGTTGTACCCATTTTTGGGAAAAAAAAACAAAATTTTCCGGCTTTTGAATTTTACTGTCAACCAAACATCTATTTAGTTCCATAAACTCAATTAATAATGTTTTTTGTTGTTTGGTAATTCTTTGTAATCAGCTAGGCATTTTTATAGACACCTTTGTATTTCAAAAATGTGCCAATTAAATAAATTAATTGTCGTACCTTTCAAAAATGCAGGTGACATGATACTTTTTAATTCAAAAATCTGCGATAAATTTATCAAAGACAAGCGGTTTTGATTATTCTGTTTCTCACGTCATATCACTTTTTAACGAACCCGTTAAAAATATAAAAATTAACGGACAGCTAAATTGTGTATTACACAATAGCAAATGCCAACAAAAAATTTAACGGGCCGTTAAAATTTAAATTTTAACGGCCTCTAAATTTTAACGGAAAAGTTACAGAATACACCAATAAGTGTTATTATTTTTAATTACATGTGTTTTACTGCCTAAAAATTGTAAAATATTAACATTTTAACAATTCAAAATCAAAATAAGTCAAAACATTGATCTTGTCAAATAGACAATGTTCTTGTCAAAATGACATGCGCACGCAAATCAGCTGATCCCAAGCAAGTCAAGGTCGCTCGAGTCACGAGTCTGCTCGCGCCCTATTCAGCGTACTAGCAATTTTATTTTGACACAAATAAAAATAGTGAATTATTGACAAAACGTTTACGTAACAAATGATTTTTTCAGTCGTTAAAAAATAACATTATTAAGTATATTTTTTTTCGTTATGTAGAATTATATTATTGTTTACAGAACACCACTTTAGCGATTCTCGTTATAATAACGATATGACAATTGATAATGCATAATGTCATACCGATCGTTTACAGAATATGCATATTAAACTATTTTCGTTATTTTTATATCGATGTAACGTTTTAACGATTCGTTATGCCATAATGGTGCTTACAGAATAGCCCTATTAGTCTCTATGGACTGTTTCGTATGGAGGCAGGTGGATAGGAAGTTTCTGTACCATTTCTAAAACTGAGCTTGTCTCATAGAATGATATTTTTTGGGACATAAATCCTTTTGAATTCAAAAACACTCTTCAATGGGAGCGTTTGGGCAAAGCTTATCGTAGATGGCAGCAACGGACTAGCGACCAACGCCCGGGAATATTTGAATTGGTATCATCAAAGTTGTAACTTTATAACATGTGAACTATTCAATATATATTATATATTTAGTTCATAAATAATATTAATTTGAATAAATATTTTATTGTTGAATATTATCTTTTCACTTTAATTAGTTTGTAATAGTTCATTTTGCATCTTCGTTCGTTTATGTACGAAGTTTTGTTGTGATGTTATTTAAATTTTGTGAGAATGTCGGATAAAGATAATTATAATTTGTGGAAATTAGAAACGCTGAAAACTGCATGAAGATGCCGTGGTGCGAGTGTAAGAGGAAGAAAAAGTCATTTAATTAACAGCCAGGTCATTTTGTTTTGACTATGTAAGGTGAAATTTAATTGATTTTTTTTGTTTTGTACTTCGGGGAAAATATTATTGGCACTGCACCTCTTCTCAAAATTCTCCTTGTATTCATGAAAATTTGATTTACAAATAATTAACATAAACAAGTTTTAGATATTTATAAGCCTCACGAAAGTCTTACCAGTATCATAACTTTCTGTGAGGAAATCTGTTTTCTCAAAATGCTGAGAGCAAACAAATATCGAGTTTGGAGCATATTTTTTTAATTTTAATTCGTATAGCCATAACTTTCTTTCTATTCTATCTTTCGCATGCAAGTTTGTTTTACTTTTACAAACACAACAGAACGCATTTTTATTTATGGACCTAACCCCGTTACTAGTGTTGGCGCGAACTATCAATTTTCTTAACAAATTCTGCAAATTTAGTTACACTTTATGCTAGCGCGCTATACTACGTGTACGTATTTCACTACACACTTCCAGAAAATATGCTAGTCCAGTGCTGCCATTAATTCGCACAATGGGCACCAAACACTCCCATTTCTCATTTCAAATATAACACATACAATATATCATTTCTCAAATATCATTAAAACACGACAGTAAGGGCCGAGATATCCACCTTCTAATAAACTTCCTAATAAAATTATTTAGCTAATAAATATTTTCTGCGGATATCCACTACCTAATAAATTTTATGTACCCAATAAATTCATTTATCAGTTAAATATATTATTAGCTAATCAAAGTTGCTAATAAATTGCAATATTGGATGAATTTTCATGGTTATCTATGTTAGAAAGCAGTGACCATTGGATAATAATGGTTTGTATTTAAAATAATAATGCTGGACATATATTATTTGTTATTTTCATTGTAGATAAATTCTGAAGAAGTGGATGAAATTATTGAAAGACATGAGGTGGAAGATCTGAATTTAATAAATAGACGGGCTTACGTTGTGGGACATAGGGCTGAAAACTTTAATAAATGATACCGAAGCTTTGTAAATGTTCAGGTTGTTGGAGATGCTAATTACAAAATAAGAAATATTGTTTGTCGCTGGCCAGGATATTTGCGTTCATACTTAATAACACCAATTACAAATCCACGAGATCATGTAGAACAATATTTCAATGAATGCCAAATTAAAACGAGAATTATAATTGAAAGACTTTTCGGGATTTGGAAAAGAAAGTTTCCCATATTGTCAATTGGGGCACAAAACAAAATACGTACAGTTCAAAATATAATAAATAATTGCAACAGCTATTATACATAACATTTGTCGCGAACAAAATGAACATTTATCTCCTGACATACAAGATGAAGATGAAATAAACAATGATAATTATGAAAATGCACAAAATGTAAATATTCATCGTCAACAATTTATTGATTATTTCAGATCTTTATTATAAAATAAATAAACTCTGAGGAACATAAAATAGAAAAATAAAATACCTTTTATAATATAAATTGCTACTGTTCTAAATTAAGACATTTATGTACTAAATTTAATTCTTTTTCCCTTATTTCTAACTTAATTTTTTTCATCTTCAATTCATGTTGTTCTTTCTAAATAAAGAATTTTCTTTTTTATGTATTCCTTTTCTTGCAAAGCGTTATCCGTTTGAACTTTTAGTAAATTTTCTGTCATTGGCAATTGCACTGTATTTGATGTCCATCACATCAATTAGTAAACAAATTTCACTGAAAGATAACTTGGAAGCTCTCATGCGTTTTGTTGTCATTTTGCCGGTAGTAACTAACCTCAAAACGTCAAAACAAATGTAAAATTTTAGTCCTCATGACTACCAACTTGGGAATAAAACTCCTATATTGTTATTAGGTACCTAATAACTACTAGCCGAATAAAATGTCGTGGATATTCAGAATATTAGTATGTACCTAATAAATAGTTTATTCGCCTAATAGTTATTAACTAATTTATTAGGAGATGGATATCTCGGCCCTAAGAGTACAGTATTATTAATAAATTATTAGTATCGCATTATAAAATATTTATATTGCATAATAAAAAACATTCATCTATAATTTCAATTCTTATCTTATAAATTATAAATGTTGAGGGACGTCTACAACAAGATAAAAAGAACATAAATAAATATGTCTACATATTTTTCCTGGAATAATAATATATTGTCCTTGATCTGTATTTAATTCTTCCTACAATTTATGATTTTATAATTGAAGAATAAAATCGCAATTGTTTGTACGTCAAAATAAAACTCTTCCCACTAATCCACATTTATATTGTATAATGATGTTTACATTTTTTTGTCAGAAAATTTCGTATTTAAAAATAACAGTCCTTCATTTAAATCTAAACAAAACAAGCTCCAAAAAATATTTTAATATCATGATCCATTCATACTTCAACTCATAAAAAATCAGATAAAAAATTAATGTAAATCACCAACACAACACGTAATGACTATAACGTTCGCATCATTCGCCTGCACATAGATTAGCAATGACGAAACTTCTAAGCATCAACTTCGAAATTAGTACCAGGGCCGTATTGTGCCCTATGCCATACTACAAAATAGTCAATATTTTTTGCCTAAATTCCAAATTTACGACAATGGACCTGTTTCACATTTTTCAAAAAGTATTTTAAATGAAAGTTTATGCATTATTTTTCTTATTAATAATTATTTTTTTAATAATTTGTTGTTAATAAATAATGAAACAAAAAGATTGGCGCCAAAAATAGTCATGAAAAACAACCCGCCACTCCTGTGTCGTAGAAGCACATACATTACGTCATTCACAGCCAATAGAAAAACAGTTTTTCCATTTTTGTTATTTAGATAAATAAACGTAGGCGATAGTTTGTCACATGTTAATAACAAATTTCTAATCTGACATTTGACGCTGAGATATTCCTCTTGAAAGCTCGTCGTGGCATGTCGTTTCAGCAAGATGGGGTACCAGGTACCACCATATTTTGGGAGCCAAGTGCCGGTGTTTCTTAATGAAAATTTTCCGGAAAGGTGGATAGGACGAGGTGGTCCTGTACATTGGCCAGCTCGGTCACCTGACTTGTCGCCTATAAATTTTTTTCTGTGGGGTTGCCTCAAATCTTGTGTGTATAGTAACGGTAAACCAGATACCCGCAAAGAGTTGGCTGACCGTATAGTTGAAGCTACTAATTCTCTAAATAACGAATTGGCAATAATTAACTGGCAACATTCTATGACTCGAAGGATAGCTGTATGTTTCGAAAATGGCGGTTCTCATTTTGAACAGATGCTGTAATTTTGTGTTAATTAGCTATCCATTGATGAATAAATTTTCTTTTATCATTATTTTTAAAATTCCTTCGATATCTCCGAAACAAACAGGAATTCACCTATAGGTCATATAAATTTTTTGATCGTAATGACCCCCGGAATATATGGTATGTTTATCCTTATTTTAAATTAATGTACATAAAGATGAAAAATAATGTAGGTACTACTCTTGTCCTACGGCTTGTCACTCCAATTTTTTTTTACTGGATATAAAAGTATATGGCCTCCTTAATATTCAGTTAAAATTTGAAACAGAAACTATTTAAATTAATATACATAAATATGAAAAATAATGTAGGGGAGCGTGGGGTAATGAGAACTGGAGGGTAATGAGAGCCCCTGCAAAATAAGTACATACCAACTTTTAAATCTTTCGAAAGCTACTCGTACATGTTCTTTAATGTTCGTCAAAGTACGTTAGTCCTTGCCCGTTGCCTAGTTGTGCGCATACGCACATGACAGTTGAAAGTGTGTTTTCGCCTAGTAGGTTATAGGAGTTTATAGTTTATAAATCACGGTAAGTAATTTCATTTTTATTTATTTTATTATAACTTGTGTTCATTTCGTTGCCAGATGCATGTATTTTTGATATATTTATTGAGACAGAAGAGTAAAATAGATTTACTTAATTTATATAAATATCAATATGGCGGAATTTCGGGTAATTAGAGCCTAGGAGGCTCTCATTACCCCACTACGGCTCTAATTACCCCTTTGTTGATTTTATATCCCATATTATAAAATACACGATTTTAATAGTTCTAGACGCCCAGAAATAGAAAAAGAACAACACTAAAAGCTAGTTGGACGTCTATTTCATTCGAAAATGCTATAAAAGTTATACAAAATTAAGGAAAATCTGTACGCAAAGTGGCAGAGGAATCCGGAATACCTTACAGTACTTTGAAGAAACGATATAGAGCAGCAATTGCCAATGATGATACGTATTGTCGTCCTCCAATGCTCGGAAGAAAACCCGTATTTACCAATGAACAGGAAATGATCCTAGTTGATCATCTTCTGAAGATGTCAAATATGTTTTACGGTCTAACTAGGAGCCAGTTTCGCAAAGTATGCTATAACGTGGCTGAGATATTTGGTGTTGAGAAAAGGTTTAACAACAAATGGGCTCATTCTGAGTGTTCAGGTTCTGACAAACCAAAAGATTTTATTTGTAGATTTTGTTCAAATCTATAAAATGCTCTTTAAAATATTTTAGTGCTAAAGAACATTTCTGTTACTTCACTTTTCCTTGATTTATAACCTGTTTAACATTTTTTTGTTATAATTTCACTGAAATTATTGGAAATTAGTTAAAATAAGATTCATAGCATGTGGGAAAATTTTAAGCTCTTATTGCCCGACTCGTGGGGTAATTGGAGCGAAAGACATTTTTTAGAAAAACGTGTTTTTTTATTACTTAGAATAATTTTTTAAGTTAAAATTCTAATACTATTATAGCTTTATAACCAAAAGACTGATTTAAAGTGATAAAAATAAATTATTATGACAATTCGTTACCTTTATTTAATTTTTTCCTTAATAGGCTCCAATTTCCCCCATCTCCCCTACTACCCTTGCCCTACGGCTTGTCACTCCAATTTTTTTACTGGATATAAAAGTATATGGCCTCATTAATATTCAGTTAAAATTTGAAACAGAAACTATTTAAATTAATGTACATAAAGATGAAAAATAACAGAACATAACAGAAACTATTTAAAAACAAACTATAGCCTAACTTCAGAAAGTTGCGAGCATATTACTACACAAAGTAAGATAAGATATAAATTGATAACTTTGTAATGTTTTAGAGAAATTTCTAACTCCTCATATGTAATAGTAATAACCACGTTATTTATAGGAAATGATGTCTTGTATAAAATGTTACATTAATAAAATATTTTTGTTTTTGAAAGTGAAATTCACTTTTACAAATAAATAAATTCCAATTGTATGAAAAATTAATTTTATAATTCCTTAGTGGATAGTTTATTTTATGTTTTAAGTGAAAGTTAGCATGCGATGGTTTTTAACTATCTGGAAAATAATTAATTAAAATAAGTAATTAATTTTGTTATCTTCACATTTATTCCTATAGGAAAATAATAAGAAAAACGGGAGAGGTATTTTATTTGCATATTTTCCGATGTAAGTATAGCTTCTTAATTGCTATTTTCTTTTGCTAATATAAGTGCAATTTAATCGTAACTATGTATAGGTAATAATGTTAATGGCATAGTAATTCAAAAGATACAATAATTACAATGTAGTATATTTGTTTCTATTTTTACAATTAGTAACCAATTTAAATCTGAAAACAGTTTTATGGGCTTCAAGTAAAGTATCTCTTTCGGTTGTCCAATATTACCCAAAATCCAACAAACTCTTTATATGAATTCAGAAAGCTTAAACACAAAAATATAATTTTTGGAAGTTTGATATAAGAGTTACCGCGGAGAAATAAATCGTCACACACATAAGACACACAGCCAAACATAACATCATTGTAAAAATAGTAAAAACGTGTTGTGGGGTCCCTAATTCGTGATTATTCACTGATAACTCACCATCGAATTTTTGGACCGAAAACATTACCTCCCTTACCTACGTTACGACGGGAGATAAAAATCTGATGTGGCCAGCACATAACCTCTCGCCAGATATTTTACCTGGTTGTATGCATAAAACAAAAAATATTTTTAAACACAAATACATATATTCATGTCTCACTACAAAATAATTTTCACACATATTTGCAATATCTATGGGATATTTTAATATAAATTATGTACAATACATACATTTTCTATATATTCAATATCCTGAAATTTTCTTTTTCTACTTTTTTTTTCTTTATATTCGTCATTTTTTCGCAAATTCCTTTTATATTCTTTTGCGTTGTTGATTTTTTTTTATTTTCATAATCTTCATAATGATGTATAAATATTTTTGACAATGGCATACAACAGCATACAAATATTTTTGACAGTGGCATTTATGTGTCAATTACAAATATTTGAATTTCTTGCCTTAAAGTAGTTTGATCTGAGATTTTTTGCATCAAATTATTTTATATGCATTTTTTTATCTCTAAATCTATAGAAGATATAATAATGAATTAATATTTATCGAATAAAGAATTTAACGTTCTTTAATATAAGTATTTACATAAATTTTCGATAAATAATATTTAGATGATTTTTTTCTTGTAACTACTACTTCCGGTTGTCCAATTGTTACCAAAACTTAATTAACTCTTCCCATTATTGTTACATTGAGGAATCCGTAGTTAAAAATGTCTTTAGTCTTAGTATTTGAGAAATCGTGGATCCATACATCCACACACACACGGACATCATCGTAAAAATGTGTTTATTCACTAAAATCTGGATATGCGATTTTTAGCATGCATTAAATACTTCTCTTAGCGAGAGGTAAAAATGGGTCGGACCAAATATTTTCATATTTTCGCCATGCTCATTCCAAATTTTCAAAGCGCATCCTGATATCGCTTTTCATTCTTGAGAATTCGCTTTCTTTCTCTCTAAAAACACCCATAACCCAAAAATAAGTAGGAATGCAAATCTGGAAATTTCCCAATCGAATCTATAATAAATTTTATATAAGTAAACCAAGTTTCAAATTTGTCGCTCAACTGGTTCAATTTTTACAAACAAATAACCAAAAATTGCAAAATATAAATAAATAAATAAATAAATATATCATCACGGCTTATTACCCATTGGTGGGTGTGCCAATGTTTCAAATATCTAAGGTAATATTCAAGTTCTTGCCTATTTTTGAAAATTTTTCATTAAAAATTAATTCAATATTATGCATAATTTTTTCGGTATGATAAATTTATTGGTGAAGTTGTTGAAGCCGTATTTCATACCAAATTTTTGGATATGTCAATATCTCGTTTCGTTTTCGAGATAGCATTCAAATTTAGAAACATGAACTATATGAATTTAGCTTTAATTTGAAGTGAAATGTACGTGTAGTTAAATTACACCTTTTTATAGGGGAGGTGCATCAGTTAATCGATTTGAATGGATTACTCGAAAATAGTTTATTTTTAAATAATTATAAAAGGTTGTTTAGTTTATAACTTTAAAATCAAAAATGGAATTATTTAACCCTTTATAAAATATACAATTTCTTTAAAAAACAGTCCACCCATTTGTTAGATTGCTCTAATAACATAATCTACTAGTATCAAATGAGTATATTTTCAAAAACTTGTTTGCTAAAGTGTTAAAATTTCTAATGTGCTAATGTAAACTCCTTATATCCTTTAAAAACGATGCATCAAATGTTTACCGGTAGATGGCTACATGATGCTCCAAAATCTTGCAATTTGCAAATGTTGTGACCTGTGACATGACACATCATAACACATGGAAGTTCAGAAACCAAAAAACTTTGTACATTGTTTTTTCCACACTTTTCTCTTGTACATTAGATTTTGTTTAACATTATCGTTGCTTTTTATATTAATATACCTAACCGTTTTGTTATTATTTACAATATATAATAATACTGCTTTGCTTATTTATAGTATATCATGGTTAAAAGTTAAAATTTTGTTTAATAATAATAATAATAAGTGTAGTGATAGTGCGAATTCTACAAGAATTGAACTATTGTCAAATGAAGTAAACTATTCCAAAAAGAAATTATATTTTCTGCTTCACAACAATGGACAACAAATAGTACACGGTATGTCTTCTTTTATTTCTAACCTGTTTCATATTTACATACATCATATTTGGAAATCTTTAAACATGTAATGTCTTTAAATATGATATATTAGCAATACAATATTAATACAATCCCGAAATGGTTGTGTTGTGTGTTCCAAATGTTTATAATTAACTCTTTTGTATACGATTACGTTTCGATGACGACATAGGTATACCTTTGCGTGATTTACATTAGTGTTCTGATGTCGATGCAATCACAATACAGTATTACTTCGTTTCTAATAAAAGCATATTATTGTACCGAAGTGTATTTTGTCCAACAACTACAACCAGTGGTGTATTATCGCAGAAGTTTGGACACTCGGATTCAGGGCCGCTCCGTGGGTATTAGGCGCCTTTGTGCTATGTTACATTTTAGCGCCCCTTCCCCTCATGATGTAATTTGCAAATTATAGTTTAAACTATCCTTTTTGTTCTTCAAAAATGCTAGATTTATTATATTGATGAAATTTTCATAGATTCATTCTTGTAATCAATAGGTTATAATCAAAATCGTTTGTTGTAATCAACAATTTTACAATAGATTTCAGAATTGTATATGCTTTTGATTCCTTGCAAAATGATAATAGATATTTAAATATTGGATTCATTGTGGGATTCATTCTTGTAATCAATATTCTTGAGTTATAATCAATATATTCATTGTTGTAATCAACATTTTCAAAGTTATTTTCAATATAACAATGCTACAATAATAACTAACCGATTGATACGATAATTATTTTACTTATATCTGGAGCTCTAATGCAAACAAATTAAAAAATATATTGTTCACTTCTATCACGTTAATTTGTAAATTTTATAGTAATTTTGTCTACGAATAAGAGTATTTTTTTAAAATTTACTATTATTTACTTTACTGTCTTGAAACGGCGCCCCTCAGTCAGGCTCCTTTGTGCGGGGCACAACCTGCCCACCCGCACGACGCGGCCCTGCTTGGACTTTTGGCGCAGTATTACATGAATTATTCAAAAATTGTAAAAAATTCCTCTTTTCTCATGAAACTTTATAATTACTTATAAGCATTTGATCAACCTTAATAAATTATGTCGGTCAAGTTTTCTTATGGGTAACCCCATGGGCGGGATTATAAAGACGTATTCACGTCAAGGTCATTAACGAATTATATGGGCGTAAAATTTCAAGGGCTAGTCTTGCGGTGTCCAAGTGTTCAAATATGATAATGGGAAAATTTCATTGCCAACAACTAAATTTTCATTTTAAATTGCCAATGAAAAAGAAGTCAGAGTGAGTGTATTTAAATATTATTATGATACTTTTACCAAGATCATTATAAAATTGCGTGACCGTAGGCGATAGGCGACCGGTTATGATTCAAATAATCTGGAGTTAAATTAATCAGAATGAAATTGAAAATTAATATAATTTGTCAAATCGCACTAAAGTGACCCTTGAGGTGTTCTATGTTCACCATCTTTAAAAATCAGCGAGCTGACATCTGGTAAGCGCTCTCAGTCTCAACGCGGTAGGTTTACTACAACTGGGCGACGGTCAGCTGGCTATTGGCACAGTATAAGGAAGAGACAGTAGCGACACTTCGAGGCGGCACCTTTGATGTTGTATCAAAATAAATATGGGCGGCCATATTGTATGGGGTGAGCGAAGCCGGCAAATTTGAAATACTGTCACAAGAAATGAGCAGTGCGATGTGGCGATAGTGTTTAGGTAATGCAGAGTTGCTGTCAATAGTTAAGGAATCGGGTAGCTTTTATTTAGATGAAACATTTTACTGTTTATCATAAATTTTTATTAATTGTGCAATAATAGTTATTTATGATATGTGTTAAAATTGACATTTTATTTTGTGAGAAGGAAGTTTGGAACACGACGCGAAGCGGCGTGATCCAAACCTTCGAACAAAATAAAATCACTTTTAACATGTTTATCATACACTATTTTTTCTACAAACACTATTTTTTAATTTAAATTTGTATTTCTAATATTTTTTTGACATTCACTTTTAACACTAGTGTCAAAAGTAACAATGATCTGTCACTTTTATATATATTTTTTTTTATTATTTTTTTCAGATTAAAAATTTCTGTTTATACATTTTAAAGAATAAAATAACCGCATCCTAAAATACAAATTTACCAAATAATGTTTAGGAAAGTGGATGGTCAAATATTATTCTATTCACATTTGAAACAAAATGTTCAATAATGTTATTTTGCGTAGAAAATGTTTCAGTTTTCAATAAAAAAAATTTCTAACTTAAATACGAAACTTATAAATAATTCATTTGGCATATATAAACTTCCTCAAAAGGCACATCTTCATATTTCTTAAAATAGGAATATAATGAGGTATTGTCCAATTCTTCATGTTCTTTAGCAAATTTATTGCACGTGTCACATGAATGTACATTTAAACATTTTCTCATAGAACATTTACTTCCACCTCTTCTCCTAGCTGTATTTGTTTCCATTTTTAAAAGTGCATAAGTCAAAAAGAAAAAACAAAGTTTGATGGAAATCAAGCTAGGTTATGTTCTCAAACGAAAACTAAACACGCTTCAGTAGCGTAAATAGGAGGGATTAGCCAGGTCCCTTCATCCACCTAGCAAAATTAATATAATACATGGGAGACATTTGAAGTTTAACTTTTTGCTAATTTCATTTATTGTTATGTTGAGTAAAAACTTAATTCATTGCTATTATTGATCTAAATATTATATTATTATAAATCTTAAATTTGTTACGCCACTGCTAAGTAAACTAAAAGTTTCCACCCATGTTTTCAGAGGTGAATTTTCGCACATGCGCATAGAAATTTTTGACATGAAATTTAGCAGAGTGTCCTTACTGCCTCTTCCTTATACTGTGCTATTGGGCAAGTCATAATGGTTTAATTGAGTAACTGTCATTTGGGCGATAAAAACTTTTAAAAAATTGCACGCTTAGCTCTTAGCAAGTGTACAATTTAGCAGATTTTATTTTTGCACCAGGAAAAAATAGTTAAAAGAGGCGCACTGATTTTTCTAAACATACCTTATACTTACTTAACCTAATGCACAAATTAGTATGTAATTCTACTTCTACACATCTGTTATTTTATCGCCAAGATATCTGGCACTCTCTTATCTATCGCAAAGTTGACCATCGCCCACTTGATATAACCCAATTGAATATCGCCCAGTTGTGCGTCGCCCAGATGACCAACGCCCATTCGCCGTCGCCTAGTCTAGTTATGATCGCTTCAACACCTAGCAATATAAATAAGACTTGATAATACTTAATGTAATGTAAGAACAACCAGTGTGATATTTTTCCTACATCGCGTATTCAAACACAGTGAATTTTGTACAACTATTTTTGTCAAAAACAGTGTTTCAATGAACAATTTTGTACAAATGTTTTTGGAGATTTTTAAATTGTGAAGTTGGTAACTTAGCCTAAGTGTCATTACCTGTCTTACTTATGCAAAAAATTTAATATTAGATTTTTTATTGTAAAATATTTAAATCACAGCACTCTTTTAAATAAAAAATTCGAGATATTTATTTGTCGGTTATATATAAATATAAATTTCATATGTTCATTGAAACTGTCAATATTACCAACCTTGATATTTTAATATTTATTCAAAAATAATTTTTAAATAAAAATAAATTAATGCGAAATAGGAAAAATAGTATGAAAAACATGTATTACAATGTCCATTTGTAATACTCGTACTTTGCGTTACTCGCCTATGGCTCGATTACGCAAACTGTACTCGTATATTACAATAAGGTTCATTCTAATACTTAATATACAGTGTGTTCAAAAAAATCTTAATTCGGAATAGGCTATGAATGAAGAAAGACTTTTAAATTGAATAATAATGAGACATACGTTTACCTGCAGTGCCTCCCTTGGGTAAACGGCGTTTTTGTGCAGAGTTATATTTAGCGCACCCCATAATTTACACACGCTTTAAAGTTTAAATAATACTTTTGATTGTTCGAAAAATACTGGATTTAAAATATTGATGAAATTTCCTTTGTTAGATTCATTTTTGTAATCAATTTTATTAGGTTATAATCAAATCGTTTGTTGTAATCAACAATTTTACACTTATAGCTACCAACATAATATTGCCAGAAAATTATCCGTTTCGCAGGATATTTATTTTACTTTTTTCTACTAAATTCATTCTTGTAATCAATATTCTTGAGCTATAATCAAAATATTCATTGTTGTAATCAACACCTTTACAATTATTATTTCAATATAATAATGATAGAAAAATATCGGTTTGGTAGGATAATAATCTTTTACAAATAAACCCAGTTTGCAAAAATATTACTATTATTTTTTATACACCGTCTTGAAATAGCGCCCCTCATGTTCAGGCGCCTTTGTGCGGGGCACAATCTGCCCATCCGCACGGAGCGGCCCTGTTTCCTGTTTATAGCCTACCCCAAGTTAGGAATTTTTCTGAACACACTGTACTATACCAAAATTAGTTGTGTAATCGACTAAAAAAAGTTATATTTTTATAAACCAGAACAACCAAAGTTTATCTATAAATTAAAGTAAAGATCCGGAATCTACTGAACCAATGACACGCCGTAAAACAAAAACAAAACAAATACTTATAATAATAAGCAATGTAGCCATGTCAGTAAAATCTCCAAAGGTTTAGTGTTAGTTGCAGACGATTTTAATCACAGAATTAGTGACATTATTGAAAGTTTCTTGTTGATTTTAAATCAATTATTCCCAAAACTACGAAAAATTCTTCTTGCATAAACATATTAATATTTATTCATACTAATTTTTACTGTACACATCTTTACTTATTTGAATTCCTTGTTCACCTACATTCATTCCACATTTCGCTAATACATTCATCACCTTCCTTACAGTAGACATAATTTCTCCAACACTTGACTAGCACTATTTATCACTGTGACATATTCGCCTAATCATAATTCAGGCAGGCAGATCAAGGAAGGCTATGCAAGATATTTAATAAACAAATCAGATGTGGCCTTCGCTGCTTAGATACGGCGCGGAGTTTTCATTGAGCGGATAGGATAGTCAGTTTGGCATTGCACTAGTGGAAAAATAACATGTGTAACGCACATAATATTCAAGAGTGCGTAGAGATGCTATGGGATATTTTTATATGGACAGGGCGGGACTGAGATTCATTTACGTAAAATTACAAGCAGGAAAATCAGGTGTGGCCAACACAATATCTCTTGCCATTTACCGCCCGAGTCACAAAAAATATTAAGCTAATCCTTATTTTTAGATTAGCGAATTTTACTCTAATTTTGGCAGTTTATTTCTTAAAATATAGTCTAATCTAATCCAAGTAACTACCTTTTTTGATAATAAAATGAAGATTAAATTTTAAATAGCGGGATAAAATAAATAAATATATCATCACGGCATATTACCCATTGCTGGGTGTGCCAATCTGCTTTGTATGCAGATAAATACCGGGATAAAATAGAATTCACTAATCCAAAAATGAGGACTAGCTTAAACTTTTTTGCGAATCGTTAATTATTATTAATCTAAACATACCTACATATTTACTTATGCTGGAAACTGTCTTGATTTCCTTTCCTATTGTTCTATTTACTTTTTAAAACGTTACTATTATTAATTTGAAATGATTAGTTCTTTGACAGTGACATTTATCTATCGTTACATACATTTGAATAACTGCGTAAGGAGTTTTGTTTGTTTAAAGCGAAGGCTCTGGGATTTAAATTATAGATAATTTTATAAATTTATCCATAATATATGAAGAAAAAGTAGTAATGGAAATCTGTAGAAAATAAGTTATGTAACATAACATCCTGTATATTATAAAAGCGAGTATAAAAGTAGTAGAACACCCGCCTTATTTACTTGATTTGACACTGTGCGTCTTTTAGCTATTTTTTGATGTTTAAAATTTACGGGGTACTAAATTTTCGTCTGAAGAAGAGATTGATGCTGCAGTTCATAGTAATTCTAGCGTAACCCACGTATTTACATATTTAATATATATATATATATATATATATATACCGTGTGGCGCTCGAAATCCGTTACATAGGCATTTAACACGGGAAAACAGTTTTTCGTAGCGCGTTGCTCCCCATATTATTTTAGAAAAAAATTCTTCAAATAAAAGTTGTAGAACATAAAATGCTGCATTTGAATCAATAAGCAAAATTAATTTTGCATGCTTTGTAGCAGCAGAAATTAGGTATGAAAATGTCGAAAATCTACTCAACAGTAGTGATAGCCATGGAATTAACAAAAAGCTTAACAAACAAACGTGTGTTTATCTGTCATAAAAATTTATTTACAATTTAATTTTTTAATAAAATTATCATAACGTAAAATTCTGAAGCTGAATAATAAATTAATTCTTCTATACTGTTCAAATACTCATTTTTCTGGACAAAAAATCACAATATTTGACATTTAAATCAACACATTTGTTTATCTTCTTTCTTTTAATTCCATGGCTAGCACTATTAAACTGAAATTTTTAAAAAATTTATATTCAATTTCTGAAGTTACTAAACATACGAAATGCATTTTGTTTACTGATTTACATGCGGAATTTTATATTCTACAACTTTTATTTGAAGATTTTTTTCTAAAATAATTTGGCGAGCAACGCGCTAGCAAAAACGGTTTTCCCATGTTAAATGCCTATGTAACGGATTTCGAGCGCCACCCGGTATATATATATATATATATATATATATATATATATATATATATATATATATATATATATATATATATACACTGTAAAGTTTTGGGGTAGAAACAGGGAAGATGAATTTCCAATTGAGTTGTTGAATCTTCCTTAAAGTTGATTTAGGGTAAGAAGGTCGAAACATGGTAAGAAAAAGGTAGGAAATTTTGGTAGGGCATATTCAATTCGCTTACAGGCATCTGTGTTGCACTGTAGGTATATTAGGTAGGTGCTACTACCTTTGTAACATGTTTAAACCTTTAGGGTTGATTCGAGCTGAATATTCTACTTTCAATTTGAGGTATAGTTCCTATCATAAAAAATATGGACTTGACATTAATTAGCACGTAACAATGTCATACATGTGAAATTACAAAGGAATAATAGGAAAACGACAGCAGAAATAATATAAAATATTCAGTTTTACTGAAATTTGCAAACTTATTGAACTTATATTGATAATACAAATTAAATTTGTTTATTAATCTTATTATATTTTTTATAATTCCATGTATTCATACATCGTTTTCTACGATACTTACTAGAAAGTGATTTGTAACAAACTATTGAATATGCATAACATATTACAAGATAGATAAATAAATGTGTGAAATGCAAAACATAACAGATTACAATTGATTTATAGCATTATTTACCCGTGTTCATAGAATTATAAGAAAAACTAAAATATTCAATGTAACATAACTGATGATGTATAGACATAGGTATATAGTTGTTATATAAACAAATGCAAAACGATATTAGTTATTTGTAAGATTTCGGAAATGAAAAGTGATCAAATAAGCTTTCGCATTTCTTAGAAATTGTTTGTTAGTCCAGCTAGCAACTGAAGGCCCTACGGGTTTTTCCGAAGGCCAGCATAACGGTACCGCATTTCTAGGGATGGGAAGGAGAACACAGAGGGGTGAGAAATTTATGTGTCATTCAGTCATTTGTTATTCTCTTGTCGACAGTCGCAATGAGCATACTTGAAACTCAGGTAAAATACATTATGTTGTATTTTTAATTATAAAAACTAATATCCTTCTATTTTTTAGCTCCTTCTTGGTTTAGTGCGGTACGAAATAACATACATGTAGATTTGTTATCACCGTATTTTCTACAAAAAATGAAGAAGATTGTAAAGAAACGCGCATCTTGACAACCATGTTCGACGTATAAAAATTAGAACTTTAAAGGTAATTTTCTTTATTTTGTTTCATTTTCTTTTTATTTACATACTTTCAAAGATAATGTAACTATATTTCGCGGTACATACCTATACCAAATGTTAATTTTATTTTTGTTGAATTATCATTTAATATGATTATTTTACTGTTAATAAAATAGTATTATATTTAATTACAAGAAAATAAACATTGAAAAACTAGCAAATATTTTGAATGAAACGTTCTTTTGTTCGCAAATATTTATTAGACACAACGATATTATTTTAGTTTTATTTGCTACAAGAGGATCCAAAGAAAGTGAAGATATTCCTCGAGGACCTGCAAGAATTGGAGCAATAGCCAGTGAACGTGACCTTTTTTTGAATACATAATTCATTTATAAATAAAATAAATATATCATCAAGGTATATTACCCATTGCTGGATGTACTAATCTGCTTTGTTCGCAGATATCGTTAATGATACTGACATATTCGTATCGTGTAGGCATCTCAAAGATAAAACATTATGTAACTTACAATATACTTTATCTTATTTTATTTATGTATATTTTGTTTAAACAAATAAATCTTTTATTATACATAATGTATTATTTTTCCTGGATCCCAATAATAAATAATATACTTTTAAAGGAATTTGCAATGACCTCATGTAGGGGTTCATATAAATTACTATAAAGTATTTTTAACAACCTTACAGGCATTTACTGGTAATTTGTGATACGGAAATTTCAAATCACTTTAAAGTATTTCTATAAACCACTGCGGGCATTTGCATCCCACTATATGAAGGGTCGTATCGTGTCTACCTGGGAGTAAGGTAGGTTTTACTACCCTAAACAGAGATTGGTGCATCGACCTTTTAAAAAGGAAGGACTGTTCTACCTTGGGGTTGCATATAGTTTCAACCCATAAAGGTAGTTGCAGCTACGTTAAAACTTTACAGTGTATATACCGGGTGGCGCTCGAAATCCGTTACATAGGCATATATATATATATATATATATATATATATATATATATATATATATATATATATATATATATATATATATATATATGATCTAGATGATTTTCCATCCAAAATATTTGAGACTTAAACATATTTTTGGTAGGTTTTAGAACGTAATGTTCAATGGGTTACTTGCGTACCATTTTTTATTTAATGTTTTTGAAGAGACGATAAAAACTTGCTACCCATATTTTTTCTTTTGGCAAAATTTTTATTAATTGACCAGAAAAAAATTAATGAAATTTTAATATTTAAATTACCGCCGTGTATGACGTAGAATTACGCCGAACCAATGAATGGCCGTAAAGCAATAACATCGGTACGTCCAATAGCAACTGCATGTGCGGGTAATTTAAACATGACAGATCATTTGTTTGACGTTTGAATAATAGTTTGGAGGTTAATATTTTCGTTTGTCATTTTAATCTTGTACGAGTATAAGCTAAGTTAAAATCCTTCAAAATCGTGCTTAACAAATCGAAATACGTAATAAAAGTAAAAGAAACCAAGCAAATTGTAAATAATAAAGAAGAGAGACAGTGACAGAAAAATGAACTAATGTCAAAATCAAATTAAAACTCGCACTCGCTCCCCATCTACAGGTTACATTCTTAAATATGCATCCCTTTCTCTAGTTCAAAATAATGACGTCAAAGAAAATCTTTTTCCTTAATTTATTAAAAAAATATATTTTTTTAAACATAAAATTTATATTTATACATACGTTTTCAACTTTTCTTTACGTATTTAGTGATATATACCAGATTTTCAGTAGGGGAGACCGGTGTCAATTGTAACAGGTGTCAAATGTAACAAGGGTAGGTAATAGGGCCAACTTTTCGAAGTAGATTAAAAAGCGCTTGCAGAGTGAAGCAGAAAGAGTCATAGCTCTGTGGTATTTAGTGTAAGTACATACGCGCAAATACGGCGTCTGTTTCTGACGAATGTCTGTAAATCGACAAAAAAGTAAATATAGATAATGACACACATTGTTTCTAAAACACTATAAGTGCTCTGCTCGGAAATATTTCAAGTTAAGGATCAGTTTGTGAGTTATATCTGCTTTTATTTTTCATTAAAAAACATTTCGAATTATTACCTAATAAATACAAAAAAGCAAATAATATCTTTAAAAGTTAAGCAGTGTCAGTTGTAATACATGCCACGGTGTCGATTGTAACGTGTTTAATAATTAAGTACAGTATTCATCATGATAAAAATTACAAGAAAAAACTACTGCTATCGAAAACATAAAAGAAGAAGAGCAAAAAAACGAAAAACACTTCCGAAAGTAACAGTCGCAGATTACTCTTCAGATGAGTCCGATGAGGAAACTCTCTGATATGTATTGGCCCATATTTTTGGAGCACAGGAGATTGGTTGCAGTGTCGAAAATGTAAAATCTGGACACCGGGCAAGTTAAATTGTACGAAGAAAGACCTATTTTATGTTTACCTAAACTGCAATTTTGTTAGCGACTAAAGGCATTGGTCAAAATGGTCCATATCACCAACAGAATATATATTTTGTTTGCTTTTAGTTGTCATCTGAATTTTGTATTTTCTGAGGTAATAAATAAATGTTTCTTTTTTTCAATAATTTCTTCTTTTATCTGTTATTTTATCTTATTACATAACTGTTAAAATTTGTGTTACAATTGACACTGGCCCTGTTACCATTGACACCAGATAGGTGTCAATTGTAACATTTATAATGCCTGACTAAAAATCCTTATACTTTTATATTTGTCACATTTTCAAAAGTTTAAAATTCAAAATATTATTCACTAAGGTGGGTAGGTTCTCATCTCGGTTCACATATAGGTAATTTCAAAATTTCGAAATGTAACGTTAACTCGTGAAAAATAAAAATTTAAATTTTGTAACAATTCACACCGGTCTCCCCTACCACGCAAGTAGCCTATTATGCATTGATAATTATTACCGCGTTACACAATAGGTACGTTCTATTGGTGTCAGAAATCTTCCTACTTCTTCTAGTAGAACATCAATGGTCGTTCTTTTGCGTCAAAAAAATCGAAATATTCCTACGAATCATTCCAACTTCAGAGTTGGAAGCGTTGGTAGGAAGATATATAGAGTGGAGATAAATTCAAAATTTTACTAGCCGACTGTCGCGCATACATTTCTGTCACATTTGTGAATGTTTAGAGTAGACTGTGCTCAACAAAAATATCTCCTTTACGTTTTTATTATTTAATATATTTTTATATAATTATAATTTCTGTAATATTTGCATAACAACATTTCGAATATCCAAAATAAACATAAAAGTTATCTTTAGTTGTTAACTAACAATAACACATAGCCACTGCCACTGTTCTATTGTATTTATTTTTTTACTTGACAGCACTTGACAGTTATTTGCTACTGAGCGTTCTATTGCTTTAAGAATATTCTTATTCTAGTAGGAATATTTCTGACACCGATAGAACGTACCTAATATTTCCTAGGAAACTACCTTGTTATACGAGGGATTACTACATTTAAATTATAATATTACTTTCCAAAATTATCTGAATTATATTTTCTCACTAAAATCTTTATTGTTATCCGCTATCAACTATGTCGTTTTTGTTTCAGTGTTAGTAATGGAGCAGCGTACGCATGCAGGCTACGGGCGCGTCTAGGCAACCGGCCGGCTGAATCGCGGTGAACTCTCGCGAGCCATTGACCCTGGCTACGTCACCAGCTGTGACGTCACACGGCACCCTTATCGCACTATGCCATGCCTCCTAGATACCTACACAAGCGTAAGTTTTTGAACAGAATACAATAGGAGATAAATCTAATACAAATCTTTAAAGATTAGGATAATATGTAGTCTATTTTTAACTAGGATTGAATATGAATGGGAATCATAAATGTATTAGAATAATTTTTGAGCACCAACTTTTTCTGACGATTTTATTTATTTTAATACAATAAATGATAAACGAATACAATCAAAAATATTAAATGCGGACGTGAGTTTTATGCTTTAGGTTAGGATAAGTTAAAATATATTTGCGAGCCCGGACTAGTTAATACTCCTACATGAAGAAAATTTTAAATAATTTAAATTATCGACAGTAATACCACTAGAGGTTTGATTTGGCCGGATATTTTTACTTCCTTGTACAAAGTAAAGGAAGTATTGTAATCGCGAAAAATTTCGGTTTTCAGATTTCAGCGGAAATATCCGTTTTGACCTGAATCCATTTTGACTAATTTCGTCGTGACGTCTGTACGTACGTACGTATCTCGCATAACTCAAAAACGATAAGCCGTAGAAAGTTGAAATTATGAATTTAGGACTGCTATAACATCTAGTTATGTACCTCCCTTTTTGGTCATTACAAAATTTCAAGAAGTGGTACTTTACTTGAAGCATATAATAGATTTTAATGCAAAATTATATTAAAATATAATCTAAAACTTTTCAAATTTGGTATGTTGTCAATGAGAATAATATTATAGACTACGTTTATTTTGACGTTTGAAGCCGCTTGAATTTAGTAAATCCCTTTTCAATCTTCGAAATAAACGATCGAGATTAATATTTCAAGCCGCTTGATAATGTCAAGTCAAGCCTATAAAGTAACAGACTTGAACTTAACGAAGCGATTTGATTTCTGTCGAAATAAACAGTGATGCCTCAAATAATGTAACTACGCATGCGCACATCCGTAATATATTGCAGTGTTACTAAATTCATATCATTTGTTGGTTGTTTGCATTTTACCTCATTTTATAAAAGTTTGGTTAAAATAAGCTAACCGGAAGTGATATATTACCTGAAGTTGTCAACAGTTTGTCTTGAATGAAATTGTTTTATTTTGATTTTAGAAATAAATGTTTCAAATAATATTTTTAAAGAATTCTGCCTCTAGCACATTATTAAATTAGCACTTTGTATAAGCGAGATATGTAAATTTAAAAATTATATTCTTTTGAGTTTTTGTAATAGCCAAATTGTGCAAATCATTTGAGAAATGGTTATAATTTTTTCAGGTACTTATACAATACATATATTATTCTCTAACCTCAAAAATCTTAACGAACCGTATTTTTTCTTGTTTTATTATTTTAAGTAAATATGATATGGCAAATATGGAAGTTATATTTAATTATGAAAAACAGTTACTACATAAACTTGTAAGAAATGCACTTTTATTTAATAATTTATTGCTTTCATTTTGGCACCAATATGGCGGACGAGTCAGCTATGTATTATCTAGTAGCTGTAATCTATAAAACTACGTCACTATTGCTATCTTTCTCGCGCAGCTGTAGAAACTGGTGCGAGAAAGATAGCTATTAATTTCGTTTTTACAAATTGCGAACTATCATTTAAAATAATAAAAACAATTGAATGGAGGACCCTATTTAATTTTTATAAGAAGGCTAACTGAAAATGTTCACATTTTCATGTACAAAGTTTTTATATTCAAATTTTGAAATGTTAAGTCTCAAATAATATTTTTGAGAATAAAGGTGCATTCACAAATGAAAATTAGGTGTAGATTTATGGTTTCACACTTCAGAATTTAGGGTCTCAAGGTGCATTCACAAATGAAAATTAGGTTTAGATTTATGGTTTATACTTTAGGTTTAAAGACTTCGGCCGCATATCATGTAATGATTCCATTCACACTTCAGAATTTAGGGTCTCTAAATCCAAATCATAAAGCTAAACATTGCAAAGTCCAAACTTTAGGTTTATGATTTAGTTTGACGTCACAAACTTCACAAATGAGAACGAGTCTGAAATAATATAGATATACTTATACACCCATCTTTATTTAGTATCCACTTGGTGAATTCGGCTTTCTAAACAAATGCGAGAAGAACATGGAGACTCTCATAACTTAATTGCTTAAATACAACCAATAATGCCATGCGAGTGACAGTTTCACTGCGCACAGGTTGAGTACTGCTCTACCGATATTATAATCTTATATTTGAAGCATTTACATAGATGTCTGTACAAATCAAAACTAATTTTCAGGTAATTTAAACTTACATTTATGAATGACTTACTTAAACCTAAACAAAAAGCATAAACCTAAGTTTCATTTATGAATGCAACTTAAACGTGCATTCGTAATGAAAAATAGGTTTATGGTTTTTCTTTAGATTTAAGTAAGTCATTCATAATGTAAGTTTAAATTACCTGAAAATTAGTTTTGATATTTACAGACATCTGTGTAAATGCTTCAAAAACAAGATTAAAATATCGGTAGAGCAGACAACAAGACACCTGTGTGCCATGAAACTGTCATTCGCTTGGCATTATTGGTTATACCTATTTCATCAATTAAGTTATGACAATCTCCAAGTTCTTCTCGTATTTGTTTAGAAAGCCGAATCCACCAAGTGGATACTAAATAAAGATGGGTGTATATATCTATATCATTTCAGACTCGTTCTCATTGGTGACGTTTGTGACGTCAAACTAAATCATAAATCTAAATTTTGGACCTTGCAATGTTTAGCTTTATGATTTGGATTTAGAAACCCTAAATTCTGAAGTGTGAATGGAGTCATTACATAATATGCGGCCAAAGTCTTTAAATCTAAAGTATAAACTATAAATCTAAATTTAATTTTCATTTGTGAATGCACCTTAAATCAAAATCATAAAGCTAAACATTGCAAGGTCCAAACTTTAGGTTTATGATTTAGTTTGACGTCACAAACTTCACCAATGAGAACGAGTCTGAAACAATATAGATATAACAAGCGATCTTTATTTAGTATTCATTTGGTTCTTAAATGCGAAAAGAACATGAGGAATGTCAAAACTAAATTGCTGAAATATAACCAGTAATGCCAAAAAAAATGAAAGTTTCACGGCGCACGGATATCTGTTGAGTTCTGCTGTACTGATATTTTAATCTTGTTTTTGAAGCATTTACATAGATGTAACTAAATTAAAGATAATTTAAACTTACATTTATGTATGACTTGCTTAAACCTAAACAAAAACCATAATCCTAATTTTCATTTGTGAATGCACCTTAAAATAAAATATTTAGTGCTCAAATTGATAAAGAAGCTACCATACTCCAGTTCATTTTTCATATTTCTACTCTCGTTCGTACATTTTTCATAAAATAACGAGATGTGTAACATAACGATGAGTCAGTTGGCTTACAAAAAACTACAAAAACAGAGCTGGACATTTGAGTTTTTTCTTCATTATACGCTGTACTTTATGAGACATGCTGCGCGTAGTAAGGAGACAGCGTAAAATATAATTAAATTTTTATCTCGCTACGTTTTGGTAAAGCACGTCTTATTTATTGCGTTTCGTAATGAAAACAAGACAAGTTTTTTTTTTTATCAACAAACTACGAATTTGTTTGAGAACAATGTTTTGGTTCAGTAAATATCAACTAAGTTTCATTCTACTACCGATCTATACAAGGAATTTGGTCAATTCTCACAAACACAATGGCTGCCAAACGTTTCCGTCATTTTTTTTAGTTTCTATTTCTGAAATAAAGACAGAAATAATTAACAGAATATAATTAAAAAAGCATTGTCTCTCATCCATTCCGAATAGCATAACGAATTTAGATTAATCGGACAAGCATATTGTTCAATCGGCAATAAACCATTCTTTGTAGTTTTTACAAAATCTATTTGTAATCGGACCGTATATTTCTTTTCTATAAGTGTAAAAAGAATAGGACTTTTGTTTTGAAAAGAAAGCAATGGGGTATTCTAATGTAGTTAAATTTAAGGTTAGAAATTTTATAATATTATGGATTACGCTAAACAATAACCGAATAATAAAAAAATCTGATGTGGCCAGCACATAACCTCTCGCCAGATATTTTACCTGGTTGTTCGCATAAAACGAAAAATATTTTTATATACAAATACATATATTCATGTCTCACTACAAAATAATTATTTTAATATAAATAAATATGTACAATACATACATTTTCTTTATATTCAATATCCTAAATTTTTTTTTCTACTTTCCTTTTCTTTTTCTTTTATTCGTCATTTTTTCGCAAATTCCTTTTATATTCTTTTTTAGGTATATTCTTTTGCATTGTTGACTTTTTATTTATTATCATAATCTTCATAATAATGTACAAATATTTTTGACAGTGGCCTACAAATATTTTTGACAGTGACATTTATGTGTCAATTACAAACATTTTAATTTCTTGCCTTGAAGTAGTTTGATCTGAGAGTTATTACATCAAATTATTTTGTATGCATTTCTTTATCTCTAAATCTGTGGAAGATATAATAATGAATTTATATTTATCGAATAAAGAATTTAACGTTCTTTAATATAAGTATTTACATAAATTTTTGATAAATAATATTTAGATGATTTTTTTCTTGTAACTACTACTTCCGGTTGTCCAATTGTTACCAAAACTTAATCAACTCTTCCCATTATTGTTAGATTGAGGAATCCGTAGTTAAAATGTCTTAAGTCTTATAGTATTTGAGAAATCGTGAATCCAACATCCACACACACATCCACACACACACGCACGCACGCACACACACACACGCACACACGCGCGCGCGCGCACGCACACACACACACAACACACACACACACACACACACACACACACACACACACACACACACACACACACACATCATCGTAAAAATGTTATAATCGGATTCTAGGGACCTTAAAACGTGCTTATTCACTAAAATCTGGATATGCGATTTTTAGCATGAATACAATACCTCTCTTAGCGAGAGGTAAAAAATCAATTTATATTTTCTATCTAACAAAAGTTTCCTTGTAATTTATTTTGGCGCTAAAAAGGTATCACATGGTTTGTGACGTACGAGGGATCGATGACATTTCTAACAAATTTTGTATATATAACTGCACTGTTAACAGGTCGTAGTTTTTCTGCATTAACGCGATGTCAAATGCCTTGTTCGAGTTTTATTACAATTTGTGTGATTACAAGTTTTCTAGTACTATGTTTCTTAAATGTCATCAGCTCCTGCTACGTCACATTCGGTAAAATTCAAATTTTTAAATTTAAAAATTCATATCTCGCTCAAATTAAATGAAATAGAACTCAACATTTTTGATTTATATTACAAATACATATGTAAAAGTTTAAGAAAAAAAATCTGATGTGGCCAACACAATACCTCCAGCCATTTACAGCCCGAGTTTATATTAAGCTAATCCTTATTTTTGGATTAGCGAATTTTACTCTAATTTTGGCAGTTTATTTCTTATAATATAGTCTAATCTCTAATTAACTACCTTTTTTGATACTAAATTAAGATTAAATTTTAAATACCGGGATATAATAGAATTCACTAATGCAAAAATGAGAATTAGCTTAAATTTATATATATATATATATATATATATATATATATATATATATATATATATATATATATATATATATATATATATATATATATACAGGGTGATTCATCGGTCTGTCCTCTCTTTATAACTCTTTTATTTTAAGTCAGATAGAAAAACTCTTCGAATATAATTTATATGATATATTATTGTCTATCTACGTACCATATGCATTTGTATACAGGGTGCTCCGTTTAAGCGCAACAATATGTAACTTTATATTTCTTAATGGAACACCCTATATTTATTTATTTATTTTGATAGTAAATTAGATTCCCTTTAAAAAAGTATTAAGTAATAAGGGGTCTAAAATTATAAATTAAGAAGATATTTACGTTCATAAAAAATAGTAGTTCAGAGTGGAAAAACCATAATATAATACAAAATTTTGGTCCTTTTTTATTAATACTTATTTTAAACATTACACTAATTCCAAAGAAGCTATTAAAATTGAGTGACAGACTAAATAATGTAAAATTATAATAAATGCTCGAAAACTTGTATTTTAACTTCAATGGATTTTTCTATTATAAATATTATATTAATCATCTCATCTTAACTAAAATTTGTATTATTCATTTTCACATCAACGTCAACAATGATAAACTAAGAGTATTTGGACAATTTGTTTGTTTAAATTTGAAACAATTGATCAAATTATCCATAGCTTACTTTGTTAAAAATAACATGATAGAAACATATTATTCAACGAATAAAGGCAAATAACTTCTTAATTTATAATTTTAGACCCCTTATTACTTAATATTTTTTTAAAAGGAATCGAATTTACTATCAAAATAAGTAAATAAATATAGGGTATTCCATTAAGAAATATAAAGTTACATACTGTTGCGCCTAAATGGAGCACCCTGTATACAAATGGATATGGTACATAGATAGATAATACTATATCATACAAATTATATTTGAAGAGTTTTTCTATATGACTTAAAATAAAAGAGTTATAAAGAGAGGACAGACCGATGAATCACCCTGTATATATATATATATATATATATATAATCTAAATACATACCTACATATTTACTTATACTGAAAACTATATTCAATACTTTTTTCTTTTTAAAACGTTACTATTATTAATTCGAAATGATTAGTTCTTTGACAGTGACATTCATCTGTCAGTTACATACATATGAATAACTGCGTAAGAAAGGAGTTTTGTCTGTTTAAAGTTACATTCACAAATGAAAATTAGGTTTAGATTTATGGTTTATACTTTAGATTTAAAGACTTTGGCCGCATATTATGTAATGACTCCATTCACATTTCAGAATTTAGTATCTCTAAATCCAAATCATAAAGCCAAACATTGCAAGCTCCAAACTTTAGGTTTATGATTTAGTTTGACGTCACAAACTTCACCAATGAGAACGAGTCTGAAACGATATAGATATTACACCCGTCTTTATTTAATATTCACTTGTTAAATCAGCTTTTTAAACAAATGCGAGAAGAACATAGAACTGTCAAAATTTAATTGCTGAAATATAACCAATAATGCCAAGCGATTGACAGTTTCACGGCACATGGGTATCTATTAAGTATTGCTCTACCGATATTTTAATCTTGTTTTTGAAGCATTTACATAGATGTCAGTATAATCAAAACTAAATTAGAGTTAAATTAAACTTGCATTTATGAATGACTAACTTAAATCTAAACAAAAACCATAAACCTAATTTTCATTTGTGAATGCACCTTAGCGTAGGTTCCGGGATTTAAATTATAGATAATTTTATAATTTTATCCATAAAATATGCAGAAAAAGTATTAATGCAAATCTGTAAAAAAAAATAATATTTTTATAACATAAATCTCGAAAAACATTTAAAGGTATTTTTCGAAGAAAAACTATTTTGAACTTCAAGTAAAGTGCCATTTCTGGTTATCCGATTTACACCAAAATCTAATGGGCTCTTTACATATTAGAAAAAGGTCGAAATACAAGGTTTCAAAATTTTATGAATGATAGTATTTGAGTTACAGTGAAGGATACACACAGACATCATTGTGAAAATGTTAAAATTGGATTTTAGGGACCTTAAAACGTGCTCATTTACCAAAATCTCGATATTTTTGCGCGATCTCTATACCTCCCTTACCAAGGGTAGCGGGAGGAAAAATAAAAAAAATATTAAAATACCCCCATTGTCATGATCGCTACACATCTGTTTGCTCTCAACATTGATTAAAAAAACCACTATCACCCAATGTAACAAATTGAGGTTAATAAAATTTATTTACAAAAATTTAAGTCCTAATCAATATGATTTTTTAGCATACAAAAATACTTCATTAAAACTGTGACACAAAAAATGGAATATAAACAATGTCACATAAACGCTTCAAGTGGCAAAAAGTTATCAAAAATATGTCAAGAGCATTAGCGTATGAATTTGCTCTAGATTTGCAGTACTTAGTCGAGAATTTGAGACTCGTAATTAAATTATGTAATTAGCAGTTACAACATGTGTGTCCGCGACAACGAATTGTTTGCTTTAAAAATGTCAGATTGCATTTCAGTGTTCGGAGGAATGTCATAGCTCAGCCGTTACAAAATGTAAATTATGTAACACACACTGACATGGTTTGAATACGTTAAGCACTGGATATATAGGCGTCTTTTGCTGGCGACCTAAATAAATGGTAAACTCATTCAGAAAGATCGAAGAATAAGAAACAATCCGCTAGTCGTCCATATCAGGAGGATAATTCCGGGAGAGATGCCACGACGAGAGAGATGACACAGAGCTAGTATTTCCAGAAGTAATTATTAGATGATACTGAGATCATAGTATATAACGGTGTATAAATGTCAGTGAATCATACGAGGTGTGTTCAAAAACTATCGCGAATTTTGAATTTTCGCGGGTTACGTATATTCGAATTTCGATCTTTTTGTGGCTTTATGTTGGTACTCATGTCTCTCACTTATGTCGACAAGCTCGGCCATTTTGAATGTTCACTTAATTGTTGACAGCTGCTTTGCTTGCACGTGTTTTGGATCGTCTTCGATTTTTACCTATTCAAAAAAATGGAACAAAGAACCTGTATCAAATTTTGTGTGAAAAACGAAATTAAGTGCGCGGATGCATTCCGAATGTTGACTGTGGCATACGGAGAAGCTACCTTGGACCAAAGCAACGTTTATCGGTGGTACAAAATGTTCTCAGAAGGCCGAGAAGATGTGAACGACGAAAAGCGTGCCGGACGCCCGAGCACTTCAACAACAGACGAAAAAATTAATGAAGTGGAGAAAATGATATTGGCCAATCGTCGAATCACCGTTAGAGAAGTTGCTGAGGACCTAAACATATCGATTGGCTCGTGCCATTCGATTTTTATCAATGATTTGGGCATGAGACGGGTCGCCGCGAAATTTGTACCAAAATTGCTCAATTGCGACCAAAAACAGCATCGCATGAACATTGCTAATGAGATGTTGGACTCTGTCCGCGACGACCCAAATTTGCTCCAGAGGGTCATAACTGGTGACGAATCGTGGGTTTATGGTTATGACGTGGAAACCAAAGTTCAATCATCTCAATGGAAGCTGCCGCACGAACCAAGACCGAAAAAAGCGCGCCAAGTTCGGTCGAATGTGAAAGTTTTGCTGACAGTTTTCTTCGATTGCAGGGGCGTGGTGCATCATGAGTTCTTGCCACAGGGTAGAACGGTCAATAAGGAATATTACCTGCAAGTTATGCGCAATTTGCGCGAAGCAATCCGCCAGAAACGCCCGGATTTGTGGAAGAACAAAAATTGGCTTTTGCACCACGATAACGCCCCTGCTCACACATCGTTGCTTGTGCGCGACTTTTTAGCCAAAAACAACACACTAATGATGCCGCAGCCACCGTATTCCCCAGATCTGGCCCCCTGTGACTTTTTCTTGTTCCCTAAACTGAAGAGGCCCATGAAAGGACGACGTTACGCTACGCTTGACGAGATAAAGACGGCATCGAAGGAGGAGCTGAACAAGATAAAAAAAAATGATTTTTTGAAGTGCTTTGAAGATTGGAAAAACCGTTGGCACAAGTGTATAATATCTCATGGGGATTACTTTGAAGGGGACAAAATAGATATTCATTAATAAATAAATAATTTTTGAAAAAACACAAAATTCGCGATATTTTTTGAACACACCTCGTACTGTTGAAATTAGTGATGCACGCGAGACGAGACGAGAAATATAAAATATCGATCTCGTCTCGTTTTCGGATCTGTAATCTCGCTCTCGTTCTCGCACATTTTTTTCTCGCTATAAAAATAAGCGCATGCGCACTACGTATTTACGTAACTGTTTAACTACAAGATACAATTTCGCACCAATAGCACCCGTCTTCCATGTATTTGCAATCGTATAACTATAATAAAGAGACGAAACACTAAATTATGGTCACCAAATTATTTCAATACGAACATAATGTTTATTCATTTACGGTCACCACAAAATCTGATAAGTTAGTAAATAATTTAATTTACCTCTAACTATTTCAATACGAACATCTGTTAACACATTCTGTCTGTCATCAGTAAAACGAATTAAACATTAAACTATTATTTTTTTGTAACTAAAAGTACCTACACTTTTTCATTAAATATATGCCACTATTTAAGTAAGATTAAGTCATAAAAAAGCGCTACACTGGTAACCCGCCGCCAACCAATCACTCCGCTTCTCTCCCTGTTGGCTCCCATCGACGCTTAATATAACATCCTTTACTTTTCAGGGGCGACAATAGTTTATTAACCGTGGTTTTAACTGAGGTGAATTAGGGGTTGAAGTTTTAGAGAAAACTAGTTCTATTGGATGCAAAACCGATTTTATCTTTATTTTTACATTTCCTCGCTCTGGGAACGATACTAATCGAATCGACTCTACATAGGCTCAAAAAATATAGTGAATTCATATAATTTTCACATTTATGTGTTCTTTGCATGAATTAGCGTTGACTCCACTCCTCGTACGGTGCATTTTTCATTGAATTTATGAATCAAAGCTATAAAGTTCCAAATACTTTTTATTGCTAGACTCTCACTCAAATTCCACATTATTATAATGGGTTCAACGAATATCAATTTCTGTTGGTTCACTTAGACTTTGACTGTCCAACTATCCTTGTATATAACAATATAATGTTTTTAAGTAAAACGGACATTGACTATTCGAGCTACAGAAATTTACCCATATTGTTTAATCCTACGTAACCTTTAAAAAAACCAAATAAAACTTAAACTCCCCAACTTCCAATTCCGCGAGCAGGTCAGGTCAGTAAAACACCCCAGTAGGTCAACATCCCTTGGGGGTGAACACCTTCATGACCTTTTATCACCCTATTCCACTCACACACGCAGACACATACACATCTAGTATTTCTGTTCTAGCAAAGCATAGAAGTTTGCGCGCATGTGGATGTGTATCGCAGGTCATTCACCCCGTGAATGCGACTGCGCACAGCTAGCGATCCTGGCGGACGTTACCTGAACTAAGGGAGGATAGTGAATGGAAGATATTGTGCGAGTGTTTTGGTTTATTTAGGGGATGGGATTTTGTTGTATAAAATAGGAGATCGTATTAAGATTGAATATGATTGTTATAGAAAATAAAACAATATTATTTTGTATAAGGGTTGATTGACCTTTCTAATAAATTTATGGATTTCGGGAAGCATTAAGTTCGTTTACATAAAAAATAAATTTGTATTATCGTATTTTATACACAACGGGGCCTAGAAACTTCCTTTTTTCTGAAGGCGAATAATATTTATGTATTAAGGGCATAATCAAAAAATTGTGGCACGCAAAAATGTTTAAAGCTTGACGCGCAGCGAAGAGCTTTAATTAAAACACAAATTATAATAAAAATTTATTCAGTAAGTAAATTTTCTTTTGATTTTAACAAAAAATTACGCCAGAATATTAAATTCTATGTATTAAGGCCTGTGTCCACGATCCTAGAAATCGATCCGAGTTCTCGGATATAGTTCGCAATTCGATAACTCGGATCGTGGACACTACCAACTCGGACGCAAGAATCGAATAGAAAACTAAAATGAAAAAATGCGTTCATTGCGTTCTGTCCCATTTTTTCGTACAAGTTGCTAATTTCATTTACATGTTATCAATTTAAAATCTTGACGTTTGATGTTTGATAAGATTGAAAATTATAAGGTTATAAAATATTACTTAATTTTGCTAATTTTTGATAAGTTATTATAAATAGATACTATAGCGCCAAAATTCAAAACTGTGTTGTTACCCCTAGTCCCGATAGGTGGCAGTACTTGCTGACACGCCAAGAAATATTTCCCGCGCAATGTGAGTGTGAGCTAGATAACCTATAATATATGCTGAGGTACAAGTTTTGTGTGTAAATAAAAGTTGTGTGTAAAATAAACATTCACTCTTGTTTTAATATATAACCATTAACGAGTGTTAGAGATCAGAAAATCTCCGGGAAAATAAATAACCCGTAATGTCAAAATCTGTTTGTATATTACCATTCTTAGCAACATAAACAAATTAGCAGCCCTATTTTTAATGCCGATTTACTGTAAATTTCTAAGTGTCACAATGCTCGAAATTCCATTTAATACAAAGAAAAAGATAATTTTGTTAGAAGATAGCATTACAAAATAATTAATTGGGTTATTTCTATTTCACTTATAAGTTTATAATTACAAAAAATTTAAAAAATTGCTTAAATATGTTTGTAATTTTAGGCTGTCATTTGGGATTTTATATGTCAAATCAGTGCGCGGTATGTTTCTGAAAATTTTCACCTATACCTTGTTCCATTTAAGCCATTCAGTATTGCGGAGCATAGGGAATAGTTTTGACCTCTCTGATTGGCTGAAATTAGAGACAAGAGACAATTTTACCCAATGTAATTTCGGCTACTTCAGATTTGCGCTGTTGCCAGTGCCATCTACTGAATGGCTGAAATGGAACAGAGTATAGTATGCAATATTCGCTGCAAGTTTGCTCTGATTGGTCCGAATATTTAAAATCTTGTTATTTCACTGGGTATTTAATTGTTCTGGAAACAGTCACAATAATCATAATTTCAGGTAAAATTGTAAGAAAATAAATTATTATAAGTTTTTATTAACTTATCCGTTACTTGCATCTATTTAGTGATATATGATATGAAAGATGGTGAATAAATAAAATAAATTTTAAATAAAAAATCCTAATGATATTCATTTCACACCGCGACTAACCATCTACGAATCCTGTATATTAATATTCATAGGACTGTTCCCGTTCGTCTCATGATCGATTAGAGTGCTATGTGCATTATGTTTAGCACTATCTGGCATTAGATATGCAGGACTATGAAGGAGTACCGTTACTTTATAATTAAAAACAATGCATTGATAGGATAGGATGTACTCGTATGTGTAACTAATATTCATTGTGCATATGCAACTTATATAATTTTGTTACATAATTAGGTGGGATTAACAGTATAAGAGTAGGTGGATTAAACTCATTCAACTTTGATGATAAATGATTGAAACAGATAATAAAACAATTAAATTTTATGAAGTCTTAGATGTTTCTTTATAAATGGATGTATAGTTCAATTAAATTCAGTAGATTTCATTTAGTCATTGTTTACAGCCGCGTTTTATTAAAAGACGAGTTAGACAATCTGACCTACCAATTCGAAAACAACTTGTATGCCAATTCAAAAACTTACGAAGCTCTGTGATGCAAAAGCTCAAGCTTACCTTGCATAGCATAATTACCCCATACCTAATTTTTTTTAAATCACTTCTGTTTGCTCTAATGGCTGGTTTATAATGAATTTGATTTATAAATTTAGATTTGAAATTTACGATTTACCTTGCTGGTTTATAGACTAACCAAGTACGAATCATCGCGCCACTCGCGGATTTTTTAAACCCTAACGTTGGGTTGTTTAAATGACAATTCATAAACACGCGTAAATATGAGCACGAAAACCCTGGTAAAAGCCGTCAAATTTGTTGCGTCGTAGGGTGCAAATCTAAATATAACAGGGATTCATTTTACTCTCTCCCTTATTATCCTTGGAAACAGAAAAGGCGATAAAAATGGATAGCATTGATTCGTCGAATATCGTAAAGTACAGTTGAATTTCATTAAAAATCTGATAACATATTTCTCAAGCATAACATGGGTTTAAAGTTTACATGTTTTGTGATCAAATAGAAAAAATTAGTTCAATTATAATTTAAGAACAAAATACTTGGATTCAGAATGGGTTATATGGCAAACCTGTGTGCCATTAATAACAATGATGAAAAATAAAATATCTATGAAATATAAAATATTTAATTATATAATATTTATGAGATCTACGATAAATTATTAGTAGACAACTTTATACAAAGCGCACGAAGATAATCTTTACACTGACTTGACAAAGTATACGTCAAAGTTCAAGAAACAGAAGTAGTAAGTAAAAGACATACACAAATTACACATTAACTGAAGGCTCTACCAAACCAACGCGAAATATTTTCCAAAATGTCGTAAACTGAAACAGTGACAAGTAGTCAGTTCTCACACTGGCGCGAATTTACCGCGCAAACGTATAAGAAAAACATGTCGACGTTTTCAAAACCACAGCTTATCATAACATACATATTTTCAAATTCAAGTAGTACTTTAAATAATAGTTATTTGTATATCAAGGCCGCGAAATCACTCTTTAGCGTACCGAGAGAAAAATTGCCGTCGAGGCCGCTTGCGGCCGAGGCAAGACAATCTCGAGGGCGCTAAAGGATTTCGCGGACAAGGTGTACACAATATTTTTTGTGCAACCGTAAAAAATATGTAATTACAAATTTTATTCATTTTAAACAGTTTCAATGTAAATAGAAAGTTAGCTTTCAAGGTTGCTATGGGATTAACATTTGATAAACAAAACCATGCAATTCTCAAGTGTCAAAGTGGTTGTTTACCTAATTTCGCGGCCGCTACCATGACAACGGCCGGCCGTTACCATAACAACGGTCGCGAAATTGAATTTCGCGGCCTGTATTGCGGCTGCGAAATGCTTATTTCGCGTCCAGTTGCACAAAAATAAATATAAATATATCATCACGTCATATTATATACCCAATGCTGGGTGTGCCAATCTGCTTTGTACGCAGATGTCGGTAAAGATGACATATTTGTACCGTGCGGGCGTTTACCAGGCGTCACCTCACGGGCACTCATTGTTGGCGTGGAGAGTGCACCACAGGGGTCAATTTTGTGCCATTTAAAAATCGAAATTTTTATCGTCGGTCGAGATCGAACCCGGTTCCCCAGATTCGCGACCTGACACTCAGGCACCCGGCCACGAGACCCATAAGTGGTACTTTAAATATATTTTAAACTGACAAAATGGTTTGGTTGTATATAAAACTCCATTCTGCACTTAATAAATCGTACCCAGCGCTACTTAATGGGAAATTCGTCAGATGGCGTGGCCAGCGACACGGAACAACTTTTTGGATAGCCTATAGTGATTTTAAAGATATGAAATATGCCCAATCAACTTATTTTGGGTCACGTGGTTTGACACAAATGGGATGACACTTATATGATACTTATCACTTTTACCCTCGCTTTTACCATAATCAATCTGTATTGTTCTACAGATAATATTAATAATATATCCATATTTTCAGAATCCATTTGTCAAATCAGAATTAAAATGTTTCAACTGTCATTTTCCCGACCAAAATCATTATTTGAAATATTTTTAAATGATTGGACGCATTTACAAATTTACATTTAGAATATAAAATATGGTGTTAAGAAGGATTTTCTTGCCGTTCTAATTATAGCCGGGCGATGCAACAGGCCTATTGAATTATACAGAGTGTTCCATTTAAGGTACGAATGCATTGGGATCTCGAGAACCGTAAGAGCTACGAGGTTGGTTAAATTAGACAAAAGTTGCCCCATTAGGAGACCATTTTAATGGTATTTTGTTATTTGCGAAAAAATGCATAGGTCACTAGATATAGGCGAAAATGTAAATTTTGCAGTTTTTTATTTTTGCAAATAACTTTGAAGTGTGAAATTATACTGGATTTTGGTTTGCACATCTTTAGGGCACTTTTTTATGTTCTCTCGACTGGCGATGCTCATTTTTTTTATCAATGTTGGTTTTCGAGGATTGATGTCAAAGTTTTAATTTTTATATGGGCGCCATATTGGAAAGTTACGCCATTGAAAAGAGATTTTTTTTAGCTTTACAATGATATAAAATAGTAATAATTTATTTTTATAATTAACAGAAAAATTAACAAAAAATGTTATTAATACTAAAATTTACAGTACAATATTTAAATATTAGATTTGGAGGACAATGGATAGGGACCAACAGCGAAATCAAGTGGCCTGCTAGATCTCCAGATTTAACACCTTTAGATTTTTTTTATGGGGATACTTAAAAAATAAACTTTTTATTCGGGAATATCAGAATGAAAATGAATTAAGAAATGCCACAGTAAGAATTCTAAATCAAATTAGGCCAAGAATGCTGAGAAAAGTTATAGAAGGAACAGAACGAAGGGCGCAGAAGTGCGTAGAACGAAATGGTGGATTAATAGAAAATTTATTGTAAATTATTTTTGTATTTTTAACATTATTTGTTTATTAAATAGTTATTTTCTTAAACAGCAGCCTTCGATTTTCTTTTTACCTTCCGTCACCTTTAGGTAAGGAAGGTATTGTCTTTGGTCAAAAAATTCGGTGGTGAGTTTTCGATGAATAAGCACGTTTTAGGGTCCCTAGAATACGATTTTACTATTTTTACGATGATGTCTGTATGTGTGTGTGTATGTATGTATGTATGTATGTGTGTCCGTGTGTGTGTGTGTGTGTAACAAAATTTTCGTCTACGATAACTTCCATACTACAATTCTAACAATTATAATTCTTTCGTATTTCTCTTCGTTACATCCATGCGAAGAGCTGATTAGATTTTAGTTAGAATTGGACAACCGGAAGAACCCGCATTTGAAGATTTTAACAGTTTTTCTTGAAAAAACTATGTTAAATATCATTTTTTCACATTTAATGTTATTATAAATATTAAAGAATATTTTATTTTCTGTACGATTTGATTGCATTTTATACCTAATATTAAATGGATATAGAGTTAAAAAATTATAAAGAAATTAAATTTCATAAAGTAGCCATAGCTGTGGAAACAGCTACTATATTAAGAAAATTTTGATTGAAAGTTGTCAGTGTCAAGTGAAATTGACATAGTGTGTTTGTCTTATAATTTTACTGGAAATAGGTATAGGATCTGTTGCTTTCTGTATGGAATTTGTATAAAATACATACAACTGCTTTAAGGTAATGTACAAGAAATAATAATAATAAATCTTTTATTTCTGCAGATACATTACACTGTATATAGAAAACGTCAAAAAATAATAATTTTCTGTATGAAATTTGCATAAAATACATGCAACTGCCGGAAGGTAATGTACAAGAAATAGAATATTTAATTTAGCAAGGAACTTTCCGTATGAAATTTGTACAAAATACATAGAACTGACCAGAACTGACGGAAGGTAAGGTGCTGGCCACATCAGATTTTTTCAATTAAATTTTAGTATTAATAACATTTTTTGTTAATTTCTCTGTTAATTATAAAAATAAATTATTACTATTTTATATCATTGTAAAGCTAAAAAAATTCTCTTTTCAATGGCGTAACTTTCCAATATGGCATCCATATAAAAATTAAATCTTTGACATCAATCCTCGAAAACCGACATTGATAAAAAAAAAAATTGAGCATCGCCAGTCGAAAGAACATAAAAAAGTGCCCTAAAGATGTGCAAACCAAAATGCAGTATAATATCACACTTCGAAGTTATTTGCAAAAATAAAAAACTGTAAAATTTACATTTTCGCCTATATCTAGTGACCTATGCATTTTTTCGCAAATAACAAAATACCATTAAAATGGTCTCCTAATGGGGCAACTTTTGTCTAATTTAACCAACCTCGTAGCTCTTACGGTTTTCGAGATCCCAATGCATTCGTACCTTAAATGGGACACTCTGTATAGTTACCACATTAGGAATTAAAAATAATATGTTATAGTAAACAATTATACAACAAATAATCTAGTTATGTTTCCCTGTTGTTTTGATACCGATCTAAAATCATGCTCTCTTCTTTTCTAGTTTCCTTGATTAACGATTAGCAATCAGCCTTTCGTAGTTGGCCATGCTCATGAACTCCTATCAATTATTTCATCTCCCTTTAAACTCACCGACTGACATCTATTTATCTCTCTCTAGCCAAGACTGACAGTTGAGGTTATGTTTGTGGGTGGTAGACTTAGATGAGAGATAATTACTCTCTCTAGTTTAATTATTTGATAATGAACGTTAGATGTGATCCATGATTCTTAGATTAGGAGAGAGAAAGCGATAGAGATTGTATTTGTAGTACCTACTGATAATTGGAAGAAATTTAATGGTGATAGAAAAGATAAAGTTTCACAATAATCAATAGAGAGAGGGAGATAATATTTAGAGATGAAAATTATCTTTAACCTTATTATAAGGTTAAAAAATATAATTAGATTTAGTCTTCTATAAGAGAAGTTTCACTTTAAAAATATTTGACGTCATACTATTTATATGTATACCTATGTTAGTATTTTCTTCTTATGCATGTTTTTATTTTTGCCTGTGGTATTAAATACGTAAAAATACATCGTATAATGAGTAATGTGCACATTTTGAGCGACAGCGCCTCTAACGAGTAAATTGGTAAGTACCTTTGGGTACCGAATCAATTTGACTTTTCAAGAGAGTTATACAATTTACAATTTTATTTAGAGTTTTTGCTTTTGTATAATATATTCAAATGAATAAAGAAATTATTTAAAATGCTATACCGTGTATCTTAGGCCGACCGACACATGAGGGTTTAACATGTGGAATCAGTTAATTTTGAATAGTATCTCTCCAGTGTAAGATATTAAAGTGAAATTTTGTATAATTATTGGTGGATATTAATTCTACGGATTACAGTTGAAAGTAATATATTTAAATGTGTAATATTAGACATATTAATTTTTTTTAGAATTTCCTGGATTATTGTTTGTATACCGAACAAAATGGTTACCTACTAAGTAACAGTACAAATAGCATAGTGGTAGTGTTTGCGCTTGGTAAAAAACAAAACCCGGAGAGAGTGGGTTTGGAACCACCCAGCAGCAAAATTTAGTTTTTAATATTTACTTCAAAATAATTTTTATTATTAATATGTTTTTAATCTTTTATAAACTTTTAATAAAATATAAACATTATTTAAAGCATAAATTATACGTATTTTGTAAAATATAAATCACATTGATACAACATACAGTCAAATAATTACAATAAATATTTATAATAAAAAATAACGCATCCATTTTATTAAATTTCAACAACATATTAAAAACATATTAACAATAAAAATTTAGTTGCAAAATAAAAATTACATTTTACTGCTGGCTGGTTCCGAACCCAGTCTCTCAGAGTTTTGTTTATTACTAGGCGCACACGCTACCACTATGCTATTTAAGCTGTTACTTGGTAACCATTTTTTGCGGGATATGAATAATAGTCCTGAAAGTTCTACAAATTTCATTATTTTTCTCTGATATCTGAAATTTTTTCCGATAAAAATGATATTATATATGAGAAAAAATGTAAACCTAAAAGAATTTTTCATGTTATTAGAAGATATCTATTGAAAAGTTATTTTCTTAAGCATCTATTCCTCATATAAACTTACAAATTTGATATTTCAATCGGTAATTTTGTAAGAAATATAACATCTCCAACTACATCACATATTTGACGTCCTATCATTCGCATTTGCAAATATTTTATAAAATAGAAATTGCAAAATGATTCTAACATACAACATAACCTTGTTACGTTACCAAAACGACCCATTGTCATTTTGTCCGCTGTCGACGCTGACTAATTTTGTGAACATCGCTTATTATACTAAAAATTAATAAGCAGAAGACGCACGTCATCAATAAATATTACTAGATAGCCGTTACTTATTACTACGTTTACATGGGGTACTAATTTATTCTAGAAAATGCAATGCGTGTTGCATAACTTACCGTGTACAATACATGTAGATGAATTATCGTGTAATACTTATTAAAACAAACCAATAATACACAGGGCCTGGTTTAGGTTGTCTTAGCTCTAACCAAATCAAAGCTCCCCAAAAACTATAATAAAATGAGAAAATTGTGCGCCCCCAAAATCTGTGCGCCCTAGGCTGCAGCCTAGTCAGCCTATCCGGTAATTAAGCACTGCAGTAATTCTGTAGTACAAGACACAACTCACAAATAGGTAGATAAACTAGAACGATATATTATATTGATATATTTTATTGACAGCAAATTGACAGTTCTATATATTTTTTGCAAAACATTAATTCATAACTACTTTGATATTTACAATTATTTATATTAATTCAAGTCACTCGTGCCTGGATGAGATGAGTTGACAATCACAGACAATCAAGTGACAGGGACAGGATCGAAATTTTATCGATTTTAAATTAAATGTAAACATGGTCATTCTCAGTAGTGCTACCGTTATAATACGAAAATCAACTACAATTATTTCAAATAATTTTATATTCCCTAAAAGGATTAAGGATTGACGTAGAAATAAAGGTAAATTTCATTAATATATACGTTTCTTGATACTAGTATTTTTTATTTCTTCTTTTCTAAAAAATAAATAACACAATAATTTCTACAAGTTATATTTCATTTTATAAGGTTTTTTTCAGGTTGATGACGTGGGTCTTCTGCTTATTTATTTTTAGTATAACAGCTTTTTAGAAAATAACAACAAATAAAAAAAATATTTAAAAAACAGGTGTTTTTCTCATTGATCTGATAAAGATTCGCAGATCAGTTACACATTATTTATAATACGTCGCCTGTCACTAGAGTTGAAGATATCTGTACGTCATTATCATTATCTTATATCTGTCACACATACATACACATGTCCTCTGCATTAATCTGCCGATTAATTAGTTATTCGCTGATAAAATTAAGATTACCTTTGAGGTATCTCTCCGCTAAACGCTTGTGTCGCTAGTAAATAAATAAAACTACCTTGGAATCAACGTAGCTGACTGCGAGTATGTGTGAAATTTATTTTCATTAAAAGTTTATCCACTTGCAGATCGAAAGTAAAGTAAGTGCAGGACTGCATTAGCCAATTATGCAAAGTTTGAAATGTTTACATACACAAATACTCTACCGGTCAAATTCATTTAGCGTACTATCGGATTCATAATTATTATAGTTGGTTGATTGAAACCTTGCTTCAAAAAAATTTAAAAAATATGAAATATACATCCATTTATAGACTATATATTTCTACGTAATTATACTAATTTTCATATTTTTACATTAATTAATATAAACATAATGACAATAGGCGTTTTCGTAAAGTCAGTCGGAGCTACCCGATGAATCTGTTCGATGATGTCACAGATACCAAGCATCCCGCGTGGTCGAATTCCACAGACCGAAATCCCAGGCGGTCGAAATTCCAGGCGGTCGAAATTCCATTCGATCGAAATCCCACGCGGTCGAAATATACCTCCACCAGTTTGTCCGTTCTACAGAAATTCAAATATTTCCACGCCGTCGAATCCCACCCGGTCGATTCTAATATTGAGTGGATTTTTTAAACCCCTTATTGGCACAAAATTGACTCCTGTGGTGCACTCTCCACGCCAGCAATGAGTGCCCGTGAGGTGACGCCTGGTAAACGCCCGCACGGTATAAATATGTCATCATAATTATCGATATCTGCGTACAAAGCAGATTGGCACACCCAGCAATGGGTAATATGCCGTGATGATATATTTATTTATTTATTTATTTATTTATTTATTTATTTATTTTACTTATTGTCTCAGAGAAAAATTAAAGTCACAAATGTATCAAAACCCAATGTTATTTAAATGGGAATAAATCAAGTGCATTTAGGGACGGCCAAACATTAATATTAAGCGGAATCATTTCCAGCTCAATTTTTTTATTTGTAACCACTTTAGGGGCGGCCAAGTTAAAATTCGACTTGACCGGACCCCTTTTAAGAGCCACTTTAATAGACAATATGTATGAAGGGAAAAATGTGTTCTATTATAACCATAGGCTTTGTGAATAATATAAACATTTATTTTTTTCGATTTATTTAAATCTTGTTTGTAATAATGGACCTTTTCAATTTAACGGCTATCTCTTCAAATAGTAAGAAAATGGCGCGAACAACTGCCAGTTGGTCTGTCAAACGAAACGTCAAAAATATTGCAGTCATTAAAATACCTGTATTCTCAGGGAAAATTTGCATCGTTAGACATTTTAACTTCAATAAAAGTTTATTTCGATAAGATTTTTTAAAGTTATCTGAGATATTCTCACATTTTACGTCTAAATTTTTTAGAAACAAACGTCGTAGATCTCAGTTGTTCTTACTATGCGCAAATCCCCATTGCGAATATCTTCTTTCTCTTTAAATTGAAAAGGCCCATTAAAAAGTAAAAGTAGATCTCAGCTTCTATTAATAATTAAGAATTGAAATTTGGCATGTTGATTCAGAATGCAGTTTTTATATAAAATCCTCGTATTATTAATAAATTTTTATTTGAAATTGATTAGTGTAATAGGGGACTCCACCATTTTTTTTTATAATTTCATCTGAACGTATAAGTAAAACTAAGACTGTCGGTAAAAATCCGGTGAAAATATTCCTATTAATAAGCGAGTTATATTCTTCCGAAATTTGAAAATATAGATGTGACGTCACGTATATGTTTTTATATCAAACTATTTTCTTCGTGGATCTAAATGTTCTTGAAATATATGCTATTTCTAAATTATATTTATAAAAAATAAATGAATATTATACTGTACAAGTCAACATGATTTATAATTGGAAATGTATTTAAATTATTAAGTTTAATGCAAAATATTTATATTCAAATAAAAACTGTTTGAGATTTGCCCTACTGGACTGATAGCCACGCCTCCGCTATTTGAATTTTTCTATTTCCATTGGTAATAGGCTCCGCCCCTAACTCGGTATTCGTTATATATTTATAGGTGGTCTTTGAGTCGCCAATCAAAATGATATATATCTATGGATTTAATATGAGTGACGAGCTGCTAAAACAAAAACCCCCTTATTTCCGAAGTATTTCAATTATATCATTTTATTTCTTTATTAATATTCATTATTACGCATATACCTTCACTATTTTTTACTAATTTTTCTTAATTCGATTGAGCTGTAATCCCCCATTTTAATATTTTTTATTGTAAAAGCGCAACATGAGATCACGCACGAAAACAGTAAAAAGAATATTTTACAATATATGTACCTTATTTTTAGACGGTACTGCATATTTGTACGTAAATAATCTCCAAAAAAAGGTTTCATTACTTTTGCACAATATTTCGTCTCATTTCAACATAAACTGTTCTGTAAGGTCTCGAAATTATGACAGTTCTAAGAAAGAATTTTTGGAGCAGCTCGTGGTTATTTACTCTCATAATGAATAAGATTCTTGGAAGAAAGGTGAAGCTTGTAAAGTATACAAGAATTCTTCTAAAATTAAAGTGAAAATTTAAGTGTTTACTCGAATGAGAAATATTCACTGGTCAGAATACATGAATGTGTGGTCGCTGTAAGAAAGAGGATTAACTCTGACTAGTTAGATATGTTTATAGGATAAAAGTAAGGAGTTATGACGTGGTATAATGAGCAAAATCGCACTTCAGAATTACCGGATTGCTTATATTACAAGGTAGAAATGGTACTCCCACTATGCACAGGACCGTAGCAGATAATTTATAAATATTAGTTTAATAGGGTCGCGGGGCTGTAGCGTTACGTATCATCGGGTGTGATTTAGACTGCCCGGGTTCGATTCCGGGCGACGTAAATAAAATTTTAAAGTTAATTCAAAACGTATAGGAATAAAGATGCATCCACAAATGAAAATTAGGTTTATGGTTTTTGTTTAGGTTTAAGTAAGTCATTCATAAATGTAAGTTTAAATTACCTGAAAATTAGTTTTGATATGTACAGACATCTGTGTAAATCGAGGTGTAAATGCTTCAATAACAAGATTAAAATATAGGTAGAGCAGTATTCAACAATACACCTGTGCGCCGTGAAACTATCATTCGCTTGGCTTGGCATTTTTGGTCATATTTCAGCAATTAAGTTATGACAGTCTCCATGTTCTTCTTGCATTTGTTTTTTTATTTAAAAAGCCGAATCCACCAAGTGGATAATAAATAAAGAAGGGTGTATATATCTATATCATTTCAGACACATTCTCATTGGTGAAGTTTGTGACGTCAAACTAAATCATAAACCTAAAGTTTAGACCTTGCAATGTTTAGCTTTATGATTTGGATTTAGAGACCCTAAATTCTGAAGAGTGAATGGAGTCATTACATAATATACGGCCAAAGTCTTTAAATCTAAAGTATAAACCATAAATCTAAATCTAATTTTCATTTGTGAATGCACCTTAAGAGTGCTATGAATGAAACAAACGAGCATATCATAATGTTTTGGTTGTTTCATTGACTATTAAATGTTAATTTGACTTTTATGAAGAGTTTCGTTAATTAGACAAAAAAATAATTAAGAAATGTATAATTTTATTCACGATTTGTTCATTTGTTTCATTCATGGCATGGCATTTATTCCTATGCGATTTGAATGGGACGTTACTAAAAATAGGTTACCTATTTCTTGTTAAATTATCAAAATATGACAAATTTTAAATGAGTTTATACCAAAAACTAATAAAATATAAAACTATTCATAATTTTAATAAAAACTATTCGCGCTATGACAGTATGACGTCACAACTTCAAATTTCACTCTGCTAACACGTGGTTAGATGACAGTGCTGACAGGTGTAAACAACTTTAGTTCTTGATTTACTCACTAAAAAGCGCATTTATCACTGATTTAACATCCCTTAATTTGAAATTCATTGAAAAATATTATAAAATTTTCACACAGAGATTTTCTTGTAAAAGATTCCATATTTCCAGTAAATTACCTTCAGTTCTATGTATTTTGTACAAAATTCATGCAGAAAGTTTTTTGTAAGAGATTATATATTTCCAGTAAAATTACACAAACATACTGTCAAATGCACTTGACACACATTTGTCAATCAGAATTTTCTTAATATAGTAGATGTTTCCATGGTTATAGCACAGCTTACTGCTTTATGAAATTTAATTTCTTTATAAATTTATTACTCTATATCAGGGGCGTCACTAGGTACTTTTAACAGGGAGGGCGCAACAGGGCGCACTTTTAGAACGAAATAATTTTTGACAGTCTGATTCTGCATTTAAATTTTTTCATGTTTAAAACATAAAAAAATTTCTTTTGGAAGATTTTCAGATGTAATGAAGCGAACACAAATACATATCTGTTCTTCTGCAGTGATGTCCCAAGGATCATCTACTATTATTGCAAAATAATAACAATTATTAATTTCCGGAGTTATTTTGCGTATTAAACATTTTGCACTACTCTCTATAACATGATTTTGTGACGTAGTGAACAATAATGTGCATTTTGAGGTACATTGTAATTCTGGAGAAAAGGATCTATAAAATTGGCTTTATTTGTTGAATTTTTTGTTTCATTATGTCCTTGCAATGGGATAGCCTTAAATAATTTCGTCTCTTTTATAGTACCTTTCTTAAGAGGAAAGGTTAACCCTGTACTAAAATATGAAGCGAAAATTCAATTAATTGTTTCGAACTATTAACATTTTAAAAAAAACTCAACACACGACACGCATACTTCCGATATTAACCTGAATTAAAAAAAATATTATTGAAATCTATTAGTATTTGACTTTGATTTTAATGGCAAACGAGAAAAATCCAGTATTAATAGATTTGTCGTGTGTTGAATTTTTTAATGCGTTAATAGTTCTAATACAGGAATAATTTATTTGAATTTTCGCTTCATATTTTAGAGCTGCGGTAACCTTTCCTCTTCGGCTAAAGTCGTAGGTACATAATCGTCTCGCTGCTTATTGCAGATAAATAAGTGCATAATAAAATAGTAAAAAAATCAAATTGATTTTTAATAATTTATTTAAATAAAAACACGGAAAGGGGGCGCAAAATTAAACAGGGAGAGCGCAAGCCCCCTCAGAAATGGTGTGTCGACGCCACTGCTCTATATCTATTGAATATGAAGTATAAAATGTAATCAAATCTTATAGAGATTAAAATATTTTTTAATATTTATATTAACATTAAATGTGAACAAATGATATTTAACACCATTCTTTCAAGAAAAACTGTTAAAATCGTCAAATTAGGGTACTTCCGATCGATAGCATATTATTTTCATAGCTAGGTATATAACATAAAAAAACTTCCCTCGTAATATAACCAACCTTTTATTTTTTACAATTCTCCATAAAGTAATGATGGTTAAATTAAATTGAACATCCTGTATACATTACTTATTTAAAATAAAATTAATTGGCGGGAGATATAGGGCGCTTGACAGATTTAAAAAAAAATATTTCAGCATTTTTTTAACGTCACAATTTTTAATATTTTGATAATGTCTTAGAACTTAAAACTGACATCATTGCACGGAACAATGTCATCTTTAATTTTATAACCATTACAATATCATAGAGTCATTTTAAATCAAATAATAACTACATGAAACTAGAGATAACCACAAATATCTAACCGGAAAATTTCAAGATTATTTAAAACAAGTAATACTTACAATTTTCTAAAACATTATCTTAATTTAAAACTAAAACAAATATACATATAGACAATAAAATACGAGGATAACGCTAAAAATATAGAGAACAATCAGGCAAGCCGTGAAACACAAAATTTTAAACAGGTATTTATGTCATTTAAAATTAAATTAAGTGAAAGTTAATATAATTAGAATTTAGGTGGTTACTTTTTTTTACATTATTGTTGTGAGTGAAAATATGGAGTTAACCGGAGATCATTTTCGAATTATGATTTATATTTTGATAGTGTTGGCAATTCTTAAATCAATCTGAAATTAATTTGTTTTTTCTTTTTGAGTTATTAGTTTGACAAACTTGCCATTTTTTAAATAACCAGAAGTTAATTTGATACCTTTGATTGTTATTCCAAAAATGTGATGTGGCCAGAACATTACCTTCCGTCAGTTCATTTTATACAAATTCCATATAGATAGTTCCTTGCGAAATATTCTATATTTCCAGTACATTACCTTCCCTCAGTTCTATATTTTTGTACAAACTCCATACAGAAAGTTTCTAAGAATTGATTCTATACATGCAGTAAAATCATAACGCAAATATGCTATATCAATCGCACTTGACACTGACATCTGTCTGTCAGAATTTTTACCTTTCGCTACTAGGTATGGAAGGTATTGGTCTTTGGTCAAAAAATTCGATAATGAGGTTTTAATGAATAAGCACGTTTTAGGGTATCTACAATACGATTTTACTATTTTTACGATGATGTCTATCTGTATGTATGTATGTATGTATGTATGTATGTATGTATGTATGTATGTATGTATGTATGTATGTATGTATGTATGTATGTATGTATGTATGTATGTATGTATGTATGTATGTATGTATGTATGTATGTATGTATGTATGTATGTATGTATGTATGTATGTATGTATGTATGTATGTATGTATGTATGTATGTATGTATGTATGTATGTATGTATGTATGTATGTATGTATGTATGTATGTATGTATGTATGTATTTATGTATGTATTTATGTATGTATGTATGGATGAATGGATGTATGTGTGTGTGTGACAATTTTTTCGGATCTCATAACTCCAATACCATCTTTCCAAAAATCATAATTTTTGCGTATTCCTTTTCTTTAGATCCATATGAAGAGCTGATTAGATTTTGGTTATAATTGGTCGACCGGAAGTAATCTAATTTTAAGAACAGTTTTTCTTAAAAAAATGCTGTTAAATATCACTTTTTCACATTTAATGTTATTATAAATATTTAAGAATATTTTAATCTCTATATGATTTGATTACATTTTATACTTCATATTGAATGGATATAGAGCCAGCTGTGCTATAAACATGGAAACATCTACTACATTAAGAAAATTCTGATTGACAAATGTCAGTGTCAAAGTGCAATTTACATAATATGTTTGAATTGTAATTTTACTGGAAATGTATAGAATCTTTCAAGAAACTATCTGTATGGAATTTGTACAAAATACATAGAACTGGCTGAAGATAATGTACTGGAAATATGGAATCATTTGCAAAAAAAACTTTGTGTAGAATTTGTACAAAATACATAGAACTGACGGAAGGTAATGTGCTGGCCACATCAGATTTTTAAAATTATATTAGCTATTTCCAGTGTTATTGCATAGCTGGCTGCTTTATGTAATTTAATTTCTTTATAATTTTTTAACTCAATATCCATTGAATATGAAGTATAAAATGTAATCAATTCGTATAGAGAATAAAATATTATTTAATATTTATAATAACATTAAATGTGAAAAATATGATATTTAACATAGTTTTTTCAAGAAAAACTGTTAAAATCTTCAAATGAGGGTACTTCCGATCAACCAATTACAACTAAAATCTAATCAGATCTTCATATGGAAGTAACGAAGAGGAATACGAAAGAATTATAATTTTTAGAATTGTAGTGTTGGAGTTATCGACGGAGAAAAAATCGTCACACACACATACACACAGACATCATCGCAAAAATAGTAAAATCGTATTCTATGGACTCTAAAACGTGCTTATTCATTAAAAACTCACCATCGAATTTTTTGACCAAAAACAATACCTTCCTTATTTACAGGTATGACGGAAGGTAAAAAAGATTGGTTGGGAATTTTTAAGAAATGGGAAGAAAGAACAACTTTGAACAAATTAAAAATTATGTACCATGTGTCTTCTCAATAATTCTAGCATGACCCGGTGTAACATTAAAATTAACATTAGTAATTCTCATTATTGTTAAAAAAATACAAACACAAATATAAGAGTTGTTTATTATTGTTGTTGAGATTGTTTATATTTGTGTTGACATTACGTTAGATTGAAGGTCAAACTGTCTAAAACTTTTCCGTGTTTTAAAATCATCCAAATCTACAACCATAAAATGCAGAATTAATTTTCACTCTCAGACTAACTGTATACCCATAACCTGTAATTTAAAGATGCGGCTAAAATTATAGGGTTAGCTTAAGTAATAATAGATTCTAAAGTATTTGGGAGTTTTAAGAATACACGTTTGGCAACTTTGTTTCTCATTTAAAATTTCCATCGTATGATTTGGCGGTAGTGCGAGTGTCATGCTAGAATTATTGAGAATAATCAAATCAGGTAAGTGTGGCGGGTGTTCTATTATTTTATATTTCGCTCTCTGGGTAATTCCATATTGTCGCTGAAAACGATACTTTATAAGGGCTGTTGCAAAAATTTTTATATGACTTCTAAGTACTAAATTTTAAAAGCTATTGTTTAAAGAGCCTCAGATTTGAAAATATCCCGAAATATCCATTAGATATTTTACAATTAAGTACTTTTGAAAATGTCACGTGATCTGAAACAGAATGTGACGTCAGAGCACATACAGTGTAACATGTGACAAACTATCGCCTACTTTTATTTATATAAATAACAAACTGTTTTCCTATTGGCTATGAATGACGTACTCCGACGTCACAGGAGTGGGGAGTTGTATATTTACGAAAATAACAATAAATTATTATTTTTTATTAGGGAAATGAAATTAATGGAGATGCAGTCTTGGTAACATAATTTTATTAAATTGTTATTTATTTAATAATCCGACAATATGGGGGATATGCTTAATTACAGCCGAGGGCTTATTTATATTACCGAGAGGCAAAGCCTCGAGGTGAGATACAGCGCGAGGCTGTGACGAAACTCCCACCGAGGTATACAGGATGGTGACTTGGACGACGCAGCATAGGGGTTTCAATGGTAAAATCTTAATGTACAGTTATTTGCTCCCCTAATTATTTTAGAGCAAAATTATATTTAGATTTTTGCTACAGAAAAAAATACTGCATCCGAATATGCTATTATTTATAATTTTTCAATTTCCGGAACCGTAAAAATAATCGAAACAATAATAACATTTTTGCAAAAATCATTGGTGTCATGCAACAAAAATTTTAACAAAAGCGCAAACAACTTTCACAGATTCTTGACGTTTAAACTTATTTTTAAAACGAGGAAAATGAAAACATCTTTATTGTAGTAAATGATTGTTGATTACAACAATGTAATTTGACGAGAACGAATTTTAGGATTTCTTTAAGAAGTGACTATAAATACGACCCTTAACTTATTTAAATTAAAAAACATAAAATGTATTGGAAAAAAGGATTTTTATTTTACTATCACAAACATGAATTTATAATATAAAAAAACATATCACAAACCACCATTTACCATTAAACAATGCCCCAATCTATTGTAAAATTCTTGTCTGACATTTGCTAATTGTTTATGTGACATTTGTTTAAATGGCATCAAAGATTTTTGCAAAAATGTCATTATTGTTTTCGACTATTTGTACGGTTCTGCAAATTGAAAAATTATAAACAATATCATATTCGGACACAGTATTTTTTTCTGTAGCAAAAACTTAAATACAATTTTGCTCTAAAATAATTAGGGGAGCAAATAACTGCACATTAAGATTTTACCATTGAAACCCCTATGCTGCGTCTTCCAAGCCACCACCCTGTATATACTATTTTATTCACAATAATTCTCTTTTTAAATCAATAATTTTCAAAATAAATTTTATTAATATTTTTGACAACTCTATTAAAATTTGTTTAGCCTACTTTATTATAGGGATCTACGACAATGTTGCTAGGCAACCCCTACATAAACATTTTCAACCCATGGAGTGGAAGTAAAATTATTATTTCCCACTCAAAACATTGCCATTACAGTTAGGAATGACGTATTTCCCAACCTCTAAAAGGTTAGGAATCGACATATTATTACTATAATGATTGTGAATAAAAAAGTATGTTTATCTTATATTTTAACTGTCATTGCATTATTATTAATATTTAACATAAACACGTCATATAAATAATAAAATAATTCGGTGTTAATAGGTATTCGAAAAAAAATATATAAAAAAAATAATATTATATTTTGAAATATTACATGCCGTGTAGGTACTTTACATGTTTGTTTATGTTCGATATACCGGGTGTCTACTTTTTCTCTGATCATAGGAAACATGATATTAAAATTTTCAATTATCAAAATCTCTTTACCTATTAATTTTAGAACAAAAGTGTAACCACAAAATTTATTCAGTGCGTCTAGTGAGCTCAAAATTATTGGCCAAATATTTGTATCTCGCGAATTATGCTAGTTAAATAATTATTAAGTAATTTTCAGTAAGCCATGGAAAGTAGAATTACAATTTATAATATTTATAGATAAACTAAAATGTTCTATTTAAAATTGGTATATCTGTCAAATATTTTATGAAATTAGTTGCATTGTTTTACAATGACAAATCTCCGGTGTATTATTATTATTTCGAACTTTTGTTTATGTATACTATTATTCACGAAAAATTACTATTCAAGGTCATTTGTTCGAAGAAAGAATACACATCACTTTACAGCTGTAGCTTAGCAACATTTTGTATTAGAAAGAGAAAAATTATTTGACCTATGTCTATTTAATTTATGTGGTGTGACAGATACACGTAAATAGTGGCATTACTTTCTAACACACTATAAATAATAATGACGTATGTCGTAGAATTACAGATATCTAATCGGCTACTACACTGCCCTCAGTGCTAATATTTACCCAGTGGCGTTGACGTTTAAATCAAATTATTATTCCTTGGTTTACAAGTTAAGTCTATGTTTTTGTATTTTGCAAAAACATAAGTGAAGAACATAAATCTTTCAGAAAGACATTATTTAGAAAGAAACATAATTTTCAAATAAATTACTCTTATTTTTTCAGTTAAAATCTGTCCATAAATATTTCATGTTGCACGCCTATGCATATGAAATGCAATGAAGTTATCTGCAAGTAATATTATATCAGACGGCCACAAATGACCTTGAATAGTCATCTTTCGTGAATAATAGTTTATATTTACAATTTGATTTTCATTTTCGTCAATTGATTTACTATTTTATAAAAGTACCGGAAATAATTATTTTAAAATATCAAATTTTTAATGTATTCTTATATTATTATGACAATCATACATTCTATTTAAAATACAATTGTCACGTTCGTCAATTGTTTACCTGTATTATGAAAGTGGCTGGAGTTACACAACAATTGTCTTTACAATAACAAAACACAAACTCGTATATCGGTTATTTACTTTTGGGTCATCGACATCAGGTATGAACTTTAACATAACCTATCACTTACATTTATCAGTAAAAAACAAAACACTCACCGCTTTACACATCCATTTGTATCACATAACCTATAAGTTGGGTTTCACTGTCACTGCACTAAACTTATCAACGGATGACGATGACGTACGTATGACGCGGGAAAGGGTTTGGCAACTGCAGCTACGTTCTGCCGGCAAGCACCGATGACATTTGAGGTTAGTTTGTACTTTGTAAGCGCGCGCGTTTGACAGTTGGAAGGCACTGAGCGAATACCTTGCGCCTTCGTTGCCGGCCGAGAGAGCACTGAACTACAAGCAGCGCATGCACGACGTTACACAACTGTGGCAATGGCCTTTCGGGGTAAGAAAAGTGAAAATTCGGTGGTTTGTTTGGGTCTGCCGTTGACCTTTCCCAGAGTTATACGTTGGCGGTTGAACGTTTAAAGGGAAATTACTGCGTAAAATGTTACACTTAGCGAAGTTGTTATCATAACAATTTTACAGCTCTGTTTAGGGATGTATTTAAAAGAGGGTGTTAAATATTTATTAGAGTTTTTAGCTAAAATTGTTTATTGAATATAATATAAAATCGATATTACAAAAATAGTGCGAAACCAAAGCTGCGTAATATTGTGCAACAAAATATTAAAAACCCCTGTTGTTCTGAATCTGAACATACTTACATAAATACCGGGCGTAACACGAAAAGCGGGCCATAGGCATTTAATATAGGACACCCGCTAAAGTGGCCTATTAATTTTAGACAATAACGGTTCAAATAAATGTAGAGAATTAAATTCTGCATCTTCATCAATAATCACATTTTATTTTATACGTTTCGTAATCGAGCAAATAGGGGATTAGAGCTCAATCAAATTAAGAGAAATTAGTAAAAAATAATGAAAGTAGATGTATGTACTATGTATGCAATATTACTATTAATGCAATAAAGTAAGAAAATATAGCGTATTTTTTTATACAAACGATATTAAATTTATCGTTAGTTAAATCGCTCGCAATACGATGATGCGGCATCTTTGGTTCGACGTAGTTGTCCGCTACGAGCGCTAGTTTAGAATGGAAACATGAACGTAAGTCTTCTACGAGTATATTTTCAAATCGCAATAAGCAAATTATTTGATTTCAAATATAGACACGTAAAACTTTGAAAATAAATTAAATTGTCAAGTGTCAAATGAAAACATGTGGCCGTGTTTTGCTTCTGTCTCTTTCTATGAAACACGTTTTGGGCACGTATACCGATACCTAATTCGCACAAAGTTAATGTGCCATAATGGCACAAAAAAATATTGCAAAAGTTTAACATTTTTTTATCCGGTATTATTTAAAATTTTACAAAATATAAAAGTTAACACGCTTTAGATTTAAAAATTAAATATGATATTATTATTATTAATGTTTCGGGTTTGTGCTAACCCATTGCTAATTGTCATGTGGCAAATTGACCGTCCCGTCCAAGCACAACATGGTGCGGTAGTATCCGGCAATCGGAACGCAACCGCATCGATGTGGACGCATTCATTTAAAACAATAGGGAGTTTTTTTGTTTTGCACTCAGAAATGTCATAAAAATTCGACAATTTCTTATTTATTCCTCAAATTGGGTAAAATGTTTAAAATTAAGAGAATTTATCATCGACGATAATTTGAGATTGCAAAGAAATTTAATACAGATGAACCTTTATGAAAATATGTGTAGTTGGAACATCATTAAAAATAAACTGAATGGGATCACAGGAATATTTTTTCTTTCAGGACTTTCAGAGAACATGTTGAACACCTTTTAAAGCTATTTAACATTAAATACTTCTTCCATTAGTGTTTGATTTCTTTACCAAAATACAATGAAAATGATTAAACAACTGTCATTTGAACGTCAAAATCAACGTACGTTTGATTGAAACGTAATACAAAATCTAAATTTTTGAAAACCCGTTACTTTGTACGGCCGTCATTAAAGACGTAACTTTAGCGTAGACGGAATCTTCTCGTACTCCCTAAGTTCCCGGTAAACTGGTTCCGTTAAATCGGTCCCGCTATAAAACGCATAGTGTGGCCCGGGCCTTATTGTTTTAAATGAATGCGTCCACACCGATACGGTTGCGGTCCGGTTGCCGGATACTACCGCAGCATGTTGCGGTTTGACGGTACGGTCAATTTGCCGCATGACAACTACAACACATTGGAGATAATGCAATGCGAGCGTTCACAAGGGTCTAGTTTTGTTTTATAATAGACAACTTATTCTATTTTGGCCCTGCACTGATAAGATGTTGGTCCGACTGTGACCGAATCGGGTTGTCATTGCTGCCGTCCTGTTTAGCGGGATATAGGTGGACGCTGTACGATCCATCCCGTTTAACCGGATGCGGTTTTACCGGTCCTGCCAGAACGCATAGTGTGGCCCGGGCCTTAGATACGAGTATTCGCAATCGCAGATAAAATTTCCCCTCTAGAGGCGCAAATCGGTACTACGGAAAGCAATCGTACAAGCGCCATATTGAATAAGTGACAGCTGAGTGAGTAGTGTAATAATTTATAATTAAATATTTAAACTTATCGCCTTCATATAAATAAGTTTTTAAATTAGGGTTGTATACACAGTCCACGAAACGCAATGAACAATGTGAACTGTCATATGTCAAACCCATCGCATAGCGGCCATCTTGTTTCGAAAATCAGCGCCTCTATAGTTAATTTTGATTGCGAATATCTCAAAGTTTGTTTGTTATTTTATTTCAGTACCATGGCTAACACTATAAAAAACTGACTTAGTGTCTAAAATTAATAGGCCACTTTTGCTTAAGGAAAAACTTTTTTCCCATGTTAAACTAACATCGCGACTATTATTATTGTTTATCGTATCAAAATCAAAACTATACACAACAAAATTATTAAAAGACAAAATGTATTAATACAAAATAGTCACTTAGGTTTATAATACTATTTACTTAGCCTGATGCATCGCCCGGTATTAACGTATTATTAACAAGAAAAAAATATGGATATATTTTAAAGTCCACTGTTTAAGAACAAAATCATCACGTCACTTTCTAAAACTACAAATCACTAGTGAAAAAGTTTCATATTTTTTTTTAATAGTGGTGAACCCCATTAAAGATACAGCAACGACTGTTTAAAACGTTTTGTTACATGTTAAGTGTTAAGGGCATAAATTTGTTAATTGTCTTAATAATTACACTTCTGTGGAGCACTTTCTAAACTAGTTTTAAATATGAGAATAAAAAAAGCAAATTGACGCACCCAATATTGAATAATAAGACAAGATGATATTAATATTATTATATACTTTTACAAAATATATAATTTATACTTTACTTATTCTTTTTATGGAAATATTTTTGTTGTGGAATATAGGCTGCCACATGTAATACAATACGCACGTGTATTGCAGATAATATAAGAATTTCTTCCAGGAATTTTTCTATTAGGTATTTCTTTTATTTGATTTTCATTATAAATTTTATTTATCTACGACCAATAAATAAGATGTATATTAAATTATGTGGTTTTTGCTACATAATGCTGTTTATGAATTCCCTCTGAATCACCAATCAGAATATTTCTAATAAAATAAATATGCAAAAAGGCAACATGATATAATATGGTCGTGTACCATAATAAAAAATTAAGTAAAATGTTAGTCATATTGAAAGTACATAAGAACAAATCACGATTGAGACAAAAAAAATTGTAAAAATTGCTAATTTTTGAAATATTTGATAATTTAAGCATCTATACTTCTACGTCACAACTATTGCTATCTTTCTCACACAGCCTACTATAGAAACTGATGGGAGAAAGATAGCTAGGGCACCCAGCCAGTCGATGGTACAACTACTAGATAATACATAACTAAAAAAAAAAACAGTAAATTATAAAATAAAAGTGCTTTTTTATAAGTTTATGTAGTAATTATTTTTCATAATTAAATATAACTTCCATATTTGCCATATTACATTTATTTAAAATAATAAAATAAGAAAAAATACGGTTTGTTAAGATTTTTGAAGTTAGAGAAAAATATATGTATTGCATAAGTAACTGTAAAAATTATAACCATTTCTTAAATGATTTGCACAGTTTGGAGCAGCACAACCTGTCAGTGTAGATAATTTCTATGATTAATATTATGGGGTCTCGTGGCCGCGTGCCTGAGTGTCGCGAATCTGGGGAACCGGGTTCGATCCCGACCGACGCCAAATATTTCCAATTTTAAATGGCACAAAATTGACTCCTGTGATGCACTCTCCACGCCAGCAATGAGTGCCCGTGAGGTGACGCCTGGTAAGCGCCCGCACGGCGCAAATATTTCATCATTACCGCATCTGTGTACAAAGCAGATTGGCACACCCAGCAATGGGTAATAAGCCGTGATGATATATTTATTTATTTATTTATTTTATTAATATTACTGTAACACTGATACATGGCCCGTATTCTGAGCGCACTTTTATCATAAAAGCGTTTTTTTGGAGCGGGCTTTTACATTATATTCTTATGAGGAGATTGCTCCATAAAAGCGCTTTTATTATAAAAGTACGCTCGGAATATCACTAGAAACAATGACGTCATGTGTTAATAAGTTTACATGAGCATGTAAAACTGATTAAAATATGATCTGCAAGTTGCCTCCATATACAAATTGTTACGGGAAGAAATAAGTTATTATATACATCGATTACGATTACTTGAGCTTCACGTCATTAATTTCTGAACCGCAAAATAACAAGTAATTGTATATTTATCTCTGTCTTACTTATGGTTTCCTTCATTGTTTCTTCGATAGGTATGTCCAATATTTTAATCTACGTTGTCGCGAAGTTTCATTTTGGACTAAAAATGTGAAATATCTGAAATTTAGGTTTGACATTTTAGATGTGTCAATGTCATTGTTATGTTTATAATTTATCGGTAATATGTATCTTTTCTTTCAATGATTTTTGTTCTTCGGTAAGTATAATCTTAGAAATAATCGTAAAATGGAGTAGTATTTTAGTTTAAGAATAATCAAGCCAAATATCACAAAAACTTAATCTCAATACAGGTTGAGAAGTATACTGTAGACATATAATATTTAGTAATATGACTGTTCAGAATTGCCAATAATAATAATAAAAAAAATAATCAAACGACATTTTACTAAAATTAACAAAATTTTACTTAATAATAATATTTCCAAATGTAATTATTTCTTTTAATGGTTGAAAAACCAATAAAATAACGTTAATAAAATATATTTAAAAATATATAGAAAATTTCAAAAATCCCGAAGCGATGACGTAAACCCATTGACTGGCTGGATGCCCTGTATAGATTTCGTTAAAAATCAAATGCAGTTGAACTATAAACAATTGTCACTTTTTATATATTTACGAACTTTCATTTAAAATATCAAAAAAAAAATATTTTCATCATCAAAGTTAGATCACAATACATTGCAATATTAACCTAATTTCAATAAAAAAATATATGAAATATGAAAGGAAATTATAAAAAAAATCGTATGTAATATATGAGTCGTAGATAAAGTATACAAGACAAGTCGCTATAATAACCCTTGCTCGCTTCGTTCGCTCATATTGCAAACTTCATTCTCGGTAGTAAAAGCATCCATTATAACGTAATATACTATTATAATGTGTAGGTTTATTCAAAATTTATAAAAGTAAAGAGTAGTTAGGAAAATAAAATTATTATGTATACGTACACAAAAATGAGTTGAATTAAATATAAATATTCAAATTAAATAAATAAACATCATCGTCGAACCTGACTTTTCCGAATAACTAGACTACACCTTCTTAAAATTGCATCAAAATACAACCTCGTTATTCAATTTTCTTTAAGTATCGTCGCAAGTGAAAGCATGGAATTAACCAGAGAGTAGTTACTTCAATTTTTGGTAAAAACAAAATATAAAAGTAGTAGAACACCCGCCATACTCACCTGATTTGGCAATATGCAATTTTTTACTCTTTTTACCTTCCGCCACCTTTAAGTAAGGAATTGTCTTTGGTCAAAAAATTCGATGATGAATTTTAATGAATAAGCACGTTTTAGGGTCCCTAGAATACGATATTACTATTTTTACGATGATGTCTGTATTTATTTATGGATGTATGTATGTATGTGTGTGTGTGTGTGGGCGCGCGCGCGTAATTGTGTATGTGTGTGCATGCGTGTGTGTGAGTGTGTGTGTGACGATTCTTTCGGATCGCATAACTCCAATACTACCGTTACAAAAATTGTAATTTTTGCGTATTCCTCTTCTTTAAATCCATATAAAGAGCTGATTAGATTTTGGTTATAATTGGTCGACCGGAAGTACCCTAATTTGAAGATTTTAACAGTTTTTCTTGAAAAAACACTGTTAAATATTTTTTTTTCATATTTAATGTTATTATAAATATTAAAGAATATTTTATTCTCTATACGATTTGATTATATTTTATACTTTATATTCAATGGATATAGAGTTAAAATATTACAAAGATATTAAATTTCATAAAGCAGTCAGCTGTGCTATAATCATGGAAACATCTGCAGTATTAAGAAAATTCTGATTGACAGATGTCAGTGTCAAGTGCAATTGTATGTTTGTGTTATAATTTTATGTCAAGTGCAATTGTATGTTTGTGTTATAATTTTACTGGAAATATAGAAATTTTCTTTGTGGAATTTGCACAAAATACATAAAACTGATTGAAGGTAATGTACTGGAAATATGGATTTTTTGCAAGAAACTTTCTGTGTGGAATTTGTACAAAATACATAGAACTGACGGAAGGTAACGTGCTGACGACATCAAATTTTTTAATGTTAAAATAAAATTACGGGGTAAAAAGTTTTCGTTACAAGAAGATATTGATTTTATCAATTTCTATGTGTGCCAATCTACTACGTATACAGTAATTTTTTTAAAGATGTCCGATCAAGGTCATCTACGAATTGTATGAATTAAGATTTTAGCTCCGCCTCGCTCCGCCCATTCTGTAAATTCGGTAGTGCTGTTTACTTAGTTTTTATGAGGGTACGTAAGATAAATTCACAAGTAAGTCAACTGGTAAATTGACCTTGATCGGACATATTTAAAAAATTACTGTATGCAGATTTCGATAATGACATTCAATATAAGCTTCTCAATAACCATACAATGACATAGACTATCTCAACAATCCCTTCCTCGATCCACATCTACAACATCTAGTGTCCAACAGCTGAGTTGCTCGGGCACAACCTCCAGGGGTTAATGACATCTTCTTCGTCTCACTCTCTTTCACTCAGTGCTCTCCGTATCTGCCTGTTCTTGTCTAGGCGTTCTCTCGCGAGAGAAAGGTATCGCGAGAGAGGAGAGCACTCTCCTAGCGAAATTCTTTCGGGTCGTTGTAACCAGAGTTTTCCAAGAGAAGAAAACAGGAAAACTATGGAAAACAGAAAGGAAAAGTCGTGGGTGGATTAATAATAGCATTGATTGATGGATGAATTTTAGCTTCTTCTTTCCCATTAGTGGGTGCGGCTGTTTATTATTGACAGATTTAAATAATGGAATTCTGCAACAAGGAACAAATTAGATGGTTCATTTATATTACAAACTAGCTGATATCCGTGGGCTTCGAATTGCGAGACAATTTATATTTTAACTCCGTACAACACGATTTTATAGTGTTAATTTGAACATATTTTAAACAATTCTGTAGTTATGAACCCACAAAAATGCATGTTTGCATATTTAGTTTCGGCCAAAAATATAATGTCTCATATGGTTCAATACCACGATTTCGATAGTGTTTATTTTTATAACAATGACGGTTAATTTGTATATTTTCGGCATAAAAGTGGTTAAATTTCTGGTTAAAAACTTTTGAAATCCGGGTTCAAAAATTGTACATTTGTGGCTAAAAATGTGTGATTAAAAATCGGTCAATATCTCGGTATCAAGATAGTATAGATACTAGCCTAAACTCGGATTCGCCGAGTTCAGCCTAGGGCTCCGCCGATAGTGTTTTATGATAGACTATACGTACATCCAATATGACGGATGACAATGTTTATCTTTTTAACTTTGTACATGTTCTTCGATCGATTGTGATATGAATTCTGCCTTTCTAATCCTTTTCGACGTGTTTTCTTATACATTTTCCAAAATTCTATTTAAAAAATAAAATATATAATAAATTAACATAAAACATGGCTTAAAATCATTTTATATACCTACCTCGTTTAATTAATTATTTTTTCTTCAATTTTACATATTACTTAAGCATTTTTGTTGCATTTGTATGATGAAAACCGATAATTTGTCATCATTGACATTGACATACCATATGACATGGCAGCGTTTATCTTCTTAAATTTTCAAGGAAAACTGTGATCGTTACTGTGAAAAATATTGTTTCTGTCCCAATTTTCAAGCTTTAATAATTTTTTACTCGAAAACTATGCATCCTACAGAAATTTGAGTTATTACGAGGGCACTCGAGACAATAATTTCCTACAACTTGGTGAAAATTTCACGAAAATCGCTCACACCATTCAGGCTGTAGAGGTGTGCAAAGGATGGCGATCGTCGTGATGAATTCAAATATATATATATAGAACTATAGATAGTGAATCTAATCGTTTAGTATATAGGACTAGCGAAGACTCGGCTACGCCGAGCTTCCCCTAGTTTTTACGTACATCCAGTCTGTCTGCGCATACTTTAAACCCAAAGTGCAAACGGTAAGTCTTATCAAAGGTTTAACTCCTCTCCTGCTCACTCAATCTGCCCACAAACTTGCTCACCCAAACTGCCCCAACCAAATTGCCCTTAAAGGAGGACCACACACGACATATTTCCCACAGCTTTTTGCAAAAAAACAAAAGACGATCGAGTTGTCAAATATCTGCATAGCAGCCCTTAAGAAAACTTTTCATTTGATACCATACACGACATGTATCTGACAACTTTTTGCAAAAAACAAAAGACGATCGCGTTGCCAAAATTTACCATTTCTGCATGGCAGCTCTTTAAAAAACAAATCATTTGATAACAAACACTTCATATATCTGACTACGTTTTGCAAAACACAAAAAACAATCAAGTAATCATATTTTTCTCATTTCTGCCTATCAGTTCTTGGGAAAACATTTCATTTGATACCTAACACGACATATTTCGATTTTTTCTTTGTTGAGAATGGCGCTTTTTAAAAGTTAGCCCTGGGCGACAAAATGTCTTAAGTCGGCACCGTCAAGCTGAAGAAACATCTCTACAAAATTTGGGCTCGATATGTAAAACGGTATAGATTTGCCTAGCGGTTATTATTTCACTTTTATACATAAGATTAGACCTTAAAATTGTGCGAGTATGAAAGGAAATTATTAGTTTTTAAAATATTAGAGTTTGTCAGTCATCTATGAGTGGAAAATCTTGTGTCATTTCAATATTGGCTAAAAAAATAATTTATATTTACCCCAAATGAAAATAATATATAACTTGATTTTTCGCTGTTGGAAGCTCATAAATATTAAGAATAAAAGAAATTTATATAAAATATAATGAATAAATTATCATACATTTTATTAGGTGTGATGTGTGATATTTAGCTTCTCGTAGATTTAAAATAAATAATATATATTCATCATAGAATGTATTTACCATATGTCACCAATTGGAAACTGAAAGCTCTTTTGCACAATGCGGAAAATGAAATATAAATTTTATTAGATTTGATTGCATGTAATGGGCTACTTGCGTGGTACTAAAAATCTTATATCTATCACTACACTAAATACCTAAAGTTGAAAACGTATGTAAAAACAAATTTTATTTTAAAAAATATTTGCTTTTTAATAAATTAAGAAAGAAGATTTTCTTTGACGTCATTATTTTAAACTGGAGAAAGGGATGCATATTTAAAAATATAACCTGTAGATGGCGAGCGAGTGTGAGTTTTAATTTGATTATGACATTAGTTCATTTCTCTGTCACTGTCTCTCTTCTTTATTATTTACAATTTGCGTGGTTTCTGTTACTTTTATTACATATTTCAATTTGTTAAGCAGGATTTGAAGGATTTTAACTTAGCTTATACTCGTACAAGATTAAAATGACAAACGAAAATATTAACCTCCAAACTATTATTCTACGTCAAACAAATGATCTGTCATGTTTAAATTAACCGCACATGCCGTTGCTATTGGACGTACCGATGTTATTGCTTTTCGGCCATTCATTGGTTCGGCGTAATTCTACGTCCTACACGGCGGTAATTTAAATATTAAAATTCCATAATTTTTTTTCTGGCCAATTAATGAAAATTTTGCGAAAAGAAAATGGGTAGCAAGTTTTTATCGTCTCTTCAATAATATTAAATAAAAAATCTGGTGTGGCCAACACAATACCTCCCGCCATGTACCGCCCGAGTGACAAAAAAGATTAAGCTAACCTAAATACATACCTACATACGAGTATTTACATATGCTGTATTAATTTCCTTTCCTATTGCTCTATTTACTTTTCTTTAAAATTTATCTGTGAATTACATACATTTGAATAACTGCGCAACCAAGGAGTTTTGTTCGTGTAAAGCGTAGGCTTCGGGATTTAAATTATAGATAATTTTATAAATTTATCCATAAAATATATAGAAAATTAATGCAAATCTGTAAAAAATTTAATAATCTTTAATTTTTATAATAACATTATTGTCGAAAAAATAACATTTAAAGATATTTTTCGAAGAAAAACTATTTTGAGCTTCTGGTAAAGTGCTATTTCCGGTTATCCGATTTACACCAAAATATAATGAGCTCTTTCCAGTACAGAAAAAGATCGAAATACAAGGTTTCAAAATTTTCTGAATGATAGCATTTGAGTTAGAGTGGAGGATCCACACACGCATACACACAGACATCATCGTGAAAATATTAAAATTGGATTCTAGGGGCCTTAAAACGTGCTCGTTTACCAAAATCTCGATATGCGATTTTTAGCACGATCCCTATACTTCCCTTACCAAGGGTAGCGGGAGGTAAAAATGTCACGCTATGTCGGTTAACATTTAATTAAATCATTTATGCACCGTATTGTTTGTACTTTAAATTTTGCATGATTGTATGTTTATTCGTACAAAGATTGAAACGTGAATTATATACTTTGTAATCCGATTAAAAGATTACTAGATTAAATTACGCTTAGGGTGTGAATTTGTGTTTAATATGACGTTTATATGAAAAGAACAGGAATTATTCCTGTTTCATTATAGGATTCAGTCCGATTGGACTTCTTAATATGTGCGACAACTTTTGTTTATTGTTATTCATGTGCTACAAGGCGCCTACGAAAATATTTAATGCAACTAGCCTAGATTCAGGGAATTGCCACAATTGCTGTCATCGTTGATATTGAACGAGAGTTTTACAGTTTCTGAATTATTACTTTCCGTCACCTTTAGGTAAGGAAGGTATTGTCTTTGGTCAAAAAAATCGGTCTTGAGTTTTTAATGAATAAGCACGTTTTAAGGTCCCTAGAATACGATTTTACTATTCTACGATGATGTCTATATATATATATATATATATATATATATATATATATATATATATATATATATATATATATATATATACCGTGTGTCTATTTTAAAGGTGTACATAGGAGATTAACATGGGAAATCAGTTTTTTGCAATTTCCTGCTCGCCTAATTATTTTAAGCAAAAACGCGTCAAATAAAAGTTTTAGTGTATAAAATTCTACATCTAAAACAATAAACAGAATTACCTGTACACGCTTTATAACGACAGAAATTAATTATGAAAATGTCGAAAATTACGTTAAAAATATCGACAGCCATGGAATTGAACAAAAAATAAATGCTTGACGTTTTATCTGTCACGTGATCTGTCACAACGTAAGTTACTTATTTGACGTTTCTGACAATTTGATTTGAACAAATATCGTTAATTATGGCAATAAGAGAAATATAAAATTAATAAATAAATAAAGTTAAGAAAATACAGTTTTGTTTAAATAATATGAATAAAAATTCAACATTGTACGAGTATAACAAAATTATGTATGATGCTGTTATGTACTCCAACTTATTTCCAATACATCTACCTTAGTACTACAAAAGGGTCTACACTTATCCTTCCTAACACTCTTTCTTAGAGTAACGCATGTTCTGCTCGTCCTATATTCTGATTACGCGGCTCACGTGCATTTTTTGAAGACACATTAGCAGTCTTCAAATTTTGTCACGAATTTAGCTCTTCATTCGTATAAATGTTCATTTTTTAGTCATTTCAGACAATATAACTAGAGACAAATTGTCAGAAACGTCAAATATTTTAACTTACGTTGTGACAGATAAAACGTCAATCATTTATTTATTTTTTGTTTCAATTCCATGGCTGTCGATATTTTCAACGTAATTTTCGATATTTTCATATTTAATTTCTGTCGTTACAATGCATGGAAAGGTAATTCTGTTTATCGATTTCGATGTAAAATTTTATGCTCTAAAACTTTTATTTGAAGCATTTTTGCTTAAAATAATTAGGAGAGCAGGAAATTGCAAAAAACTGATTTCCCATGTTAATCTCCTATGTACACCTTTAAGGCAGACACACGGTATATATATATATATATATATATATATATATATATATATATATATATATATATATATATATATACCCATCTTTATTTAGTATCCACTTGGTGGATTCGGCTTTTTAAACAACTGCGAGAACATGGAGACTGTCATAACTTAATTGCTGAAATATAACCAATATAATATATAACAGTTTCACGGGGCACAAGTGTCTTGTTGAGTGCTCTACCGATATTTTAATCTTGTTTTTGAAGCATTTACACAGATGTCTGTACACATCAAAACTAATTTTCAGGTAATTTAAACTTACATTTATGAATGACTTACTTAAACCTAAACAAAAACCATAAACTTAATTTTCATTTGTGAATGCACCTTTAGGTATACAATGCCTAATAAAGTTGGTATTAAGTGTTACTAATAAAGGCGATGTAACTCAATATTAAAGGGCGGAATACTTGTATAACATATTCAGTTTTTATAAGTTTAAAATCTATATTTTAAACTAGTCGAAAGAAATTTGCTGAAATTTCTCACCATTTGCATATAGGGTTTATAATTTGTTTGTTGAAAATGTAAATCGGCCGAAATGTTGTGTTTGGACTCGTATATTAAATACAATATAGAATTGCGACAAATTTATTTATAATGACAATAAAATATATCATTAGAATACACAATTACAATATAAAAACTGACATTGTAAATTTAATTATGATAATTAAGTGCATTACAGATAGTAATCGGTAAATATTACACTCTATATAATTATAGATTACGGTCTACAAAAAATTTCAGTAATTCTAATATTTTATCACATCACAAACATTCAAATTGCAAAATAGAACCTTCACGACGTATTTTTAACTTGGATATAAAAACAAACAAAATAAAAATAGAAAAGGTTCAATGAAATGAATTCGATTTATCTAACGCTTCGAATAGAACAAATGTCAGCCAGTAAAAAATCATATAAATATTTATATCTGCCGAAAATGAAAGTTTCAAATTTTAAACATCAAACAGTAATGTTATGTTAATTTATACTGCCTCAAAATTTTTATTTGGATGAGTAGTTTGGAACTTTTACTTAATTTAAATATCTGCAAATTGGTAAATAAAACATAGTTAAATGTCAGATATAAATTATTATAATTTTACGCTTTCATTGTCATTCTAAAGAGACGTATTTAGTTTTCATTAAAAATTATTTAAGATGATACTTTCAGTAAATACAGAAATACAATAAATACAGTAATTATAATTATAAGATATTATATACGGGGTGGCCACTGGAACTCTCGTGTAACTTCGTCCTTTCGTAATTTCCTGTTTCCCTAATTATTATAGGTAAAAAAGCTTCAAATAAATGTAATAGAGCTTCTGCATCTGAATCAAAAAGCCGGAATTTTCGAAAATCTATCTAAAATGGCGATAGCCATAAAATAGGGGTTTCCAAGCTACGGCTTTGAAAAAAATAATTATTACATAATAGTATATTAAAGAACGTGTTTTATAAGATATGTTTTTTTCGCACGCGTCAAAATTTAGAAAACGAGCGTTAGCGAGTTTTCTAATTGTCAAGTACGAAAGAAAGTCTTATAAAATGAGTTTTTATATTTTGCGCCTTCTACAATAACATATACTTACTCAATTTGTCATTATATTTGTAATCATTTGTACATTTTCATGTAAATAATCTTCCCTAAATAAAAAAAAAATAATAGTTTCGGCATTATATTATTAAAATGAATTGTCAATTAACTAAAAATAAATCAGGAAAAAATGGGTTAAAGAAACGTCATCTAGTACCAACCGTCTAAAACAAAAAATTGCGTATCGAAATGACTTCATTATGAACGCAAAATATAAAAAGTAATATTAAGGTGATTATTTTTTGACCTCCATCCAATTTGACTAGTATTACAGAACTCAAAATCGTCCAGAAATGCGCTGTTGCTGACCTAGGCCGACAAAAGGCTGGAGATATGTCAATTTAAGATTATTTTTAACACAAAAATTAGAAAAATGTTTGCAAAGTTTAGGGCTAAATCTTTAATTGTTGTAACTTAAATAACTAAATTTTGTCATAAAAATAATAATATCTATGCTGTCATTACTGACATCTCGTATAGATTAATTATAAGTTCCAACTTTAGGACTAGTTTGTTTTGTAACTACAACTACATTAATAATATGCGAAAGTATATAACTTATATATATATATATATATATATATATATATATATATATATATATATATATATATATATATATATATATAACTAATGTTTGTATGTTATATTTTAATAGATATAAAATAATTATGCATTTTAAACTCAAATATAAGTAATTATAATTAAACTTGCAATGCAAAACCGATACAAAGATATGTTCTCGTGGCCGCGTGCCTGAGTGTCTGGTCGCGAATCTGGGGAACCGGGTTTGATCCCGACCGACACCAAATATTTCAAATTTTTAATGGCACAAAATTGACTCCTGGGGTGCACTCTCCACGCCAGAAATGAGTGCACGTGAGGTGACGCTTGGTAAACGTCCGCACGGTACAAATATGTCATCATTATCGATGTCTGCGTACAAAGCAGATTGGCACACCTAGCAATGGGTAATATGCCGTGATGATATATTTATTTTATTTATTTATTTACATTTTTTAGGTTATGTAACATAGAATAAAGTGTAGAGAAATATACGAAGAATTTATGGAGAAGTCGGTACAAAAAATCTTGTGTATCACACGCCCAGAAACTGTTTTGCGAGATCACGTATTTGCAGGCCTCGCTTTCAGCTCGGCCTGTCAAAATAAACTCGGTTTCGCAAATGTTGAGTTTCTGGCCTAGTGATACAAATAACTATTTATTTAGGTTATTTGTTTCATTTTTCAAAGCACTCTAACGATTTTTCTAAAAGAACATTAAATTTTATTTAATTAATATCTCGTGAAATATGAATGATTATGTAAGTAAGATGTCTTTATAGGAGGCCTTTTTAATTTCTATACAACTTATGTTCTTACCCTTTTGCGCTAAAATGAATAGGTAAAGAGATATAGCAATATTAAAAAAATCTGATGTGGCCAGCACATTACCTTCCGTCAGTTCTATGTATTTTGTACAAATTTCATACGGAAAGTTCCTTGCTAAATTAAATATTCTATTTCTTGTACATTACCTTCCGGCAGTTGCATGCATTTTATGCAAATTTCATACAGAAAATTATTTTTTCTGACGTTTTCTATATACAGTGTAATGTATCTGCAGAAATAAAAGATTTATTATTATTATTATTATTATTGTTATTATTATTATTATTATTATTATTATTATTATTATTATTATTATTATTATTATTATTATTATTATTATTATTATTTCTCATACATTACCTTAAAGCAGTTGTATGTATTTTATACAAATTCCATACAGAAAGCAAAAGATCCTATATTTCCAGTAAAAATTATAAGACAAACATACTATGTCAATTTCACTTGACACTGACATCTTTCAATCAGAATTTTCTTAATATAGTAGCTGTTTCCAAAGCTATGGCTACTTTATGAAATTTAAGTTCTTTATAATTTTTTAACTCTATATCCATTTAATATTAAGTATAAAATGCAGTCAAATCGTATAGAGAATAAAATATTCTTTAATATTTATAATAACATCAAATGTGAAAAAACATATTTAACATAGTTTTTTCAAGAAAAACTGTTAAAATCTTCAAATGATGGTACTTCCGGTTGACCAATTGTAACCAAAATCTAATCAGCTCTGCATATGTATGTAACGAAGAAGTACACGAAAAAATTATAATTTTTGTAACTGTAGTATTAGAGTTATCGCAGACGAAAATTTTGTTACACACACACACACACACACACATCCACACATACACACACACACACACATACAGACATCATCGTAAAAATAGTAAATTCGTATTCTAGGGACCCTAAAACGTGCTTATTGATTAAAAACTCATCATCGAATTTTTTGACCAAAGACAATACCTTCCTTACCTAAAGGTGACGGAAGGTAAAAATAACATTGAAATCGTTATGCGCCACTTTTCATTTCTACACCAGGTATGTATAAGTTACTTGGGAGGCAATATTAAATAATTTTAAGGGCAGTATTGTATGAATCATGGTGTGCAATATATTTGTGAATCAGTTTTAAAGTTAGTTTAATAATATGCATACATTACATACATATATTAAGTAATAACTGTATCATTAAATAAAATTAAATATCGGAAAATAGTGAATGCTTTAATTATTATCCTATGCATTAGTAATTATTAGTGGTGTAACACTTAATTTTACGCTAATTTAAAATTTGGAGGTTATGTTTAAGTACTGTCAAAAGACAATATGAAATTTAATATTTGTCCTAGAAAGACGAAAAAAGTTGCCATTCTCTCACAAAAGACAAAATAAAGAAAACAGTACGTAGATTGCAGTATAATTTATAAATTGTTGTCATAAATCATTATTTAAGTATCATTTAGATATAAATACTTTTTTATCAACGATGAACTTCGATGAAAGTTAGTACTTGATTTCTTTTTAATCTTTAGAACAGGGAAATAAAAAACTGCTGTGCTTGTATTTATTAAAAACTAACACCATTAAATGCAAGAATGTCTAGAAAAAGTGAAATTCTTGACATTGTGTCCCTTGTTTTTAGACAAAGAAATAATTATGGAATAGAAAAAAAGCCATATTAAATGGGGTCCTTCAGCATAGTAACAAATTAAAATATTTTATATTAAGGCGCTCATAGACGTTCAATAATTTTGTGAAATAATGTTGATTCTATTCTATTCTACACAGTTCAATAAATTGTGCAATAATTAATTACATTATTGTCCACAGACAGTCATTCAAGGAGCACCCAGTCATTTTTAAATTCGCACTTGTTTCTATTACGAATGCTGTCAGCGTTATAATTTATACTTCAATGTCAACTCAAAATATTGTTCAATGATTTATGCAGATACACAAATATTACGCATATTGTGCAATATATTTTTGATTCATACAATACAGGGTGTCCCAGGAAGAGCTTAAGCTATCGTTGTTTTAAAAACTATTCAATATTATTTTATGAAATTTGGTAGCTAGGGTTTTTACGACATGCCCGTTTCAACTAAAATATTTTCAAAGCAGTAGCATTTAGACCCTAACTTTCTTATTTTAAATGGGATGCTATATTTTTTATTTTACCGTTATATTCAGCAGAAAATTTTATATATGAAACTATAAAAAAAATTTATTTATGCTCAACCACTTCCGGCGTAATTCAACTTTTTTTGATTTTTCACCTAAAAACGGCCACTTCTTTATCATTCTTTATCCCGAGAACGGAATCGAATTTCTATAATCTGTAAAAACAGTTTTATAAAGAAAGCTTTTGTTTACAATAATACAAATTAATAATCAACTATTTTTGAAAATTGTAATTTCTACGTGAAGGTAAACTTGCAATTCACAAAATTCAAAAAACTCAATTTTTTAAATGGAATACCCCTTTTTTATTATTTGAATGAATTCTTCGTTGAAAAATAGGGGTAGTTTGTGTAGCATATCCTATGTTGAAAGTTGATGGATTTTTAGTAAAATGGAAAATATTTAAATTGCATACGTTAGTATTTGTTTTGTGAACCTTTTGTTTTAGTTTTGTGTTATATTTTCTATTTCTGTTTACTTCGTATTTTACATTTAATATGATAGTAATTCATAATAATTCATTAAAATAAAAAATTATAAGTAGGTACTAAATACTATCTTCACTTCAAATTAATTTAACTAATATAAATAAATACATGACATGAACATTGACATTGTTACAATTTTTTAAAATAAATAATTTCTTTATCCTTTGCTTTTACTGGCCGTTCAGAGGGATTTTGTTCGTAATAATAAAAATCTGGTGTGGCCAACACAATACCTCCCGCCATTACCGCCCGAGTTATAAAAAAGATTAAGCTAATCCTTAGTTTTTGAATAGCGAATTTTAATCTAATTTTGAATGTTTTTTCCTTAAAATATAGTCTAATCTGATCTAAATAAATACCTTTTCATAATAAAGTGAAGATTAAATTTCAAATACCGGGATAAAATAGAATTCACTAATCCAAAAATGAGAATTAGCTTTTTAGCGAATCGTTTATTTTTTATTAATCTAAATACAGACCTACATATGCTGGAAACTGTATTGATTTTCTATCCTATTGTTCTACTTACTTTTTTTAAAAAAAACCTTATTATTAATTTGAAATGATTAGTTCTTTGACAGTGACATTTGTCTGTCAGTTACATACATTTGAATAACTGCACAACCAATGAGTTTTGTTTGTTTAAAGCGTGGGCTCCGGGATTTACATTATAGATAATTTTATAAATTTATCCATAAAATATATAGAAAAAGTATTAATGTAAATCTGTAGAAAATTTAATAATCTTTAATTTTTTTAAAACATTAATCTCGAACAAATAACATTTAAAGGTACTTTTGGAAGAAAAAGTATTTTGAGTTTCAAGTAAAGTGCCATTTCCGTCCAAAATCTAATAGGCTCTTTCCATTACAAAAAAAGTTCTAAATACAAGGTTTAATTTTTTTTTGAATGATGTATTTGAGTTAGAGTGGAGGATCTACACATACATACACACATATACACACAGACATCATCGTGAAAATGTTAAAATTGGATTCTAGGGACCTTAAAACGTGGTCATTTACCAACATCTCGATATTCAATTTTTAGCACGATCCCTATACCTCCCTTACCAAGGGTCGCGGGAGGTAAAGAAAATTAATGATTATTGGAAAATTTTATTTTATTATTTATATTTGTAATATTTTATAAACAAACTAAATAAATACCTGCATAATCTACCTTTCCAATAATTCTGCAAAAAACATGTCAAATATGTTATATCACACTGCATCTCTCTCTAATACCTTTTTATCCAAGGCAGTAAAAAAAGAAAATCAAATCCTTATTCACCCTTGCATTGGTGTGACAGAGACAGTCGATGCTTGTACACCGGCTGAGCAAGGTTGCCGTGAGAGAGATAGAGTGCGAACTATCGCTGATCGTGGGAGTTGGAAAGAGATAGCGACAGGGTCGCAACTTTGACCTAAATATTTTTGCAAGGTGAAGTCAAGATCGCTCAGTGACCTCTATGGTTGTGGAGAATGGGGGTTATGTAACAATGGTGGTTAGACAAGGAGGGGAGAAACGAAATGTTTGGGAGAGAGAGAGATAGTGTATAAGTGTGAGAAAATAATAAAAATTGTGGATCGTATTATTTTCTACTTTATGTAAGAATTATGATGTGGGCAGGATATCGCCTCCTACTACGTTAATATTTATTTTATAGACTTAGTTTCTTTTTGAAAAATGTTCAAAATAAATATGATGTTACACAATCTTATTTATTGCAATTTAATTTGATTAGGGTTACGTGATGTTGATACATAGGTTACTTGTGAGGCAATATAACTTTAGGGGAGTAGTATTCTATGAATCGCGGTGAACTAAAGCTATGTGCACTATTTTTGTAATTAATTTTAAAGTTAGTGTAAAAATGACTAAATAAATAAATATATCATCACGGCATATTACCTATTTCTGGGTGTGCCAATCTGCTCTGTATGTAGATATCGGTAATGATGATAACATATTTGTACCGTGCGGGCGTTTACCAGACGTCACCTCACGGACACTCATTGCTGGCGTGGAGAGTGCCACTGAGGTCACTTTTTGGACCACTTGCGAACAGGCATTCGCTAGTGATGAAAAGTATAAAATAAGTATTCGAACCGTTTATTTAAAAATTAAAAAATATTTCTGTTGGTATTTCAAATATTCTGTAATAATTTCTCAAATTGTCCTTCATTTTTTTATAATTTCATCAGAAAGTATAAGTAAAACTAAGACTAATGGAGAAAATCCGGTGAAAAAATCCCTATTAATAAGAGAGTTATGGTCCCCCGAAGTTTGAAAATATAGATGTGACGTCACGAATATAAGTTTTTATATAAAACTGTTTCCTTCGTGGATCTAAAATGTTATGGGGTCTCGTGGCCGCGTGCCTGAGTGCCAGGTCGCGAAGCTGGGGAACCGGGTTCGATCCCGACCGACGCCAAATATTTCGAATTTTAAATGGTGTAAAATTGACCCCTGTCGTGCACTCTCCACGCCATCAATGAGTACCCGTGAGGTGACGCCTGGTAAGCGCCCGCACGGTGCAAATATTTCATCATTACCGATATCTGTGTACAAAGCAGATTGACACACCCAGCAATGGGTAATGATGATATATTTATTTATTTATTTTATTTATCTAAAATGTTCTTGAAATGTATGCTATTTTTTAATTATATTTATAAAGAACAAATTAATATTATAACACTGTACAAGTCTACATGCTTTATAATTACATGTGTATCTAAATTATTAAGTTTAATGCAAGAAATTTATATTCAAATAAAAACTGATTGAGAATTGCAGTACTGGACTGGTAGCTACGTGTCCGCTATTTGAATTTGTCTACTTCCATTGGTAGTGGACTCCACCCCCTAACTCGCTATTCGTTGTATATTTATAGGAGATCTTTGAGTCGCCAATCAAAATAATATATATGGAATTCATGAGTGACAAACTGCTAAAACAAAAACCACCTTATTTCAATTATATCATTTTATTTCTTTATTAATATTCATTATTAAGCATATACTTTCACTATTTTTTACTAATTTTCTCTTAATTCGATTGAGCTGTAATCCCTTATTATAATAAAAGCGCTATTATGAAGCGCGCTTTTACATTATATTCTTATAATGTTAAATGTCATTTTTAACAAAAGCGCTTTATTAATTGAGTTCGTAAAATAATTTCACATTTTCCGTAAGTTTTTCAGAACATTCTGCCGTGAAAATAGTTTTCATATTCATTTAAACAACCATAAATTATTTATAATATAAAACTTGAAGCAAACATTTATAATGATAATAATTATAATAATCTCGTATTTCACTTTCGTTTGGAAAACATTGAACTTTGAAGAGAAAATTGTGTGAAAGTGTTTGGCGCACCATCTATGCGACACATTCAATATTTGAGAAACAAAATGGCTGCCGCGTGAAAATAAAGTGCAGTGTGCTTTCGCTATCGCTCTATAGATGGTTCTCGCGACGTATATTTGCTCCTGCTGTGCAGGAATCATAAAAATGATTTTTTGATGCTATGTATCATGTGGTCATGTGTTTGTATTATATACGTAACATATTTGAAAACAAAATCTAGATATAGGGTTGGGGCGGTTAGGGGTGAACATAGGGATTTACATTGGATTTTAGTTTTATACCATTTCCTGCTTTCCTGTTCATTTTACCGCAAAAACTGTAGAGTGCAAATTTGTACAGAATTAAAATTATATACAAAACTGTTCCTACATTTTTTATTACGGCTTTAGTATTACATACTTTTCTGTTTATTGGAACGACAAATTAGATTTTGTTTATAAACAATCAACCGGATGTGAAGCTCATTGCTATTTTAAACATGGAATTGACGCGAGGTCATGTGCTGGCCACATCAGATTTTTTACACATGTTTACCAATTTTCAATTTCGGTATACAACTGGCACAATAATACCAGGTAAAAAAACTGATGTAGCCAACACATTACCTTCCGTCAGCTCCATATATTTTGTAGAATTCCATACAAAAAGTTTCTTGCACAAGATTCCATATTTCAAGTACATTACCTTCTGTCACTTTATTATTTTTTAACTTTATATCCATTGAATATGAAGTATAATATGTAATCAAATCAAATAGAGAATAAAATATTCTTTAATAATATTTATAATAACATTAAACATGGAAAAATGATATTTAAAGGTGACGGAAGGAAAAAACAAAAAAAAATCGTACCTATAAATATTTGGTAGCTCACTAAAACCTCGATCTTGATTCCCAGGTTCAGTATAAATAGATATATATATATATATATATATATATATATATATATATATATATATATATATATATATATATATATATATATATAGTGGCTTAAACACCCCCAAGGGGTTGCGCCGCTTCTTTGGAAGCTCTCTAGATCCTTTTCTGGGGAGGATCAGTCCCCATTTCCTCTCTCTCAAACTTTTTCGCTTATGCTTCTCCAAATATTTCTATCTCTTGTTTTCTCCTGCCATTTCTTTACTCCTGCGTTTTTTAAGTCCTCTTCTACTTCCTGTAGCCATTTGGATCTGGGTCTACCTCGTCTTCTTCTTCCTCCTGGCATCCACTGTAGTATTGATTTTATTGTATCTTTTTCATCTGCTCTCCATATATGCCCTAGCCATTTTATTCTCTGTTGCTTTATTTTCTTCACTATGTCTTCTCTTTCTAGTATTTGTTCGATTTCATGATTCATTCTTGGTCTATATTCGTTATCTGCGATTTTTACTGGTCCTAATATTTCTCTCATTATTTTCCTTTCTGCTATTCTTAAGTCTTCTTCATCTTTTTTTGTCATTGTCATAGTTTCGGCTGAGTACATTATTATTGGTCTTATTATCGTTTTGTATATTTTCATTTTCGTTTTAAATGTAATAAATTTACTCTTAAGAAGTTTTTTGTTAGCGTAATAGGCCCTGTTAACTGCTATTATCTTCTCTTTGATTTCTGCTTCTCTTTCTCCATTGCTGGACAACATGATGCCTAGGTATTTAAATCTTTCGACTTCTTCAAAATAGTGTTCTCCTATTTTGATCTTCTTGTTCTCTGACTTTTTCCTGAGTCTCATTAGCTTGGTTTTTTCTTCGTTCACTCCTAGTCCTATCTTGTGTCCTTCTGATACTATCTCATTTAACATTTCCGTCATTATTCTTCTATTCTTTGTCACGAGGACTATGTCGTCGGCGTATGCTATTATTTGGCCTCCTCTTGTTCTTAAAGTTCCTTTGTTTATTTTCTTCATTACGTATTCTAGTGCTAGATTGAATAAGGTTGCCGATAGTGAGTCCCCTTGACGTACGCCTTTGTTTATTTAAAATTCTTCCGTTTCTCCTTTTTGTGTTTTTATACTGACTGTTGTTTTTTTCATTGTCATCAAGATCAGTCTTCTCAGTTTTGCTTCTATTCCTAGTTCTTTTAAGGCTAATAAAAGTTTTCCTCTTATAATGGAGTCAAATGCTTGTCGGAAGTCAATAAAAAGCATCTCTATGTTCAAATAAATATAAATAGATAAATAAATAAAATAGTTTTTTCTTTACCATTCCTACGTAATAACAAAAGAGACAGAGCAATACCTTAATATTTAAGGATTTTTCCATATTTTCCTATCCTATCCTTTAGTATTATTTTCTCTAGATACTAAAATAACCGTCCGATAGGAGTTAGCCCTTTTACAATGGGCCAAAGGCTTATTTCAGTCATTGGGAAAATCTTAGCACGGATTTCAATCATGCAGATCCAAGATTTTGTTCATTATTTACAGATCTATAAGCCTCACAGATTAGTTCAGAATAAATTCATTAGTTACTTTTGCGAATGGGCTCATTTTGCATAATTCCATATGCCGCTCGTACAGTTAAAGATCCAATAGGGCATTGAAAACTTAAATTCCGTTAAAAAAGCTTTTGGACTAATAATGTGTGCTAGGATTGAAAGGTATATAATCCGGGTTACGTAAAGCCATTCTGTTTTACAGTACAGAACTGGCAATGTTCTAGAGCGCTCAGGACTTTGACGGATTTCTTACTGTCATTAGACAAATCCAAGCGCAATACAGAGTCCATTGTTATTGTAGTAGCTCTGAGACACACTGACATTTATCTGAGATATGACCACCGACATAAAGGCCATTCGCCTGGCGGTTACATAATATTCAAAGGCTAGTCTAGGCGTTTTATAAGATGACATACAGTTTACTTTAGCTTGTATATTTCTCTAAAAATTACAACAATTACCTAACGCACAAAACTTGGCCCGAGTTTTCCAAGCGTAACTTTTGTCCGTTAGACTAGGAGGTTTATTGTTGTTATTTTTCGAGAACTATAAAAGCTAAGTAAGCTGTTTGTCGTCTTATAAAACGCCTAGAGGACTAGCCTTTGAATGTTGTGTAATCGCTAGGCGTACCTATGGCCTTTATATCGCATGGTATACGTGTATGAAGACGCGTTTTTAAATGGTTTAAAGAATAGCACAAACTAATAATTATTATTTAATAGGCGAACCTTTGGCTGGTCTGGGGCGTCAAGCAACTTGTATAATTTGGATGCAGCTTCCGAGCTTTGGATTTCAACACTACAGATCTAAAGCAGCTTTTCTACATGATACCTGCGGACCAGATAAATCTAGTACGGCGTAGACAATCACCGATGGGATGATCTGGTAAGAAACTTTATTTATTTATAAAATATTTTGTTGTTATGTTCAATCATGAGAACTTATAGTCAAAGGAATGTGACTTTAATATATGTCTAAATATTATCTTGTGCTCAAATTCGATTTTGAGTACTACATTGAAGAACATATAATTTTCGTGAATGTCTGTATAATATTCAAACAATTTAAAATTAAAATATAAACTATCAATAAAATCAATATCTGGGAACATATGATTAGCATATATCTTGAGGCCATAACTTTAAATAGTTGCAGGAATACTATTAGACTTTACACTAATTTAAAAGACCTATCACAAAATAGTGTTGTTATTGTCGAATCTTGGTATAAAAATTAACTGGTTCAAATCTTGTTACTAACCAATAAGTTTAGGAATATCAAATTAAAGTAAATTTCAAATACATTTGAAATCATTTAAAAACTGTTGGATAAAATATTACATGGTACACGAGTATGAAGGTTAAATGGTTTAAAAAATACAGCAAACTAATAATTATTATTGAATAGGCGGACCTTTTGATTCGTCAGAGATATTAAGAAACTTGGAGAATTTGGATGCAGCGTTCGATCTTTGGATTTCAACACAGCAGATCTACTAAGGCAGCTCTTCTAAAAGATATCTGACCACCAGATAAATCTTCTACGGCGTAGATGACCACCGATGGATGACCTGGTAACAATCCTTATTTTTTTTATAAAATATTTGATCTTATGTTCAATCATGGGAACTTTTGGTCAAAGGAATAATACATATATGTCTAAATATTATCTTGTACTCAAATTCGATTTTGAGTATATTGAAAGAAATATAACTTTCATAGGTGTCTGTATAAAATCCAAACAATTTAAAATTGAAATATCGACTATTTATCAATAAAATCAATATTTGGGAACATATGATTAGCATATATTTTTCAGGAATCGGACATCAAGAAGACTAGATTAATATTTTAAGTTAGTTTTAAGTTCTTTTAAATGTATTTTCAGGTCTTAATTAAACTTTGTCTCATCTCTCTCTCTCACTTCGCCTTTAGCTTAGCATAGTCTAGATATAAGATAGCTTGCGTAGACTTAAGATAGCTTAGATATAAGATAGGCCAGGATTGTTTTTGCTTTTTGAGAGAGAGAGAAAAATTAATGTAACTTAACATTTTTAGATTTGCTATCCTTTGAACGGGATATTAATGTAAGATAGGCAATTTTGCATACTTCATCAATTTAATTTGGTGGGTTCTACAATGGTTTAAGTAAGATCATGAAATATTATTTTATACGAAATTGTATTTATTTAATAAATGGTATCTATGGGGAGCGTTGGTTTGGCATTTGAGGGCGGTTGCTCCCAATATATACAATTTATTAATTAAAGAATTTAGTTTTAAGGTAGTTTTAAGTTGGAGAACTAACTCCCTACTGCCCTATCACTGTCGTCGAGATTGCAGTGCCGATTGGTGACAGACCATGGCTTCCTCTTCATAAAGACCGGTTAAAAATGTATACAATAAAACTACCTTTTATGTTCTGTTTATTTTAATTTAAACCCGTCACATTAGTCGTACAGTAGGTAGTTTTAGTAAAAATTGTAATTATTATTAAGTATTTAGACGCGGTCAGGGTAAAGTTACATTTTAAGTATTTATTGTAAACAAAGCTTTGTATAAAACTAAAATGTTTGTTACCAAATGAAATTATTACGGTTGTATTTTTCATTTTTATTCTGTAAATAAAGGTTTTATCTTCAGATAAACTTTATTTACAGAATAAAGATGCAAAATAATTAAAACAAAAATATAACCATGATAATAATAATTTTATTTAAGTAACAAATGTTTTAGTTTTATAACTAAACCATGATAGACACTATCATAAATTGTTATTAGATTTATTAACAAATTTAGGAACACTTATGTACAGAATTATAACACAAATGAAACGTAAGTCATTTGTGTTTAAATATTCTGTTAGTAATTATTTCTTTCTAAGTTTATTAACAAATATGATAACAATTTTTTATCATGCCAAACAGGCTTTACTCGTAAAATTAAAAAGTTTATTAACAAATAGAATCACCATTGTTTGACTTGTATTTTTTTTTATTAATCATTTTGCATCTTTATTTGTAATAAAATAAACTTTTATTACAAAATAATGCAAAATTTTTAATAAAATTTACAACCAAAGTAATGGTAATTTTATTTGGTAACAAACATTTTAGTTTTATAGTTAAAGACTGTTTGGCACGTTAAAAAATTGTTTTCAAATTTGATAACAAACTTAGTAAGAAATAATTATGAACAGAATTTTTAAACACAAATGTCTTTTACGTTTCATTTGTGTTATAATTCTGTTCATAAGTGTAACTAAATTTGTTAACAAAGTTAATAACAATTTGTGACAGTGTTAAACATTGTTTATTTATTTTCATTATTTGTATTATAAACTTACTTTTGTCCTGAAAAAATAGAAATAGGGATGTTTAAATATTTGTTTATAAATTTTACTTGTATTTATTGCTAATGTTCAATATTTTATACAATAAAATATAAATTAAAAAAATGTAATTGGTGTATTTCTTATTTATTACACGTATGTAGTTTTTAAAATAGCCACAAGGATGCAGCAGCTGTCGATTTAAAAAATGATGGGCACCCTTTTTTGCAAAAAACGAATAAATAAAATTGCAAGAAATCTACAGGGTCTAGTTTCTAAGATTCATGTACGCATTACATATATAGTTCTTAAAACAGCCGCCATGGGGCAGCAACTGTCAGAAAGCATTACGCCTAAAATATAGGCAACAACAAGTATTAAAAAGAAGCATCCATGCACGCGAAAAAAAATTTTTTGGTGCATGGATGCTTCTAATGTAGCATCTATACACCAAAAAAAATTTTTATTCACAATCGGTTAGTAATATGACGATTTCTGACTTTTAAAAAGTTGGGAAGTTAGTTATTGTTAACCTCATATTCCAAGAGGTTGGAAAGTATAACGTGAAGATAGCTGGGGTTGGAAAGTTGACACTTTCCAACCTCAGCTATACTCACGCTATACTTTTCAACCTCGAGGCGGGAAATAGCTGCCCTCCGCTTTGAGAGATCAATGCGTATCAATGATGGGTATTTACATATAAACAAATCATTTTTACAATTTATATGATAAAAATATGGAATAAACTTGTAAATAATACAAGTAATAAATGAAATCAATATTTAAGTTCACGTGACAAATGAACAATCTCAGACCATTCGTTTATTTATGTTAGGTTATTATTATTTAAATATCAAATATTAATTTTTTATTTCAGATTGTGAATAAAATAGTATACAAACCTCGGTGAAAAGTTTCATTGTCTCGGGCTATAGTTAACCTCGGCGCTTCGCGCCTTGGTTAACTATCTTCGCCCTCGACAATGAAACACTTTCCACCTCGGTTAGTAATATACTATTTCCGTGCATAGATGCTACCTAAAAGTAGCATCTATTCACCAGAAAAAAATTTTTCGCGTGCATAGATGCTACCAAAAAGAAGTATCCATGCACCAAAAAAATTTTTTCTCGTGCATGGATGCTTCTTTTTAATACTTGTTGTTGCCTATATTTTAGGCGTAATGCTTTCTGACAGTTGCTGCCCCATGGCGGCTGTTTTAAGAACTACATATGTAATGCGTACATGAATTTTAGAAACTATAGCCTATACATTTCTTGCAATTTTATTTATTGATTTTTACACAGCATTGATGTTACATTTGTGCACGATTTGCAGAAAAGGGTGCCCATCATTTTTTAGATCGACAGCTGCTGCCCCGTGGTGGCTGTTTTAAGAATTATATACGTAATGTGTTCATGACTTAGAAACTATATACTTATGTTTGAGGGGTGTATTATAAAAATTAAGTCATTTTTAAATCAATTTTAAAGTTTATTAGCAATATATAATTACAAATATAGTTAAAATATATACATTAACATTTTATTATAATTTTACAATATTTAATATTACTCTTCTGCCTTTGGGGACCAGAGCAAGAATTAAATTTTAATTCTCCAATTAGGAATTTAACCATTAAACTTTTAATTCCCCAATTGAGAATTTAACCAAGAATTAAAATTTAATTCATCAACCAAAAATTGTTATTAGCTTTGTTAACAAATTTAGTAACACTTCTTATGAACAGAATTATATCACAAATGAAACGTAAAAGACATTTGTATTTAAAAATTCTGTTCATAATTATTTCTTACTAAGTTTGTTAACAAATTTAGTAACACTTATGAACAGAATTATATCACAAATGAAACGTAAAAGACATTTGTATTTAAAAATTCTGTTCATAATTATTTCTTACTAAGTTTGTTAGCAAATTTGATAACAATTTTTTAACGTGCCAAACAAGCTTTACTTGAAGAAGTAAAATGTTTGTTACCAAATAAAATTATCATTTTTTGGTTGTAAGTTTTATTAAAAATTTTGCATAATTTTGCAAAAAAAAAAATATTTTATTACAAAATAAAGATACAAAATTATTAATAAATATATACAAGTCAAATAATGGTGGTTCTATTTGGTAACAAAACATTTTAATTTTACAAGTAAAGCCTGTTTGGCACGTTAAAAAATTGTTATCAAATTTGGTAACAAACTTAGAAAGAAATAATTATGAACAGAATTTTTAAACACAAATGTCTTTTACGTTTCATTTGTGTTATAATTCTGTTCAGAAGTGTTATTAAGTTTGCTAACAAATCTAATAACAATTTATTTCAGTGTCAAACATGATTTAGTTACAAAACTAAAACGTTTGTTACCAAATAAAATTACCATTTTTTGGTTATAAGTATTTATTTATTAATTATTTTGCATCTTTATTCTGTAAATAAAGTTTATCTGAAGATAAAACTTTTATTTGCAGAATAAAGATGAAAAATAATGAATAACAAATAATACAACCATTATAATTTCATTTGGTAACAAACATTTTAGTTTTATAACCAATCCAAAACTCTACGTATATATTTTAGTACCCAATATATATAACATATTCAATAGAGTTTCGTTTACAATATTTATAGACTATTTAACAAGTTAAATCTTGGGGTCCCTAAATAAGATTTCTTGTTCCCATTATTAAAGGTACAAGATTTCTTATTCAGTTTAAGACAGTTTACAAACCTTTGCATTATTATTATTATTATAAATAATTCTTTTATTGTATTTAACTTTATTACAAAGTATTACAAATGATATTTGATGAGGGCGAATTAGTTTTTACCTTGCATTTTTTGTAACATTTTGCGTTGCGTTGATGGAGATGAGATGATAGGACAGTCACAAACATCCAAGCCGTTGGTGGGAATCGAACCCACGACCCCAAGAACCGAGCGGTGATGGTCGCTTCGAGCGCTGCAGAAGCATGCTGCCTCAACTCACTCGGCCACCGAGGCGGCTTATTATTATTATTATTATTATTTATGTTACCACCCAACCACCCACTTACCAAAATATATAATATTTATTAATACAAAGCTTCGTTTACAATAAATTCTTAAAATCTAACTTTACCCTGACCGCGTTTATATTCTTAATAATAAAAACAATTTTTACTAACACTACCTACAGTACGACTAATGTAACGGATTTAAATTAAAATAAACAACATAAAATATTGTTTTATTTTGTACATATATTTTAAGAAGGTCTTTATGAAGAAGAAGCCATGGTCTGCGTCACCAATCGGCACTGCAATCTCGACGACAGGGACAGGGCAGTAGGGAGTTAGTTCTCCAACTTAAAACAACCTTATAACTAAATTCTTTATTTAATAAATTGTATATATAGGGAGCAACCGCCCTCAAATGCCAAACCCACGCTCCCCATATATACCATTTATTAAATAAATACAATTTCGTGTACAATATTTTATAATCAAACCAGCTATTGCAGAACCCCCCAAATTAAGTTTGTGAAGTGCGCAAAATAGCCTATCTTACGTTAATATCACGTTCAAAGAATAGCAAATCTAAAAATGTCAAATTACGTTAATTTTTCTCTCTCTCTCAAAAAGCAAAAACAACCCTTGCCTATCTTATATCTAAGCTATCTTAAATCTACGCAAGCTATCTTATACCTAGACTATGCTAAGCTAAAGACGAAGTGAGAGAGAGAGATGAGCCAAAGTTTAATTAAGACCTGAAAATACATTTAAAAGAACTTAAAACTAACTTAAAATATTAATCTAGTCTTCTTGATGTCCGATTCCTGAAAAATATATGCTAATCATATGATCCCAGATATTGATTTTATTGATAAATAGTCGATATTTCAATTTGAAATTGTTTGGATTTTATACAGGCATCCATGAAAGTTATATTTCTTTCAATGTAGTACTCAAAATCGAATTTGAGTACAAGATAATATTTAGACATATATTATAGTCACATTCCCTTGACTAAAAGATCCCATGATTGAACATAAGATCAAATATTTTATAAATAAATAAAGTTTCTTACCAGTTCATCCATCGGTGGTCATCTACGCCGTAGAAGATTTATCTGGTAGTCAGCTATCTTTTAGAAGAGCTGCCTTAGTAGATCTGCTGTGTTGAAATCCAAAGCTAGAACGCTGCATCCAAATTCTCCATGTTTCTTGATGTGTCAGACCAATCGAAAGGCCTATTCAATAAAAATTATTAGTTTGCTGTATTTTTTAAACCATTTAATCTTCATACTAGTGTACCATGCGATATTTTATCCAACAGTTTTTAAATGATTTCGAATGTATTTGAAATTTGCTTTAATTTGATATTTCTAAACTTATTGTCTAGTAACTAGATTTGAACCAGTTAATTTTTATACCAAAATTCGACAATAATAACACTATTTTGTGATAGGTCTTTTAAATTAGTCTAAAGTCTAAGGGTGCTATTCTTGTGTCAACGTTAAAATAGCTTAGAGATGGTCTCTAGCTAAAGGTGACCTTTAGTGTTTAGAGTTGATGTTATTCTACTGTCAGTAAATGACCTACGGTAACTAACAGTGACCTTTAAGCAAAACAATACTTGACAACACTGTAATATCTGTCAAAACTTGAACGTTACGAAGTGTGAAACCATAATTCATCAATCAATTCATAATATTAATAGTTTGATTAAATAAACTTATTAGAAATACATTAAAACACTTTTATGTATTTACTTGGTTAATATACAGATATAATACTTTAATAAATTAGTAGGTAGGTACTAAATAATTATACATAATATAGAATGTAACAAATTTGAAATTAATATTTATTTATTTATTGTAATGGGAACTATTGTACGCTTCATCTGCTGGAGATTGATGATTGATCAGAGGTGTTAATAAATACTCGTAACTACGACATGGGTATCCACCGTCGCTCAAAATAAATCCAGAATACATTGAATCCTACGAAATAATATTTAGTAACAAACTATTTTCATGTTTCAAAATAATTACCTCGAACTTTTCCTTCAGCGTACGTCCAGAATTCTGCTCTGCTCCTCGCATCACAGACCACTTGCAGATTTAGGGAATAAAATTCCGTCCTATTGCAATATAACATTGGGTTTTCTTTGCCATGGTTTTTAATTCAAACATGGGTACAATCCACGCATCCAACGACCTTAGGAAAACCAGCAATGCTATGTAGAACTCTGTCTTCAGCTCTTCCATTCGTTCTAGAAACTTCACAAATCTTTCTATAACTGCTGCGAGGGAGCGTGATACCCTAGCTACGATCCTGGACACGCTATGCAAATCAAAATGTAATATATTATTATAAAAAAAAAACCTAATAAAAGGTTTTAAAATGTACTGTTTTGCTCTTTGTATGTATTAAATAATAAGTACTGTTAAATTTTAAGGTTATGTTGTGTATAAAATTATGCATTTTACGTACCTAGTTCAACTTGGTGGCAACCTTTCGCAAAAAAATCTAAGTTATATTAACACTTGTAGTTCTGGAGTAATATTTATTTCTTGTTGTGAAATGGATTCTGTCTTCCCTAACCAAATCATTTACAAAATTGACAGTTTATTTCCTCAATCTGTATCTTCGTCTAAATTCTTCATCAAACTGTTGAAAATGATTTATTCTTTCACGTTCAATACTAATTCTTCCTCTATCTACGTCTAAAACGTCTGTAACATCTTGAATATCGGCGCAGTAACCCTTTTAGTCCGCCATCTTGTTATCGTTGAAACGATTTAAAGTTACCCACTAGCACCTTTAGGTTTAGAGGTGACCTCTAGCGTTAGCGGCGGTAAAAACTGACACTAGAATACAATTTTTTAGAGCTCAACTCTAAACTGCGCTAACGGTGACCTTTAAGTTTTAACGTTGACAGCAGAATAGCACTCTAATAGTTTTCCTGCAACTATTTAAAAAGTTACGGCCTCAAGATATATGCTAATCATATGTTTCCAGATATTGATTTTATTGATAGTTTATATTTTAATTTTAAATTGTTTGAATATTATACGAAAGTTATATTTTTTTCAATGTAGTACTCAAAATCGAATTTGAGTACAAGATAATATTTAGACATATATTAAAGTCACATTCCTTTGACTATAAGTTCTCATGATTGAACATAACAACAAATATTTTATAAATAAATAAAGTTTCTTGCCAGTTCATCCATCAAGTTGCTTGACGTCCCAGACCAGCCAAAGGTCCGCCTATTAAATAATAATTATTAGTTTGTGGTATTCTTTAAACCATTTACAAACGTGTCTTCATACACGTGTACCATGCGATATAAAGGCCATAGGTACGCCTGGCGATTACACAACATTCAAAGGCTAGTCCTCTAGGCGTTTTATAAGACGACAAACAGCTTACTTAGCTTGTTTAGTTCTCGAAAAATAACAACAATAACCTCCTAACCTAACGGACAAAAGTTACGCTTGGAAAACTAGGGCCAAGTTATGTGCATTAGGCTATTGTTGTAATTTTTAGAGAAATATACCAGCTAAAGTAAGCTGTTTGTCATTTTATAAAACGCCTCGACTAGCCTTTTAATATTATGTAACCGCCAGGCGAATGGCCTTTATGTCGGTGGTCATATCTCAGATAAATGCCAGTGTGTCGCAGAACTACCACAATAACAATGGACTCTATATTGCGCTTGGATTTGTCTAATGACAGTATGATATCACCTCGGTCAAAGTCCTGAGCGCTCTATAACATTGCCAGCTCTGTACTGTAAAACAGAATGGCTTTACGCAACCCAGATTATATACTTTTTAATCCTAGCACATACTATTAGTTTTTTTTTTAACGAAATTTAAGTTTTCAACGCCCGTTATTGGTTCTTTAACTGTGTACGGGTGGCAGATGGAATTATGCAAAACGAGCCCATTTGCAAAAGTAACTAATGAATTTATTTTGAACTAATCTGGGGTGGGATCCCAAGACTACGCTATGATAGCGTAGCGACAAATAACAGTTCGTTTCCCTAACAACCGTAGAAGTTAAAAGGGAAAGGAAGGTGAAACGTAAGGGGTATTTTTCGCTACGCAATCATAGCGTAGTCTTGGGATTCCATCCCTGTACGATCCCCTAACTGAACAAGGCGTTGATGAACGTTTCGGCAACCAGGCTTTACATATTTGCTCAATTGTAAGGTTTAAAAATCTGATGTGGCCAGCACATAACCTCTCGCCAGATATTTTACCTGGTTGTACGCATAAATCAAAAAATATTTTTAAATACATATATTCATGTCTCACTACAAAATAAATCTCACATATATTTGCAAAATCTATGGGATATTTTAATGTAAATTATGTACAATACATACATTTTCTTTATATTCAATATCCTTAAAATTTTCTTTTTCTACTTTCCTTTTCTTTTTCTTTGTATTCGTAATTTTTTCGCAAATTCCTTTTATATTCTTTTTTACGTATATTCTTTTGCGTTGTTGACCTTTTTTTATTTTCATAATCTTCATAATAATGTACAAATATTTTTGACAGTGGCATACAAATATTTTTGACAGTGACATTTATGTGTCAATTACAAACATTTGAATTTCTTGCCTTGTAGTAGTTTGATCTGAGATTTTTTTCATCAAATTATTTTATATGCATTTCTTTATCTCTAAATCTATAGAAGATACAATAATGAATTTATATTTATCGAATAAAGAATTTAACGTTCTTTAATATAAGTATTTACATAAATTTTCGATAAATAATATTTACATGATTTTTTTCTTGTAACTACTACTTCCGATTGTCCAATTGTTACTAAAACTTAATCAACTCTTCCCATTAATGTTAGATTAAGGAATCCGTAGTTAAAAATGTCTTAAGTCTTATAGTATTTGAGAAATCGTGGGTCCAACATCCACACACACATCCACACAAAATGTTATAATCGGATTCTAGGGACCTTAAAACGTGCTTATTCACTAAAATCTGGATATGCGATTTTTAGCATGAATTCAATACCTCTCTTAGCGAGAGGTAAAAATCAGTAGTAGTTGACAGCTGTCATGACTGTCACTCGTTTAATTTCCGTCGGTGGCAAATGTAAGCCACACCCTCATTGGTTAGGTCGCGTCGAACGTCATCAGTCGAAAGGGGAAGCGGAAATTCAAACATTATAATTTGAAAGACAATTTTCTCATGAATAAAGAATAATACGAGAAAAATAAAAAATAGGGGTAATTTTTTTTCTTAATCTTTCGATTAAAGCAAAGAAAAAAAACCGTGCAGCACCTCATTGTAAGATTTAAAAATAACAATTGGTATTTGAGTTTTTTTTTCATCTTTGACTCGGTAACTAAAAAATTGCGTTTAAATAATAATTTTGAATAAAAATACACCAATAACTGAGTAATTTGGGCACCCAGAGCACCCATGCTTTCGGCGCCTACGGTGCCGGGCAGACGTCATTGCTAAATTGAGTGCAAAACTAAATATGTAAATGGAAAACACTATAATAGTGCGAGTTGGGCGGTTTGAAAACCTTGTTGAGTACGGTTCATCGCCAAAAAAAGAAACAGCTTTTATTATTATCGGTAAATAGAATCCATTTCTGAAAAAAAATTAAAAACCTTAATTTAGAATGCCCCCCATTCTTTATTCGTGTTAGCAAATTCATGTTATAAAAACGTCGTGTTATATTACCATTATTTCATTTTTTTTTTTTGATAAATTATAGTAGTCATTCTTCACGACAGTGAATTATGGATTCATAATTCACTCTTCTCGTCCAAGAACCAGAAATCAATTATTCACGTTTATTTTCACTCGCATAATTTACATCAATCGCCTACGGCTTGTGACGCAAACGTCATAGGGTGCTATTCTTGTGTCAACGTTAAAAAAGCTTAGAGACGGTCTCTAGCTAAAGGTGACCTTTAGTGTTTAGAGTTGATGTTATTCTACTGTCAGTAAATGACCTACGGTAACTAACAGTGACCTTTAAGCAAAACAGTACTTGACAACACTGTATTATCTGTCAAAACTTGAACGTTATGAAGTGTCAAACCATAATTTATCAATCATAATTCATAATATTAACAGATTGATCAAATAAACATATTAGAAACACATTAAAACTCTTTTATGTATTTACTTGGTTAATATACAGATATAATACTTTAATAAATTAGTAGGTAGGTACTAAATAATTATACTTAATATAGAATGTAACAAATTTGAAATTAATATTTATTTATTGTAATGAAAACGATTGTACGCTTCTTCTGCTGGAGATTGAGGATTGATCAGAAGTGTTAATAAATACTCGTAACTACGACATGGGTGTCCACCGTCTCTCAAAATAATTCCAGAGTACATTGAATCCTATGAAATAATATTTAGTAACAAACTATTTTCATGTTTCAAAATAATTACCTTGAACTTTTCCTTCAGTGTACGTCCAGAATTCTGCTCTGCTCCTCGCATCACAGACCACTTGCTGATGTAGGGAATAAAATCGCGCCCTATTGCAATATAACATTGGGTTTTCTTAGCCGGGGTTTTTAATTCAAACATGGGTACAATCCACGCATCCAACGACCTTAGGAAAATCAGCAATGCTATATAGAACTGTCTTCATGGCTCTTCCATTCGTTCTAGAAACTTCACAATTCACAAATCTGTGTATAACTGCTGCGAGGGAGCGTGATACCCTAGCTACGATCCTGGACACCGAAGGTTGACTTACGCTATGCAGATCTAAAATATAATGTATTATTATAAAAAAAAAAACCTAATAAAAGGTTTTAAAATGTAGTTTTGCTCTTTGTATGTGTTAAATAATAAGTACTGTCAAATTTTAAGGTTATGTTGTGTATAAGATTATGCATTTTACCTACCTAGTTCAACTTGGTAGCAACCTTTCGCAAAAAATCTATGTGATGTTAACACTTGTAGTTCTGGAGTAATATTTATTTCTTGCTGTGAAATGGATTCTAAGTCTTCCCTAACCAAATCATTTACAAAATTGACAGTTTCTTTCCTCAATCTGTATCTTCGTCTAAATTCTTCATCAAACTATTGAAAATGATTTATTCTTTCACGTTCAACACTAATTCTTCCTCTATTTAAGTTTAAAACGTCTAACATCTTGAATATCGGCGCAGTCACCCTTTTTGTCCGCCATCTTGTTAGCGTTGAAACGATTATAAAAGTCGCGTTCTTTTTACCACTTTTTACATGAGATCTCAGTTCGCCTCAGCTCACTTCAGTTGCTTCACTAATTTTGGCCGTTCTTTTTATCGTAACGGAGGTGAGATAAAGTGAGACCGAAGTGAGAAGAGTTTCTCCCCCCTTCCCGATTCTTAGTCACCTCTGGAGGTTGTGCTTGTTGAGTTTTTAATCTTAGATGAATGGTAGGGACGAATGTTTTGCTGTCACATACAATTAGTTTGGTTGTTGTAAAGATTATTTGTTTATTCATTTAATAAATATTTTTATTAGAAGAAGAAATAAATATGCAAAAGACGTAAACTTCACAGAATTGAAAATTATATGAAAGTTATAGTACCGTACAATTTAAACAACATTTTAGAACGTGTCGCACTACATGTTATTATGTAATCGACAGAATTACGGAAGCCCAAATAATGCCCACTCATAGTTTTGGGCGATCCAAAATAACCCCTAAAAATATCGTGGTTGACCGTTGAAAAGCTGCTGTCAAATTCAAATTGTTCAAGTTACCAACAAAATTTGTCTTTTGTCGTTCTTTTTACTTCATAAAAATCTTAATTGATCTCAACTCAGTTCATGTCAAACTCATCTCATTTTGAGATGAGATGATATAAGGTAAATGATAAAAAGAACGCGACTAAAGTTACCCACCAGCACCTTTAGGTTTAGAGGTGACCTCTAGCGTTAGCGGCGGTAAAAACTGACACTAGAATACAATTTTTTAGAGCTCAACTCTAAACTGCGCTAACGGTGACCTTTAAGTTTTAACGTTGACAGCAGAATAGCACTCATAATCACTATAGGGAAAAATGCTCTACTTTACTAAGGCCTTTGACTGTGTAAATGTAAACCATGCTGTGGCGTAGTGACGGGGGGCAAAGGGGGCTATTGTGCCCCAGGCGCCACTCGCAGGGGCGCCAAACTGTCCTCAGGACAAACAAGATTTTCCGGAAAATTTCAATTTCAACCGGCCATTCCAGGGCGGTTGCTATGATAATTGCGAAAATACGTTACTGCGCATGTGACGTCAGTTGTATCCGCTGTTCCGCTGCGGCAACAACCAGGCACTGCTTCCAACTATAAATTGACACATTGCATTCAGTGTGCTGGAGTGAAATATAATAGTGTATTATATGTAATAAAATAATTGGAGGAAGATCACAGAAGACATACAGAATATTGAAATTTTATTAATATATTGCTGGCATTTGCTATAAAGGAAGTTATCCTTATTTTATTTTATTTACTCTTGTTTAAAAGTACTTTCTAAAGATAAAATTAAATTAAAATTATTTCTTCTCATTCATTTATATATACCATATATTTTTAAATTTCTCATTAATCTCATTATTTCTTTGTTTGGCTTCTTTATTTTTTAACGCGATTTTTTTCCTCAAATTTAAAGTCTAGCTTGAACTTGTGTCTCTATTTGTCCTGAAAAATAGTACCTATAGTGTGTTGTAGACGCGCACTTAGGTAATGACTATTCATAATGTATTATACAGTATTTTAGGTAGGTACTGCATTCTGTTATCGAAATAAAATTAATAAAACTAAAAACTTTTTTCTGAATGTTGTAGTAAGAAATTAAACTTTCTTTAAAATGTCTATGAAATATATTTGTATTTATACACCCGTTTTTTGGTCAAATGCCCTAAAAGAACATTTAAAGATTATTTTATGAAAAAATTTCTTACGGGAAAGGGACATACTATACCCCAGGCGCCAATTATGATCGCTACGCCACTGAAACCATGGCATTCTGATTTCTAAACTTAGTAATTATGGAATAAGAGACACCTCTGAAATGGATATCTTCTTACTTGACGATTTCGATACATGTATGCATATCTATGAAATAAAGTATTATTATTAATATTATTATTATACACTATAGTGTATTTATAAATAAGTAGATTTTTATTAATTAAATAACTTTATTTTCAATTCAACTAAATGTTTCATTATTAATATATTGTGGTAAATCTATATCTTTCTGAGTAATAATCCGAAGGGAGAAAATTTTTTAAACTACTTATGCTGCCGATGGTGCTACTTCTAAACTGTTCATCACTCTCGTTTATCGGCAGATGTTGATAGTAGTCTACAAAGAGGACATTTTCGGATGCCATAGAGTGCCAAGGACTCAAAAGATAGTTTTTCTGAAGGATCTGTTTAATTTCGTGTTTAGTTGTGTCGACGATCCCAGTGTCTCGAAGATCGAGTTGGACGAGTTTGTTATTGTTCTGGACGGCTTCCAAAAGTTTCTGGAAAGAGGGAAAGGGAATGTTGGTTGGGTTGGAATTCTTAGGTTAGTAAAATACTTTTTTAGATTAACAATCAAATACGGGTTCCATTTAAAAATGTAAGTTTGTGTTATGTCTCGAAAATTTACCAATAGAAAAATTATTTTCGTACGCCACTGGATAGGTGTGATGATATTATTACAAAATAAAACTGGTTTCTAGGTTTTAAAAATACTACTAGTGAGTTACAAAATTTGTTGGACTTATTGTAATTTTGACACTTTAGAGTTGACTTTTCACTGTCAACAAATTTAGGTTAGCGACGGTGTCATCCGAGATCATCATTTATATCGTACAGTGCAACGTGTTGTAGCAGCTGTGTAAAATGTGTTAAACGAAAATATTATTGTCATTTGAATTCTTTGAGATTAAAATATCACTTTATGATCCACAAGATTTCTATCCGGAAAACGTTCCAAATAGACTCGTGCTGCCTCTGGCGTTACGTCCACATTCTCCGAAAATTATAATCATTTCTAAGTAATCAGCGGCTGAATACATGGTAAGAATTTGCCTTTTTTTATTCACCCTGTCAAATTTAATTTGACACTGACATTTTTCGAAAACTACAGTCGCCCACACGTTTTAAAGAAGATTTGATTTGTATAAAACCCTAGTAACGCAAAATTACGGCAAACACACATTTTAAGACGTCTTTTCTCGAATATCTTTTAGGAATGAGCTTTAAGTACAGTATCACTTCCGATTGATCATTTGTAAACAAAAACTAATTTGTTGTTCCAATATAGAAAAGTCTGTAATACGAAATTTTGGATTATATTTTATTGTTTTTCTCGAAAACCTGTTAAGAGCTCCAAATTAAGTACCACTTCCGGTTTATCATGTAAGTATAGTCAAAATCTAATAGAAAAAAATCTAATATATCGTTCTCATTAATATAAAAGTCTTAAATACCAAATTTGAAAAGTTTTGAATTGTATCAATATATTTTTGACGAAAATGTGTTCAGAGCTTCAAATAAAGTATCACTTCTGGTTTATCAATTGTAGCCATAATTTAATATGTTGTTCCCTTTCATATAAAAGTCTTAAATACTGAATTTAAAAAGTTTTTGAATATATAAAATATACTGTATCCTTCTTTATTGTCCTTTCTCCTTAAAATTACATTTTAAAATCAATTTCGACAACTTGACATTTCAATTAAATAATGATCAGACATACGTTTCACTGTTCAAAGCCTACTTCGAGTTAGGAATGTAAGTACAGTTGTGACTCAGATGACGGCATATTCATTCGTCTTCGGCTTACAATAAAATAAAATAATAAATATCTAATCTTTCGACTTACTTCACCTCCTTTGGAACCCATCCAATTACAACTGAGGTCCAGCTTCCTCAAACTAGTATTAACTGGTAGAATCCAAGCAAACAGCCCAGCGCATTGGTCGTCGAAATCACACTGAGAAACGTATAACTCAGAGGGGATGGTACCTCTGACTAGGAACCTCATGAGGGCTTTACATCCGTGAATTCCTAGAGGGTTACCAGAGAGGTCTAGGATCTTGATACGGGCGCCTTCAAGAAGCAGCAACGCGTACCCTAACCTGAAAAAGAAAAAATACATAGTTCATTTAAAAAAATTAATTCAAATTAGCTTAAGCCTATGGCACACTTATCGATGAGCATCAAGGAGCATCGATGAGCTCATCGATGAAACAACAGTACGCACCCGTCATCGATGAAAAATACTGCGCCGCTATTTTCATCGAAGAGCATCGATGAAACGAACGTATCTCATTTCAGACGTATCTTTTGAGTCTCATTTCACGTTAACGTCAAAATATATAATAAAGTGTCAGGTATCAAATAAAAAACAGTGTTTTGAAAACCAAAGCCGCTTTCTTTTTATCAAGAAGATCAACTCCGAGTAGCACACATCTACCCTAAATCGTTTCTTTTAAAAGGGGATAAATGATCTTGTACTACCCATTTTCTTCGTCCACGTCCCCGCGAAGCACCACCTTTGAAACAGGATCTAGATCCTAAACTGATCTCGAATGTCAATTACTACGTTTACATGCAGTTTTGAAAATGGCTTCAGTTTTCAGTCAAAATTATGCAAAACTGTTTACATGCACTTTTCAAAACAAGTTTAAAAATTGACTTGAAATCAGTTTCGGCGCATGCGCAATTAGCTGATGTAACTAACAGATCCTCTTCACTCCAAATACTTTGTTTTGCTATTATTCCAATTATTTTTTATACTTCGTACCACTACGCACTAAAACTACACAACTGTCAGTTTATTTGAAGGTTAGTAACATAAAGCAACAAAAACGTTATGCTCTGTACGCATGCGCAGTATAGAAACTGAATTTTAAGTGTTTACATGAGTAGCTTTGAAACTAGTTTTCAAGTCCAACCCATGAATTTTAGTTTTGGTTTGAGATAATTCAAAACCGTTTTGACACTGTATACATGGAGTTTTCAAAACTAAAAACGTTTTAAAAACGGTTTCAAAACTGCATGTAAACTCAGTAATAGTCACGTCAATATGACTGACTGCTATGTATTTGGCTTTTGTAAGTATTTGATATTAAAATGACATGAATAGAAGAAATTAATTAGTTTGAAACGTTATATTATGTTTAATTACCATAAGAAATACATCCATATTTAAATATTCAAAGGTAAAAGAATTTGATATGTCAAAATCAAATCACATTTCCAGCAGACTATAACCACAAGCAAATTCAGCATATTATTATATTATAAATATAATGCTATATATGTTTTTATCTTCTTCTTATTTAAAAAAATATACTGTTCTTTTTAGGAATAGTTTAGTACAGTTCAGTACGAGGAAAGATCAATGCATTTTCCCCCTAAAAAGAAAGCGCCTATATCTACAAACAGCAACAATAAACGGGAAATATCTATTTAAAAACATAGTAACATTTCACTGGTATTATTACCAACTTAACTTTTTTGCGTTACAGAAAAAATCGCTGCATTTGTCATCGATGAAATTGAAAACCATCGATGACGGGTGCGTACTGTTGTTTCATCGATGAGCTCATCGATGCTCCTTGATGCTCATCGACAAGTGTGCCATAGGCTTTATAATTGAAAGGTGTCAGTGTCAAGTGTAATTGATAATACAGGGTGTAAATGAAATAAGTGCATTAAATTAAACCAGTAATGTAACTCAACGAGAGCAACAATAGTTCTTAATAACTTTTTATTCAAAGTCTTTTAGATTTTGAATTAAAATTCTTTAAAGATTTGCTGCAAATTTCGTTACCCGCCCATGGAGAACAAATGGCTGCTGCCGTATTCAAGTGGGATGCAAGCAGCTCAAAAATTGTCGGTTATCGGTTACACTTGCAGTCACAGTAATTAATAAACGAATCAACGAAAATAACATTTATTGTTAATTAATTCGTAATAGTACAATTTTTAAAATAAAGAAATTAAAATTTTGCATAACAAAATTATAAAGTTGTGTATTAAACCAGGCTTTTAATCACCTGTGAATAGAGGAAGACAAGGAGGAACGAGGGATAGGAGGTATCAAGGAAGAGCAAAAACATAGTTATTAGGTTATGAGATGATTATTTATCGTCGACAAATCATAATAGTTTAAATACGTTATTCAAAAAATGTAAGTACAAACTTTTGTCCATTTAAACGAGGTACATGAGTACCAATAATTAGTCCATTTATTGTTTCCGCCCAAACATTTTTCAATGAAAATTTTTACAGCATTTTCGTCTGTTGAAATGTGTATTGTGCATAATAAATACACCTTCCCAAGTAAATTCAGTCTCATTAATGAACATAATGAGCCATTCCCAAAATCGAAGTCTGCTGAAAACATTGATCTTTTTCCACATGATATGGATACAACTGTTGCTTCATTTAAAATTGTCATATGTGACACTTTGTATTGTGATAAAGATGTACAAGATTAACAAATGTGCGAATATTAGGAACAGTATGATTTAGAAACGCTCCGTCTAAATGCGTTGGCAACTCTATAACACTGTCTTTATATCAACCACAAATTAAAATGTAGTAAAGATACGAATAAACAAATAAACCATAGGTAAGTAATTACAATGTCTGTGTACTCGCTATTTGTAAACGTAAGCATTTTGACAGAATTTTACCTGATAAACAAGTTTATTACTAATATCAAAATTTAATTGCAACAACTGACAGGACTGTCAATTGCTAAAACAAAATTTTTCATAGCTATTGCTACTGCATTCAATTATTAGAAAAATACGTGGAACGACTCGTCAATTTCGAGAAAAAGTTATTAAGAAATATTGTTGTTCTCGTCGAGTTACATTACTGGTTAAATTTAATGCACTTATTTCATTTACACCCTGTATGTTTGTGTTATAATTTTACTGGAAATAGATGATCATTTGCTAGAAACTTTCTGTATGGAATTTGTATAAAACACATACAACTGCCTAAGGTAATGTACAAGAAATATAATCTTTTATAAGGAACTTTCTGTATGACAATTATGCAAAATACATATAACTGACGGTGGGTAATGTGCTGGCCACATCAGATTTTTTATCTTGGAGTAGAAAAAAATAGTGTGTTGAAATTCCTTTGTCGAATACAAAGATACACTTTCGGCACTTGATATACCAATAACTATTTCAGTCTCTGTTACACGTAATTTTCATAAATATAACCAACTCCTGCCGTACAGTTTTTGCCTTTATTATTTAACAAAATATACAACTACCCTGCTTAACTCCGTCATCATTACCCCAAAAAAATCTAATTTAAAACCTTTCCTTCGCCAATTAAGCCACACATCTGAAAAAATAAAATCTCAATTTGCCGCGGATTGCGTTTGTTGGCCACGTGTGTCTGAAAGGTTTCCGTTTCAGCTTTCAGCCAGGGTGCTATGGTGGCGCCACGAACACCAACACTTTCAGCGGAGCCACCGGCAAATGTGAATATTTAAAAAGGCTGTAACGATCCCTGTCTGGCAGGAGGCAGGATATTTCAGCGATGAAACGCTTCAGAGTCAAGTGCTCAAGATGAAAATTAGAATTTCCTAGGGGAGGTGGTTAGAAAGAGATTAAAGATGAGGAGAAATTGTGGTTTAAGTTTGAATCAGCAGTTTATACTAAGGAATACATATTTATTTTTTCATTAAATGCAATTTCTTCTGAAGTATCATTCTACTTATTGGACAACTTTTTCATAATTCCTTTTTACTTCCTTGTATACAGGGTGTAAATGAAATAAGTGCATTAAATTTGACCAGTAGTATAACTCATCGAGAGCAACAATATTTCTTAATAACTTTTTCTCGAAATCGCATATTTTTTTTAGCATTTTTACCACCCCGTAAATTGACGAGTCGTTCCAAATATTTTTGTGATAATTGAATGCAGCAGCAATAGCTATGAAAAATTTTGTTTTAGCAATTGACAGTCCTGTCAATTGTTGCAATTAAATTTTGACATTAGTAGTAAACTTGTTTATAAGGTAAAATTCTGTCAAAATGCGAGTACACAGACATTGTAATTACTTACCTATGGTTTATTTATTTATTTTTTACTCGTATCTGTACTACATTTTACTTGACATCACGGTTCACATAAAGACAAGTGTATTGGAGTTGCCAACGCATTTACACGGAGCGTTTCCAAATCATCACCAAATCATTCTGTTCTTAATATTCGCACATTTGTTAATCTTGTACATCTTTATCACAATACGGAGTGTCACATATGACAATTTTTAAAAAATCAACAGTTGTATCCATACCATGTGCAAAAAGTTCAATGTTTTCAGCACATAACAGACTTCAATTTTGGGAATGGCTCATAATGTTCATTTATGAGACTGAATTTACTTGGGAAGGTGTATTTATTATGCACAATACACATCTTGACAGACGAAAATGCTGTAAAAATTTTCATTAAAAAATGTTTGGGGAAAAATAAATGGACGACTAATTATTGGTACTCATGTACTTCTTTTAAATGGACAAAAGTTTGTACTTACATTTTTTGAATAACGAATTTAAACTATTATGATTTGTCGACAATAAATAATCATCTCATAACCTAATAACTATGCTTTTGGTCTTCGTCTCGTTACCTCGTTTCTCCTTGTCTTCCACTATTCACGTGATTAAAAATCTGGTTCAATACACAACTTTATACTTTTGTTATCCAATATTTAAATTTATTTATTTTAAAAATTGTACTATTACGTATTAATTAATAATAATGTTATTTCCCTTGATTCGTTTATTAATGACTGTGAATGTAAGTGTAACCGATAACCGAGAATTTTTGAGCTGCTTGTATCTCACTTGAATACGGCAGCGCAGTCATTTGTCTCTTTGTTCTCCATAGGCGGGTAACGAAATATGCAACAAATCTTTAAAGAATTTTAACTCAAAATCTAAAAGACTTAGAAAAAAATGTTATTAAGAAATATTGTTGCTCTCGTCGAGGTACATTACTAGTTAAATTTAATGCAGTTATTTCATTTACACCCTGTATAGTAAAGGAAGTATTGTAATCGCGAAAAATTTCGGTTTTCAGATTTCAAATTTTAACGGAAATAACCATTTTGACTAATTTCGTCGTGACGTCTGTACGTAGGTACGGATCTCGCATAACTCAAAACCGTTAAAGGTGGATTTATGCAGCCTACTTTTTATTATACTTTTTCTTTTTCTTTTAATTTACAAGTTAAATGTGTGTTAATATTTGTACTGCTTTATAAGCACCCTTTTAATTTTACTTTAAGACCTTAAGTTGACCAACATTCAACTTAAGACCGTTAAAGTAAAAAAATATCACAACTGCGCATGAGCTCCACTTCACAAACGTCAGCGTGTTGTGTATTTGTTTTTGTGTGAAGGTTTGAGGTTATGCAAACAAAAAATCAGTAAAGAACAAGATTGTATATTATAAGATTTAATTCAAAAATATCCCCACTTATATGATAAAACATATTTTATTCAAGGATAAAGTGGCCAAAAAGAATGTTTGGAAAGTTATAGCGTCTGTATTAAGTGAAACTGGTTAGTATATTTTCCGGGTTCAGGATATTATTCCATTGTTTACATGTACAAAAGTAGGCTGGTAACTAAATAATAACTGTATCTGTATGGTAATATTATTACCATACTGACTTGTCAACAACGGTCTACAAAATGAAAATAAAATAAAATGAAAATATAATGCTCTTCATTAATCCATACAGATAACGTTAGCCTACCGTTCTAAATACAGTCTACTTTATTCTAAAGTAATAAACATGTGGAACAAAGCACATAATTTGAATATTTCTCATATTGACACATGTCAAAATAATTGTTTTGTTAACCATAGCATTCTGAAAGTAGCATTAATAAGAGAATTTCAAAATAGTATATTATGTTATTAGGAGTAGAAAACGGTCTTTTTGTGTTGAACTCAGCTATTGCGGCCGAGGCGCTAGCCGAGGCTAGGCAAGCTGGGTAAAACACAAAAAGGGCGTTCTACTCCGAATGACATATACTATTTTTTCTTCAAGTGTTTCAAAGAATTTTATGACATTTTTTTTGGAATTTTTTAATTGTAGTATTTGCAATTTCAGCCAAAACTGGCTGTGTACACTACAAAACAAAAACGATACAACTGTCAAATAACAATTTTCAATATAATGTGTGTTGCTGTGACAACTGCCGCCGCCAGCGGTGAACTAAGACTAACATTTTTTTACTAGTACAACAATAACAACATTTTTGTACTAGTAAGACAATGAATAATTTCTATAGTGTGTGTACAGTAGCATAATATGAATATTATAATACGCTTGAAGAAAAAATATTTTTCAATGTCTTAATTTTCTGAAACCGATAAACTATTGAACAAACCACGGATGTTATGAATCATAACAAGCCTTAGATGTCTTAAAATCCTTGCTCTACGAGCTCGGATTTCAAACTTACACCTGCTGCCTAGGTAGAGGTGGGCGCGGGCCGTGATTTTGTTGGGTCACGATGGGTCACGACGTGACCCGCGTGATCGTGAATATAATTTTAATTTTGCGTCGTGATTGGACGTGAGCGTGAGGCACTAAAAAAATATCGGGCGTGAGTACAAGTTTTCTTATATTTTTTATTTAAAAAATTGTCAATTTCCATCTTTTACTTTAATTTCTTGTTATTATTATGTCCAAATATGTCAACAGTAATTTTTGCATAAAAATAGTGTTATTGTTGTACCCAAAATTGTATACACAGTTGCTCCGATTTCATTAAAGATATACAAATCTTTAAGCCCGTTTGACATGATCATAATTTTGTTAACAAATTTGTTACCAAATTTATGATATTTGTGATGGAATAGAACAACCTATTTGTCCATAAACATTCGTTTCCAATGAAACCAATCTGTTACCTAACTTATTACCAATTTGTTAACAAATTTGATAACAACTTATGACTGTGTTAAACAGACTTAAATGTACATAGAAACAATTACGTGACACGAACGTGACACGCCGGGCGTGATCGGGCGTGAGTGCCAAAATAAAATCGTGAGCGTGAGTGATCGTGAATCAAACATAAAAAGTCGTGCGTGATTGGTCGTGATTACATTTTTAGTTCCGTGAGCGTGCGTGATCGTGAACAAAAAGTTACTCACGCGCCCACCTCTAGGCCTAGGTATGTTAATAGCTATTACCTACTATGTAATAATGTTTTTGTTGTATGCACAAATTATTACATTCTTTTCCATATTAACAGGATACATTTATCTATTTACATTTACGATTATATGGCAGAAAAATCACATTTGCACATGCGTACTGAATGCTTTAAAGTAGCTGCATAAAATACCAAACTTAAAGTAAAAATAAAAGCGAAAAGAAAAAGTAAAATAAAAAGTAAACTGCATAAATCCACCTTAAGCCATAGAAAGTTGAAATTTTGTATTTAGGACTGCTATAACATCCAGTTATGCACCTCCCTTTTTGGTCGTTACATAATTTCTAGAAGTGGTACTTTACTGCCGAAATAAGGGGTGTTAAAGAGTTAAGGTAAAATAAAATGCAAAAACCCAACCATCAGCTCTTCCACCTACTGCTTCCAGCCAAAATTTTCTTTTCTTCGCATCTTTTGGCATATGTATAAATTCAATAGTAGGTTTGCTCCTAGCAGCAATTTTACAAGAAGGCACAATACGATACTGTAAATTACTCATTTTATATTGGAGTTTTTATTATCTAACACGAACCAAACTAAAAAATTTCACACTTGTTGGACAACTTTGACAATATACTTATCATAACACTTGTAACAAAACACAAAGAATTGACACTAGGGATCAAATGAAACCGATGAGGATGTATGTGTTGTGACGTCACATTGTTTCAGATCACGTGACTTTTTCAAAATATTATCCAAATTTCAAAAATTAATTGTAAAATATCTAATGAATATTTGGTGATATTTTCAAATTTGAGGCTATTTAAATTATATAACTTTCTAAATTTAATACTTAGAAGGCATATAAAAATTCTTGCAACAGCCCTATTAACTAAGTCATTAATGTCATAGTTAAAATTTTATTTTGTGATTTTAAACAAAGTTTCAATCTCATTTATTTCTTTGAAATTTACCGCCTATTCATGAAACATCAATTTTTGTTAGCGAACATTGTTATTAGGTCTACATTGTACCAACACAGGCTCACAAAAACAATTATGCTACATTTTATGTAAATATTAGTTCATAATATTTCGAACCGGATATGGTATCCTATGCCCTAGCATTTTAATATTCTTAGTGTTAATAAAATAGTGTTTTAATCAAATATACAAATATCTTTCTTACCCTAAGATTCCCATCTCGCCGATTTTATTTTGCCTCAATATCAGCGACTCAAGATGATCATGTACATTCAAAAACATCGCTATACACTTTGCACCAAAATCACCAATCTTGTTAGAAGAGAGATCCAAATGAACCAAACTAGTATTGTTTACTAATTTTCTCATTAGGGCTTTCACATGTTTGCATTCTATCTGGCTTTTGTGAAGCTTAAATACTTTCAGATGTTTAAGACTTGCTATTGCTTCGCCCAGTTTGTCACAGTCGTCGGGATCAACCTGACGAGTTAGCGAGAAAAAGAAATTAATTAATTTGCTTCCTTACGTTAAATATTTATTTTGCAGATAAGAAGTTGCTGTTGAAAATCATCTGTAAGGATAAGTTAATTGTATTTTAAATTTAAACTTTTTATTTGCCTTCCACTATAGGTAAGAAAGGTGGATTGAAAAATTCGCGACCTAACACAGGAGTTTATTAACAACTTTTTCCTACAACCGTGCGTGAAAAGTACTTTTCACGCACTCATTACAGTGTGTAAAATGTCACTTTTCAAGCACTAGTGCGTGAAAAGTAAATAAGCGTTGCCAGGCAACATTAAAATTCGGTTAATTTACTTGTCAAGTATATAATTAGGTAGTAAATAATAATGAAGGTAATAAAATTTATTAAGAAATATGAATATACACTGTAAATGAAACAAATCTAATATTTTTTTAACAGATTAAGTACTAATCTAATTTTTAAGAACATTAAAAAATTTTTGACATGTATTCTAACCTAACCTAATTTGTAAAATTTATATTAAATGTACAATTTGTATATTATAAAAGACTAATCATCGTCTGTCTGGGATTCTTCCAAGTGTTTCAGTTACATTTTGTACAGTGTTATGAGAAAGAGTACTAACAGTATTTGAAGCTGCTGGATGCCTGTACACTCAGTATTATGAGAAACATCAATATCATTTCGGTTGTAGGAAAAATGTTGTATGTAACACGTGTGTAAAATAGTATTTTTTGTCTCGTGCTACAATTCATGCGTAAAACATCGCACTCGACCAATAAAGTACTACTTTACACGCTTGTTACATAAATAACTATTTTATATTATTTCTTAACATAGTCCCCTTTTAAGTCTCTACAGACACTTGGTTCATCAATTCTGCAATGCCATGCTCCTTCTATTATAAAATGCTTCAATCTGGCCTGCAAAATATTCTGTTACGGGTGCTGGAACTTTTTCAGTAGACGAAAATCGTTGACTTCCTAGGTATTTTTACTTCCTTGTAAAGAGTAACACACACACACACACATACGCACATACACACACACACACACACACACACACACACACACACACACACACACACACACACACACACACACACACAGAGAGAGAGAGAGAGAGAGAGAGAGAGAGAGAGAGAGAGAGAGCGAGCGAGAGAGTGAGAAAGAGAGGGAGAGAGAGAGGGGAAGAGAGAGGGACAGAGAGAGGGAGAGAGAGAGAGAGGGAGAGAGAGAGGGAGAGAGAGAGAGAGGGAGAGAGAGAGGGAGAGAGAGAGAGAGGGAGAGAGAGAGGGAGAGAGAGAGGGAGAGAGAGAGAGAGAGAGGACCTTAAAACGAGGTCATTTACCAAAATCTCGACATGCGATTTTTAGCACGATCCCTATACCTCCCTTACCAAGGGTAGCGGGAGGTAGAAATTATATACTTTTTAGAAGGAAGTTGTGTGGTGTCCACATAAGATTTTTTGAGTTTAGGAAATAATGGAAGTCCGATGGAGCAATCCGGTGAATAGGGAGGTACACGAAAAAGCAAACCAACTGCGTCATCAATTGTCAGGTGCGCGCGTGCGCGGCAAGAGAAAAGAGAGTGAAGTTGAGGTTTATGATTGGCTACGGTCCAAATTCATAGGCTCGTCAATTTTGTTTAAAACTAGGAGCTATTACGCTCTGTAATGAAGCGTATATTTGTGGTCGTTAGTTTAAAAATATTATTTTGTAGGAATTTTTCATTGTATTTAATGGTGATTCAATAAAAAAATCATATTTTTATTATAAATGTTGATTTGTATTAATAAAAAATAATTAATATTGAAAAATTAATATTCTGAACACCTTTAAACAATTCTCGTAGTTGCGTGCCTGAGTGTCTGGTCGCGAATCTGGGGAGCCGGGTTCGATCCCGACCGACGCCAAATATTTCAAATTTTAAATGGCACAAAATTAACCCCTGTGGTGCACTCTCCACGCCAACAATGAGTGCCCGTGAGGTGACGCCTGGTAAACGCCCGCACGGTACAAATATATCATCATCATTACCGATATCTGCATACAAAGCGGATTGGCACACCCAGCAATGGGTAATATGCCGTGATATATTTATTTATTTATTTATTTATTTAAACAATTCCTTCAAGAGGTGTGATCAGTAGAATCCATTGATGACGCAACCTTTTGAACTTTTTTATGAAAAAAATTCTCACCATGAAGACATGTGGATCACAATTGGATGGATCCAAATCATCCATACCAAAACATATCTCCAGCTGTATCAAAAACTCCAAATGTTTCAAAATAGGCACAAAACTTATATGATATATAGGATCTTCCTTAGGTTGTTCTTTTGACACCGCATTTGGTTTCTTCCAATGTGTGAGTCGTTTGATAGACAGCAAATGGATATAAGTGTAACATAGCTTAAGTACTGGTCCGAACGTTTCTTCATCCTTATACTGCGGTTCAGCGTGTTCGATAAGTTTTCGGATATGTTGTTCGAGGTAGAGACATTTCCAAGTCCAGCCAAGATGGGGTTGGAAAGGGACTTTGCTGAAATGAGCTTGGTAGCGACGTTGCCAGTACTGCTCTGACTGGAACGGGTGGAAAATAGTGAGGAAAGATGAATAAAAGATTAATAGCCAGTTGCACCGCTTATAGACTACGTTTACACCGTACGTACTATTCTGATACGCAGACCAAGTGCATACTAAAATTTATCTTAGTATGGTATGTTTACACCGGTATTTAAATAAACATACTAAATATTTTGGTACGTTACACGCGCTTGCGTAGATTTAACTGTCAGAATCACCCTAACCTAAAATTACTTAATAAGGAAAAATAGTTGTGAGTATATGTAATTTACAACGCCACACTATTAAAATTGTAAATATTACTAAACTTACACAATTTCATTAAGTGTTAATACACAATTTAATTGAATTAAAAGTAGTTGTAGATGGCAGAAAAATCGCATTGGTACGCTTGCCGTTTACACCGTGCATGAGTAAGGTCTGGTGCATCCCCCTTTGTACGTACCAAAAATGGGTACCAATTGCATACCAAAGGTTTGGTACATAGTGTTTACACCATTCGACACCATCTTGTTACGTCACTTGGTATGCGGACTAAGTGTTTAGTACGCGTGGTGTAAACGTACTCATAGTTTATATAGTATCGAATTATCAAATCAGTTGACTGTTAAAATTTCGATACGCACTTTTCTTGTTAACCTGTATTTAAAACTTTAACAACTATAAGCGCTGCAACTGGCCATAAGTAAATATTGGGACCCATAGAATAGCATGCGACATCAGCGGAATTTGAGGGAACTAAATTAATGGCGGCCACTAGGACATGTTAAAAATGTAAACGTCAATCATCATCGTTTCGTTTAACATAAAAAGATGTTCTCAAACTTAGATTTTATAATTTCATTTAAAATGAGTGAAAAATAAGTGAATTAAAGAAAATAAAGTATTTGTTAAAAGGCGTACAAGTACAACAAATATTCCAAGACATATTCCATAATTTTCGGCAAAGAAGATAAAGTTTATCGACTAAACATATGGAAAAGAAATTTAAATATATTGCAAAACTTTAATCTGATAAACATGTTTTCTGCGTGCATTTCACAAAGTGAGATTATAATAAAATTTTGCAGGTACACTATTATTCACGAAAGATGACTATTCAAGGTCATTTGTTCGAAGAAAGAATACACATCACTTTATAGCAGTAGCTTAGCAACATTTTGTATTAGAAAGAGAAAGATTATTTGACCTATGTCTATTAAATTTATGTGGTGTAACAGATATACGTAAATAGTGGCATTACTTTCTAACACACTATAAATAATACAGTGGACCCCCGGTAATCCGGCCCCTGGCTAATCCGGCACCGCCTGTAATCCGACATGACCCCACCACTAATGTGCTCGACGCGTAGGTATTGATTTGATGATAATTGATTCATAGTATCATTTTTTATTTCCTAATGTAAAGTTATTATTGTTTGTAAGTTCTATAGCATTAATGACGTTAATTTCATAATAAAACGTAAGCTCTCTATTGTGTTTAATTTACTAAATTTAACATACATAATGAAGTATGATTTGTACTTCAGAGTATAACATATAGAATCTTATCACTGGATCTGTAATTTGTCGGATTACAAGGTACTCGTTTGTAAAAAAATTCCGGACTGTAGGGTGTCTTAGGCAGTACTCTATAATCCGACAAATTCGATAGTCCGACACTGCCCTGCAAAACGTTTGTCGGATTACCGGGGGTCCACTGTAATGACATATGTCGTAGAATTACAGATACCTAATTATCAACTGCACTGCCCTCTGTGCTAATATTTACCCAGTGGCGTTGACGTTTAAATCAAATTATTATTCCTTGGTTTATAAGTTAAGTCCATGTTTTTGTACTTTGTAAAAACATAAGTGAAGAACATAAATATTTCAGAAAGGCATTATTTAGAAAGAAAAATAATTTATAAATGAATTACTCTTATTTTTTCAGTTAAAATGTTTCCATAAATATTTCATGTTGCACACCTATGCAAACTAAATGCAATGAAGTTATCTGCAAGCAATATTATATCAGACGGCTCATAGATGACCTTGAATAGTCATCTTTCGTGAATAATAGTTTATGTAGTTTTAATACAACTATTGACAGTATTGAAAATAAAATTTGCAGATTCATTGATTTAACTAATATTTGTACACATTGTACGTCACTTCTGATGATGGTGTTACTACCGAAATACGTATAAAGTAAATAAATTTTATCCACAACTGTCAAATAATATACCCATAATTCTACCGATTTTTATCAATTAATGACCTTCGTTACTGTTACTAATTGAATAATATTGACAGTTCAATGGAATAATATTATTCAATCGTTACGCCAAATTCAAATCCTACCTTTCAAAGAGTACACACAAAATTACTTTTAATAAGTAATTCTTTCCACATAAAAAGCCAAAATTACACTAGTTTTGTCATTTTTCATACTTTTATTTTCTTCTTAAGCTTGAATTGTAGCTGAATAGTCGGTTTTAAGATTTTATATTAAATGTCAAATCACTTCATAATTTTGTTACAACTACACCGATGACTAGATTTGTCTATGTAAACAAAAACATTTTTGCATTTGTCAGTGAGAAAATTCTACTTATTTTTCAAAACCAATATGTCACTGATATGTTATTATTTGACAATTGTGGATAAAGTATAGTATTCTATTCGCATGTAATGGTTATTACTCATTCGAATGATTTACATCACTCGCGTTCGCTCGTGATGCAAACTTCATTCTCATGAGTAATACCATACATTACATGCTCATTGAATAATATACTATTATCTTTTGAAACTTAACCAAGTGTATTTTTTTCTCATATAAACGTTGTTAATATTATTTCTTAAGATTATATTTGCTTTTAAGACTGGTATAAATATAAAAGGATTTGAATTCAAATTACTTCTTTTACTATTATGAGTTAAATTTACATAAACTCATATTGAAAATCTCTGGAACAGAAACTAGGTCAAATAAATAATAACTGAATAATCCCAGTTTGCTTATAAGTAGAAACAGGATTAAGGCTACCAATCTGCATTGAAACTCAAATTTACAAATTACATGAAATTACATATTAGATATAACTTACTCAATATACTAGTTAGTAGGTATCTACTACCTATATACCCATATACATAATATAGGTATACTTTTATTCATGAAAGATGACTAATCAAGGTTATTTGTTCTAAGAACAATACACAGCACACAGCACTTTATAGCAGTAGCCCTCAAAAACTGCTATAGGGAATATGGACAATAAAATGTGTCAAAAAACATTTTTACTTCCGGTTCAGGAGTATGTGATACCAACTTTGATATTTCAAATGGAACATACTATATTTTTTTATATTTTTGAAAAGTACACAAAGCTTTCTTTATAATGGTAGTAAACAAGTAGTACGTTGTATCATTAAAAATAAAATATGGTACATTTTCCGGACAGTGTGGAAAAATATTTCAGTATGGAAATATATTAACTTTCTGTATTTAGTGCGGAAAAAAATTAATTTCTTCGCACTTAGTACTTAAAAGTAGATTATTAGTTTTTGTTGTAAGAAATATTTTAGGAGATAAACTTCTTTTGGCCTTTTTGGGAGGATTATTATTTTTGATATTACTTCTTTACATTTTTGGAAGTTTCGAAGGCCCAATGGCCTTCATTTTCGGCAATCTGTTACAATACATCCTTTTTTTTTAAATTATACCTTTTTGTTTCCGGAAAGGTTATCTTAGTCAGTTATATATAAACATAATAAACACTCACCTAATTTTTTTTTCACAGGTCATGAATTTACATGTAATTATGCTTTCTTTATTGGATATGTTTGCCTACGTAGCTTCGTCATTACTCCTAGCAATAATAAAATCGACTCAGTGAACATCTCCATTCTATATATTCTATATATTTCGAAAGAAATATTAGGTTTGTTCGTTCCGCTATGCTGCGTTTTACCGCAAAACGCGGCGGTAATTGTCGCTGCGTTTTGCGATTTACTGCCAATCGCCGCAGTAATAATTTAAGTTACTAAAAATTATTTTTCTGTTCGATCCGTTTGCGTTAAATTATTTTCGAAAATACTTCAGACTATTATAATTATAAAGGATACTCAGTAAAAATATATTATTCTATTTTCCATTATTTTAATTGTTTACTATTGTTATCATTTAAATTTACCTTGTTACAAATCATAATTCATATGACATTGACATTTATAGGTTTGTTCGTTCCGCTATGCTGCGTTTTACCGCAAAACGCGGCGGTAATTGTCGCTGCGTTTTGCGATTCACTGCCAATCGCCGCGGTAATAATTTAAGTTACTAAAAATTATTTTTCTGTTCGATCCGTTTGCGTTAAATTATTTTCGAAGATACTTCAGACTATTATAATTATAAAGGATACTCAGTAAAAATATATTATTCCATTTTCCATTATTTTAATTGTTTACTATTGTTATCATTTAAATTTACCTTGTTACAAATCATAATTCATATGACATTGACATTTATATATTTTACAAATGTATTTCAATTTCTAAAACGAAACATTACATAGCATACTTATTGAAAAATATTTTTTTCCTAATATTTATTTGTCAAACACTGTCATACTGGCACTTCATATGTAGACGCGAACATTACCGCCGATTATTTTTTTACCACCGAGTCATGAGTCACTGTAAAAATTATCACCGCCAGCTGCCGCGGCGTTTTACCGCAAGTTACTAGAAAAACGGAACGAACAGAATCTAGTGACTTTACAGTGAACCGCGAATCGAAAAGAACAGCAAATTTCACCGCCGTGGTTTGCGATAGACGCAGGGTGGCGGAACGAACAAACCTAGTGTTTTCTGTTTTGTTATTTTACGCAGAATTACATGATTGATAAAGTTTTATAAATTTTGAAGTTGTGTTGCCGAGAGATTGTCGAAGACTGACTGTTTGAACATTTGAACTGGAACCCCTCTTTTTCAAAATAAGTGGCCGTGTCTGAGTGTCAGGTCGCGAATCTGGGGAACCGGGTTCGATCCCGACCGACGCCAAATATTTCGAATTTTAAATGACACAAAATTAACCCCTGTTGTGCACTCTACACGCCAGCAATGAGTGCCCGTGAGGTGACGCCTGGTAAACGCCCGCACGGTACAAATATGTCATCATTCCTGATATCTGTGTACAAAGCAGATTGGCACACCCAGCAATGGGTAACAAGCCGTGATTATTTATTAATTTATTTATTGTAAATAAAAATGTATCAATTTTTTAAAAAAGAATATATTATAACAGATTGCTGAAGATGAAGGCCATTGGGCCTTCGAAAGGTCCAAAAATATGAAGAAGTAATATCAAAAATAAAAATCTTCCCAAAAAATCCAAAAGAAGTTTGTCTGCTAAAACATTCTCCAAAGGGAAGCAAAAGTCTACACATCAAATTGTAAGAAATTGTCATTAGTCATCTTTATTGTAAAAATTAACGGTTGTAAAGGCCTGTGTCCACGATGCTAGAAATCCTTTCGAGTTCTCGAACACATTTTTTGATCATAAATATTGAACTTGTATGACTACAGATGTCAGGTTGGTCGCATTTAAGAAGTTACTTTCAGCCATTGCTACCAGTACTAAAAACTAATAAAACATAGCCAAGAAATTATCCTGGCAGTAAGTAAATTAAATTTTTGCTACGAATATATTTATTCATTTATAAGTAATTATTTATATCTTATCAAAAATAAGTAGAATTAGGTAATATTTTATAACTTTATAATTTTCAAACATCAAACGTCAAGATTTTAAATTGGTAACATGTAAATGAAATTAGCAACTTGTACGAAAAAATGGGACAGAACGCATTTTTCCATTCGAGTTTTCTATTCGATTTTTGCGTCCGAGTTGGTAGTGTCCACGATCCGAGATATCGAATTGCGAACTATATCCGAGAACTCGGATCGATTTCTAGGATCGTGGACACAGGCCTTAAGAAATAGTCATCTTTATTGTAAAACTTAACGGTAACATTTTTACTCTAAACGCTATTAGAAAAAATCTTGTATGCACGTAGGGAACGTATATTTTTCCATACAAGGCGTGTTTATATTACTTTTTCTTACTTATTGCATTGACACAGGTAAGGTATACAAATATTTTTCAAATACCTCAATAAGCGGAACAACAATATCCAATTCCAAATCCGTACTTAACAATTCATCAATGTGAATCCTATCTTTAAGTTCCAAATTATGATATTCTTGCTTTTTGCTAAAATTATCTGCCAGAACATGTAGACATAAATCGGATAAACTTAGCATCATTTTCTGATCCCAGTCAAAGTCTTCTGCCTGCATTGTTCGGTTCTGTTCTTCTATGAGCTGCAAAGAGGTTTTTGAAGGCTTATAAGCCTCTACGGTGTTGTTGAGGAAACAAATATGTGGAATACGCATAATGAAGAATTGATTATTTACACATGAATTGATTTTGCCCCAACCATCAAAGTTTTAAAGGGGAATGTAAAATGAACGATAATTTATTTTCATGGAGAGAAACCATGAAATATGGATGAAAACACCACCCCAAATTACAAACACATTAGTCAGAATTTGACAAAGATTTGACACCCCCCGTAACTATGGAGAATACAATGACAAATTTTAACAAAAATATCAAAATTGTTGTAGGCGATATTAGTCGGAGAGTAGGCTGCGGTTTCAATAAAATAAAGACGTTTTTACATTTCAATGAATGAAAAAATGGAATTTGTGATGTTTTTGTCAACGTATTTTGTATTACAATACGCGCTATCACACTGATCAAGATATACTTGGCTACAGTATTATTCTGATATAATATTACTTGCTGATAACTTCGCTGTATATCGTACCCAAAAGCATGCAACCCGAAATATTTATGGACATAATTTTAACTGACTATTTCACTCATAAATTTATAAGCCAATCCAAATTCAGCGTTCTACCTAGTTACCAAGTTTCATTTCGACAAAACAACGTCACAGAATTTTTTTCGCACCCTTTAAGCCAATAAGATGTATTTTTACAAGTAAGTGAGTTTTGATAAGTGAAAATTTTTTGACGTTTTAGAAACATATTGTTTACATACCTGTCAAAGTGTGTATATTATCATAGTGTTATCAGTTTTTATTAAAACCGAGTCGATTTGGACAGGAATCTATTTAAAACGTTGAAAAAGCACTTAAATATAACACGCAATAAAAATAAAAAGATTATTGTTAAGAAAAAAAATATATAGATACATGATTACCTGATTGTTATTTTGGAAATAGTCATCCGAATACTATTCGTGGTTAAATTTTTCCTGGAAAATTTTTCCGATTGCTTTACTCGAGCCTGTTGCCAATTTATCGTGACATTGATTAAAAATCACTCGTTTGACAACTCGTGATTTTTTGTCAATACCACTCAATAAATTGCTAGACAACCAGCTCTCTTAACAATCTGAAAATTTTTCCGGCAAAAATTTACCACTTATGATACAGTGTGTTCAAAAAAATTCCTAATTCGAAGCAGGCTATGAACAAAGAAACGAATGTCAATTTAAAAATATTTAATTAAACGTCAATTTGACATGAGATATTGTCAAAAATGTTACCTGAAGCTTTTTTTCTTGTATCTTATTTTAGAAATGGAAACACATTAGAAAACGACGAATGTCAATATACTGTATCCTTCTAAAATGTTTTTTCTCCTTAAAATTACATTTCAAGATCAATTTTGACAACTTGACTTTTGAATTGAATAATGATCAGACACACGTTTCTTTGCTCAGAGCCTACTCCGAGTTAGGAATTTTTTTGAACACACTGTATTATATATGAAAAAATAAATGTACTTTATTTGAAAATTCTGTTTCTTTTTAAATAATGCTTTTCTCAAAATTTAATCATCTTCACCTACGTTTTTGCATAAACATTAGTACAGAGGGCAGTACAGTACATAATTACAAGTGCTTTTTTAGTGTGTTAGAAAGTAATGGCACTATTTACGTATATCTATCACAGCACATAAATTAAATAGACTTACGCCAAATAATCTTTCGCTTTCTAATACAAAATGTTGTTAAGCTAATGCTGCATAAGGGCTGTGTATCCTTTCTTCGAAAAAATGACCTTGAATAGTCATCTTTCGTGAATAATATATTAACATACCTATTTAGGTTTATGAGTATCATAACTGCCGCAGATCGGTTTGAAATTCGAACTCGTATAGCGAGGATTTTAAGACATCTAAATCTAAGGCCTGTTATGATTCATAACATCCGTGGTTTGTTCAATAGTTCATCGGATTCGGATAATAAAAATGTTAATTATTTTTTGAAATCCTTTTATTAATGCTACTTAGAATGCTATGGCTATGATGAACAGAACAATTATTTCGGCATATGTCAATATTGCTAATATTCAAGTTATTTGCTTTATTTCTCGTTTATTATTTTAGAATAAAGTCAATCGTGTTACGGACGATACACATATAACGTTATCTGTATGTATTAATAGAGATTTTTTGCAGTTTCAACGGAAAAATAACGTGCACGTTAAGTCAAGTGACAGCAAGAATACGCTTGCGTACTAGTAAGGTTTGCGTTAAATGCATAAGGTGATACGTTATGTGCGATGAAATAGCGAGCGTTTAACGTTACACGTTCTGTATGTGTTGAGGTTATGTTCCGGTGAAAAGTGCGGCTGTAACTTCGTTTGTGTTGTTTTTAGCGTTAACGTTAACGTGAATACACTAATTAAATGCGGTAAACATTGAAATTTAAAGTCCCTTATTTTTAAATACAGTGTTTTACGTAACGTTAACGTTGACGTTCTTTCATCTTCAAAGATGCAATTACTCCCTAATAATTAACCTTCTGCAAGCGGGCATTATACTTTAAATTTATTTTATTTTTATATTATTGACTATTGTTGACATATCAGTGTGTAATATTGCCGAATAGATACGGTTATTTATTACTTAGTTACACCAGCCTACTTTTGTATAATATAAACAAAGGCTTAATATTCTGAAACCGGTAAAGTATTATAACAAATGTCAAATAATTAATTTGATAGAAACGTTTTTAGTAATCCGACAAAACCTGAATAAAAAACGCCTAAATTTTTCTTTTAACTCAAAGTTAAGCTTACAGACCGAGGCCACACGAGAATACAGGCATGAATGCTCAATTCATGACGTCACAACTAGCCACTTGCTGTCCTACCACGCTTGGAACGTTATTGAATATCCGTAAATAATTTTATATACCGTGTGTCTGTCTTAAAGGTGTACATAGGAGATTAACATGGGAAATCAGTTTTTTGCAATTTCTTGCTCACCTAATTATTTTAAGCAAAAACGCGTCAAATAAAAGTTTTAGACCATAAAATTCTACATCTAAATCAATAAACAGAAATACCTTTACATGCTATGTAACGACAGAAATTAAATATGAAAATTTCGAAAATTACGTTGAAAATATTGACAGCCATGGAAATGGAATAAAAATAAATAAATACTTGACGTTTTATCAAATTGTCAGAAACGTCAAATAAGTTAACTTACGTTGTGACAGATAAAACGTCAAGCATTTATTTATTTTTTGTTCAATTGCATGGCTGTCGATATTTTCCTAATTAATTTCTGTCGTTACAAAGCATGTAAACGTAATTATGTTTATTTATCTAGATGCACAATTTTATGCCCTAAAACTTTTATTTGACGCGTTTTTGCTTAAAATAATTAGGCGAGCAGGAAATTGCAAAAAACTGATTTCCCATGTTAATCTCCTATGTACACCTTTAAAATAGACACACGGTATATATATTGATGAAATTAGCCGTGTTACCGTAATTGCTTTTGCACATTTACACACAGCATTTTAAAACCATTATTGCAATTTCCTTCAACGAAAAACAATCGAAATTTGACGTCCTGTACTGTGCTGTGCCGTGCGCCCACTCACGCTGACAGCTGTAGCTCTACTGTTATTAGAGGGCCAGACTAGCGCGCTGACCTCATAATTTGACATGATGCATTGAGCAGGGATAAGCATTCAAGCCTGTATTCTCGTGTGGCCTCGTTACAGACAGCCTATTATAATCAGACAGGCAAATACAGGATCTTACAAAATCAAATTTTTGACTACAAAATATTTATTTAAGATCTAATTATTTAATTTATTAGAAGTGAATATATTAATAATTACAAAATGAAAATTAAAAATAATAAAAGTGACACCAAAAAACAAAAATTCTTACATGTATAAAAATAAATGTTTGAAAGAAGGTAAAAACTTGCGACAAACCAAGAAAAGTTACACCCTTACAGTTTATGTTACATAAAACAAAATCAATAAAACTTTAATTTTAAAAATGTATTTTCCTTGCTCTGTTCCACAAATAAATCAAATTCTTTTCAACTGTTGATTTACGATCACAAAAAGATAACTCTCTTCCAATTTTCTCGTTTCATTTTCCCTTTTTTCTCTTCCTGAATTGAAAACGTATTCACGATGCATATGTATGCAAACCGAAAAGCAAGTATATGACGCTGGTTGCATCGCTGAATGCATTTTGCATCACAAATGCACCGTTGATTACCGCCAATGAATTAATTGTTACCCACAACGTACGTCTTTGATAAAAGCAGAATGGTGTTAATTACTGTTAATTGATGCGAACATTGGTTGATTTAATTCGTGATATTTTTTATTCATGCAGGAGGTGATATATTTATGATTCATTAACGAAATTAATGTTTTTAATATGTATAATGTATGTTTGTACGAAGGTGGTAATTTATTTGTGTAAAGTCTCGGAGGACCGCAATTAAATTATGCATAAATTATGTTAAATTTATATTTCATGGAAAATGATAAAGTACTCGCACATACCATACGAGGTAGCGACAAATGATCCTGGAATAATATTTTATTGAAAACAGGTATACCATTTTTTACATTAATTTCCCTTAAAGTATACCCATCCTGCATTTATGCCCTTATTCCACCTTTCGTACAACTGTTCAAAACCATATACCCAGGGCCGTAGCTACCAGGGTTTCGCGAGTTCCGCGGAACCCGGGCCCGAGGCTTTTAAGGGCCCGTCCGTAAACTCTCAGCTTATAATGCTGTATTCTCCCAGATGTAAAGAAAATAAAAAATAAATTAAAAATCTTTTTATTTATATGCATTTTATATTAAAATTTATTTTAAATAGAAAATATTACAGATACTTAATGCCTCGATTATGGTCTTCTCTTTAAGAATTATAGAATTTAGGCTTAAAGAGTTGTCTTAAAGAGATTCTTAAATAATGGACCTTTCCAATTTAAAGAGATAGAAGATATGCGCAATGGGGATCTGCGCATAGTAAGAACAACTGAGATCTATGACGTTTGATTCTAAAAAAATTAGACGTAAAATGTAAGATAACTTTAAAAAATCTTATCGAAATAAGTTACAAAAGCTTTTATTGAAGGTAAAATGTCTAACGATGCAAATTTTCACTGAGAATACAGGTATTTTAATGACTGCAATATTTTTGACGTTTCGTTTGACAGCCCAACTGGCAGTTGTTCGCGCCATTTTCTTACTATTTGCAGCGATAGAAAGAGATAGCCCTTAAATTGGAAAGGTCCATTTAACGAATAATGATTATGGTCACTAAAATTTAATTTCTTAAATTCGAAATGTCATTTTATAGAGCAGCTAACTTCATTTATGTTATGTTGCTATTATAGTGACATAGGTTAGAAAATAAAAAAATATTTTAACATATTTATCACATACAAAATATGGAAAATTTTCACCGTAGTTCATGGTAAATAAAATATATCACGTTAATATACTTCCTATGTGTATATGTATATATATATATATATATATATATATATATATATATATATATATATATATATATATATATATATTTATATATATATATATATATATATATATATATATATATATATATATATATATGAGATTAAAATTGTATCCGTTCTATTAGAAGTACGTGCGTAAGGTCTTCTCTTCTATTAAATTCAAAATTATAACTTTGTTTAAATGAAAGTCTTTAATAAATTTATTTTCGGGATATTCGAAAGGATTCATAGTATCCCTTAATATTCTTCTTTCGATTTCATTCCTACATAATAAAATATGTATTTTTTACATTGCACCATCTTCATTTAACAATAAAACCACAAAAATTGGAATATTGTCCATATTTTGCTTAGGTTTTTGATTACAACTAATAATAATATGTTAACTTAAATTTTATAGCGAGGTTTCTGTCACTGTAAAATTTAGAAATATTTAGTTACTAAATATTTAAAGCCATGACCATAATTGGTTTTAAACTTTAACTCTTAAATTCTAAAGAGTTAAAGTGTAAATATTTAAAGTTATGACCACAATCGTTTTCAACTTTAACTCTTAAATTTTAAAGTGTTAAAGCGCTATAGGGCTCTAATACATGACCATAATCGAGGCATTAGTTTTTATTTTGTGACCGCCTTGGGATATAAATCCTGAATTTTCCCAAAAACGTATTCGCAAACCCAAACGATATTTTGATGAAGCAGCAAACGGAATAATTTTTGAAACTAATGAAGATATTTTTAGAGTCGATGTTTTTTACAAGACATTAGACATTATTATTAATCAATTAAATAATAGGTCGGTTGGTCTACAGCAAATAGCAGCAAAATTTAAAATTTTAGAAACAGATGTTTTTTTAAATTCCACTGATGCCCAAATACATGAAATGGCAGAAGAAATACGTACAATTTATGAGGCTGATGTTTCAGATATGCTATGCATCAATTACTTAGTTTCCGATCATGTTTTTCTAATGAGCTTACGAATATAAATTCGGTAAAAGATTTAATAAAATTTATTTTTCCTACAACCGTGGGTGAAAAGTACTTTTCACGCACTCATTACAGTGTCACTTTTCAAGCACTAGTGCGTGAAAAATACTTTTCACGCACTAGTGCTTGAAAAGTAAATAACATTAAAATTCGGTTAATTTACCTATCAAGTATATAATTAGGTAGTAAATAATAATAAAGGTATATATAATAAAATTTATTAAGAGATATGAATATACACTGTAAATGAAAGAAATCTAATATATTTTTTTTTTAATAGATTGAGTACTAATCTAATTTTTAAAGAACATTAACATTTTTTGCCATGTATTCTAACCTAACCTAATTTTTAATATTAATATTAAATATACAATATGTACATTATAAAAGACTAATCATCGTCTGTCTGAAATTCTTCCAAGTGTTTAAGTTACATTTTGTACAGTGTTATGAGAAAGAGTACTAACAGTATTTGAAGCTGCTGGATGCCTGTACACTCAGTATTATGAGAAACATCAATACCATTTCGGTTGTAGGAGAAATGTTGTATGCAACACGAGTGTAAAATAGTATTTTTTGTCTCGTGCTACAATCGCACTCGACCAAAAAAGTACTACTTTACACACTTGTTACATAAATAACTATTACTTGACAATTATTCATCCAGTAGTAACTTCACAGATATAATAACGCTCTGTTTTCTTTTCTTAACTATTCCCGTGATTGTTACTTCTGCAGAAAGATCTTTTACAAAACTGAAATTAATAATGACTTATTTGAGGAACTCAATGGGTCAAAATCGACTATCATCTCTTGCTATACTTTTTATTGAAAATGCAAAAGCGCGCTCGCTAAATTTTGACGAACTAATTTCAAAATTTGCGACTGCGAAATCAAGGAAAGTAATGTTCTAATGTGGTTGTACACTTCAAAGGAAATATACTTGTTGATTTGTTTTATTGAGTAATATTTATGTTTTTTGATCTTACTGTATAAGTTTTATGTTTTAATGTTTTAGTAATATCGTGGAAATAAATAGTAGTGTTAATTGGTTAAGTAAATAAATAGTGTTAGTGTTATCTAGTTTTAGTCTTAATTAGTTTTTAATAATTGTTTAATATTAGTAATAGTCATTTTCATTATTGTTTAACACTTATTTTAATTAATAATAATTGTCTAATATTTACACTTACCGCTTCACCCATATAAATAAAAAAAGTTGCAATATAAATAAATTAAAAATTCGGAAACTCCCTCATTACCTATACATTTATTTGAAGTTATATACTCGTTTAAATGACACAAAAATTACCCTTGTGGTGCACTCTCCATGCCAGCACAAAGTACCCGGGAGGTGACGCCTAGTAAACGCCCACACGGTACGAATATGTGATAGTCATTACTGATATCTGGGTATACAGCAGATTAGCAAACCCAGCAATGGAGCGTGAGGATATATTTATTTATTTAAATGGTGGAAGGTAATGCATCACATCAGATTTTTTAATTAGAAAAGAAATTAATTTACGTATTATTCTTCTACTTGTCTCATTTCTTATAAAACATATTCAAACAACTTATAGAAGTGAAATACTTGAGAAATAAATGAAATTCCTATATTAAGTTTAACTTGGAAAGATCTAATTATCATATTAAAAGCTACATAGTTTGTAGTTTAATAAAGTTTAAGCCGATAACTTTATATTACATAATTAGAAATCGTTTTAAGCTCCTAATATAGCACAGAAACACGTGCCGTTATTGAATACAGGATGTAAATGAAATAAGTGCATTAAATTTATCCAGTAATGTAACTCGACGAGAGCAACAATATTTCTTAATTACTTTTTTTCTAAGTCTTTTAGATTTTGAGTTAAAATTCTTTAAAGATTTGCTGCATATTTCGTTACCCGCCCATGGAGAACAAATGGCTGCTGCCGTGTTCAAGTGGGATACAAACAGCTCAAAAATTAACAATTATTGGTTACACTTGCAGTCACAGTAATTAATAAACGAATCAACGGAAATAACATTTATTATTAATTAATTCGTAATAGTACAATTTTTAAAATAAAGAAATTAAATTTTGGATAACAAAATTATAAAGCTGTGTATTAAACCAGGCTTTTAATCACCTGTGAATAGAGGAAGACAAGGAGGAACGAGGGGAGGAAGAGCAAAAGCATAGTTATTAGGTTTTGAGATGATTATTTATCGTCGACAAATCATAATAGTTCAAATACGTTATTCAAAAAATGTAAGTACAAACTTTTGTCCAGTTAAACGAGGTACATGAGTACCAATAATTAGTCGTCCATTTATTGTTCCCGCCTAAACATTTTTTAGTGAAAATTTTTACAGCATTTTCGTCTGTCGAGATGTGTATTGTGCATAATAAATACACTTTCCCAAATAAATTCAGTCTCATTAATAAACATTATGAGCCATTCCCAAAATTGAAATCTGTTATGTGCTAAAAACATTGAACATTTTGCACATGGTATGGATACAACGGTTGCTTTTTTTTTAAATTGTCATATGTGACACCCCGTATTGTGATGATGTACAAGATTAACAAATGTGCGAATATTAGGAACGTATGATCTGGAAACACTCCGTTTAAATGCGTTGGCAACTCTATAACACTGTCTTTATATCAACCACAAATTAAAATGCAGTAAAGATACGAATAAATAAATAAACCATAGGTAAGTAATTACAATGTCTGTGTACTTGCTATTTGTAAACGTAAGCATTTTGACAGAATTTTACCTTATAAACAAGTTTATTACTAATGTCAAAATTTAATTGCAACAACTGACTGGACTGTCAATTACTAAAACATAATTTTCAGAGCTATTGCTACTGCATTTAATTATTAGAAAAATACTTGGAACGACTGTCAATTTACGGGGTTGTAAAAATGCTAAAAAAATATGCGATTTCGAGAAAAAGTTATTAAGAAATATTGTTGCTCTCGACGAGTTATATTACTGGTTAAATTTAATGTACTTATTTCATTTACACCCTGTATAATAACATAACACAACACACAATATTATCATAAATAATATATAGCATTATACATTATTATTATGATTCCAGAAAATATCTCTGTAAATTACAAGTTAAATGTGGGAATAGTTTTAAAAACGACCAAGGGAGTAATAAATCACAGTAAACATTAAAATAGTCCAATGATTATAAATTACTTCGGTGCATATGGATAAGTTAAAATAAAAAGGGGACGTTAATGTTACAATAAATTATACTTAAATCAAAGTTTCTCTCGCTCTTTGACGCATTATTTGAAAAGACCTATGATTATTATTGAATTTATTTCCATGAAGTATTTGATTAAAAATTAAAAATAGTCCAGGCGATTTATTTCATTATTTCGTTTCATGGAAACTATACACTATAATATTAGATGGTATTCCAATATAGTACGGTACTTATGGAAAATACATATTTACAAATAAAACACGAATGTTTTCTCTTAAATAAAAAAAAAATGCAAATCGAAATTTTGACAACAATGCATAATAATTCATTTGACATTTCATTTCGCGGCAAAATTCTCTATTTAAGCAGTTAAACTATACAGGGTGTTCAATTTAAGTGTTTCACTATTACTATCTCGAGAGCCGTAAGAAATACGAAGTCGGTTAAATTAGCAAACATTTTTTTCTGGTGCACCATCTTGCTGGAAATAAATGTTTCCCAACTCAGCTACTGGTATGTCTTCCAAAATAATACCCAGCATATTTTGAATTAAATTCAGGTATCTGTTACCACTCAATGTACCTTCGTACATGTGTACGTAAATATTATCACTGAAAATGGCACACCAAACATTTATATTAAATTTTCTCTGGAAACTGCTCTCTCGTACAGCAACAGGATTTTCTCGGCTCCAGTAGTGTGTGTTTTTTCTATTTGACATACCATTATTAGAAAAATTGGCTTCGTCAGTCCAAATAATTGATTTTAAGATATCTGGATCCTCATTTATCAATAAATTACAAAATTCTAATCTTCGCTCACGATCATAGGATGTAAATGGTGAATTTTAATCATTTTGAATGGTCTGTATTTATGTTTCTTTAAAATCCTATGGATCGTGCCCACACTTAAATTACACTCAGCGGCAGTCATTCTAACTGAAGCTGTTGGATTAGCTTCAAAATATGCCAATCTTAGCTTCTTGATTTTGTACGCTAAGTCGCTTCGATACGAATGCATCCGTATTAGCGCGCAGTGCTAATTCTAATTTTCTAAAATACTGACGACAAGGAACTCGCCGCTCAGGATAACGTTCCCTGTACATATTCTTTGCAGCAACAGTATTTTTCAGAGATAATATGAAAACTTCGTACATATTAATTTTTCTTCGTGCGTAAAATTCATTTTAACACAAAAGAAAACAAGAAAATTCATAAACGAACTACTTTGACATGTGATACAAAACAAAATATTCAATTGTTTTTGTCATGGCACTCTGATTACATGTAGAAATAAATATGAAAATAATAATTTTTCTTTTGCATTTGTCTCGCTTCTTTCGTTATGTAAGGGTATAAACATTTTATATCGTTGTATTCAGAAAAAAATGCTGAATCGAATAGGCAAATAAAAAAAATAGGTTCTCATTTAAAATTAAAAAGTGTAATTCTGTATTTTGAGAACCACTGGTTGAAAAAAAAATTTGTAATGCTCATTTTAATAGTCTTAAAATATAGAAATTATTTGCTAATTTAACCGACTTCGTATCTCTTATGATTCTCGAGATAGCAATAGTGAAACACTTAAATTGAACACCCTGTATACAAACGAAATTAAAATTTGTGTCAGTTGAAACTGTTTATTTGATATTCGAGTAAATAAAACCAATAAATGAAATGTGACTGTGACAAATGTGACAGTTCCTAGTTATTTGTCCAATGCGCTATGGAATTACACGCGAGATTCGCAGCTTTCATATTTCTGGTTAATAGAATCAAATGGGGTACACCTGACGTCACAAAATATTTAATTCGTTTTAACTCGTTCTTGAAGAATGTTCTTTAAGAAAATATTGCTTTTACTTATTAATTAGCAAGTACTTTACTATTTAAATTTGTTGTATTTCGATTATGGTTTATGAGCCCCTTTAAGTTATGTTGGTGCGGCCGGCCGCAACACGAATTATTTCAAAATATTGCATGGTATGTTCTATGCTGACTAGAAGAATTTAGGAAATTAAATAAGCCTAGTGATGCACGCGAGGCGAGACGAGACGAGAAAAATAAAATATGGATCTCGTCTCATTTCGGATCTGTAATCTCGCTCTCGTTCTCGCACATTTTTTTCTCTCATCTCGTTCTCGCACGAGAGACTCGCTATAAAAATAAGCGCTTGCGCACTACGTATTTACGTAACTGTTTAACTACAAGAGACAATAGCACCATCTTCCATGTATTTGCAATCGTATAACTATAATAGGGCCCTATTCTGTAACTCGGTGGTTAATTTTTAACCACTGGTTAAAATTTTTATCCAATAGTTATTGATTTGACTACGAAAAATCCCTTTTTTTGTTATATGTCAACATACTTGATTGGATAAAAAATTTAACCAGTGGTTAAATATTAACCACTGAGATATATAGACTAGGCCCCATAAAGAGACGAAACACTAAATTCTGGACACCAAATTATTTCAATACGAACATAATGTTTATTCATTTACGGTCACCAGCAAATGTGATGTTAATAAATAATATAATTTACCTCTAAAATATCCAATTTATCATCAAATTGTGATCTCTAAACTATTTCAATACGAACATCTGTTAACACATTCTGTCATCAGTAAAACGAATTAAACATTAAAAAATTATTTTTTGTAACTAAAAGTACCTACGCTTTTTCATTAAATATATGCCATTATTTAAGTAAGATTAAGTAATAAAAAACCGCTATACTGGTAACCCGCTGGCAACCAATCACTCCGCTTCTCTCCCGTCGACGCATCCTTTACTTTTCTGGGCCGACAATAGTTTTATTAATCGTCGTTATAACTGGGGTGAAATATTGGAGAAAACTAGTCCTATTGGATGCAATACCGATTTTGTCTTTATTTTTGCATTTCCTCGCTCTGGGAACGATACTAATCGAACCGACTCTAGATAGACTCAAAAAATATAGTGAATTCACATAATTTTCACATTTACGTGTTCTATGCATGAATTAGCGTTGACTCCACTCCTTGTACGGTGCATTTTTCATTGAATTTATGGATCAAAGCTATAAAGATACAAATACTTTTTATTGCGAGACTCTTGCGAAAATCTCGCGAGATTTCTCGCTTCTTGCATTTGTTATATCGATCTCATCTCGAATTTTAAACTGCAATCTCGCTCTCGTTCTCGTCTCGCATAATGCAACAAGACGAGACGAGATGCGAGACTACTCTCGCCTCGTCCTGCATCACTAAATAAGCCAATGACGGCTAATAGCACCTGTCAGTCAAATATGCTGCAATTTTATAATTTCATTTTAAAATGTAAGAAAAACTATTTTTCATTCATTTTTTCTATGAAACTTCATTTAAATTGAAAGCGATCTATTCTAGAAAATTTCCATCAGTGGCGTTCGTCAACTGGGGGGGGGGGGGGGGGGGGTCACCAGGGACAGGAAGAAGAAGGAGTGTTGGGAAGAGATACGTACTATTGTCTTGAAGGATTTTTCATTTTTATTGGCCGAGGATTTATAGGTTATTTGATTTATGATTTCAATTTATGAGGAAAACGATGAAATTTCTTATACGAGAATGTATTCGAGGAATCGATGCTTGACTTCGTTAGCAAACAATAATTTTATATTTTACTCAGACATAAAAATAGAAATTTTATTTGCTTTAACGTTCAAAAATATTATTATTTTACGATTTACTCTAAACTTATATCTTGCTCTTGTAGCTTCGAGTATTATTATGCAATTGTAAAGTAAAAACAAAATATTTCGTAAAACAAATTGATAATTCATAATTGAATAACAGTTTTGAGATATTAATAAATTAATAATTTATTGTGCCCCGCAGAATAGCATACGACACCAGCTGAATTTCAGGAAACTAAAAAAAGGTCTCGTGTTTTGATTTCATAATTACACTTGAAAATATATGAAAAATGAGAATTAAAAAAAGTTGTGTTAAAGAATCTACGAATACGAATGGAACAAAAATTCGAAAAATATTCCATAACTTTAGCAAAGAAAGAAAATGCGACTGGATAGATAGAAATAAATATAGCATTTCACAAAGAATGAATACAGGGGTCATGCTACAATAATTGAGAATAAGAAATTCAGGTAGGCGGTGGAAAAAAAAATTTGAACTAGCATTTTAAACATATTTATCTGTCAATTGAAATTAAGTGGAGAAAGTTAATTAGTTATAACCACAGACTATCTATACCTAACGGCAACAGACACGACAGATAGTGTTATTTTTAAAACTGCAGTTACGCAGCGCTAACTACCGACGTTAGGGTGAACTAATACCTAAAAGTTCGCCAATTGGCGGGATTTTTAAATCAAGAACTATAATTATTACAGAAATATATTATAAATAAAAGAACAATTAGGTAAAAAGCTTTTTATTTACATTTTTTTTACAAAACAAGATAAATGAATTATGAAAACTCCAGTCACGTTAGTTAATTTGTTAAAATATGCTGTCGAAATTTCGACTTATCTAAAGATACAATAAAATTATGTACATATAATTGTAGCAACCCTGAAGAAGATTTGAGAAAAGTGGAAACGTTACCCGAGTATATTTTAATAAATTGACCAGCGAGAATAAATTTATATAATGATTTCGTTGAAAGTATGTCTACTTTGTTTTCTTTACACTTCTGGACGAGAATCTTGCCGCTTTTCCTGTTAAATGACAGAAGTCTTTCTGTTTTTTGTAACCTGGAACACATTTCCTTTTTTCTCGGCGTCAACTGATTTTTCCTCGTGACTCCAAGATAGATAATTAATCTTCAGTTCCCAAACTGATAAAAAATTGTTTAATAAAATTTGCTAATCATATAGTTAACTAAAATGATTACTATTTATTAAAACTGTATAACAAAACTTAAAATATTAAAATAAGTATAGATAATTGATACTTACTGTACTCATGATGCTAATGATGAAATATTTTGCATCCACAATACAAAGCACTTGCTGACAAACGAGAAAAATAACTTTATATTTGAAGCAAAGTATATTGTATGAACATCAGATTACAAGTGATTATAAAGAGATTTTACGATTTTAGTTTATTAAACATCTTTGCTCGGAAAGTAAACTTCAAACTTGAATCTCGCTGACGTTTGACAAAACAAATTCTTATTGGCTAAAATCGAACGAGTTGAAACAATCACAAACGACCCGGCGACCTCAGCGCAACTACCGACGTTAGGCTGAACTAAAACCGTTAGACGCGGGAATTCATTGAATTGTCAGCGGACTGGTTATAACTTAATTAATCAATATTTTAAAGTACCTATCGTTGTGAGTGAAAATTTGGAATTTTCGAGCATGGTCTGTAATTTGAGAGCTTTCACAGTTTTTAAGTCAGTCTGACCTAAATTTGATCATTTTTAAATCCCCGATATTTATTTTGACAGTTTGGGGAGTTACATAAAATCACTTAGGGCCACTTTTACAATCATTAGATAAACCTAGTATAACGCTATACCAGGTATAACATTGAAAATTGTATTTTACAAACCTCGGATAAACCACAGATAGAATAAACACCAGTATTTCTTATCCCAAGGAAATCGGTCGTATAAACCTCGAATAACTTTATCCCTTGTTCTTATGGATACCACGTAAACACAAACGATGTGTTGTTATTCATACGTTTGACAGATGTCAATCAAGTATTTCATCATCACTCTCAGAATGAAAAATAACATTTATATCATCTAACATCGTGCAAAATGGAAAGTAGAAGATAGAAATAATAACAGTATTGAAGAAAAATAGTCTAACAAGAAGATAATTTTATTGTGTACCAACCTAAAGTGTTTTAACGTAATTCCTGGTATAACTATCTGACAGATAAAAATGCATTGTAAAAGATAGTCTTGTTTATCGAAGGTATAATTGCTAGGATAAAGTTATACCTCCGATAGCTATACCATAGTTTATCCATCAATTGTAAAAGTGGGCCTTCGTGGGTTAGCACAAACCCGAAAGAATAAAAATAACATCAACCAAAAAATAATCACTCTCTCTTTCAACAACATTCTTACTAACCTGACATCATAGGTACAACATATATACCTCATTCTTAATATATTAAAGTGACCGATTTTTGGTAGCGAAATACTGCAACCGGACCACAATAATAGTTACGAAACAATCATCCTTCGCCACATGTAGAATATAAATGTGTAAATATTAATTTATGCATCAAGTTTTATGATATGATGAATTTATTGACCGAATTTCATAAAGCTTGTTTACAATTGCGTTGTAAGATTTTTTAGTAGCCATTTGCGCTCTCTCTTGTCAACGCAAAATGTCACTTTGCTGCTCATGCACGACAAAGTAGAAAAAATGCTCGCTGTCCAAATTTCTAATTATACAATGTTGAGAAATGTCACTTGTCTACATTCTTAATAGAAACGTTTAGTCAGGAACTAATGACACTGTAGTTACACATTTACCCCCTTCACAAGTCAATCTTACATATAACTGCTCTGTCGGAATATTACATAACCAAGCAAAATGCCGCACTGCTGTTAAAATAAAATAGGGCATTTATTTACAAAAACGAAAGTATAAAATGCTTAGATTAGATTGAAGTAATAGCTCAAGAAGTATGGAAAATAACGATAAATTAAAATTAAATATAAAATAAATTGTGTGAACAGCTGCCACCTGCAAAAGTTTGGTGTGAACGCTTCCAATGGACATCCACTTTTTCACTGCACTAGTTTAATCTACTTGAAATAAATAAATTACACGAAAAACTTATAATATTCATTACAAAATTGGCATTAATTTTTTGCAAAAAACGAAAACCAAACCAATATCTTAAAGTCATATTTGAATACGTTCCTATCTTCACTGCAAAATTATTGAGTAGTACTGTAAGTACAAAGTGTACATTTTATTATTTGTTGTTATGGTATGGAGGACTGTTGAAAAAATCTTGTGTGTGTTTGCAAATGGACATTGTCGATTTCGAGAGAATGCCGCGCTCTTACGTCGCCAACAACTTCTCAATCGACAATGTCCCATTTTGCGCTCTTAATACACAAATAGCTATAGAAGATAATAATGATATAATAATTGGCCGCAATCAGTTAAGAATCTTGATATCAAACAATATAAATATTATATTGTATTGTCACATTTTGTATTGTATCTTCTTGTTTCTCTTTTGTTATTCATACCGCGTATGAATAAAATATATTGGAAATGACAAACAACTGCTTATCTTACATATTTGTCAGTTTGAAACTTGAGCCATTATACCAATTTCTGCAGATAATATATTTATGAGACGTTCAGTGGAATTTACTGCGCTGCTCGGATATAAAAGGGTTTCCCTGAGGACCTACCTATTATGAATTTTAACGACATATAAATTTTCAAAAAACTCCAATTTGTAAGCGAACCTCCGTATATGATCGTATTATATGCTTCATATTATATTCATATCTGTATTATGACTTTAATTGCTTTACAAATAATTGAAAAATAAAATTTTTAATACTGTAAAATAATAAGAATGGCACGGGGCAGGCCTGCAAAGAAAGTCATTGACTACGTTTATCTCGATAATTCAAGCGGCTTCAAGTATATTATGACTTGAAACATCCTATTGGTTTATCTCAGCGGATTGAAAATAGGATTGTTATTTTCAATCTTTTTAAAATTCGTATCGACTAAAAAAAGATAGTTAAATACTCGATTATGCAGACAGACAGGGAGAGGTATATGATCTAATTTCATATTGGATATATAACCCCAAAAGCTAAAAATTGTCATGTTATTTGTCTTCTCAAAAACATTAAAAAAAAACATATTTCTTCATCACTACAAATATTTCGCTTTTTGACAATTTTACTAAGTTTTATATCGCGACTTTTATAAAATGAGGTAAAATGCAAACAACCAACAACTAATATGAGTTTAGTAACACTGCAACACATTGCGGATGTGCGCATGCGTAGTTCCATTATTTGAAGCTTCACTGTTTATTTCGACAGAAGTCAAGCCGCTTCTTAAGTCCAAGCCTGTTACTTTATAGGCTTGACTTGACATTTTCAAACGGCTTCAAAAATTAATCTCGATCGTTTATTTCGAAGATTGAAAAGGGATTTACTAAACTCAAGCGGCTTCAAACGTCGAGATATACGTAGTCATTGTAAAAACAATATATGAGGCCTGTTCTTTTAATTTCCAATGGGCTATGTGACCACTTTTTTCTCCCATTTTATGATTCTTTACAAAAAAAAAATAGGTACCCATATTTTTTTAAATCGCTTAATTGTTGTTAATTTCAAAAAAACAATAATAAAGTTTTGGAGGGGGGATATGTAACGTCACGTAGGAGAATTAGAATTCATTCGATAAAAATTATCATCATAGAATAATGGACAAATTACTGGAATCTGAGGTTACCTCGGAACAGCTGACAACAACACACATTAATTTTGTATTTTCGGGTTTGAATGTAACGTCAAAAATTGTTATTAAAATTAAATTAAAAATATACAATATATTTGCAATATCCTTGTCGATCATTTAATGAATCAAGTATTACATGAACCACTTATAATCTTTTAATAGTTTTGTCGTAATCGAAACGTAAAGCATTCTTGGTTACAATGCTTGGATGGAACCAGTGTGTAGCGGTGCTCAGGGGTGAGTGCATGTCTGCCTCGCTGAGATCATCACGTTTATATTATTGCTGTGGTTCTGAAATAGTGTTGGTCGACATAGAGTTTGCCAGTGATACTACCCCGCGACATATATATATATATATATATATATATATATATATATATATATATATATATATATACTAGCGAATAATAGTTGACGTTTAGGTTATTTAATAGGTGTGATTTCTTTTGAAAACATTTTCCTATATACTTTTAAGGTTATGTTTAATTAGTAAAGCCAGTTCTCACACAGCATGCTCACCGTTGTGCAGAAAACAGTAATAACGCTACGACGAAAAATATTCTGTAAACTGTTTTCAAAGGTTGATTTCGTAGTATTTGTCAAAAATATATTGCACAACATGGTTAAAGCAAGAACTTTATATTGTCGCTTTCTATCTATATAAGTCAATAATTTCTACATATCAATAAAAATAAAGCAATAGCAATATTGTGTAGTTCCAAAATATTGAGATTAACAAGTGACAACAGGAAGGGATAAAGTGCAGTAAGGGGGACATATCAATGTCAATGTGGCGTGGTAGCACCACAAGTATTAAATTCAATATCAATATCAATACATTTTCAATGATTCACACATTAACTATATTTCCGTTTCCTTTTACTTTATCCCTCTTCTTCAACATAGATATTTTAGAAATATAAATCTATCATAATCTCTTTCTTTTTATACAAAGTAAATCTAGAGGGTCATGCTCTTATCCTCACCGTCTCAAATTTCGTTGGAATCCACTAACGAAATATGAGATGTTGATCTGGGGATTTACACTTTATACTTTAGACAAGCATTAAACGGTTTTCTTTCTGTCTCACAATCTCCTTTTCAAAGCACTTGGTTGTGCTAATGTTGTTTGTATAAATGTAACGAAGTTTCATCGCTTCGCAAAGGTTTTACGACTATTCAAATCAATCTTGAATAGATAATCAATAAGAAACTTAATTTAACTAATGTAATGCATTACTTTTTGGTAGTTTTTTGACGTTATAATTTATAATATAATAAATATATATTATTTGTGTTATAATTCGACCAACGAAGCTGTCGGTGTTGTCAAAAGAGAGATAAATGGCATACCTCCAGAAATATAAAAAATCTGTGGTAACGATTATGGGTAGCCGCCATATTTACACTGACACTATTGCATTTGCCTAGGGAGTCAGTGCACAAAAGTCGCACTGAGCCAGTGTATAGTGCAACTTTTTCTTTATCTGAAAACGCATCAGCTGACAAAATTTTGCACTCAATGACAATCTGAAAACGCCCAGTGCAAAAAAGTGCGCACCAGTGCGCACTCGACTTGTAAGCTGAAATAGTCATTACCGTATCAAGGGTGTTATAAGGACAATAACGCCTGAGGTCAACAGTGTACTTTTCGAGGGCCTCTGGCCCGAGATGCGTATGTTGCCCGAAGGCGTTATTGTCCGTTTAACTCCCGTGGTGCGTTCAACGTTTAACGTCCGATTATAATTTTAATATTCTACGAATTACGGATCAGAAAGTTTTAATAAAATTTACGGAGTAAAGCTGAAGATATCCGAATCATTTATCAATTATTTATTATCAATATGGCAAAGTACAAAATAGCAATTGACTTGACTATGATCTAGTCAATATCAATTACAATATGGCATTGTTGCACCACTTGGTGGCTTTTAAAAAACTATTCCTATTTGAAACTCCATAACCCCGGAGTACAACCTTCTAAACGATAATTCTCCTCCACTTCTCTTTCATATCTACATTCTTCATCCCTGTTTCTAGACATCTTCACTATGCCTTGCATGTACTTAGGATTGTGGCTGGCCTCTTTGAATCCTTTCACCCTCCGAGACTATAAACTGCAAGATCCCGGCTCTCGTAGCTCTCTGCGCGACTTGCAGACAACCCTTTGCAGCCGGGATCCCGGATTATAAAAGTCCCACCGGGAACCGGGAAGTAATCATCACGGCCGCCTTCCGAAAGGATAACGATGGTTTCCGAAGCTGTACGAAGCCAGGGTTCATGATTGCGTTGACGTTCTGGATTGAGGTTGGAATTATTGGAGGGAGATTATTATGCGGTATGATGTGAGGTGAAATAGTGAATAGATTAGAGGTTAGATGGTTTAAAAATTAAGTGGAACTTCTTCCGCATTTTTTGCTACTCCAAGTCAGATAAGTGAAGTGCCATTATTATTCACGAAAGTAAGAGGACTATTTAAGGTCATTTTTTCGAAAAAAGAATACACAGCACTTTATAACAGTAGCTTAGCAACATTTTGTATTAAGCTGCGTTCTGAGCTACTGAATTATAAATTACAATTAGTAATTACAAATAGTAATCGGTTGGAGCGTCTTAAAACTACCGGTTTTAAATCTGAAATAGCGTTTAGAATAGACCAGAAAAGTGTAACGGTCAAACTTAGGCGCGAAATTCAAACTCAGTTCATAACGCTGAGAACATAATTTCAATCCCCGTGTATTTCTTACCAAGGAAATTTTTGCTCAACTTTAAAGGCCGAAAAATCTCATAAAAGTAAATCTCTTATGCAAAGCATTATATGCAGCATCTACACCGAACCTTTATCTCCAGATTCGTATAATAATATTCACATGAACTCTACACAGTTTATAATTATTTAAATAATAATATAACATTACAAAATTCATTCAACGTATGTCCTAGTTTGATCGTGCATGCTTCATCTTCTATTGTGCTGTCCTATTTACTGGTGGGTCAATGACATACGGTATCCTTGCTTGCACCAAGCATTTTAATTTCTAATAATTTTCTTACTTTACCTTTTCTACAGGTTTAAACTGTTGGAATCTATTACTGAATAAACAAACTATCGAATTCTTAGCAAGAGCTGTTTAATTTCTTTTACAAAATATCTTTTATTTGTCTGTAAAATTAAACTCCTATATGAAACCTGTACTAGGGAATTCAAACTATGAACTCGCGCCGAAGGCAATTTCTAACCTAACTTTTCTGGTCTATTAGCACTTAGTGAAAGTGACATCTATTGAAAAATCGATGAAACAATCTATATAAATAAAAAAATAAATGATTATAATATAATAATAATATCATAATTATATTATGATAAAAATAGGGTTAGAAATAAAAAACATTCTGTGAAAAGTGACAAGTATAGGTACATGTGATTCTTCGCCTTTCTATATTCTTATTTATTAATTTCCTGCATCATACACCACATTTAAAACAGATTATATGAACTATGCCGTTTGTCGTTTCTGACAGAAAGAGACAAGATATATCTGTCGCACTAATTGTAAGTGAAAAGTTTGGGGTTTGTATACTTACCACTTATGACTTACACTTACCGTCTTAATTTTGTCGCTGTGAACGCTAGCGTTGTTTACCATAAGTCAAAGTGATTTATTAATTGTAAGTGCTAATTGTAATTTATAATTCGGTAGCTCTGAACGCAGCTTTAGAAAGCGAAAGATTATTTGACGTATGTATAGTTAATTTATGTGGTATGACAGATGTACGTAAATAGTGCCATTGCTTTCTAACCTAACCTAACACACTAAAAATTGTAGTGACTTATGTCATAGAGTTACAGACATGGAATTGACATTCAAATCAAATTATTATTTGTTTTACGTCAAGTCTATATTTTTGTTTTATGCAAAATCGTAGGTGAAGATACAACTTTGAAAAAACATGATTTCGCTTTGCACGCCTATGGGTACGAAATGTAACGAAGTTATCAGTAAGTTAGATTATATTAGACAGCTCATAAATGACCTTAAATAGTCATCTTTCGTGAATAATGTAATAATAATAATAATAATAATAATAATAATAATAATAATAATAATAATAATAATAATAAAATCTTTATTGACCGTACGTCAAAGGCGAGGTTCAGCCAAGGGCTGTTCTTCTACCTAACCCGTACAATGATTATAACAGATATTTATAAGTCAACAAAGTATTTTGTTTACAAAAAATTAAATTTAAACAAAGATTAACAAAAAATAAAACGCATAGAAAAAGAAAAAGGAAAAAGGCTCAGGTCGTATAGGTGTTATGAAATCGGAAAGCCATTACAAACTAAACATATGAATTATACAAATTTTTTACATGATATTTGGAAGAACCATAAGCAAGATATTTTAAATTTTCAGGTAAAGCATTATATAAAGATGGTGCTAGATATGAAAAAGCTGCCTTGAATTTAGATTTTCTGTAGGATGGTACTTTGAACAAATCTTTTATTCGTAGCGTATAATTATATTGCTTAGGAACTAATTTATTCGTTAAATAATGTGGAGTACCAGTTAATTTTACTTTGTGTACGAGACAGGTTTTTAAACCTGGGAGCAGATTTAATTTTTGTATTTAATATTTCTCGCTATTTTAATCATCCCTTCTACAAATGTATAGTATAAAAGCACAGCTATCTTATATAATTTTATTTACTTATACATTGATCTTGGAGTAAGTTCAATATCCAGTGAATATCGTGTGAATCATAACGGAAACTTCAAAACCACTGTACAACAAATTGTTTAGAACATTTTTAGGACTACAGTTTTCATTCCCATAAGAGATTATTTCTAACAAAAATAGAATTTATGTTAAAGGACTGTAAGGCTACTTTCCTATGCATACCAGGTAGACGAAAGATTCAGTGTATGGATAAAGCGGCTCAAAAATATTGGTCAATGCCAAACAGTATTATACTGCAGAAAGTAAGGTATATGCCGCTTTATCATAATTGCGATATTTATAGTTTTATTATTAGACCCGACAGAGTCAAAAAATTTGAGTATAGGAGGATTTCACGCGATCGTCTATGGTATTTATTTTAGCACGTATTCGGTACTGAGATATATGATAGTACTTACATACGCCGTAAACAAAGCGTAAGCATGAATTCTGAAAAAGCGTAATTCTATTTTTTTCCGTCTATGATAGAATAGGAATGTAGACGCAGGAGCAGTAATCTAAAATCGGCAAGATTAATATGTATTAACCAGTACTATAGTAGATTTGAATGACAAATTTAGAAACTCGTTTTTTGATATAAATGTTTGAAATTTGGTAGGGATACTTTTCATTTTCAGCCCATTGTCTGCAAGACATAAAAATTTAAAATCGATATTTGAATGTACTCCGAAGTTATGGAGTTTCAAACAGAATTCGTTTTTTAAAAGCCATCCGTTATTAATATAAACATTACTACCCCGCTATTAAAATCAGGGGCTGTCCTTAAATTACGTAACGCTTCAAGGGGGGGGGGTCAAGAGTAGCGTTACGCAGCGTTACGAGGGGGTGGGGGAGGGTTAATGTGTGCGTTACGTAATGATAAAATATAAAAAATATTGCTAAACTTGCTTTAATAGTTTTGAAACATTCAAATTTCGCGGTGCTAATTCGTATATGCAGGCAGTCGATTGTTTTCAATAACAGTCAACAGATGTCGGGCATAGTTCAAATTCGGGCCAGTGGTCTTTCATTCGTGCAATGCAATTCATATTAAATCATGAATTCAAGTAGTGTTGATAAGGAAAATCTTTTCAATAGTTTGTTAAAAGTATATGCAAATGCATATCCAGAAAAATTATAAGCATTATATATATATATATATATATATATATATATATATATATATATATATATATATATATATATATATATATATATATACCGTGTGTCTGTCTTAAAGGTGTACATAGGAGATTAACATGGGATAACAGTTTTTAGCAATTTCCTGCTCGCCTAATTATTTTAAGCAAAAACGCGTTAAATAAAAGTTTTAGGGCATACAATTCTGCATCTAAATCAATAAACAGAATTACCTTTACACGCTTTATAACGACAGAAATTAATTATGAAAATGTCGAAAATTACGTTGAAAATATCGACAGGCATGGAATTGAACAAAAAATAAATAAATGCTTGACGTTTTATCTGTCACAATGTAAGTTAACTTATATGACGTTTCTGAAAATTTGATAAAACGTCAAGCATTTATTTATTTTTTGTTCAATTCCATGGCTGTCGATATTTTCAACGTAATTTTCGACATTTTCATAATTAATTTCTGTCGTTATAAAGTATGTGAAGGTAATTCTGTTTATTTATTTATATTATTATTATTATTTATATTTATCTATTTATATCAGAATTTTATGCCCTAAAACTTTTATTTGACGCGTTTTTGCTTAAAATAATTAGGCGAGCAGGAAAGTGTAAAAAACTGATTTCCCATGTTAATCTCCTATGTACACCTTTAAGACAGACACACGGTATATATAGTTTATAAGAGTAAAACTTTATAGAAACCAATTATAATTGTGTATTTATTGATTGAAAACACCTCATTCAAAATTATAATAAAAATAGGGGGGGGTCAAGTACTGCGTTACGTAATATATGGGGGGGGGGGAGGTATGTTTGTGTTACGGGTGCGTTACAAGGGGGGGAGGGGGTATCAACAATTTTGCGTTACGTAATTTAAGGACAGCCCCTCAGATTCAAATTGAGATGCTATTTTCACTCTACATTATAACACAACAATTACTATACAAATTAACATAAAATTAATATGACACCCATCTAGTGCCCTACACACAGTACATTGACCCAGAACCCTCACTCTTTTGAGAGCTTACATCCCCTGCTATATTGCCATCATCCCCTGAACAGCTCTCTCACATGTCACTGCTTACAAAGAGCACCAATTCATCTCCATACCCAGTTCCGACTGCATCATACATACGTGAAATATCCCTATCTCTAGTTGGCTCCCTTTGTCTAGTGCACATAGCCAAGTACTCGACCAGCGCATTGCAGTATATGGAACATAAAAGCCAGACTACATTTTTAATGTAATATGCGTTATAATGCATTTTATTGAGGTAAAGGAAGTGGGTTGTCGGTTTAATGTTAATATGAATATATTAATATTTATAACGGAGATACTTATCATTAAGGTTTATACGCCTTTTAAATTTAGGGAAATGTATTATTGATGTTGTATAGTATTTGTATCAGGCATCAGGGCGTATCAGAACTGACTATCAGAAGGTTGAACATTTTATCGCTGCATAAGGTCACAATAGAAATTGGATCCTCCACTATTTTTTTTATGAAACTTCAGTAAGCTGAACGCAGTCTATAATTCTAAAAATCTGATGTGGCCAACACAATACCTCCCGCCATTTAATTATTATTAATTTAAATATATACATACATATTTACTTATGCTGGAAACTATATTAAGTTCCATTCGATATAACTATGGTTCTTTTTACTATTGTTTTTAAACGTTCCTATTATTAATTTGAAATTATAAATTCTTTGACAGTGACATTTATGTCAGTTACATATATATATATATATATATATATATATATATATATATATATATATATATATATATATATATATATATATATATGCACAATACCCATTTTAAAAGTTCCCACCTGAAAATTCATGAATAGGCAATCCATGACAATTTCATAAGTGACTTGGTTTTTAAAATTTTGTTTTGCTCTTATATCTACTGTGATTATTCGATTTATAGTACTAATATTTACCAAGTGGCTTATGAAAAGTGTTCTGTTTTGCCTATTCTTAAAATTTCAGGCGGAACATATAAAGTGGGCACCTCTGTAACAGCTAAACGAGCTACCTCAAATAATTTCTATACTATTAAAGATACAATAAAATACCATAAGACAATTTTATAGAAGACCAAGGAGGACATCCGATTAGAGAAGAAAATATTTTTTTAAACCAGTGGTTCTCAAATTACAATACAATGTTATATTTTTTAAATGGGATGATATATAGTTGTGAGACACCCTGTATATATATATATATATATATATATATATATATATATATATATATAGGGTGTCTCACAACTCGCGCCCCAGACGAAACTGACACTTGCCGACGATAATAGGTTGCCAACAAATAGAAGAAAATAATTTGCGGCTGCTTTAATAACGGAGTTACAAGACTTTTTAATCCACCAATCCCGGAAGGATATCTTGAGGTGTGATGATATAATTACAAAATAAAACTGGTTGCTAGGTTTTAAAAATACTACTAGTGAGTTACAAAATTTGTTTGACTTACTGTACTTTAGAGTTGACTTTTCACTGTCAACAAATTTAGGTTAGCGAAGGTGTCATCCGAGATCATCATTTGTATCGTACAGTGCAACGTGTTGTAGCAGCTGTGTAAAATGTGTTAAACGAAAATATTATTGTCATTTGATATGGCATAACATGGTAAGAATTTGCCTTTTTTTATTCAACTTGTCAAATTTAATTTGACACTGACATTTTTCGAAAACTACAGTCGCCCACACATTTTAAAGACGATTTGATTTGTATAAAACCCTAGTAACGTAAAATTACGGCAAACACACGTTAAAGGTGCAGGTCTCTGATTGGTCAATTTTAAGACGTCTTTTTTCGAATATCTTTTAAGCTAGATTTTTTTTCTTCGAAATTACACATCCGAGTGCAGTCTCGTGTTTCCTCATTTGCTCTGGGGCGCGAGTTGTGAGACAGTCTGTATATATATATATATATATATATATATATATATATATATATATATATATATATATATATATATATATATATATATATATTACAGGGTGGTGACTTGGATGACGCAGCATAGGGGTTTCAATGAAAAAAATACTGCATCCGAATATATCATTTATAATTTTTCAATTTCCGGAACCGTAAAAATATTCGAAAACAATAATAACATTCTTACAAAAATCATTGATTTCTAACTGCGAAGATTCCCGTGATTCACTGCAGAATCCGCATATATGCAAATTCTAAATACTTTTAATTTAAAAACTACTGTAGTTTAAATAAAAGAACATAATAATGATAAATTGAATGTAGAATTTTGTGCCATACTTTTATGGATTTTAATTATATTTTGAAAAAGTTTATCTGTCCACATGGACGGTTACAGGATGTGAATGCGAGTTGATAACCCTGATTCAATTTCACCCTAGAATGATTTTCTTTTCACTGCTGAAAAATTTCCCTCGAGAAGCACTGCACTGCGGTAACATACGTGAACTACTTTTACAATATGCCATGTACGATTTGCGAGTATAACCGTGATAACTGAAATATTAACATAATAATAAGAACTGTATTTCCTCAAGAATGAAATAATTATTTACGTATAGAGGGCCGAAAGAAAGGGTTTACGCATGCGGAGGAAATTTGAAGCCCGACGCAAAGCGGAAGGCTTTTATACGTCCAAGGGCGTAAACCTCTTTCGGCCTGAGGTACGTACAACGTTTTACGCACAACTGAAACCAAATGAAACGTAATTTTTAATTGCATGACTAAAAGCTTGTTGCTATGTAAAAAATATTAGATGGCGATGCGTTGTATTGGTAACCGTTTGTTTTGTGTTTAAAAATGTCAAGCATGGACCTTCAACCTGAATATGATACTGAAATTTCTGAAAAATATTTGCTAGAAGCTAATGAAGCTTTAGTGGATTTATGTCCTGGTAACGCAAAGGACCGATATCAAAACGAATACGATGTGTTGCAAGCCTAGTTGACAGAAAAAAATGTGACAATTTTGAACGAAACTGTGTTGCTCGCATATTTCAATGAAAAGTTATGGTGATATATCAATATTACTCGTATATATTGTTATTCTATAGATTGTGCGTACTTTTCAGTCTAAAATATATGAGTTCTTCATTATGGTCCAAATTTTCCATGATCAAGAAGATGTTATGTTATTGATCAAGAAGAATTTGAATATTGGTCGTTATTATAAACAGCTCGACTGATTATTGGTACTAAAGACCATGATAAACCTGGTCTGTCATCTGACATTTCTGCAACTCAAAAAGACAGAAATCAGTTGAATCTCCAGTTAAAGTAATCTTCAGAGACAATTCATTTGGAGGGAATTTCGTTGAATAATATATCCAACTGTATTATTAATATCCACAAATAAAATATTATTTACCGTTATTTGTTTTTTTTTTTGTCATATTTTGTGTAATCTTTCATTTTCCGCCATGGTAACTAAAATGTAAACAAACGATTACAATACAGTTGTGCGTAAATACAGTTATTACAGTTAATAAGAATAACGAGGCTTTAAAGTTCCAGGTTATATTTACTTGATATTGGACGTTTCGGGCAAAGATTAGACCATTATCAGCACAGTAATATAAAAAAAATTTTATATTTCTTTAGTTCTTTAAATTTACTAAAAATTAAGCGCGAAGTATCATAATGATTGTTTCAACATTGTCCTTCAATCTATAAATATTATAAAATAATTAAAATTCTGGGATAAAAACAAAACACCAGTGGGAAAAATGAAACACACCTTTCATTTTTGTAATGGTATCTAGCAAAGTATATTTAGCAAAAACAATTAAGTAAAACTGAAAAGTGCGGAAAAATTTGAATTATACACGAATACATTCTGAATTTACAAATTTGAGTTAAATTATTATAAAAAAATTAAATTTCATAAAGCAGCTAGCTATGCAATAACACTGGAGTGGAAACAGCTAATATAATTTGAAAAATCTGATGTGGCCAGCACATAACCTCTCGCCAGATATTTTACTGGTTCTACGCATAAAACAAAAAATATTTTTAAATACAAATACATATATCCATGTCTCATTACAAAATAATTCTCACATATATTTGCAAAATCTATGGGATATTTTAATATAAATTATGTACAACACATACATTTTCTTTATATTCAATATCCTGCATTTTTTTCTACTTTCTTTTTCTTTATATTCGTCATTTTTTTGCAAATTCCTTTTATATTCTTTTTTACGTATATTCTTTTGCGTTGTAAACTTTTTATTTATTTTCATAATCTTCATAATGATGTACAAATATTTTTGACAGTGGCATACAAATATTTTTGACAGTGACATATATGTGTCAATTACAAAAATTTGAATTTCTTGCCTTGAAGTAGTTTGATCTGAGATTTATTACATCAAATTATTTTATATGCATTTCTTTATCTCTATATCTATAGAAGATATAATAATGAATTTATATTTATCGAATAAAGAATTTAACGTTCTTTAATATAAGTATTTACATAAATTTTCGATAGATAATATTTAGGTGATTTTTTTCTTGTAACTACTACTTCCGATTGTCCAATTGTTACCAAAACTTAATCAACTCTTCCCATTATTGTTAGATTGAGGAATCCGTAGTTAAAAATGTCTTTAGTCTCATAGTATTTGAGAAATCGTGGATCCAACATCCACACACACACGGACATCATCGTAAAAATGTTATAATCGGATTATACCTTAAAACGTGCTTATTCACTAAAATCTGGATATGCGATTTTTAGCATGAATTCAATACCTCTCTTAGCAAGAGGTAAAACTTCTGTTAGACAGATGTCAATGTTAAGTGCGATTAACATAGTATGTTTGCGTTATAATTTTGCTGCAAATATAGAATCAATTCTAAGAAACTTTCTGTATGGAATTTGTACAAAATAAATAGAACTAAATGTACTAGAAATATAGATCCTTTCGCAAGAAACTTTCTGTATGGAATTTGTATAAAATACATAAAACTGACGCAAGGTAATGTGCTGGTCACATCAGATTTTTTAATTGAAAATGAAATATAAAATGTAATCAAATTGTATAGAGAATAAAATTTTCTTTAATATTTATAATAACATTAAATGTGAAAAAATGATATTTAACAGCATTTTTTCAAGAAAAGCTGTTAAAATCTTCAAATGAGGGTACTTACGGTCGACCAATTGTAACCAAAATCTAATCAGCGCTTCATGTGGATGTAACGAAAAGGAATACGAAAGAATTGTAATTTTTAGAATTGAAGTGTTGGAGTTATCGACGGAGAAATAATCGTCACACACACACACATACACACAGGCATACAGACGTCATCGCAAAAATAATAAAATAGTATTCTAGGGACTCTAAAACGTTCTTATTCGTTAAAAACGCACCATCGAAGTTTTTGACCAAAAACAATACTTATTTCCTTACTTAAAGGTACATATTAAAATTTTTTGGTTGTCATTTTTATTTGTGAGCTTTGATCATTGTTTTTATTTTCCTACCGCCTCCGCCTCCTGATCGGTTAGTAATTCACACCACTTACCGATCAGTAATTTTTAAATAAAGCTTACTGCTTTGGAACCCTATTGGTAAATAAATATTATTTTTTTAATAAAATATTATTATTTACTAAATATTAAAAAAAAAACCGACCGTGCAAAAACTATAATAATATACTCTTTCGGTGTTAGGTTGTGAATTTTTCAACCCATCCTCGTCCAGAAACAAAAATCATCGCAATTTTGAATTTGTCATCCAACACCTCGATCGACGAACGGAACAGGAAATGGAAACAACATTCGTATAAGGCCACCTGGCCCACAAATGCAATATGTTTTCAGTTCAGCCCCAAGCCCTAATCACCCCGCAAATATCTTCGAACGATTCAGTCACAATAAATACAGCCACTGGCTCACTAGGACAAAGTACATCTCTATACTATACGAGTATAGTAGAAAATTATTCGTCCCCTACCTATAATAATAATCATCACAAATTTTTCCTTCATATAATATTCAATCATCCCTTCTCCCTTGCGTCCCTCTAACCTCGCTCCCTACCATCATCCCTTGTTCATATCGCCATCTCTCTCGCACTTCTCGGCTAGTACGCCGGTCCAGCTGAGCAGCTGCAATCCTACAGTACCAGGGTCGATTCCCGCGCCACACCGCCGCCGCTTACGCAGTCAGTTGGCGTTCGGCTGCCGTCGGGAGTGTACGTAAGCGTCGCGATGCCCGAACACGACAAGTGAAGCAAGAAGTAAATAGTGAAGGTGGCTGTGAAGATGTGAGGATAATTGAATAACGAAAAGGGAGGGAAATTTGAAATTACAGTTGAAGTTTATTGTAAAGTGTATAAATGTACTTGGAGTAGTTTAAATAAATGTGCATTAAGTGTTAAAATATATGTGTAGTTTTTTTGTGGATATTGTGTATTGTGAAACAATGTGAATTTGAAGTAAGTATGTCTGTCTATTTATTACTGAATGTGTTTAGCTGTAGTAAACGTAGTATGTATATAAAAAATGACAATAATTTTATCTGTGTTTTGTGTCAAAATAAAAATATACAGAATGGTGCATCGGATACGGAAGACGCAGTATACCGTTTTTAATTTTAATGTTAATTTTGAAACGTTCAAATAATTGGGTCTATTTTGTTACACAGTGGTTAATTATTTAACAAAACATTTAAATAGTATTTTGTGAAAAAAAAATTCTGTACCTACTGATATTATAATTAATAATTTTCTATTATTCGGAACATATCGAATAACTTGAACTGTCAATATTAATGAAATCAGTGTGCCATGGAATAATAAAAAGTAACAGCAACCATAATAAAGAACATATTTTAATTATCATAGGCGCCGACTACATGGGGGCTTCCTTAGCGCAGCATTTTTTATAATTTAAAATAAAAAATTTGATGTGGCCAGCACATAACCTCTCGCCAGATAGTTTACCTGGTTGTACGCATAAAACGAAAAATATTTTTAAATACATATATTCATGTCTCACTACAAAATAATTCTCACATATATTTGCAGAATCTATAGGATATTTGAATATAAATTATGTACAATACATACATTTTCTTTATATTCAATATCATGAAATTTGCTTTTTCTACTTTCCTTTTCTTTTTCCTCGTCTTTTTCTTTATATTCGTCATTTTTTCGCAAATTCCTTTTATATTCTTTTTTACGTACATTCTTTTGCGTTGTTGACTTTTTTTATTTTCATAATCTTCATAATGATGTACAAATATTTTTGACAGTGGCATACAAATATTTTTGACAGTGACATTTATGTGTGAATTACAAACATTTGAATTTCTTGCCTTGAAGTAGTTTGATCTGAGATTTTTTACATTAAACTATTTTATATGCATTTCTTTATCTCTAAATCTATAGAAGATATAATAATGAATTTATATTTATCGAATAAAGAATTTAACGTTCTTTAATATAAGTATTTACATAAATTTTCGATAAATAATATTTAGATGATTTTTTTCTTGTAACTACTACTTCCGGTTGTCCAATTGTTACCAAAACTTAATCAACTCTTCCCATTATTGTTAGATTAAGGAGTCCGTAGTTAAAAATGTCTTAAGTTTTATAGTACTCGTATTTGAGAAATCGTGGATCCAACATCCACACACACACACATACGGACATCATCGTAAAAATGTTATAATCGGATTCTAGGGACCTTAAAACGTGCTTATTCACTAAAATCTGGATATGCGATTTTTAGCATGAATTCAATACCTCTCTTAGCGAGAGGTAAAAATATATAATTTAATGTAATATTAATTACATAAATAAAAAAGCGGTACATAGGCGTTTAACGTGGGAAATTAGTTTTTCTTTACGCAAACGTTACCAAATTATTTTATGCAAAAATACTTATAAACATGTAAGCGATAAAATCAATTATAGTTATTGTTTCTATGGGCTTCTAATCTAGATAGCCATGGATTATTATTATTTTATCCCTTTAATTTTCATATTATAAACGCGCGCGCGCGCGGCGCGTTATATAATATACGTATAATCATAAATTCAATTGCATTCTTTGGGGTTTTATTATATACTTTGTTTGCATTTATGAAATAAAATATTTGTATTGCAATAACACCAACAGATCTTTAAAAATAAGAAAATAAAAAAAACATGATTTATTTGTTTTTTTTTTGCAAAAAACAATGATTTTTGATTTTTTTAAATAAATCATGATTTTTGCAACCCTACCCAGATTTGCGACCAGACACCTTGGACCCAAGCACACGGCTACGAGACCCCATAACAATTTAATAATAAAACAATTAAAACGAATATATTTCTACTTTTTTTTTTTTTTTAAGGAAACTAGTTTACATCTTATTTTCATTAGACTCTCAGTCTTCATTAATTTTTGTACGATAAAATACAAAATATTATCTTTCACAAGATGTAATTACTTTTAAAATATAACGAGATATATAACGCCTTGTTCTTCCTTAGTTAGAACAAATTCTCCACATCTTAATATTCTCTTAATATTCCTATCTTTATTGTTTTGTTTTACAATTCTGAAAATTTCTACGGACTGTTTATAATATTGTTATTAAAGTGTTGCAGAATTTGTATAATTACTGTTTTTCTACTCCTACCTACCTACCTACACCTACTACCTCCTCATCTGTACTTGAATGGCTCTCATTAGGATACAGATTTTCATTTCGATACAGATTTTTTCATTTCGATACAATTTATCATTATGATAAACATTTTCTTTTCATTTTGATACCGATTTTCATTATGATACAGATAAATTTTATAACCAATTTATTAGTTTATAGTTTATTTTTTTAATTACTAAGAATAGTCGTAGAAAAAATAGTGTATACATCTAATGTATAATGACTATTAATAATATATTAAAAGAAACTAACAGTTACATAATCCTCGACATCCAATGATCGGCCAAGAACCAGCTCGGTCACGTCTAAAATCAAGACAGTTTCCTCTCTTCAGTGAATCATATAACAGAGACCAAGACTGCATCAAGACGCTTAATGTGGGATGAGACATTAAAGCCAGAACATAAAACAATGGGTATCTGTCCAGATGAGAAACTACCACCAGGTAATGATCAGAAATGGCCCATTTGGAAATCTTTAAATCGCCTACGAAGTCAAGTAGGAAAATGTGCAGTAAACATGTTTAACTGGGGGTACAAAGCAGAGCCCACTTTATGTCATTGTGGTCTAGAACAAACAATGGCCCACCTGCTCACGTTCGCCAACTTAGAACATGAATGCACGAGAGAAGATCTGGCTAAGGCAACACCAGCTGCTGTAAACTGTGCAATTTTTTGGATGAATACTATTTAGCTAGGCCACTTCTCTGCCAGTTTTTGCGGACGGTTTTTTCTTTGGCAGAAAGGAGAGAATATCCGGAGAAGATGAGTCTGTCCTAGTTAATGCCGGGCGGCGATGCATAAAGCCTCTTTTCATAATTTCCAAATTTGCCCATTTATATGGTTATAATAAGCTCAGCTAACTCACTCCATGTGGTCCGGATGCGGTATTTCGCTACCGAAAATCAGTCACTTCAGTATCTAAGGAGTGAGAAATATTGGTTGTTATGTTTTATATATTTATTTTGTATTAATTTTTTATATTATGTCTAGTTTTGAAACGAATAATAATAATAATAATAATAATAATAATAATAATAATAATAATAATAATAATAATAATAATAATAATAATAATAATAATAATAATAATAATAATAATAATAATAATAATAATAATAATGATAATAATAATAATAATAATAATAATAATAATAATATATATATATATGTATATATATATATATATATATATATATATATACATATATTATTATTATTATTATTATTATTATTATTATTATTATTATTATTATTATTATTATTCTCGCTCTATTTTCACATTATTGTTAAACATACTAAAATGAGATGGAATATTTTATAAAATGCTCGGACCTGAATTATTCAAATTCACCGGTCGACTCATGTGTAAGCCAGAAGGCTTGAAAGTATTAAGAATTTGGAATATAGGGCGCGAGCAGACACGTGACTCGAGGGACCTTGACGTGCTTATGATCAGCTGATTTGTGTGCACATGTCATTTTGACAAGAAAATTGTCAATTTGACAAGACCAATGTTGTGACTTATTTTGATTTTGAATTGCTAAAATGTTAATATTTTATAATTTTTAAGTAGTAAAACTCATGAAATTAAAAAAAAAACATTTTAGCAGTTAAAAATCAAAATAAGTCAAAACATTGGTCTTGTTAACATGGCACTGTTCTTGTCAAAATGACATGCGCATACAAATGTTATGGGCATTAAAAACTACTGATGGGTGCCCATGAAATTTCTTTTACTCTCATATACATAAATACAAAAATATTTCAGATGTCTGTATAATAATTTGAAATTGTGCCAAATATAACATAAACAGTGGTTATTTTTTATACTTTATTTTAAGTAAACATGTACTATCATTTTGTAAATATTTGATATTCATATTCAATTATCATCTAGCGTAAGGCGACTACATAAATATAAACATTATAATTTATTGCTTATAACTATTATATTTTTGAAATACAGTTATGCAATTTTTCTTTATTATTAAATGAATCATGTACTATTATATGGAGTACCAGCTATCGATTTCCGATCAAGAATCCAACATTAGTAAATTAATTGAATTCTTAAATAAGCGAACAAAAATAGAGACAAAAATTAGAATTGAATACGAATTAATAACTAGACTTTTCACTGAGATAAACAGAAAAAGATAATTGTATTTATTTATTGATTTAAATACGAAGCCAACAAAAACAAATTGATTATTTTATGTAGATGTATTGCCAAAGTAAATTTGAAATCAGTGGGCCGAATTTAGCATTCTTATTTAGTTTAGTAATCCTCTAGAATGCTTCTAGTAACCTAGTATAACCGGAAAGAGTTTCTAACATTTTCTTTTTAATACATCTTGCTGGGCCGTAACTACCAAGGGTAACTACCATTAGGCAGAGGAGGCAACCGCCTAGGGGCGCAATAAGAGTGTAGGAAAAAAATGGAATTAAAAAATCTGGCGTGGTCAACACAATACCTTCCGCCATTTACAGCCCGAGTCACAAAAAAGATTAAGTTAATCCTTATTTTTGAATTAGAGAATTTTACTCTAATTTTGGCAATTTATTTCTTAAAACATAGTCCCAAGTCCAAGTAACTACTTTTTTTTAAACCCCTCAACAGGATTAAATCCCTATTATAGAGTGGGTTCACATTCACACACATGCCTTAGTGGGATTCGAACCCAGAGCCCAGAGGGCACTCATGACATGAGGCGTTGTTCTAACCATTAAGCCACCGGAGCTATAATAAAATGAAGATTAAATTTTAAATACCGGGATAGAATAGAGTTCACTAATCCAAAAATGAGGATTAGCTTAAACATTTTTGTGAATCGTTAATTTATATTAATTTAAATACATACCTACATATTTACATATGTGCTGGAAACTCTATTGAATTCCTTTTCTATTGTTCTCTTTATTTTTTATTTTTAAAACGTTACTAATATTATTTTGAAATGATTATTTCTTTGATATTGACATTTATCTGTCAGTTACATACATTTGAATAACTGCGTTTTGTTTATTTAAAGCGTAGGCTCTAAGATTTAAATTATAGATAATTTTATAAATTTATCCATAAAATATATAGAAAAATCTGATGTGGCCAACACATAACCTCTCGCCAGATATTTTACCTGGTTGTACGTATAAAACGAAAAATATTTTTAAATACAAATACATATATTCATGTCTCACTACAAAATAATTCTCACATATATTTGCAAAATCTATGGGATATTTTTAAATAAATTATGTACAATACTTACATTTTCTTTATATTCAATATCCTGAAATTTTCTTTTTCTACTTTCCTTTTCTTTTTCTTTATATTCGTCATTTTTTCGCAAATTCCTTTTATATTTCATTTTTACGTATATTCTTTTGCGTTGTTGACTTTTTTTTATTTTCATAATCTTCATAATAATATACAAATATTTTTGACAGAGGCATACAAATATTTTTGACAGTGACATTTATGTGTCAATTACAAACATTTGAATTTCTTGCCTTGTAGTAGTTTGATCTGAGATTTTTTACATCAAATTATTTTATATGCCTTTCTTTATCTCTAAATCTATAGAAGATATAATAATGAATCTATATTTATCGAATAAAGAATTTAACGTTCTTTAATATAAGTATTTACATAAATTTTCGATAAATAATATTTAGACGATTTTTTTCTTGTAACTACTACTTCCGGTTGTCCAATTGTTACCAAAACTGACTGGTCTCTTCCCATTATTGTTAGATTGAGGAATCCGTAGTTAAAAATGTCTTAAGTCTTATAGTATTTGAGATATAGTGAATCCAACATCCACACATACACACACACACACACACACATCCACACACACACACACACACACACACACATACGGACATCATCGTAAAAATGTTATAATCGGATACTAGGGACCTTAAAACGTGCTTATTCATTAAAATCTGGATATGCGATTTTTAGCATGAATACAATACCTCTCTTAGCGAGAGGTAAAAAGTATGAATGCAATACATAAATAAGATCAGGTAAGTAAAATTAATAATTTTTGCTCGTTTTTATAATCAGATTAATCATTCGCTTTAATTAATGTGATTTTACGACTTTCTTTAATATAATATTGAAGGTTATTGTACTCACCAATTGCCATTATTATAATTAAAATAGTATTTAAACTATTTTCTATTTATAATTAAATACAACAATGACAGTATTGATTACAATAATCAAAATATAGTTCATAAAAAAAAGTAATCCAACATTTACATTCCTATTTTCTAAATGATTACAACAATGACAAGTATTTAGATTACAATAATTAAAACATAAATAAGAATATAAATTTATTTAATAAGTAAATTTTCTTTTGATCTTAATAAGAAATTACACGGATATTTTAAATATGTGTATGTTAGAGTATGTGTAAAGCCAATCGCGAATTTATGAGCAAAATATGCATGGTCCACTGTATTGTGACGCTGACGTCACAACATGGCGATCATTTTACGCTAAAAACATTAATTACATTATTATAGGTATAAAAATACAAAATAGATAGCAATTTTTATTTCGTTTTCATTTATCTCTGTTCAAAATTCATATGCGACATGTAATTTCTAAAAAGTCAAAGACTTGGACGGGGCCCATTGTATCTACAGTAATACAAATATTTCTAACAATACCGGTTTCAAATGCTTTGTGTGAGAGATCTTTCTCGAAATTAAAATTAATAAAAAAAAACTTTCATACGAAAGTGGGAGAGGGGCGCCATCTTGTATATTATATCATCATCATTATAGCTTCTTATTAATTTCTGAGTGTGTTTGACACTTAAATCGGCTGTTGGATCAGTTTAGACTCCACCATTTTAAATAATAATAATAAATATTGACAGCGCCGGATTTAGAGTCGTTGAGGCCCCAATCTATAAAATGTTTGAGGCCCTTTGCTTTGTATAAAATACATTAATTTTAATAGGTATATGAACTGAAATTCGTAAGTATTTAAAAATTGAAGTAGGTAAATATAAAGAATTTTTTGAACATACATATATCATTTTTTTTTAATTTATATTAAATACAGTATAACAAAAATAACAATTCTTTAGTTTTTCGATTAATGAGAAAATAAAATAATACACTATACATTTTTAGTTTTTGCTAAGAAAAAGAGTTAATAATAAACTAAAAAGCAAGAATACAAATCATTATATAGAAATAAACAACATGATTATTTACATTTTGTTTCGCGACTTCATTTAAGCAAAATCAGATATAACATCTTCAAATGATAAAACTTCGAAGCTTGTCACTGTCGATACATAAAATACTAAAGCAAGAGAGTTTATTTTGAAGCATTGTTGTCCTGTATTCATTTTTTATTCTTTTTAACCTGCTAAACAGTGGCGAATTTAGAGGGGGGGCACTCGGGCACGTGCCCCCCCTGTTATTTTAAAAAAATTAATTATTACGTATTATCATTCACGTATTACACATCATAGATAAATAAAAGAATAAACATACTAATAAAAATACACAATTTGTCGAATTGTTTATTATTTTGGAGATACTCCCCCCTAACTTTGTTTTATTATAATATTATTATTATTTTAATTATACTATTATTTGATGGCAGATGTAAATATTTTTTATAAAGTCACGTTTAAAAGATACGACTATCAACTTCTATTTTTTAAATAGCAAACAATAATTTATTTCACTAAAATATAAACCGCCATTTTTTGTCTTAAGTTATTCTTATTAGGTACTTAATTTGATGTTTTAACTTGTTTTGTATAACATTGTTGCATTTTATTTATTTCCACATGGCTACTTAGAATATTTGAATAAACATTATTTTTCATATTTCTCAAACTCATTTACTTGTTCGGGGTCCTGCACACTGATTTTTTGTATTATTTTAAATGAAAGTTCTTTTAATTTTAAAGCAATTCGTAGTATTAAAAAGTCTTAATTATTTTTGGTTTAACTGAATTTGATTTTTAAAGTCAACATGACGTCACGGCGACTCCTATTGCTATATCTTTCTCTCGCACAAGTTCTATAGTAGGCAGCGAAAGAAAGGTAGGACTAATGTGACGTCACAGTGTCACTGACAACATACCTCAAATATCTCGAAAAGTAATCACTAAAAAATTGTTTTCTTTATCTTAATCTCTTTTTATTGAGTATAAAGTGTACATTTTATTATTTTTTGTTATGGTACAGGACCCCAAATAGATCATTAAAAAGACAAAAATATTTTAGTAAAATAATTATAGGTTGCTATTTTAAAATAAAAATTCTGACTTTATAAAAAAATATTTACATCTGCCATCAAATAGCATATTTAAAATAATAAAACTTTTATATGAGCAATTTATTACAATACAAAAGTTAACGAGGTAGGGGGGGCTCACCTATATATTTAAATTTTGTTTTTCCGAATTTAGTGCCCCCCCTATTATAATTTTCTAAATTCGCCACTGCTGCTAAATGATCTCTTTCCTGAGCAATTTGTTATCAGACTTAAAAATAATCGAAATAGGGTTTCAACGCTGGGAAAAACATCTCTGATTTTGTCTTGTATTATAATATTATACACATGTTAATAATGTATTTATTTAAATGCTTCATTTTACAATTTTTGTTAGATAAATTACATGTATAAAGATGATAGGGAACACAGACATTGTTCCAATGTCCACATCCACACATCGCCTGGTTCATTTGTTGTTTTGTTCAGTTCCATAACGTCCAAATCTAAACCATGAAGTTCGCGCAGATAAACTTCTCGCGCGCACTATTTAAAAAGTATACTCCAGATTACAAAGTACATATGAAATAAATTTATTGAATATTGAATCGGAATAGGTTGAGTTATTGGTAGTTTTTTTTGTGTAATATGTACTGCGCAGTGTACTTTGTCTACATTTGAGTACCGAACCATTATCATACAATTAAAAAAATCTTAATCACTGACGTTCGAAGCACCGAGGCCCCTCATAATGTGAGGCCCTAAGCTTTAGCTTGTCCAGCTTGTACGTAAATCCGGCACTGAATATTGATTTATTCAAAGCACAATTTTTCTCTAATGTAAATATTTAATTGTTACAAATTTAGAAATAGAAAGTATCTTTTCTACCGCTATCTTTATCAAGAAAATTAGCAATTTTCTTCTATTAATTGTTTCAAACTTCCCACGTCTTCGAAACTCATTTCCTAGCGCAAGTAGAGTAGAAAAGAACACTGACGTTAATCTTCAAATCTTTCATTAAAAATGGCGCGCTATTCAAACACTTCTTAATATTATATTACTCTCACATTTCACTCTTATAAGGAAATTTATAATGGCAAATAAGAGAAATTGAATTATAAAACAAAATTAATTAATTAAAAGGAAAATATCGATTATAGAATTAAAACAATAGATTGTAATTTAGAGTGTCATAATTATATTTTCTATCTCAAATGAATGAGATTTATTTGGTAATTAATTTCCTCCTTGGTATGATCATATTTCTGGCTTACAATCAAATTCAAACAGAATAAATGAAATTAATTAAAAGATTAGCCTTCGTTCGTAATTAGGAAGTATTAGTGTGGTTCTGTACCACTCTCCTTTTTTGAAAAGATACATCAAGTAAATAAATATGTAAATTGAAGTGTGTTTTTCTATCAATAATATTCGTCTCCTTTATACGTTTAACAAGTTCCATTTGCATTTTAATGATGTGAGTCGTTAGTAAACATAAGTATTAGACTTCCCAAAAGGAATACAATCTTCACAAAGGATCTAAAATGAATATAGCGATTTGCAAATCATATAATATACAGTTGAATCAGTGGCGTACCTAGGGCGGGGCAAACAGGGCAGGTGCCCTGGGCGCCAGAACCAAGGGGACGCTACTTGGAGCCCTTGGTATCCGTATGTAACTTGGGTTCCAGAATTTGAAGTGTTAAACTGTTGATTACTGTGCGTATTGTCATTTTTCGGAACTGTTGAAGCTCTGTATCTGTTTTTTCATCGTCTACTCAACGCTGGGAAATACTCAAAAACGCTGTGCCCATAGTTATTATATCTGAGACTAAAACAATATGGAGTGCAAAAGTGGAAGCTGTGAAGCCCATAAACAACTACCTTGACGGCATACTCCAAGTTCTCGAGACTATAATGGATGATGCAAATGAAACGAGTGAAACAAGAAGTGATGCTACGCAATTATACAACCGTATGTTGACACTTGATTTTCTGACTCTACTTGAATTTTGGACGAGAATACTCATTCCTATTCAAAAGACTGCAAGATATAAATATGAATTTTCATGATGCCGCCTTAGATTTGAAAAGTTTAAGAGATTATTTTCGTAATGAAAGAGAAACTTTGGTGACTGATGCTCTGGAAATTAGACTAAGTCTTTGTCAAAACTGGGATGTTGTAACCGAAAAATCTTCGAATAGCCATGCAAATAGTGTTGACTATTGCAGTTTCCATCGCTAGCTGTGAAAGATCTTTCAACAAATTAAAACTGATCTTAAATTATCTCAGAGTCTCCATCAGTCAAGATCGATAAGTGATCTTGCTTTGAAAGAGAAGAAACTGAAAAGACCGATTTCGAGCACGTTTTTAATGCCATATTTTGATCGTAATGACCCCCGGAATATATGGTATAAGTTTGTCGGTCGAGTCGCGGAACACCCGTATATTAAAATAAATATAAATAAATATATCATCACGGCATATTACCCATTGCTGGGTGTGCCAATCCGCTTTGTATGCAGATATCGGTATATTGATAGTTATTTTGTTATATATGGATATTCTTAAGTAATTTCAACTTGATTTTACATTGTTGACAGGGGGCGCAATTACGACCCTTGCCCTGGGCATCATTTCACTTAGGTACGCCACTGAGTTGAATACACTTATGAAGAACATTTTTACGTGGTGACGTATTAAACATTTACCAGTTTAAGGATTTTAATCCATTGTTTTAAATTGTTTACATGTACAAAAGTAGACTGCTATGGTAACTAATTAATTACTGTATCTGTATGGTTATATTATTTTCTAAATACCATACTGTTAAATGTGCTTTCAGTAATCTATTCTCAGTCAACATATGCGTCAAAACATCCACGGCCATTACTTTTTTTTATAACAGTACAATTATTAAAAATCAAGTGTTTCTAAAAAAATCGCAGTATCATCATCGGCTATCGCCTAGATTTTACAATATTCAACCTCATCTGTTATTTGCTTCACAACAGCCTTATGACGTTAATAACTATACTATACTGACTTATCAACAACAGTCTACAAAATGAAAATGATATTTTGTATAAATGTCATACAGAAAGTTCCTTGCAAAAGATTCTATTTCTTGTACATTACATTAAGGCAGTTGTATGTATTTTATATAAATTCCATACAGAAAGTTGCTAGCAAAAGATCCTATATTTTCAGTAAAATTATAACACAAACATACTGTCAACTGCACTTGAATCTGACACCTTTCAATCAAAATTTTCTTAATGTAGCAGCTGTTATAGCATAGCTGGCTAATATATGATATTTAATTTCTTTATAATTTTTTAATTCTATATCTATTTAATATGAAGTATAAAATGCAGTCAAATCGTATAGAGAATAAAATATTCTTAAATATTTATAATAACATTAATGTGAAAAAATGATATTTAACATCTTTTTTTAAAGAAAAACTGTTAAAATCCGGTTGACCAATTATAACCAAAATCTAATCAGCTCTTCATATGGATGTAACGAAGAGGAATACGAAAGAATTATAATTTTTGTAATTGTAGTATTAGTTATCATACACACACACACACACACAAACACACACACACACGCACATGCACACGCACACACACATACAGACATCATCGTAAAAATAGTAAAATCGTATTCTAGGGACCCTAAAACATGCTTATTCATCAAAAACTCACCACCGAATTTTTTGACCAAAGACAATACCTTCCTTACCTAAAGGTGACGGAAGGTAAAAATAAGTTAAACTGAAACAAATAGTATTAGAAATAAACAGTTGATGCTTTTTAATTTATATCTTTCATTTGTTTTCTAATAATTTTCAATTTTTTCACTCTAATAAATGTATAATTTATCTTTTAATCATATTTAAAATAAAAGAATGTAGACTTGTTATATATCATTGAAAAGCTTATAAAATAAGCAAAACGATTAGACAATTTTTAATGTAGGTTCCCATTTAAAAAATCCTAAGTTAGCGTTATATCTCGAGAATTATTAAGTTTTCAAAAAATCTAATTTCGCTATTTTATTCTACCTAAAAAACAGTTAAAACAATTTTTCTCTTACTATCATAATAAATAAGATATGAGATATTTTCGAAATGAGCGAAAAGCGAGTTTTTGCCTGTAGCTCAGAAATAAAAGGTGATCGAAAATTCATGTGGTGACTATTAAACTTTTCTCAAAAAGTTGACCCTGGAATGTGCAACCTGTTTTGCTTTATCTTTAATATTACCCGAGATACCTTAAAAAAAACATCGAAAATGAGACAGCCTGTATAATACTCGCCAGGTAACTATTTAACTGCCTCAAGGAGGTGACGGGATCACCTGCCTGACTCGCTAGTCTTTTTGTCAACTTTTGTTTAATATAACCGTATTCGTATCTCTTGTAGTTCTCGATATCCGTATATTAGTTATCCTGCTGGACATCCTGTACACTGTGTACATTTTGTTATTCAATAAAATTATAAAAATGTATTTATTTAGCAATAATAAACTAATTGAAATTTTAACCTATTTATCGATAATTGCAAAATAGCCTTCGGTTAATCCAAAAATGTTAAAAATGGGATACCAAAGTTTGTGAAATATTATTAATTATTTTTCAAAATAAGTTCGTAATGGGACACTCTTGTTTGTATTATGTATTCAATTTTTTTATTTTCCTTTCAAAATTTTCGTAAACCATTTCCACTCTTTCAAAACATCATATCTTTTAGGTAAACATTAAAACATCAGCAACATTAATTTATTATCGACTATTTTCAAATTGTCATGTAAACAAAAATGTCATCCACTCGTCGTTATTTTTAGCTCTCATCGCAGTGTGTCCTGAAAACATCTGCCAGCTGGTCCACTTGGCCACCTGGATACCAACTCATTATATTCTATTCTGTTATGGGATATTACCAGATAAACAGAAACTAAATCAATCAAACGAAACGATTAGTCAGCGATCATTCGTCACGCGACATTCGGTAATTTTCAGCAGATTTTTCAATCTTCTGTGGATGGTATTTATAGATTTTTCTGTCAAGTACTTCTTACGGTCGAGGGAATTCAATGTGAAATATTTTTACGCACAATTGGACCTTGATTTTGATAATGACGAAGTGGAACAAAATAAATAATGCGGTGAGGTTTTCTTTATTTCGAGTTCTAATAATACGAAACAAGTTAGATTTTATCGTTAGATATTAGAAAACTGTGCAAGGTATTGTAACTTACTATTTAAAGTATTTACTGAATTTGTTTAATATATCATGAAGATAAATAAAGTAAAGAAATAATAAAAAATAATCATGCATTGTAGCATCAATCTCTTCTATAAAGTAAGTGTATTGGTACTTTTTATAAATACATATTTGCGTACCTACGAAGATTGATCATTTGAAATAAATATTTCGGACATTAAATAATCAGTTCCATTAAAATTAACTAATAAAAATATCATTCATTAATTAAATCCTAACTAACTTAACCTTTGTAACTTAATGTCAACTGACATAAATATATGTGTAAAATGATAGTGCAAGTTTCGTTTTCCACTGCCTACTACACCTGATCTAATTTTCTTATATTCAACAGTTCTAGCGTAACCCTCGTATTATTGAAAAAATAGTTACTTATAGTTTATTTCGTAACGCAACCGGTTCAATCAGGTATACGGTTTTGTGTTCTGTAAATCCTGAAATTATTTACCGGTTTCTATTTGGAACGCGGTTCCTGAAAAAATCTGGTAAGAAGTCAGACCACGAAATCATTTTTCTGGTATTTTTATTCCCACTACCGCTACTATCAAACATCATCATAACCATATCATAACAAAATCAATCGATATACGTCAATGTCAAATTTTTAAACCGCGTTAGTGGTATTACTAATAATTATTATAGATGTAAATATGAAAACATTATTTATATTTGACGTTGGTTGTGTTATTTTTATTTGCATGAAATGTAATAGAATGTTCAATTTCGTTGTCATATTTAAAGTTATCATTCATTTGTTTAATTTTTATTTTTCTTTATATTTTTAAATATATTTTATTAACGATATTTTATTGGTTTTTCTATTATTATTATGTATTTTACACTGTTAATAGAAATAATTACGTTTGGAAATATTATTATTAAGTACAAAATTTTGTTAATTTTTGTAAAATGAATTTTGTTTTTTTTTTTTTATTATTTGCAATTCTGAACATTCATATTACTAAATATTATATGTTTACCGTATACATCTCAACCTGTATTGAGATTAAGTTTTTGTGATTTTTGGGTGGATTATTTCATTCTTAAACTAAAATACTACTCCCTTTTCCGATTATTTCTAAAATTATACTTACAGAAGAATGAAAATTTTAAGAAAAGGTAAATATCACCAATAAATTATAAATATAACAATGACATTGACACATATAAAATATCAAACTTAAATTTCAGTTATTTCTCATTTTTAGTGCAAAATGAAACTTCGCGATAGTTAATGTAAACAGGTGAGCCATAAGGGCACTAAATGTGTTAGTAAGACAAAAATGAAGCTATTGGGATTGGGCATACCTATCGAAGAAAGAATGAAGGAAACCATAAGTAAGATAGAGATAAATATACGATTACTAGTTACTTTGCAGTTCAGAAATCAATGGCGTGAAGCTAAAATGATCGTAATCGATGTATAATAAGGTATTCTTCCCGTAACAAAGATGTATTTACGGAGGTAACCCGCAGATCATATTTCAATCCGTTTTACATGCTCATGTAAACTTATTAACACATGACGTCATTTTTTCTAGTGATATTATATTTATGACGTAGACCTATTGACTGGCTAGTAATTGACAGTTATTTGACAGCCCAAACAAAATATTTTCTAATTTTATATACTTATCTATTATTTGTTTGAATTTATTGTACAAAAAATATTGTATTGCAACGCTTTCAAATGCCAGTATTTCAGAGGTATTCCCTACGGATTATACAATCATGTATAGATAAAGTATTTTACATATGAATATTAACACCTGCAAAATTTTTATTTGAAAGTGCGAATAACCCTCCGTCGTCTGTCAATTACCTAAAGGTTCTAATATGCATATCATTTCTCCCAGATTGAGTTTATTAACAGAGGGACCGAACCACTACCACTATATTTCGTTCGAAATCCTCTATAAGCTGCTGCTGCTGCTGGTCCCTTATAGAGTTTGTTAGAGGTACTTTACAAAGGTGTAGGTTAACAACTCACATCATTAAAATGCAAATGAAAATTGCTTGAGCTACAAGTAGAATTCCTACCCCACTTATACTCTATCTAGGAGAAAGTATTTTTCCCATTTTATTTTTTTTTCCCCTTTTCATCTGATAATACTCAGTTTGTAATAGTTATTTATGTAACAAGTGTGTAAAGTAGTACTTTTTTGGTCGAGTGCGATGTTTTACGCATATATTGGAGAATGCTTTTGGCAAGGTATCTACATACCGGGTGTAACACGAAAATCGGAACTTGGCGTTTAACATGAAAAATAGTTATTTATGCAACAAGTGTGTAAAGTAGTACTTTTTTGGTCGAGTGAGCCGAATGCGGAAATTGTAGCACGAGACAAAAAATACTATTTTACACACGTGTTGCATACAACATTTTTCCTACAACCGAAATGATATTGATGTTTCTCATAATACTGAGTGTACAGGCATCCAGCAGATTCAAATACTGTTAATACTCTTTCTCATAACACTGTAGAAAATGTAAGTCTTGAAAGAATCTCAGACAGACGATGATTAGTCTTTTATAATGTACAAATTGTACATTTAATATTAATATTAAAAATTAGGTTAGGTTAGAATACATTTCAAAAAAATGTTAATGTTCTTAAAAATTAGATTAGTACTCAATATGTTAAAAAAATATTAGATTTGTTTCATTTACAGTATATATTCATATTTCTTAATAAATTTTATTACTTTCATTATTATTTACTACCTAATTATATACTTGACAGGTAAATTAACCGAATTTTAATGTTGCCTAGCAACGTTTATTTACTTTTCAAGCACTAGTGCGTGAAAAGTTACACTTTACACACTGTAATGAGTGCGTGAAAAGTACTTTTCACGCACGGTTGTAGGAAAAATAATTTGTTTTGAAGAAAATACATTAACCCGGTGTTAGTACGGTGGGGTATTATTTACCCCAACGTAGTTTACAGCGACACATTGAAGCCCCAACGAGCACTAACTCCACTAAACTTCATGTATCTTCGTATTAACCCTTCCAGCAAACAGAAATGTCCTGAACTCAGTTGGTAAGCTATTGATATGAGAACAGGAATTGTAGCACGAGACAAAAAATACTATTTTACACACGTGTTGCATACAACATTTTTCCTACAACCGAAATGTTAGTGATGTTTCTCATAATACTGAGTATACAGGCATCCAGCATCTTCAAACACTGTTAGTGCTTTTTCTCATAATATTGTCGAAAGGATCTTAAACCCTTGGAAGAATCTCAGACAGAATTGGATTAGTCTTCTGTTATTGTACAAATTGTACATTTAATATTAATATTGAAAATTAGGTTAGGTTAGAATACATGTAAAAAATGTGAATATTCTTAAAAATTAGATTAGTACTCAATCTGTTAAAAAAAATTATTACATTTGTTTCATTTACAATTCTTAATAAATTTTATTAATTTCATTATTATTTACTACCTAATTATCTACTATTGACAGGTAAATTAATCGAATTTTAATGTTGCATAGCACGCCTATTTACTTTTCAAATAGTACTTTTCACGCACTAGTGCTTAAAAAGTGACTCTTTACACACTGTAAAGGGTGCGTGAAAAGTACTTTTCATGCACGGTTGTAGGAAAACAGTTATTCGTTGCGCAAAAGTCGTCTATATTAATTTTCGATAGTAATTCTTCAAACATTATAATAATAGACAAATAATCAACAATGATATTATTCGTATTATTTATATATATATTAAATAATACTCCAGTTAATTTATTATACAAAGGTTTGTTTAAAACTGTCACACATCAACAATTATATGAATCATGAATCATACTATATTTATTTTTATCATATAAATAATACCAGTTCATCTATTATATACATGTTTAAAATAAACACTACGCCTGAAGCATATGTTTTAGTTCTTTTGAATTTCAAACATCTTGCTCGCTTTATGCTAAACTAAAACTAAGTGTGAATATTTTTAACTCCACTAAGTTTAAGTTTAAGAGAAATTTGAAACTTTTACCGCTATAAACTGGTCCGACTAATAACCATTTAAAAATAAACTGTCCGTAATTATTTTCATAAGATATTTTTGTTCCATTTATTAGGTTAACAAAATATTAATTTGCGGTTAATGTATCTATATTTATCTATAGATGAATTCATTTAATAAAAGATTCGATAGGATTCTCAACTATTTTTTAATATCTTTTTATTTCATTTTGTTCGTCGAGTTCGCTAATAATTGGAGTTACAAAAATGATCTATATCAATAGTTAGAAAAATGTAAAAATATGTTTTTCTACAGTCTATATACAAAGTAGCCATTTGCGCTCTCTTTTATCAACGCAAATTCTCACTTTGCCGCTCATGCGCGACAAAGTAGAAAAAACGCTCGCTGTCCAAATTTCTAACTATACAATGTTGAGAAATGTTACTTGTCTACATTCTTTATAGAAACGTTTAGTCAGGAACTAATGGCACTGTAGTTACACATTTACCACCTTCCAAGTCAATCTGACAATTATTACGTTTACATGCAGTTTTGAAAATGGTTTCAGTTTTCCGTCAAAATTATACAAAACTGTTTACATGCAGTTTTCAAAACAAGTTTAAAAATTGATTTGAAATCAGTTTCGGCGCATGCGCATTTAGCTGATGTAAGTGACAGATCCTCTTCACTCCAAATACTTCGTTTTGCTATTATTCTAATTATTTTTTATACTTCGTACCAGTACGCACTAAAACTACACAACTGTTAGTATATATGAAGGTTAGTAACATAAAGAGACAGAAACGTTATGCTCTGTACGCATGCGCAGTATCGAAACTGAATTTTAAGTGTTTACATGAGTAGTTTTGAAACTGGTTTTCAAGTCCAACTCATGAATTTTAGTTTTGGTTTGAGATAATTCAAAACTGTTTTGACACTGTATACATGGCGTTTTCAAAACTAAAAACGTTTTAAAAACGGTTTCAAAACTGCATGTAAACTCAGTAATTATAACTGGCTCTGTCGGTATATTACATAACCAAAAAAATGTCGCACTGCTGTGAAAATAAAATGGGGCATTCATTTACAAAAGCAAAAGTATAAAATGCTTAGATTAGATTGAAGCAACAGCTAAAGAAGAATGGAAAATAACGATAAATTAAAATTAAAAATAAAATAAATTATGTGAAAAGTTTGGCGTGAACGCTCCCAATGGACATCCACTTTTCCACTGCACTAGTTTAATGTACTTGAAACAAATAAATAATACAAAATTTTTATAATATCCATTACAAAATTGGCACAAATTTTTTGAAAAACGAAAGCCAACCATCTTGAAATCATACGTTCCTATCTTCACTGCAAAACTGCTGAGTAGTACTGTAAGTACAAAGTGTACATTTTATTATATTTTGTTATAGTGGAGAACTGTAGAAAAAATCTTGTGTGTGTTTCGAGCACCAATGGACATTGTCGATTTCGAGAGAATGCCGCGCTCCAGCGTCGAACGTCAACAACCTCTCAATCGACAATGTCCCATTTTGCGCTCTTAATACACAAATAGCTATTACGTCTACAATTAATTGTCGTGAACAATAATTTTAAATATGTATGCATAATAAGCAATTTAATAAGTTTATTAAAAAAAATAACTATGTATTTTATAGTCCGTTTTGGTTGCCACTGGCACGATTTGACTGTATAAAGGCCGTATCACATTATTATTCATGACTTCGTTTCATATCGCTGACTTACTCCAGTGTGATATAGATACAAGGAAGTTTTGGATCCTGTTGTTAAATAAAATGGAATCGGTTTCAATACTTTGACAATTTATCGCTGACTTTTCTACTGCTCATGCGCAATTGTCTCTGAAGTACAGGAATGTAACTTTACGCAGTAAAATATAACTGCAGAAAGTTGACATTTTTTTGTCTGATGCACATAAAATTATTATGCTTGCATTGGATTATTTTTTCATCTTTTCCATTCAATAATTGATATGTCAAACAAATTTGAAATATGTTGTCATTAAAGAAACCATATCATAACCAAGTATAAAAATCCACTAAAAGTCAAAGAAAACGGTTGTTCGAAATGGAGCCCGGTACTAAAAAAAAAAGTTGCGTATATTTTGTACTACTATGAAAATATGACTAATTTTAAATGATTTTGTACAAAAATATTTTTAAAATATAAAACTTTTCATTCATAATTTTAATAAAAACGATTAGCACTATAACGATATGACGTCACAACTGTATATTTGTATCAGTGTACCAAGCGAAAAGAATATAATTTTATAGTATTCATAACTTGTGAAAATAAAATCCATTTATTTATATGTCGTTCTATTTTACATGAAAATGTATGAAACATTTATCATTTTTATTAAAATAAAACATATTTATTTAAAATCTTTATAACAGATTTTTCCTTTGAAAAAGTACCTACAACTAGGCGATTTCGGGCGACAACCGTTCACTTGCGGTATGTTGCGTTCAGGTACGTTCACACATTCGGGCGCTAGGGACAACTTACCTGGTATGCTTGGATCAGCGTTGCCGCAACCTCTTTCAATAACGTACTGAACTTTCTATGTAAAATGTACTGAATTACTAAATTTTGTACTGTAAAGCGGGTAATTCAAATTAAATCCAAGTTTTTTCAAAAACCAGTCTTTTATATTGCATGAATTAAAATAAAATACAATAATATAACAAAAAAAAAACATATTAAAAAAGGAATACAATTGAAAAACGAAGTTTTAAAGATGCTATATAGCCTACAACCTACTTTATGTTTCTAATCACAAACCTAAACAGTAAAAGTCAAGATATAACTATCTGCACCTGCTACAGTACTAAATATCTTAAATAATTCTTTTTTTGTGACATGTAAGTGTACTAAAAAACTGAATTAATTAATCATAAAATTTGTACTTATCCATTTCGTTAATAACAACGAATATTTGTTTAAAATTGTTCACTTAAAAGGCACAGTACTAGTAAAACCTTTGCGAATTTTAAAGTAATTTTCTCTATGAATTTGCACTAACACATTTTATAAAGAAAATGATGCTCAGTGAATCCCCGACTAACAACGCATTAAAAATTATTGAAACCTGGCGAGCTGTTCATATATCAGTCATCTACTTACCAATAGAAGGCAGGTCGCAGTTGCAGATAACTTTCCGACTTACAGATTTGTAGCAATCTGCGCATTACTTGCATAAAATTTATATGGAAAAACTTGATTTTTATGTCTCTCTGGCGTATTTTTGAAGTTTCTGTCTGAAGACGAATTTCGTACTGAAATTGGGGCTTTTTGCAAAAAGTAGTATTGGCGTATTGAATTTAGTAAAAATGTACTGAATTCAGTACAGTTGTACCGAAGCGGCAACGCTGGCTTGGATCAGTGCTCACAGCAGAACGGGTTTGCGAGTCGGGTCAGCTCTCTGTTCACTATTTCTATCTCTTTTTATCATGTCTTTTTTGAAATGTCAAAAGTCAAAACAGTCATTGTCGTGGTCTTTATGTCAAACAGGGTGACATTATTTTCGTTGACTCTTTTTTGACAAATATGGATAAACTATATTTCTCCGTTAATGCATTTTAATTGTCAGACACTATTTTTGACAGTTTTAAATGTCGCAGAATATACATAACCACCAAGCACGGTGTGAACCAACGATTTTTGGCGCCACCATTGACCGTATCACCGTAGCTAACCGTAACTAATCCTAACAAGTGAACGGGTATGTCGCCCGAAATCGCCAATGTTTTCGGAAAGTGACAGCTGTCACTAGTTAACCTTCCTTGACATCAATTTTTAGCATAATTAATGACATTGACAGATATAAACAACTTTAATCAGCAGGCGAAGTAAAATTACAGATAAGACGTCACACAAAATTAATTAAATTTAAAAAAATCTGATGTGGCCAGCACATTACCTTCCGTCAGTTCTATGTATTTTGTACAAATTTCATACGGAAAGTTCCTTGCTAAATTAAATATTCTATTTCTTGTACATTACCTTCCGGCAGTTGCATGTATTTTATGCAAATTTCATACAGAAAATTATTATTTTGTGACGTTTTCTATATACAGTGATACAGTGTAATGTATCTGCAGAAATAAAAGATTTATTATTATTATTATTATTATTATTATTATTATAATTATTATTATTTCTTGTACATTACCTTAAAGCAGTTGTATGTATTTTATACAAATTCCATACAGAAAGCAAAAGATCCTATACCTATTTCCAATAAAATTATAAGACAAACACACTATGTCAATTTCACTTGACACTGACATCTTTCAATCAAAATTTTCTTAATATAGTAGCTGTTTCCACAGCTATGGCTACTTTATGAAATTTAATTTCTTTATAATTTTTTAACTCTATATCCATTTAATATTAGGTATAAAATGCAATCAAATCGTATAGAAAATAAAATATTCTTTAATATTTGTAATAACATTAAATGTGAAAAAATGATATTTAACATAGTTTTTTCAAGAAAAACTGTTAAAATCTTCAAATGAGGGTACTTCCGGTTGTCCAATTCTAACCAAAATCTAATCAGCTCTTCGCATGGATGTAACGAAGAGAAATACGAAAGAATTATAATTTTTAGAATTGTAGTATGGAAGTTATCGTAGACGAAAATTTTGTTACACACACACACACACACACACACACACACACACACACGGACACACATACATACATACATACATACACACACACACACATACAGACATCATCGTAAAAATAGTAAAATCGTATTCTAGGGACCCTAAAACGTGCTTATTCATCAAAAACTCATAATCGAATTTTTTGACCAAAGACAATACCTTCCTTACCTAAAGGTGACGGAAGGTAAAAATTATATTTCAAAAACTATACACATTTGGAAAGTGTAATAAACGTTAAAATTCATCATTTTATTAAATCTTTCAGAAAAAAATAAATAAATTGAAAAATGAGTACCGGAGCCCATTGAAGTTGGTCATACAAAATAAGTCAGCGAAAAAGAGTCAGAGATATCATTGTAGTGTGATAAGGCCTTTGTATTTGGGCTTTTAAACCTATATAGTTTTTATCTTAAGGTTAGGGGTAATTTAGTAATTTTACTCGTGTTATCATTTGATTACATACGGTGTTTCGGTATTTTCCGCATTCATTTATTTGAAGATGGATTTCGGATATGAAAAAGACGATAGCAAAAGGCTTGATAGTAGTAAGATTTTGGAAGAGATATATGACGTAAATGTAAAGGGCATAAAACTGGAATATTTTAAAAACTAATAATCTATTTAAAACTTTGTGAATACAATTATGAAAATATGTCGTGCATAATTTTGTTTATGTTTCGCATTATATTAAAATTTAAAAAGTGCAAAATAGATCCACCTACTGAAATATTCTCTAAACATATTTTCTTATAAAGTTACCTGAAATCAGAATAAGACGTCTTTCGAAATTTTTCATTTTTCTTCAGGGTAATTTAAATAAATTTCATAAAGTTTGACATGTTTATTATCCATATATTATTACCGTTTTTTATGTTCGTTGTTTGCCAACAAAATATGCATAAAATTAAAATTTATTTTCGCCAGTAAAAACAAACCACAGTCTACCTACACCTAGGGATGTTGCGATACTACCGATACCAGTAAAGTATCGATACTTTCTTTGCAATACCAAGTATTTTAGTACTCGATACTTTGTTTCGATATTTTTACTTGTATCGGTATTTGTATGAAGGTATCGATATCGGTGGAAGCAGAACACTACTAAATTTACAAATGCAGTAATACAGATAACAGTGACATCTGATTTTTGACAGTTGATATTTTATACTCGGTCGTTAAAGTTGCTCGCTAGGCTCGAGTCTCGGGTCGGGGTTTGGGCGTATTGCGGAAACACGTCCAATCTTGCAAAACACTTAAGACAACATCCAAATACGAATGTGTCATCTTCTAAGGATCAACAAAAAAATGTGTAATTAATATGTAATAAGTATTGCCGTTTTATCGCTCTCCTGTTGTAGCAAATCACGCTCACAACAAAAGCCCGATGGTAATATTTCTGGTTCTACTTCTACATCTGGATTTATATGTGCAACTGCAAGTGATTCGTCGAATATTACAGAAATCTCAGCAGAATCTAGCTCTAGCGAACTAATGCTTATTGTTACCCCCAGCCCCAGGTGCCAGGAAAGGAATAGGCTATTGGGGGGAAAAATGGAAAAGATGCTATTTTTAGGAGAATGTAAAGAGGGAGATTGGTTTTAATAAATTATTTACTGCGTTTCTGTAATTATTTATACCTTTACACCTATGTATTTAGCATATAGGAATTTTTTTCGATACCGATACCGATACTTTCTATTATCGATACTTGTTTCCGATATTTGACGTGGTATCGATACTACACATCGATACCGATTCCGATATAAAGTATCGATACCTATCACCGATACTTTCATCCCTACCTACACCGACTTTTGATTGATTTTTTAATGGAATCTATGACAAAAGTACAATACTTTTCATTTCATAATTTTACGTTATACTGAATTGTAAACGTCTTATTACAGAACTCTGTCTCTAGTGGTAATAGCTATTAACATACCTAGAAATGTTATGTATATCATAACTGCCGAAGATGTCGGTTTGAAATCCGAGCTCGTAGAGCGAGAATTTTAAGACATCTAAGGCTTGTTATGATCAATAACATCCGTGGTTTGTTCAATAGTTTATCGGTTTCAGAAAATTAAGACATTATTGATAAATACAATTTTTTGAAATTCTCTCATTAATGCTACTTTCAGATTGCTATGGTTAACAGAACAATTATTTTGACATATGTCAATAAAACAAAAAAATCAAATTATGTGCTTTGTTCCACATGTTTATTACTTTAGAATTAAGTAGACCGTATTTAGAACGATAGGATGACGTTATCTGTATGTATTAATGAAGAGCATTATATTTTCATTTTATTTTATTTTCATTTTGTAGACCGTTGTTGACAAGTCAGTATGGTAATATTATTACCATACAGATACAGTTATTACTTAGTTACCAGCTTTTGTACATGTAAACAATGGAATAATATCCTGAAACCGGTAAAAAAAATTACAGACTGTTAAAGCCATAGAAATATGTATACAGATTTATTTATTCATTATTTCGCTTCGCCATATATGTTTCCAAAGACTATTTCTATCAAATTGTTTAATGTATTGTGTTGTAGGTTCCATTTTTTTTTTAATTATTTACGATTCAGTATATCATAATACATTGTACAATGCTCAACCGTTACCCGAAATTTACGTGCTCGCACGGATAACAAGCTCGCTTCGCTCGTTCGTTATGTACCGTGCTTCGCCCGTAAAGTTCTGAGTAACGGTCTTGCAATGGAAATTCCTACTAAGATATTCTCGCTACGGTTTTTTGTAACGTCACTCATTTACTATTCACACATACATGTCATAAACATCAAACGCAAGGTAAACAGTATTTTAACCTAAAAGTCATTAATCATAGCATCAACGACTTCGCGGGTTATTGAAACCTAATTCCATGATTAATTATAAATGTTGCATTACAAATAAACTACTAACCTCACTTCCGTATTTCTAAGTATACAGGGTGTAAATGAAATAAGTGCATTAAATTTAACCAGTAATGTAACTCGATGAGAGGAACAATATTTCTTAATAACTTTTTTTTAAGTCTTTTAGATTTTGAGTTAAAATTCTTTAAAGATTTGCTGCATATTTCGTTACCCGCTCATGGAGAACAAATGGCTGTTGCCGTATTCAAGTGGGATACAAACAGCTCAAAAATTGTCGGTTATCGGTTACACTTACAGTCACAGTAATTAATAAACGAATCATGGGAAATAACATTATTATTAATTAATACGTAATAGTATAATTTTAAAAATGAATAAATTTAAATTTTGGATAACAAAATTATAAAGTTGTGTATTGAACCAGGCTTTTAATCACCTCTGAATAGTGTGAATAGAGGAAGAGAAGGAGGGACGAGAAAGAGCAAAAGCATAGTTGTTAGGTTATGAGATGATTATTTATCGTCGACAAATCATAATAGTTTAAATACGTTATTTAAAAAATGTAAGTACAAACTTTTGTCCATTTAAAAGAGGTACATGAGTACCAATAATTAGTCGTTTATTTATTGTTCCCGCCCAAAACATTTTTAATGAAAATTTTTACAGCATTTTCGTCTGTCGAGATGTGTATTGTGCATAATAAATACACCTTCCCAAGCAAATTCAGTCTCATTAATGAACATTATGAGCCATTCTCAACATTGAAGTCTGTTATGTGCTGAAAACATAGAACTTTTTGCACATGTTATGGATATAACTGTTGCTTTTGTAAAAATTGTCATATGTGACACTCCGTATTGTGATGTGAAGATGTACAAGATTTACAAATCTGCGAATATTAAGAACAGAATGATTTGGTGATAATTTGGAAACGCTCCGTGTAAATGCGTTGACAACTCCATGACACTGTCTTTATGTCAACCGTGATGTCAAGTAAACTGTAGTACAGATACGAATAAATAAATAAATAAACCATAGGTAAGTAATTTCAATGTCTGTGTATTCACATTTTGACAGAATTTTACCTTATAAACAAGTTTATTACTAATATCAAAATTTAATTGGAACAATTAACAGGACTGTCAATTGCTAAAACAAAATTTTTCATAGCTATTGCTACTGCATTCAATTATCACAAAAATATTTGGAACGACTCGTCAATTTACGAGGTGGTAAAAATGCTAAAAAAATATGCGATATCGAGAAAAAGTTATTAAGAAATATTGTTGCTCTCGACGAGTTATATTACTGGTTAAATTTAATGCACTTATTTCATTTACACCCTGTATGTAAATTTGTAACATAAACAAACTTAATTTACATTTTGTCCGATAGGGTGAATTAAATCGTTTAAATAAGTGACGTATGCGCCGAGGTCAGTATATTGAGATTTGAAATTGAAGCCTATATTTAAAAATATATGTCTACAAATTTTTAGCACATAGCTCTAAGCACAAAGTAGGTTAACTAAAAAAATCAGTATCTTGATTCCTGGTACTCCATGGTTCCTGAATATTTTCATCTATTTCGGGACAGGTTGACATTGAATTATATGACATTTAAAATTGACACAACCTAACAAAAATAAAAATTAGCTCTTTTCTACAAAACATCGAAAATTGGTATTTCATATAGCGTATGCGAAAAGAATTGGCGGCAAACAAAACAAATTCGAAATTCATTAGCTTTAGACTCGTACTATAATTAGATGTTATTATATTTAGTTACTCAGTTTATTGTTTCTAAACAAATTATGCTTTGCGTAAAATTTGTTTTATTTTCTGTAGCAAATTTACAAAAACACTGCTAGTGAAGTATGCAAAACAATCAGTTATGTACAGAAGTACAGAACGAATTACAGATTACAGCAATGGAAAATATTGACCATTTATAGCTCTAAACTACCGTTGCAGTTCACAGAAATTGTTTATTTGTCCGACTGATTTGATAATCGCTTTTAACTACTATTGTCTCATTTGGAAAATGGAAGAGATATAACAGCAATAAACAAATGAATTTCCATCTAAATATGAGCTTTTCATCCTTTTGAAAAATAACAGAGTTGACAAGTAAATTTGAACTGTTTTACAGTTTTACGGTGGAATATTAAAAATAAATTATTATCATTCGTTTCCAAACCATATACAATATACATAAATAATATGCCGACGATATGAAGTTATCTAAAATTATAAATTCACCTGAAGATAGTTTCAGGCTGCAAGATGATTTAAACAACATTCTACTGTGGTCCAAATCTTGTAAACTACATTTCAATATTCAAAAATGCAAAATTATGACATATTCAGTGAAAATCTCTTTTACATCTTACACTTATAAAATGGATCACCATGTGCTAGATCGAGTCACTGAGTTTAAAGATCTAGGAATCATTTTTGATGTTAAGCTCTCTTTCATTCCACATATAAATTACGCTGTAAAATCTGCTTACAAAACACTAGGTTTTATAATTCGTAATTGTCGTTCTTTTTGTAAGTTAAAAACCTTAAAAACTTTGTACTTCTCCTTTGTGCGCTCAAAACTTGAATACTGCTTACAGATATGGAATCCTATAAATGAGGTTCATAGCAATATTATCGAAAAGATACAATACCAATTTGTAAAGTATTGTTATTTTAAAATTTACGGGGTTTACCCTACCCATGAGACATCATACAATAACTTGCTACTGACTTTCAATCTGATTTCGTTAGAAAATAGGAGAATAATGCAATCTTCTATCTATTTATATAAGCTAGTGAATAATTTTATAGATGATTCCATTTCTTTAGGTAGTATTCCATTTTCCGTTCCACGATTACCATCGAGAAACAAGAATACATTTAGATGTATATTTGTACGTACTAATTATCAGGCATGTATGTTACATTTTTAATAGTTTATCTGTGGAAATAAATATTTTTCATTTAACTCCAAGACGCTTCAAGCAAGCATTGATAAATATGTTTTTATAGTATTATTTCATTGTTATTTTTTTATGTTTAATCTACATTTTTTTTGTGTGGAAACATTGATTGTAAGTGTATTTGTATATATTTTGCATCCACCCCGTAATTGGGATCTTGATCCTGTGGGATGGATGGGTTACTTTCAATAAATAAATAAAGAATTAAAAATATACTTTTTACAAACTGAAGTGACCGATTTTCGGTAGCGAAATACCGCATCCGGATCACTGGAAGTGAGTCTGCTGAGCACTTGTTGTTAAAACCATATAAATAGTCAAATTTGGATACCAAAGGCCCGATGCATCGCACAGAATAAACTAAGACGAAGAGGGTCCATCTTCTCAGATCCTTTTTTTGTCCTAATCCATAGCAAGCTTTATTACAAAAACGAAAAAGTACATAATTTTTAAATTTACATATCTCGCTAATTTAATAATACTTGATGAGCTAGACGCAGAATTTAATTCTCTATAACTTTTATTTGAAGCATTTATTTCGAAAATAATAATAAAACCATTTTATTGAAGATAGTGTTAACAACTTCAGGTAATATATCACTTCCGGTTAGTCTATTTTAACCAAAATCTATTATGTTATTCCCATTGATATAAATGTCATAAAATATACCAAATTTGTAAAATTTTGGATTATGTTTTAAAATAGTTTTTCATTAATTTTGAAAAGTCGGCGCCCGTGCTTTTAACACATATATTTTGACATTCTCTCATTAATGCTACTTTCAGAATGCTGTGATAAACAGAACAATTATTTTGACATATGTCAATATGACAAATATTCAAATTATGTGCTTTATTCCTCATGTTTATTAATTTAGAATAAGGTAATCCGTGTTAAGAACGATACATTAACGTTATCTGTATGTAATAATGAGCATTATACTTTCATTTTATTTTATTTTCATTTTGTAGACTGTTGTTGACACGTCAGTACGGTAATAATATTACCGTACAGATAGTTATTATTTAGTTACTAGCCTAGAAGCCTACTTTTGTATATGTAAACAAAGGTTTAATATTCTGAAACCGGCAAATTATTAAATCTTAAATTTTTCCAATTTCTTATTAATATCTAATTCATTCATTTTTATCTGTCAGTCTGTCCACTGTTATCAGTCGAAGCGGAGGGCAACAGTCTGCAAAAAACATCTTGAGAATAAATATTCTTTTTCCGAATAAACAGTACATCACTCAATTGGCCTTAATGAGACTATACAGGGCGATTCATCGGTCTGTCCTCTCTTTATAACTCTTTTAAGTCAGATAGAAAAACTCTTCAAATATAATTTATATGATATATTATTGTCTATCTACGTACCATATGCATTTGTATACAGGCTGCTCCGTTTAAGCGCAACAATATGTAACTTTATATTTCTTAATGGAACACCCTATATTTATTTATTTATTTTGATAGTAAATTAGATTTCCTTTAAAAAAGTATTAAATAATAAGGGGTCTAAAATTATAAATTAAGAAGTTATTTACGTTCATAAAAAATAGTAGTTCAGAGTGGAAAAAACCATAATATAATACAAAATTTTTATCCTTTTTTATTAATACTTATTTTAAACATTACACGAAGTCCAAAGAAGCTATTAAAATTTAGTGACAGACTAAATAATGCAAAATTATAATAAATGCTCGAAAACTTGTCCTTCAACTTCAATAGATTTTTCTATTATAAATATTATATTAGCCATCTCATCTTTACTAAAATTTGTATTATTAATTTTCACATCAACAGCAACAATGATAAATTAAGAGTATTTGGACAACTTGTTTGTTTAAATTCGAAACAATTGATCAAATTATCCATAGCTTACTTTGTTAATAATAACATGATACAAACATATCATTCAACAAATAAAGGTAAATAACTTCTTAATATAAATTATATTTGAAGAGTTTTTCTATCTGACTTAAAATAAAAGAGTTATAAACAGAGGACAGATCGATGAATCACCCTGTATATCACTTATAGTCTCTATTTTGTATATCTGTATAGTATCTATATAAATTTTAAAATTCTAATACATCCCAATGCGATTTAAAAATGAAAATGTTAAGAGTTTTTCCTTTTCCCCATGAATTTACCTTATAACCATTCATTTTAATTTAAATTTGGATAATGTAGGATTAAGATTTCCATTCTTCACATACTTTAATTCGCTACATTTCCTACCAGTATGATTGTAGGAGGATTCTAAGTTAAACTTCATATCTGATTGGCCTCCAAATTAAATTTGGGAATATTTACCCACAAATTTAATCAGAAATCTTGGAATTAGATTCGATGTAGCAGAATAACGCAATTTTCTAACTTCGTTGATTCATTCAATTAAAACATTTCTGAATTTGTTAATTTTCTCACCAAAATATTTCACCAGAGGATGATAAAGTAAACTGAATAAAGTTTCTACCGCAAACTGCTAACATTTGATTTTGTATTTGATTTATAGGTCGATTCTGTACAAAACTGTAAGTCTTACAGATCTGTAAATCTGTAAAAAGTAGACAAAAACACATCTACTCTTGTTGATTAATACAAAATTATACATAAGAGTGGCAGCTTACGTTGCGATTTTGTTCATTATTTACAGATTTACAGTTCTGTAAGATTTAAAGATGTGTACAGAATCGACCCGTTACTTTCAATACGAAAACTTTAGAGATGATTTAAAAAAAATATCTGCGGTCCCGATAAGTAATTTTTTTATTGGTTTTCTACAGTTCAATTAATTTACTAAGATCTGCTCCTACCATCTCTAAGCCGCTTTCTTTTTATCAAGAAGATCAACTCCGAGTAGCACACATCTACCCTAAATCGTTCTTTTTAAAAGGGGATATATGATCTTGTACTACCCATTTTCTTCGCCCCCGCCCCCGCGAAGCACCACCTTTGAAACAGGATCATATAGATCCTGAACTGATCCCGAATGTCAATGTTACGTCAATATGACTGACTGCTATGTGTTTTGTCTTTTTTGTAAGTAATTGATATTAAAATGACATGAATAGAAGAAATTAATTAGTTTGGAACGTTATATTATGTTTCATTACCATAAGAAATACATCCATATTTAAATACTCAAAGGTAAAAGAATTTAATATGTCAAAATCAAATCACATATGCAACAGACTATAACCACAAGCAAATTCAGCATATTATTATATTATAAATATAATGCTATATATGTTTTTATCTTCTACTACTTATTTTAAAAAAGATACTGTTTGTTTTGTTCTCGTTCGATTCCCCACAATTTGACTCGTCCAAAAGAAAACCGTTTGAGATGGTGCAGGTCTATACTAGATCGCTTTGAAAATGGATCGTCTAATTTGGTGTACATCATTAGAGGTGACGAAACATAGGTATACTGCTATGATCTCGAAAAATAGCAAAAGTCGGCAGTTTGCGTCTTTGAGAATGAGTCGGCTCCAACAAAAGTTATTCGCGAAAAAAGCCGAAACAAAAAGATGGTAGCCACATTTTTTGGAATTATTGGACATGTTTGCACTGTGTCACTGAAGGATCGTCGTACTGTTAATGCTGAATGGTACACTACCGTTTGTTCTCCGAAAAATGTCCACGGCGAAGGATTATATTGCATCAAGACAAAACATTGAAATAGTGAGTCATTGGCCGTATAGTCCTAACCTAACCTAATGATATCTTTTTATTTCCACGTGTAAAGGATAAGTTACGGGGTTTACGGTTTACATCGGCCGAAGAAGCTGTTGACGCATTTAAAAATGAATTAAAGAAACTAACATGGGAAGATTGGAGTAAATGTTTTACCTCTCTGGTCTAAAGCATATAAATAATGTGCTGAGAATCATTAGGTCATGTATTATTTTATAATTAATAGTTATTGATATTGAGTACGAGTACAGACAGGGGCGCGCCGTCACAGGGTGCGATGTGTGCGTCGCACACGGGCGACACTTGGTTAAGGGCGACACGGCGAGCAAAATTGTAATAAGACTTTTTTAATTTAATATGCCCGTTTTTCGAGGCTCACATTGGGATCTCGCAAACTATAAGATACGAAGTCGATTAAATTACGGTATAGTTGCCCCATTAGTAGACTATTTTAAAGATGTTTTTGTTTTTCCCGGAAAATGCTTATACAAATAGTTACTATACAAAACTCAAAATGGCGTGATTTAGTCCCTCGTTTAGTACTTGAAACGTCGAAGAGACATGTCTTAACATTCGGGACCGTTGTTAAAAATTCAAATCCCGGCACAAACGCGGGACCGTTGTTGAATAGCTTACTAAGGTTGCTTTTATATTACTCTAAAGAGAACAACAATAACCTCACCTACCGCATAATACTTGACCCGCGTTTTCCAAGTCTGAGTTTGGGCGTTAGGTTGAGTAATGTTTGAGATCTTAATTTTTTGAACACGGTCCCGCGTTCGGTACTTCCTTTTATATTCACAAATAACTTCCAAATATGAAATTATGTGGAATTTTGGTTTACACCTCTTTTTATCACCATTAGATTTCAAATAATGGAGTCCAATTTATAATTTCCATAGTCGCAAAATTATACCATTGAAAGAGAATTTATTTTAGCTTTCCAACGATGTGTCTATGTTTCAAGCAGGAAATGCAAGAATTATAATTTTATAGGGTAAAAATAATTATTGTGGTTTATTTAAAACATATGGTAACTATGAAAACGTACACATAGGCTGTTCAAGTTAACGTGTTCACATAATTGTTGCCCCATTAGAAGACCATTTTAGTGGTGTCGTTACTTGAGAAAAAAATCAGTAGGTCACTAGATACAGGCAAAAATGTAAATTTTGCAGTTTCCGAATATGAAATGGTACTAGATTTTAGTTTGCACTTTCTAGGCCACTTTTTTATGTTCTTTCGAATGGGAATGCTTATTTTTTTTATAACTGTAACTGTAACACAATGGTACGGCGCGCCCTGAGTACAGAATTGAATTCAATTACCTTCTGTAAACTATTTAACCATTAAGCGTATATAAATATTATACGTATTACTATATTATTTCTTTTGTATAAATATAAAAACGTAAATAATAATTTATATTACTTACCCTATCAAGCACAGCTGAACACAGGTAATACACGGACGGGTACTCATCTGCAAGAAAAATTATTTAAGTTTATAAAGAATCTAAGTATAGACAAATTGGGTGCTATTCACAGCTCGATACTAAAGTTGTGTACTAGGCTGTTTTAGTTAAAACATGTATTAGCGCTAAAACAAAAATTAATACACTACCTATTCAGAGCTCTATACAAGTATGTTTTAGTTAGTTCAAGTGACTAGCGAAAAACATAGTTGACAACATCGCAAATAACGCTGGTGGTCATAGTTACATTACATTACGTCAAACACCAAATGACATACTCTGACATTTCTATATTTTAAAAAAAGTGTAATTATAAAATTTATCATTTGAATAATTTATAAAAGAATCAAAATAAATTCATATGCTGCAATGGCAAAAATTATAAGTATTATTTAATTAATTTATGTTTATGTACTTAAATTTTAATCTAATTATTTTGCTATGTACAGGGAGAATTAATTTTGGAAATTGAGAACGAGGTTGAAGTAATGAGAGTACAAAAAGAAGCTGTGCTTGTTTTAAATCCTCTCACTGGGTAAATATTTAATCTATCGCAAATATTATTCACATATTAATATTATTGTAAATTATATAAAATTTATTTATCATTTCTATGCAGTTTATTTGAACCGGAGTGTGATCATTTATCCACCCACACCCGCAAGATCCTAATTCAGAAACTACCTATTACTGAATCGCATCCACATTTGTCATCTTTGGATAAAAATAAATATAAGATATTCAATGACAGAATATGAAAAGGAAATAGTTAATTTAAGAAAAGACCGGGAAAGTTTAATGTTAGGCACCAATTAATGTAATAAAATATCATCTTTATTCATATGTAAGTAGAATAAGAAATGCTTTATTAGGTACCTATACTAGTAGATCAGTAAATAAGTATAAAATGTAGAGATTTATACAAGTTTTTGTACACTAACTTAAAAACCAATAAAAATTATCTAACTGTATTTAATTTAATTAAAATAGCACTGAGTGAAGTGCGATCGAAACACTGAGCAACTAAAATTTCCAGCCTGTATGTACAGGGTGGGGCAGAAAAACCTATCCGATTTCAAAACGTTATAAAATTAAAACCACTCAACTTGTCAAAAAAAATTTTTATTAACATATCGCAAATTTTATGCCATTTTTAAATTTAAGTTTTGAAAAGCACATCACTCAAATGTCGTCCTTGGGAGCGGATACACTGATTTAGGCGCTCGCGGTAGCTTTCCATGACTTTCACCGTCATTTCCACAGGAATTTCTTCAATTGCCCGAGCAATTTCCCTTCGTAAAGCAAGAAGGGTCCTTGGTCGATGCTGGTAAACCTTCGATTTGAGGTAACCCCAAAGGAAGAAGTCACATGGAGTGAGATCCGGTGAGCGCGGCGGCCAGCCAAGATCACCTCTCAGGGAAATGAGGCGACCGGGAAACAGTTCCCTGAGAATGTCCATTGATCGTCGCGATGTGTGGGCGGTTGCACCATCCTGTTGAAACCACACATTTTCCACGCCATTTTCTTCCATTTTGGGTCTAAGAAAATTTTCCAGCATGAAACAATAGCGCTCGCTGTTGACCGTTACGGTTTGCCCATTTTCTTCAAAAAAGTAAGGCCCCCAGACGCCTAGGCGGGAAAGAGCACACCACACAGTCACTTTTGGGCTATGGAGGGGTTCCTGATGGATTTCTCGAGGATTTTCGTCACTCCAATATCGAAAATTCTGCCTGTTAACGGCACCACAAAGGTGAAAATGGGCTTCGTCCGTGAAGAGCACAACATCGTCGTTTGGGAGTTCTCGGAGATCGCGACACAGGTTCGTACGGGTTTCAAAATCCCTTTCACTTAATTCCTGTGCAACAACCATTTTGTAGGGATGCATTTTGAGGTCCCGGTGCAAAATGCGCCGAATACTGCGGTTGGAAATCGCCAAAGCGAGCGAATGTTTTCGCGCCGAACGACGCGGGGAACGTTCAATCGCGGCTCTCACATTGGCCACGTTTTCAGGTCCTGTTGCTGTCCTGGGACGTCCAGGCGACTTCTTTTTCAATGCTGAACTCGTCTGTCTAAAATTTGACACCCACACTTTAATCGTAGCGTGATGTGGAACAGGATCATGACGCCCGAGTCCGAAATGAATTCGAAAAGCACGTTGCGTAGCAATTATCGAACCGCCGCATTCGATAAACCGCTCAATAACAAAAGCACGATGTTCACCAGACCAAGGCATGTTGACTACTGACAAATGGCATAAAACCGGCTTTCTAACGGTTTTTACCCCACTACTCTACCTGCTCCCTCTTCTGGGAAAAAGGGATTTGAAATCGGATAGGTTTTTCTGCCCCACCCTGTATTATACATGCATAATTGCAGGTTCCTCAAAATCACTACTCTCGACTACTCTCTTTGGACAGTCTGTATCTTTTTAAATTCGCTTTCTGTGAATCCGGTAAACGGGTCCGCATTTTGTCGATACCCGTTTATCCGAATATTTTGTAAATTTCGAACATATCGCGCACATCTCATATTTTGAAATGCGCGTTCATCCATGTTAAACACGATCCTACCTTGTTTTAGATTTCTGTACTAAACACGAAACTTAGTAACGCTTAGTATTGCCTAGTAAAGACCTGTGAATAGATTTTTTAGTAATTCCTAATACAGTTTTCTTACTAACGCTTAGTATAGAGCTGTGAATAGCACCCATTATGATTAATATGAAAATGGAATTAGGCAATAAAAGTGTATGATTTTTGACGACATACGTAATTAGTTTCTTTTTGCGCCACAAATTCACGTATGTCGTAACTCTGTTCAGTAAATAATTTGGAACTGTCAAAATAGTTCGTATACATTGGCGTGTATTTTAGCATTTTTTGTGTTTCGTGTTGGTATACGTGATTTATCAATAATATAAAAGAAAAACCTCGAGAATACCTATCGAAAGGAAATAGAATAATGGTCTTGTCTGCATTTGCGTTTTTTGATGCAGAAAGTTACGATTTCAAGTAAATGCAGGGCCGATCCTAACCTATCAGCTGCCTTTGTTCTTATATTAAAATGCCCCCCCCCATTTTTTCAGGTAGTTAAGCCATAGGGAATAGTTTAGACCTCTCTAATTGGCTGAAATTGGAGACAAGAGACAAGTTTATTTAAAACTGGCGCTGATGCGAGCACCATCTGCTGAATGGCTTAAATGGAATACGTACACAATGAATTTAATTTAATTAAAATTAATTGGGAACTTTTACGCACAGGAAAACTGATTTCCAATGTTAAACGCCTATGCCCCGCTTTTTGATTAACACTCTGTAAATACCTATGTATATCTGTATCAAGAGGGGTAATTTAATGACAATATGTTACTCTGATTATATTCCTAAAGCCTCATTCACAATACGAAATTAGTAGTTAGTATTAGTAGTTATATTACTGTTTATAATTAGTAGTTAAAGATTGGTAAACAGCGTTCACAATACATGAAATTAACGACTGCGAATAACAATTTTTGATGACAAAATAGTACATTTAATTCAACGCTTTTAAGATCTTGTTTAATTTACTTCTTGTTTAGTAGATTTGACTATTATTTAATATTTTTCTATCTTTCTCTTTTTGTATAAAAAAAAAGTTCAGCAGAATAGCGTTTTATTGCCTACAACAATCTTCAAAGTTGATATTTTTATAAGACACACATTTTAAAAATGTTTATTTATAACAGAATAATAAAGTCAGTACCTTTCAAATTCTATGTCAATTCAACAAATATGTAATTTATTTCTTTTAAAACAACTGTCAAACTCAACAAATGTCACAACATCTTTCTTTTCTTTGTTCTGTGATTGGTTACTCTGTTAACCACTAACCATAAGTTTGAAGCTTACAAACTCTTGCGTTAACTGAACTTAGCGCGGACCTGGGCTGCGCTACTTTCGTTATTGTGTAGGCTAAACTACAACTACGTATGCCAAGCTTTCTGCGCTAATCGTAACTACTAATACTAACCATTAATTTCGTGTTGTGAATGAGACTTTAGGGTTTTTTTCTAAAGATTTTTGATTACAACAAAGAAATGTTTGATTAAAACAAAGAAAATTTGATTGCAGTAATGAAAAAGTTTAATTAATAATTACGTAAAAAATGATTTTAATATTACTGTCACAGTATAATGTAAAAATTAATATATTTTTTGCTTTTAAATTTTTTCTTGGAGCGTTGTAAATCAAGGCGGCCCAGAAAATTTTCTCATAGGGGCGCAAGATTTCTAGTTACGCCACTGATTGACATCATAAGTATACTCAGTCTTTTAATAAAATAAACTATATACCTATTAGGATAGATATGTTACCAGTCAGCCAAACCAAGTATTTAAAAGAATAATGATTAATATGTTTATTTCATAAATTGTTGATATTTTTAAAATTCTTAAATAATTTATTTTCTATGAAAAGTTAAGATGGTTTTGCCGCCTTTGTTCTGAGAACAAAATGAACACCCGCTAAGATCGGGCCTGAGTAAATGAGACTTTTTGTTGAAGATCAGATCTATGTTGATTAAGCTTTTTTTACTCATTTTGATCAGTACTATTATGGCTTTAAAGTTTGTACCCGAAGTTGTGAAACACCCTGTATAAACTAACATTTATTTATGAAAATCACATACTCATTATTTTCCATGTTTGCTAGTTATAATGCACATTCATAAAATTGTTTCATTTAATCGAATACTTGGCATATTCTCAGGGAAATTACTTTTTAATATATGATGCCATAACCCATATCTCGTCGCTTTATGCATTATGAAGACGCTTTAATATAAAAATCCATAACCCTCTACGATTCCTGTAATGACTTATACGACAATATCCGATTCAATGAAATTCCAAACTTGATCATTATACTAAATAGGTCAAAGGTGAATTTATTTCTCTGCCAGTCGATATGTGATCGTTTCAAAACTGAATTTTAAGACGCACAAGAATAATTACGGTTTTGAGAAAGATTGTATCGCAAATTGAAATTGATCCAAATATTTATACAAGGAGTATTTTTCTTCGAATTGATGAAGTATATAAATAGAATGTTTTGACAAAAATAATTGACTAATTATTTAATATGAGTATTTATTTAAGTAATGAGAATTGACAGCAGACTCTTTTTTTTCATTATTATAAACTTAGTGTGCATTTTGACTAATCAAAGTGCAGAATTTGTTTCCCTATCTTATAAACCAACGCCGAAAGTAGAATACAAAACAGTTCAAAATGCATCCAAGTTTTATTTTACAAACTTTTTACTGATTCGACACTAGTTTTCATCCAAGTTTCATACTAGACCTGCACACTTCACAGTGCACACTGTATGCACAACCCAGTAATACCAACTTAAACTTAGGTAAAAAGAGCATAATGTTTGTTTAAATATATCGACATATACAGGATGTTTCAGGGTTCTGTAATAAGACGAGGGTAAGCGCAATAACAGATAAATAACTTTTTATAAACTCTTCTAAATTATAGTTTTGATAATCATATTTTAACTCTGTTTATCTGTTTGTTATAAATGTCAAAATTCATAAGATAATTCTGTCCTGAAGATAGCAGTTTGTTGTAAGATAGTCGGATTAGATACTCGTGAGAGTAAACATGTAGAATGGCTTAGTTATAGTTGTATTAGTTTAATAATGTAAATAAAGTTTAGTTATTAAAACCCAATTTTCAAATAAAAATTATAGATAATTATATTCTACACCAAGTCACTAAACATATTTTGTTTTTATATTACATCAAAATCGCTGTACATATTTTATTTCTTTTTATTTGGTAACCTGCAAAATGAAAATCTGACGGTATGAATTTCTTTATAAATTTGTTTGGATTTCATGCATGGCTATCAGTACAAATTAGCATTATTTATAAAATTTCAAATTGATTTTTACAGGTTACTAAACATGCTAAATAAAATCTGTAGTGATGTAAACTATAGTATAAATGCAGCAAAAAAAAAGTATAGGTACTGTAAAAACGGGTTTAAATTAATAAATTCTGTTTACCCTGTATTTTAATATTAATGTCTTGATTAATGTTTATTAATTTTAAATATTAAATACTATGATTATTTTCTTTAATATATATATGCAATGTTTATGGTCTATAATAACATATTTAATTTAGAGACAATTGCATAACAAAACTATTGCTGTATAATTTACGTATTGTAGTATGTATAAAATATGAAATAATTAAATTACTTAATCCATATTTACCTTCATACATTGTAGATTTCGTATCTCCACACAACTACAAATTATAAACAAAACAACTGTTTCTAATTCACATCACATGCAAGTATTCCAACACACGTATTGCGTTTAAATTTTCGAGTATCACTATTATTTTTATATCAAAATGATCAGCAAAAGTTCACAAATTGATCGATGTACTGCTTTATAGCCAACCTAGATTATATTAATCATAAATCACGAAAAATGAACACAAAAGTTCAACACTACACGTAACGCTCAGATAAAACAAGTGAACTGGTCACCGCGCGCTCCGCTGATGACAGCGAAGCATGGCTTGCTAGGATCTCAAATATGGTAAAATTTGTTTAGTTTTGGCTCCAAATTTGAAATTTAAATTAAACATTGATATTATTGTAAATAATTTATATTTTTCGGAAAAATGTGAAAAATAATTTCATTTTCTTATTAATTTCATATGGGTATAATTAGTGATGTGCCACTAAAAAATTCACGCAAGGAAATTTGTTTTTTCTGCAACTACGATTTGCAGGGAAAAATATCTTGACTTTTTTGCCGGATTTTTTTTGAAATTTTATTTTAGATAATATTATACCTTGGCGCATTTTATTTTGCTTTGCATGTTTGTGACTTATGCCTGCCTGTTACCTACTCTTACTCCGTCAATAAATAATGTGGTGCTACGAAATTTTGAAATTATTTGGGAAATTTACAAAAAAAAAAAAAATCTTATGAATTTTCCTGGGAATTTCCGGGAATTTTTCCTTGTCATTTAATTACGGAAATTGACCCATCACTAGGTATAATACCTTATGATTATTATGACAATTAAAAGGGCATTTAAGTTCGTCTTTTACTTTGTAATTTAAACTATAAGTGTAAAATTAATAATAAATAAAATAGCCATTTGTCCCACATTTTCAAAGACGAGAACGAGGGTCACGCTAGAATTATTGAGAATAAAACACATGCCTGTATTTTTAGAAATTAGTAAATCCCTTCAACAATAATGTTTCCTACTAAAGTTCTACACCAATTTTTTTTAATACACAGTATCTTCTGCTAGTCTAAAAACTGCCAAAGCTGTTAAATTAATTTCTGGCGATTTAAAACTGCCAAAGCTGTCAAATTAATTACTGGGGAATTTGAAAACTATCAAATAATTTCAGGCTGACTTAATAATTGTCAAAGCTGTCTAATTACAAATCATGATTTGAAAATGCAGTCTGTTTAGTTCCACATTTTTACTTACAACAAAACTTTTAAAAAATTATTAAGTTTTAACTTCTAACTTAACGTTTGTAATTTAATTTTCGTACCTCCGTCCATTTTGACTAGTATTACAGAACTCAAATGCGTCCAGAAATGCGCTGTTGCTGATCTAGGCCGGCAAAAGAAGTTGGCAGTACTGTTCTGGTGATATGACAATTTAAGATTATTTTCAACACAAGAATTAGCAAAATGTTTACAAATTTTAGGGCTAAATCTTTATTTGTTGTAATTTAAATAACTAAATTTTGTCATAAAAATAATAATATGCTGTCATTACTGACATCTCGTATAAATTAATTATAAATTTCAACTTTAGGACTAGTTTGTTCTGTAACTACAACTAACTTCACGTGATACAATTGAGTTTCAGCCATCTGTCATGAAAAATATGCGAAAGTATATAAAATATATATAACTAATGTTTGTATGTTATATTTTCAATATATATATAAAATAATTACGCATTTTAAGCTCAAATGTAATTAATTATAATTAAACTTGCAATGCAAAACCGATAAAAATATATGTTCATTTTTTAGGTTATGTAACATAGAATAAAGTGTAGAGAAATATACGAAGAATTTATGGAGAAGTCGGTACAAAAAATCTTGTGTATCACACGCCCAGAAACTGTTTTGCGAGATCTCGTATTTGCAGGCTTCGCTTTCAGCTCGGCCTGTCAAAATAAACTCGGTCTCGCAAATGTTCAGTTTCTGGCCTAGTGATACAAATAACTTTTTAAATGCCAGATAAGTAACAGTTAAAAAGTTAGTGCTAATTTTGTTTACCACGGTGTTTAAAACTAATATGTTTTAAATGAGAGAAATTAGAAATTATCAACTCCTTGAGGTAGCAACCCGCTGCACATGGGAATAGAACGGTTAACCCGCCTTGACTCTATTTAAATAAGTCAATAAATAAATGGAAATAACTGTTTCTGTTACTTGGAAAAATTAGTTATATATTTTCTACGTGTTTAAGTTTAATTTTAGAATTGTTTGAAATAGCTGTAGTATCTTAAACTCATTATTAATATTAATATCACTGCATCTGGTTTCACGCGAGTGCGCGCGCACCCCCACGCCAAGTGCAGCTGCTACAGCACTGACCGACTGCGACCAACTGAGAGTGTCTCTGGCTTGCAAACGGTAAACACGTATCGCGTCGTCGTCCGCGAGAGTGGTTTTCCACCATTTTGCATAAACTTTCTGATTTTCATATGGTCAGTAAAGTAATTGGTTGTTTAATTATCGTACGCGTTAATTTATACAAATATCGTATTTGTTTTATTTTGGTTTATTATTGTTTGTCACTTATATTCAATACGCTATCACATATCTCTCAGAATTGGTTTTCAGTTGTTTGTTATTTTGGTGCAATTATATTTAGCACGTTTGTTAGTTCGTAAAACTATCTGGTCCTTCGTTCGTTTTAATTAGTACGTTTCACAAATTAGTATTATCCCGTTTATTGGCCAAGTCCAGTGATGTGAACCAGCTATCGAAGGTTGTAATTATTTTGGTTTACATATAGTTTTGTTTTATTCATTGAATTTAACATCAAACATATTGTTGGTGCTTCTAGACCGGATTCGCTGATCTAGAGACATCGCATTTGGGCTTGCGAGCAGGATCAAAACATTTTGGTTCTTCTAGACCGGATTCGCTGGTTTAGGTATTGAACATTTGGTCCTTCGAGCCACTAGGTCCTTATTACTTAGTCCTTCGCACCGGAGGGACGCAACACACGGCCTATCCTCGGGCCTACCTGATTTTCTTATCTAGAATTTATCTTGACCACATGTAAACTACTGATTTATCATGATTCAATTTTCTTTTATATTTAAAATGTCATGTTATTATGATATAATCTACAATGTGTTAACATGTACACTAACATTGTGTTTAGTAAACTTTGCATGTTGAAGTATCGACGTATTTCGGTAATTGAGAGAGAAAGCAAAACATTTTCATTTGTCATAATCTATTTTCGTATAAAAAATCTCCACTCATAACAACCGCTTTTGCGAGTATAAAGTTTACAAGAAAAATTCCTCCGAGCCTTATGCAATTTCCTTTTCCGTTTTGCCAGTTTTCCAATTTCATTTCGCGTTTTAACGACGTCTAAAAATATATTTTAATCTCAACTTTTCATCCTGGAAAATTAATACGCGAATTAAATCAGGCTCATATTAAAAATCGTTCGCAAATAATTATTTTTAATATTATTCCTAGTTGGCCATGGATTTAACGTGGGTTGTGCAGTCAGGTGTTTATGTTGACTATCAGAAAATAATTTGAAATGCAAATTTATCTTATCAGCTGTCTTTACATTATCCGCATTTATTAAATTTTATTCTAATTTTTCATCATATTAATAGGGGGTCACGCTAGAATTATTGAGAATAAGAAAATCAGGTAGGTTGTGGAAAACAAAATTTGCAATATCATAAGCAGTTTTTTTTCTGTAATGGAGATAGAAGATATGCGCGATGGGGATCTGCACATAGTAAGAACAACAGAGATCTATGGCGTTTGTTTCTAAAAAATTTTGACATAAAATGTGAGAAAAATCTTTGGCACCCTAAAAAAACTTCTCGGAAAAAGTTACAAAAGCTTTTATTGGAGCTAAATATTTTTGACGTTTCGTTCGACAGCCCAACTGGCAGTTGTTCGCGCCATTTTCTTACTATTTGCAGCGATAGAAAGAGATAGTCGTTAAATTGAAAAGGTCCATTTGAAATAAAGTTGCTAAAGTTAGTAGTATTTTCATCTCTTGGTTTATGGTTAAACTACTGTCTTTTCTTTTAAAATTTTAGTTTAAAAGAAAAATATAGCATCGATATTATTATAGTATAACTTTTAAAAATTACACATGTGTCAATTTTTAGATGCGACAGTTTAACCATGAAAATATCGGCCCTTGCCTTAGGGCCAACTGTCGGACGATGTAAGCGATTTTTGGAGGAGTGGAGTACTTAAGAAAATATTTTTTTTAAATATAATTTTTACTGGTGAAGAGGCTTCCTTGCTTAATGCATAACGATAAATATTGCATTGAATGCTCGTTACGACCTTGGCTTGCAAACTTTATACCATCCTTCCTGCAGTCCAGACCTAGGCGACGATTTTGTAGTTTTAAATTCTTCTGGAGTTGAATATTATTATTTGAAAGGAGTAAATTGGTGACTGTGTGCAATTTGTTGGTGGTTAGAGTGAAATTGGAGCAAGTGAATGAGTTTGTATATTTGGGTAGCATGATATCAAGGGATGGTCGAATTGATAGAGAAATTGAAAGGAGAATGAGTGCGGGGTGTAAGGTAATCGGTGCTCTGGGTATGTTTGCTCAAAACGTATCTAGAGAAGCTCGGTTAAGTGTGTATAATGGAGTGCTAGTGCTTGCTTTGATGTATGAAAGCGAATGTTGGGGATGAACGGGAAAGCATAAAAAGAGAGTGACTGCCGTGGAAATGAGGTATTTACGTGGTGTATGTGGAGTGGATATGTAAGACGGGATCGCGTGAGGAATAATTTGGTGTATGAAGCATGTATGGTTAGGAAGAATGTTGTTAAGAGAGTAGGAATGAGCCAGTTGAGATGGTTTGGTCATGTGGAGATAATAAAGAGTGAACGGCTTGTAAAGCGTATATATATATCTTGGTAAAGTTGAGGGTGTTCGATTGCGTGGCCGTCCAGTGTGTAAGTGGATGGATGTGATTGATAAGGTGCTAAAAGAGAGAAAGTTTCCGAGTGGGAAGAGAAGAAGAACATGTATGAATGCGATTATGAATGTGGCCGAGGCGAAAGTGTGCTTAGACAGGAATGTGTGGCGAAGGATGATTGTTTTGTAACTATTATTGTGGTCCGGATGCGGTATTTCGCTACCGAAAATCGGTCACTTTAATATGTTAAGAGTGAGGAATATTTGTTGTATGATGTCAGGTTAGTAAGAATGTTGCTGAAGAGAGAGTGATTATTTTGTGGTTGATATTATTATTGCAACGAAACCTGTCCGGAATATTGCGTGTGGTTCTCTTCGAATGTTCTCGGAACATTATTCTGCCCACAGATCACTGTAGAGCGATAGATAAATGAGAAATAAATGACAGTGAGATAGACGGGAAAATAAAAAAATATAGTGACAGTTAATATAATTTTTGTAATACGTCAACCTTATTATTGTTTCGGGTTTGTGCTAATCCACTAAGTGGGAATGCGTGATTTTATGTATATATGTATGTAAATTCTTGATTTCAAATTCGACTACAATTGTGATTTTTCTTCAGTCTTTCTCAGATTAAATTTCAAATTCTACTGGTCTGGAGTAGTATAATTTGTTTCTATCGTTTATGCTTGACATTTCTTTATTTACGTCTAATTTGTAATTTGTAAATTGGTTTATAATCATATTCGTATTAATTATTCTTACCCAATTTTAGTAGAATTTGAAATCCAGTAGAATTTAAAGTTACAAAATCGACGCCCTGGGCTCCGTCCGACTATTATTTAGGAAAGGAAAGAAATTGAAAGACGATGAAGTGAAAGCTATTTTTTCGGGCTAAACTTTTGGAAGGAACTGAAAAGTGTATTAAAGTTAAGGGGAAATTGAAGAGAAAAAATAATCACTTGGTTAAATTTACACTACTTCCTCTTTCATTTCATTTTCACCTTTCTTCATATAATATATTTTTTTTAATATTTAGGTTAGGTATTACCTATTGATGCTACACAATATGATATTTTACTCGTTGCAAAAATAAACAATAGCTATTTGTGTATTAAGAGCGCAAAAAGAGACATTGTCGATTGAGAGGTTGTTGAAGCGCGATGCAGGAGCGCGGCATTCTCTCGAAATCGACAATGTCCATTTGCGCTCGAAACACACATAAGATTTTTTCTACAGCCTTCCACCATAAAAAAATATTAAATGTACACTTTGTAGTTACAGTACTACTCAATAGTTTTGCAGTGAAGATAGGAACGTATTCAAATATGACTTCAAGATATTATTTTAGTTTCCGTTTTTTCAAAAAATTAATGACAATTTTGTGATGAATATTATAAGTTTTTTGTATAATTTATTTGTTTCAACTACATTAAACTAGTGCAGTGGCAGTGAAAAAGTGGATATATCCATTGGGAGCGTTCATGCCAAACTTTTGCAGGTGGCAGCACAACTGTTCACACAATTTATTTTATATTTAATTTTAATTGATCGTTATTTTCCATTCTTCTTGAGCTATTGCTTCAATCTAATCTAAGCATTTTATACATTCGTTTTTGTAAATAAATTCCTTATTTTATTTCCACAGCAGTGCGGCATTTTGTTTGGTTATGTAGTATGCCGACAGAGCAGCTATATGTCAAATTGACTTAGGTGGTAAATGTGTAAATACAGTGCCATTAGTTGCTGACATTTGTCAACATTGTATAGTTAGATATTTGGACAGCGAGCGTTTTTTCTACTTTGTCGCGCATGAGCGGCAAAGTGACATTTTGCGTTCACAAAAGAGAGCGCAAATGGCTACTTTAGACTGTAGAAAAATAAAATTTTATTCAAATTAAAAAAAACTACTTGCATGAATTTATATTGTTAAAATTCAAATTTATTTTATATCTATAGTAAACTTTAAAATATTATGAAATATTCTAAAATTATGTTGTCTATTATTCTTAGTTTAATTTGTCATTTAAAACAGATATTTATTTTATTCAACAATGATTAACAAATACAAACAGTTTATTCCCCAATGTAATTCAATTGTTTATTTATTCAAGTTTTTATTTCACGTTTTCCCATTGAACCTTTTGTTTTCGATGGAAACATTTGCTATCGATGCGTTGTTATCGTTTTATTCTTCAGCAAACAAAAAATATTCATTTTTCCGATGGGGAAAACTTTCATTATTTTCAATAAAAACTTACGGAGTAAAAACGCTGACCTGTGTCGCAAAATTAGAAAAGTTTACCAACGACACAATCTGATATTTTCTGCTACGTTGATGGAACATCGTACATATCTATGGATGATTCGTTGTCTTTTTTAGTCGTTTATAATCAAAAGTTCAGAAAATAAATGGAACGACGGAACGACGCCGCGCCGTATTTAGATGTAATAGGAAGATAAACAGATCCTTGTTAAACTCTGACAGTTTCAAATATAGATTAATCAGTGACCCTTGAATTTAGGTATGAGTATATAATGGATTGGAAACTTCTTCTTTTGCGTGTCACATCAATAATTTTGAAACCGTGATTTTTGAAGATATTTTTGCAGTGATTATCAAATTGCGTCATTTTTTACCCCATACATAGGTAAGGGAGGTAATGTATTCGGTCTAAAAATATAGTGAGTTTATTACTCTTTTTTTTAGTATTATTTTTACAATGATGTATGTCTGCCTTGTGACGATTTGGCGTCCACGATAACTCATTTCAAACCTCCAAAAATTTATATTTTCCGTATTTAAGCTTTCTGCATTCATATACAGAGTTGATTACATTTTGGATAAAATTGGCCAAACGGAAGTGGAACTATATTTGAAGCCCATAACTGTTCTTTATTGTCTAATGAATATCTCAATAAATACTCAATATAGCAACCCCAAGGAACAATTCTAGTACGTTTCCGTATCCGGCTAACCCGTAGGACACCCAGCAATCAACCCTACATTGGAGCGTGTCACATTAAATTAATTAATAATTTTTTGTAAGCCGTATTCTTTATTGTTTAATAAATATCTTAATAAATACTCAATACAGCAAGCCCAAGGAACAATCCTAGCACGTTTCCGTATTCGGCTAACCTGTAGGACACCCAGCAATCAACCCTAAATTTGAGAATGTCACATTAAATTAATTAATAATTTTTTGTAAGCTGTATTCTTTATTGTCTAATGAATATATGAATAAATACTCAATATAGCAACCCCAAGGAACAATCCTAGCACGTTTCCGTATCAGGCTAACCCGTAGGACACCCAGCAATCAACCCTAAATATAAGCGTGTCACATTAAATTAATTAATAATTTTTTGTAAGCTGTATTCTTTATTGTCTAATGAATATCTCAATAAATACTCAATACAGCAAGCCCAAGGAACAATCTTAGCACGTTTCCGTATCCGGCTAACTTGTAGGACACCCAGCAATCCACCCTAAATTTGAGCGTACCACATTGAATTAATTAATAATTTTTTGTAAGCTGTATTCTTTATTGTCTAATGAACATCTCAATAAATACTCAATACAGTAACCCCAGGGAACAAGCCTAGCACGTTTCCGTATCCGGCTAACCCGTAGGACACCCAGCAATCAACCCTAAATTTGAGTGTGTCATATTAAATTAATTAATAATTCTTTATTGCCTACTGATTATCTCAATAAATACTCAATATAGCAATATTGTCCATTTATTCATATGTAACGGACATGCATACAACCTAAAATATTTTACGATTCTTACAGACAAATAATAATTGACGGTAAATATTTACGAGAAATCGGAACGTTGTACTTGTTTGTTACGATAAGTGTCAGAATTGCATTTTTGATCGTAGTAATGTCCGAGTCTTACAGATATCGTAACTAACGCTACGAGTGTGCATAGAATTGCAGCATTAGATTTTGTTTATAAACGATCAATCGGAAGCATAGGTCATATACTGGCCACATCAAATTTTTCTCTTTTATTATTATTAATTTAGATAGAAATGTTTTGATAAATATCGATTATGTAATATTAAGTATGTATTCTATTAATAATGTGTGTGATTATATCCCATTATTGTTTACATTTTATTATTTATATGTTTATAAGTGAAAAATAAATATATGAAACTAAAACAAATTTTAATGTTTAAATATTTATTATATATACAGCAAAATATAACAAATAAATACTGTGGCAAATGTTTCATTGTCAGGATATAATAAATCTTTCATCAGATAGATTTCGGAAATGATATTTTTAGCCAACTTAAAATGCTTACAAGTCGTCATTTCAAGGAAATTGAAACTGGGATATATAATTTTTTTTTTAAATAGGTATATTGTACTATATAGAGAAATGCTTTGGACAACAAAAATTTTACATATTGATACAAAAAATCCATTATTTATTATTTTTTTTAATTGAAAATAAAAAGTTTTATTTTATATCGTGTCCATTTTTCGAAACTGCCCATTAGGATGTCGGAAACTATTAGAGATACGAAGTCCGAAGTCGGTTAAATTAGGGCAAAATTGGTCCATTATTTATAATTTAAAGAAATATTCGTATTTTGATTTTGATACAATCTATTCATAAAAATAAACTATAATTTTTCCATGGCTCCATCCAGAGTTGGCAAAAACGATGATTTTCTTTTAAAAATAAAAAATCATTGATTTTTTCAAAAAAATCAAATAAATCATGATTTTTTATTTTTAAAGATCTGTTAGTGTTATTGCACTTTTTTAATTGTAACACGAGTGTGGTGTGGAAGAAGATGATTACTTCTTACTTGTTTTCCAACGATGACACACTTTATTACTCTCCACGCCAGCAATGAGTGCCCGTGAGGTGACGCCTGGTAAGCGCCCGCACGGTGCAAATATTTCATCATTACCGCATCTGTGTACAAAGCAGATTGGCACACCCAGCAATGGGTAATAAGCCGTGATGATATATTTATTTTATTTATTTTACACACTTTATTCTGACTGGTTGGTGAAAAGGAAGAACACACTCACTTACACATTACACATGATGACCAGTTAGAATTTATGCACACGATCAATACTTGAGATTTAAACTACACATAACTAACCAGCTAAATACTAAAGATGCTGATGTATCTTTAGGCAAAATACTCGCGTTCGCGGAACACGAGCCTAACCTTAAACTCTATATGTTTACATAAGAGTACAGACGTCTTCTCGACGTGACAAACTAAACTAGACTGTTTACGTGTTTACATGTTTACTCCATAAGAGTACTAACCCCAACTGTATAACAACTAAAAATCTTACCTATTCTCTTCCGTTAGAGGCTAGGGGATGAAGTGTAAAGGGCATCAAAGCGTAGGGCATTCAAAGTCACGCACGTATGCATAATAATTTTAAGACTTAACAACACATATCTGTCAAAGATCGGTGACATTCAGACTAAACAAAAACCCTCGATAGGAAAAATGAAAATTATTTCTAAATATAATTTTGACTAACAAGTTACTTATAAATTTCAATCTTTTTTTCATCTTTGACAAAATTCAACGATTTTTATTAAATCAAATGATTTAAATGAGGCCAACCTTGGCTCAATCATTGCCTAAAAAAATCTGGTGTGGCCAACACTATACCTTCCGCCATTTACCGCACGAGTCACAAAAAAGATTAAGCTAATCCCGAGGCTAATCCTTATTTTTGGATTACCAAATTTTACTCTAATTTTGGCAGTTTATTTCTTAAAATATAATCTAATCTATTCTAAGTAACTACCTTTTTTGATAATAAAATGAAGATTAAGATTTAAATTCCGGGATAAAATAGAATTCACTAATCCAAAAATGAGAATTAGCTTAAACTTTTTTGCGAATCATCAATTTTTATTTATCTAAATACATACCTACATATTTAATTATTTACATACGCTGGAAACAATTGATTTTCTTTTCTATTGTTATATCTACTTATTAAATCATTACTATTATTAATTTGAAATGATTATTTCTTTGACAGTGACATTTATCTGTCAGTTACATACATTTGAATAACTGCGCAATCAAGGAGTTTTGTTTGTTTAAAGCGTGGGCTACGGAATTTAAATAATAGATAATTTTATAAATTTATCCATTAGATATATAGAAAAAGTATTATTGCAAATCTGTAGAAAATTGAATAATCTTTAATTTTTATAACATTAATCTCGAAAAAATAACATTTAAAAGTATTTTTCGAAGAGAAACTATTTTGAGTTTCTAGTAAAGTGCCATTTCCGGTTGTCCGATTTACACCAAGATCTAATGGGCTCTTTCCATTACAGAAAAAGTTCGAAATACAAGGTTTCAAAATTTTCTGAATGATAGTACTTGAGTTAGACTGGAGGATCCACACATACATACACACACACATACACACAGACATCATCGTGAAAATGTTAAAATTGGATTCTAGGGACCTTAAAACGTGGTCATTTACCAAAATCTCGATATGCGATTTTTAGCACGATCCCTATACCTCCCTTACCAAGGGTAGCGGGACGTAATATATATGCCATTTATTTATGACAGATTATAACATAAAATGTTATTACAATTTATTATGAAAAAAATCAATGATGTATAGCTTCAAAACAACTATTCTATTTTGATATTATTCGAGTATATAACAACTTCATCTTCTTCTTATCCTTTTTTACGAACAAAATGTACAAAACCCGATATCTCTACAACACATAACCTCATTTTTATTTCTGTGTATCGAAATGATTTAGTTTGCGAAACTGATATGGAGAGCATTAACCGTCGCAACTGTTTTCTGTTCCGTCGCCAGCGCCATCTATCCGATCTGTATTCCGGCGGCGCAATGCTACCACTGTAACGGATCGACAAAGACGGTAATAAAAAATAAAAGATAGGCGCATTGTGCTGATCGCAGATGAAAAGGAGAAATGTGAAATGTTCACTCGATGTAAGAGAAGACGCTTCTTTGAAGTCCCAAGACGACCGATTCCGGATTAAATTTTGTTGGGTTTGCAGTAATGCGTTATGACTTTTTGGATGCGTATTTCATTAAATGAGTTACTAGACTGTGATATTTAAATAGGGGTATTCAGGGCCGGCTGGAAGCATGGGCGATCGGGGCAGTTGCTCTCAACTTTAGTATTCGTGTAGGTTCCCTGCGGCACTCCCAGCAAAAATAGTTATTTAAGTATTATGGTCAGTAAATGCTCCCCTACCGGGTGAGAATGATCCGATATGCCTCATCTACACGTTGGGCCAACTAACGACAATACACCAATATAAACAAATACCGAAGAGGCAAAGCAAGGTGAGTCGGCGCAAGTATTTTGCGTCTACACGTTGGCAAGTATTTGGCCCAAACAATCAGACCAGTATCAGACGTTTCTCGTTACTTTGACTCGTGCACCATAAACCGACACTGAGGCGAGCGTCGGCAAAAGGCGAGCGGCCAATCAGGTCTATTCTGTAAAAGTAGCGTGCGCGTTAACCTCGAAGGTCACCGCTAATATTTTAACGGATTCTTTAATTTTTAATTTGCTATTCAGTAAGCAGGTATACGTTAAAATTTTAAAGAAATCGTTAATATAACCACGTTAAAAGCAAGAAATTTAATATCATCTTGCGACATAGTGTTAAAACTTTAAGGCAACGTTAATATGAATAATGACTTGCAAATATAGTTATAAATATGCTTCGATTGGAAGAAATTGAGAGATTAAAGGTGCTAAATATATTAATGTCTTCATTTGAAGTAATTATTACTTACATATGAATAATAAATGATTAATTCATGATTTTACTTGGAAGTTTACATCATATAACCACACTAATAATTTTAAATTGTCCAAAATACATTTAATCATTTTAGGCGCTACGTAAAACTTCAATTTCGAAATCTTGGAGATAGAAGTGATCCATTCCATTTGCCCGATTATGAATTTAATAAAAGTTTTAGATTATCGAAGCACTGTGCTTTAGATTTATTTACAGCTCTTATACCCCATATCAGGAATCCAATAAGAATCACAATACCTATCAGTATACGGGTAATAATAATTTAATAAATTCATAGTTAAAGGTTCTAGCTGCGTTAAATTTCTATGGCCATGGGCCTTAGCAGCTATCAATATGGAATCGGAGAATGTTGTAATTTGTGAATGAACCAAAGCGGTGTGGTTTCTGCAAAACACTTACTAAAAATATTGCAAATACATATTTGTATCTATGCACTTACTGTTATCTGACATATTTATAAATAATTATTTTAATTTAGCTATATATTTTAAGGATTTCACACTATGATCACTCCATTTTCCTAACATTTCACATTTGGCAGACAATTATATTAAGTTAGGACATACGTTTTACAGGTTTATTTCGTCATGTGAAACTGAATTCACAGTATTCGTTAGCGTATACGCTAAAAAGTTAAATATTAACGAAATTTTTAACCAATGCTTTAGTGAATAGCAATTTTATGAAGTACTGTTAACAGAGACGTTAATATTTACTTTTTAGCGTTGGATATTTTTGCGCTAAAAGTTAACGTATATTTTAGTGAATAGACCTGAATGCGAGTCGCAACGAAGTTTGACAAAAAGCCTTTCCACACGTTGGTGTAAACTCGGCGTTGGCTTTCATTCGCCTAACTTGGGCCAACGTGTAGATGAGGCATAAGATGCAAATGGGATTCTAAATATCCTAATGCAGGCCCGATCCTAGCGGGTGTTCATTTTGTTCCCAGAACAAAGGCGGCCAAGCATGGGGGCGGCAAAACCATCCTAACTTTTTATAGAAAAAAAAAATAATTTTAAGAATTTTAAAAATATCAATAATTTATGAAATAAACATATTAATAAAGCATTATTCTTTTAAATACTTGGTTTGGCTCATTGGTAACATATATCTATCCTAGGTATATAGTTTATTTTATTAAAAGACTGAATATACTTATGATGTCAATCAGCGGCGTAACTAGAAATTTTGCGCCCCTATGAGAACATTTTCTGGGCCACCTTAGTTTACAACGCTCCAAGAGAAAATTTAAAAGCAAAAAAAATATTAATTTTTATATTATACGATGACAGTAATATTACAATCAATTTTTTTACGTAATTATCAATTAAACATTTTCATTATTGTAATAAATTTTTCTTTATTTTAATCAAACTTTTCTTTATTGTAATCAAAAATCTTTAGAAAAATTCTATGAAATATAATCAGAGTAACATATTTTCATTAAATTAAACAACTGTTGATACAGATATATATATATATATATATATATATATATATATATATATATATATATATATATATATATATATATATATATATATATATATTGTTAAATTTCCCAATTAATTTTAGACAAAAACCATTCATATAAACCTTGTAGATAAATATATTATACGCCTAATTCTCTAAACTTGTTTTTTAACATAGTATTAGGTTAAGATTCTATTTCTAATTCATTGTGTGCTATTGTTTAGAATTATCCTCTGTTCCATTTAAGCCATTCAGTAGATGGTGCTCGCATCAGCGCCAGTTTTAAGTAAACTTGTCTCTTGTCTCCAATTTCAGCCAATCAGAGAGGTCAAAGCTATTCCCTGTTCTCTTCAATATGAATGGCTTAAATGCCTGAAAAAATAAAATGGGGGGGGGGGCATTTTTATATAAGAACAAAGGCGGCTGATAGGTTAGGATCGGCCCTGTACAAATGTAACAACTGGTGCAAACGGAGTACCTATATTTTTAACAAAAACTTCATTTATACTATTCTATTTTCATTATCATATTAATTATACCGTAAGCTTTAATATTACAATTCTGCTAATATATTAAAACAAAAAGCAGTTCTTGTTAGTATTTTTAATGACTGTAAACTAGAGCACTGCATAAAAGTTTTGCAGTTTAAAATAAAAGTAACAATTACTGCATACACAGTTGCAATAAATTTTAATTAACATTGTTAGTTAATTTTAGTTTGTATTCAGCTTTTTCCCATTTGTAGATAGTAATATTAACTATAAATATAATAAAATATATACCTACTAATATACAAAATTCAGTTACCTATGGCTATATGTTGTAATTATTTAATTTTAGTTTGTATAAGTACAGGGCCGGGCCGATGCCTTGTGGCGCCTGAGGCAAGTTTCAAAATGGTGCCATTTAATTTTTTTAAAAAAACTTATTGTTATTGATTAACAATAAAAGCAAGAACGAAAATTGTATTGAGCAAAAAAAAAACCTCATCTACTTATTATTTTCATGTGACCCATCCCAATATTTTGAAATACCATAGTAAAATTAATATAGCAACGAGTGTAAGAGAAAAATTATGTCTTAATTAACATGAAATTTTTATGTATTTCAAAATATATTTAATATTTAAATATAAAAAGTCATTGAACATCAAGAATGCAGAAAAAGGAACAAAACATTTTAAACAGAACTGCATAGTAAAAAACATTTATTAAATAATTATTCGAGATGTTTTTACCACAAATAGCTTGATAACATCTTTATAGTCTTGTTGTCTATTGCTTCTATGGAATTTATGCCTAGATCATTTAGTCGTTCTTGTGTTTCTTTTTCGAAAATAATTCTTTATAATTTTTACTTTCGAAAATCTATGTTCAGCTTTTTGCTGCCGCTAGTTACCGGGAATATTAAAAGTATTCTTAAAGCTATAACAACGTTTAGTAATACATTGAAAATCATATTTACAAATAAATTTTTCTTGTGCTTTTTTTAGTACCTTTGATAAAATTAAACAAATATTTATTAGTTCCTCATTGAGATCAACTGCAGATATATCGGCTTCATCGTCATCGTTTTACATTAACCGTAAATTATTTAAAAATTAAATCATTCAAAGAATTAATAGGTACACCGTTTAAAATTGAAAAATTCTTTTTCAATTTTTTTCTCTTGTATTTCGCTTTGTATGTTATCGCTACAAAAAAGGCAAACGATGTTTGAATGCTCAGTGGCAAACGAAGAATCGGTTGTAATTATATTTAATATAATTTTATAAATGTTATAAGTGCATTAAATTATTAAGAAATTTTTCAACTGTTTATTAAAATTGTATATTTTTAGTATTTGGCGCCTATTTCAATCCGGCGCCTGACGCGGTCGCCTCGCCGCCTCACCTATCGGGCCGGCCCTGTATAAGTAGAATCGAATAGTGAAATCGCGAGCCATGTATTCATATTTATTCCTGTAAATCCAGTCTTGCAAATAAGAAAAAAATGTAGCCAACACAATACCTCCCGCTATTTACAGCCCGAGTTACAAAAAAGATTAACTAAATCCTTATTTTTGGATTCCCGAATTTTACACCAATTTTGGCAGTAATATAATCCAAGTAACTACCTTTTTGATAATAAACTGAAGATTAAATTTTAAATACCAGGATACAATAGAATTTTCTAATCAAAAAATGAGGATTAGCTTAAACTTTTTTTAGCGTTAATCTAATTATATACCTACATATTTACTTATGCTGGAAACTGTATTTATTTCCTTTCCTATTGTTCTATTTACTTTTTTCTTGTTAAAACGTTACTATTATTAATTTGAAATGATTAGTTTTTTGGCAGTGACATTTATCTGTCAGTTACATTTGAATAACTGGGTAAACAAGGAGTTTTATAGCATATCAGATTATTACAATACGCCCTTCATTTATTGTAAATACAAAAATTTTATAGCATCGTTATGCAAAAGAATTGTTACGAAAATCAACATAAATGCTAAACACTGGTATGGGGTCTCGTGGCCGCGTGCCTGAGTGTCAGGTCGCGAATCTGGGGAACTGGGTTCGATCCCAACCGACGCCAAATATTTCGGTTTTTAAATAGCACTTTCCACACCAACAATGAGTGCCCGTGAGGTGATGTCTGGTAAGCGCGCGCACGGTGCAAATATTTCATTATTACCGATATATGTGTACAAAGCAGATTGGCACACCCAGCAATGAGTAATAAGCCGTGATGATATATTTATTTGGTATTAGTATCATAAAAATGTTTACCTAAAAAACTAATACAAATTTACAACAAATACAAGATTATGATATATGTCATATTTATTATAATTTGATAAAAGTTTTAATTTCAAACAGAAAACAAAAGACATACATATTTACATAAATATAGTCATCTATATTCCAATTACTGCACTAAATCACTGTCAATGTAAAGTATAGATACCGCTAACAATTTATTTTATTCCATCGAGTTGTAGTAGTAGGGTCTTGTAATATTGATTGACACTTTTTATTATTGTAATCAAGATTCCATTATTGTAAATAAGCATTTGTTTGTTGTAATCAAAAAATATATATATATTTAAGGATTTCTTTGTCATAAAAAAAATTATTTCAAAATCAAATCAATATTATTTTAATCCAATGTAGCGGGGCGCGTGGCCAATAGGCAATTGCCTAGTCCTAATCTGCGGCGTATTGTAGAAAAAACTAAAATAGTGAAACGAACTAAATTAATACATATGTAATAATTAATTAAAATCCGAGTTTAAATCTTTTATCAATTATTGTATTAAATGAAACGATTTGCATTGTACTGCCTTTGACAGTGATTGTACTTGTACAGTAGCAGGGCTCTTAATCTAACCACATCTTGTTGCAAAATTTGATAGACACTAGAAACAGCTTATCTGTATGGAATAATTAATCACTGCACTCAAGATGTTAAGATTACACCTAACGTCTTTAAAGATTTGTAATCTGCTTTCATATAATATCATTAATTATAGTACGTAAGAGAAGGGCATGTACAGAGTGTGGCTATAAATATGTAGGACTGATTTTCTGTAGCGACAAATAACAGCGCCATCTATGAATTGGCATCCAAACTATTTTTGCCTAACCTTCATCAACATCCTCCTCAAATTTTATTAATATCGGTTCAGTACAGTTCTCGTATGGGCTTAGTTTGTTGACTCCTTAGATCTGCCTTGTATTGATGCATCCGTTGATCTCCTACTTTTGACGTCATCCGCGGCGGATCGACGACAGTCCTCCCTCCACACAATTTAAAAAAGGACAACAAATATTTAGAAAGAGCGAGGTGATATACCATGGCCGAGTCGATCAAATGCTCTCCCTTTCAGCACTTCTTCTCGTTGAGCCCATCATTTGTTATTTAATCATTAAAAAACTAAGTTCACAAATAAATAATGAGTTTAACACAAGATGATGTACCGGGGGCCGAGGGGCACGATTTGTGTTTGGCCAACACAATACCTCCCGCCATGCACCGCCCGAGTCACAAAAAAGATTAATCGTTAATTTTTATTAATCTAAATACATACCTACATATTTACATAAGCTGGAAACTATTGATTTCCTTTCCTATTGTTCTATTTACTTTTTTCTTTTTAAAACATTTCTATTATTGATTTGAAATGATTAGTTCTTTGACAGTGACATTTATCTGTCAGTTACGTACATTTGAATAACTGCGCAATCAAGGAGTTTTGTTTGTTTAAAGCGTAGGTTCTGTGATTTAAATTTTAGATAATTTTATAAATTTATCCATAAAATATATAGAAAAAGTATTAATGCAAATTTGTAAAAATTTAATAATCTTTAATTTTTATAATAACATTAATCTCGAAAAAATAACATTTAAAGATATTTTTCGAAGAAAAACTATTTTGAGCTTCTAGTAAAGTGCCATTTCCGGTTATCCGATTTTCACCAAAATCTAATGGGCTCTTTCCAAGTTCGAAATAAAGATTTCAAAATTTTCTGAATGATAGTGTTTGAGTTAGAGTGGAGGATCCACACGTACATACATACACACACACACACACGCACGCGCACACACACACACACACACACACACACACATACACACACACGCACGCACGCACGCACGCACGCACGCACGCACGCACGCACGCACGCACGCACGCACGCACGCACGCACGCACGCACGCACGCACGCACGCACGCACGCACGCACGCACGCACGCACGCACGCACGCACGCACGCACGCACGCACGCACGCACGCACGCACGCACGCACGCACGCACGCACACACACACACACACACACACACACACACACACACACACACACACACACACACACACACACACACACACACACACACACACACACACACACACACACACACACACACACACACACACACACACACACACACACACACACACACACACACACACACACACACACACACACACACACACACACACACACACACACACACACACACACACACACACACACACACACACACACACACACACACACACACACACACACACACACACACACACACACACACACACACACACACACACACACACACACACACACACACACACACACACACACACACACACACACACACACACACACACACACACACACACACACACACACACACACACACACACACACACACACACACACACACACACACACACACACACACACACACACACACACACACACACACACACACACACACACACACACACACACACACACACACACACACACACACACACACACACACACACACACACACACACACACACACACACACACACACACACACACACACACACACACACACACACACACACACACACACACACACACACACACACACACACACACACACACACACACACACACACACACACACACACACACACACACACACACACACACACACACACACACACACACACACACACACACACACACACACACACACACACACACACACACACACACACACACACACACACACACACACACACACACACACACACACACACACACACACACACACACACACACACACACACACACACACACACACACACACACACACACACACACACACACACACACACACACACACACACACACACACACACACACACACACACACACACACACACACACACACACACACACACACACACACACACACACACACACACACACACACACACACACACACACACACACACACACACACACACACACACACACACACACACACACACACACACACACACACACACACACACACACACACACACACACACACACACACACACACACACACACACACACACACACACACACACACACACACACACACACACACAGACATCGTCGTGAAAATGTTAAAATTGGATTCTAGGGACCTTAGAACGCGGTCATTTACCAAAATTTCGATATGCGATTCTTAGCACGATCCTCCCTTACCAAGGGTAGCGGGAGGTAAAAATTGAGGACCATTATTCCGATTTACAGTTGAAAAGATGGTTAGAATGCCGGGTTTGAAGAAGTGGAAATAAACACGTGGTACGTGGTGGATTACGTGATAAATGTCAAATTGTAAAGCTAAATATTGTTCACTACTTATTAAATACTTTTTTACTCACTAGATGGCCACCGAATTTTCTTACTAACTAACTAAATGGCGTCCAAAAAAATTGAATTGTATAAGTCTCCAGTGAGCACGTATGAAAAGCGCTTGCGCATTTGAAAAGAGTCATTCAAGTGAACGACTCACTTTAGTGAGTGGAATAAAATGAACTCACTCACTAAAATTGAACGAACGACCCATCTCGAATGCTAATCAATGCTAATCCAACCTATAGGAATCGACATCCATTGAACCAATGTTATCTCAGAAAAAACTTAGTGAGTTATTGATGGTTATTGTAATAGCCAATGTCAGTATTATCCGAAAGAGAGGCTTTAGTACTGCAGAGATAGACAGTTTTTTAGACAATTACATTCGATTCCGGTCGCATCAGATTGTGAGGAACAAATTTTGGCAATAACAACGAGTAAAAATAAACTAACAGAGAAAAATTGAGATTTTTTTTTTTGGTTTCAGAAAATTAATTTTTTTATACATGTTGGCTTTTTAAATCCAGCATTTATATTTAAATTTAAAGATAAATAGCTGCTACATATAAAATTTATTGTCTTCCAGAAAAGGGACTTGAAATTTATTGCTATTTTGTCTCGAGAGCAATAGAAAATGTTACGATAATGAAATAACCATTAAGGAAGACATTTCGTGAAAAAGTACCATTCTCCATTTAATTATTCCTTTTTAGCAATTCAACTCAGGGTTTCTTTACATTTATTTAATTATTATTCTTTGTAACTGACATCTTTATCTGCGGTACAGGTCAAGGTTTAAAATTCCGTTGACGTTTTAATCAAATTAAAAGTCTATCCGTACAAAGAAATAGTAATTTTTTATTTGTTCATGGTATTGTTGTTGCAACCTTGTGTATTATCATGTATTAAAGTCAAATTTTAAGAAATGTTTAATCATGAGGGTGTAATTTACAGGGGCACACACAGGATATTTTTTTGGGGGCGGTTCAACTAAACTCCCAGGAATAAAAATTCGCTTTAATGCTATTTTTACCTCTCGCCAAGAGAGGTATTGAATTCATGCTAAAAATCGCATATCCAGATTTTAGTGAATAAGCACGTTTTAAGGTCCCTAGAATCCGATTATAACATTTTTACGATGATGTCCGTATGTGTGTGTGGATGTTGGATCCACGATTTCTCAAATACTATAAGATTTAAGACATTTTTAACTACGGATTCCTCAATCTAACAATAATGGGAAGAGTTGATTAAGTTTTGGTAACAATTGGACAACCGGAACTAATAGTTAGAAGAAAAAAATCATCTAAATATTATTTATCGAAAATGTATGTAACTACTTATATTAAAGAACGTTAAATTTTTTATTCGATAAATATAAATTTATTTTTATATCTTCTATGGATTTAGAGATAAAGAAATGCATATAAAATAATTTGATGTAAAAATTCTCAGATCAAACTACTTCAAGGCAAGAAATTCAAATGTCTGTAATTGACACATAAATGTCACTGTCAAAAATATTTGTACCTACATTATTATGAAGATTATGAAAATAAAAAAAGTCAACAACGCAAAATAATATACGTAAAAAAGAATATAAAAGGAATTTGCGAAAAAATGACGAATATAAAGAAAAAGAAAAGGAAAGTAGAAAAAGAAAATTTCAGGATATTGAATATAAAGAAAATGTATGTATTGTACATAATTTATATTAAAATATCCTATAGATTTTGTAAATATATGTGAGAATTATTTTGTAGTGAAACATGAATATATGTATTTGTATTTAAAAATATTTTTCGTTTTATACGTACAACCAAGTAAAATATCTGGCGAGAGGTTATGTGCTGGCCACATCAGATTTTATAAATTCGTGACTGTTGCCTAATTTTTGGTGAAAAGTAAAGTAGGATTTAGTGTTTTTTTTATTCTTTATTTATAATCTGATTAGCAGTTTTCCATATGTATTTGTTGTTTTTACATAAATGAAATAAGTACATTAAATTTTTGAGTTCAAATTCTGTAACGATTTGTTAGATATTTAGTTACACGCCTATGGTTCAATGGAGAACAACGTTGCTGCCTCTGCTTTCTGAATTCAAGTTCGATACACACAGCACAAAAATTGTCGGTTGGTGTTTGCTGTCTTGCGGACACAGTAATTAGTAAACGATCAATGGAAAACATATTTATTGTTAATAAATTTGTAATAGTACAATTTTTAAAATTATCTTTACATTTACGAAAAATCTACCTGTGAACTGTTACCCGCAAACAGCTGTTTATCAGGTTATAGCCACCGGAATTGATATAACAGGGTAGATCCATAACCTATGAAAAAATATGAAACAGATTAGAAATTTGACGTAGTTAACAAACTGAACAGAGTCCTACTTTGAACACATTTCCACTTTCAACACGCGCGCTTGGCTTTGCATCACTACCTTTTTTTGAGATTAGATTCTTTATGAATTCGGTAGATGGATCTGGTAGATATTGTACAATTTTCGAACACGGTAACTTTTTACCACTCGTGTTTTTGAACCCAGTCGGTAGATGCGGTATCTACCGGTAGAATTTTCGTAAATGCCTATGTATTTTCTATAAAATCCATACAGAAAGTTCCTTGCAAAAGATTCTAAATTTCGTGTATGTACATTACCTTTCGACAGTTGTATGTATTTTATACAAATTCCATACAGAAAGTTTCGAGCAAAAAGGTCCTATATTTCGAGTAAAATTGTAACACAAATATACTACGAATATGTCAATTGCACTTGACACTGACATCTTTCAATTAGAATTTTCTTAATATAGTAGTAGCTGTTTCTAGCATAGATGGCTAATTTAGGAAATTTAATTTCTTTATAATTTTATAACTCTATATCCATTTAATATGAAGTATAAAATGCAGTCATATCGTATAGAGAATACAATGTTCTTTAATATTTATAATAACAAATAATGTGAAAAATGATATTTAACATCGTTTTTTCAAGAAAAACAGTTAAAATCTTCAAATGAGGGTACTTCCGGTTGCCCAATTATAACCAAAATCTAATCAGCTCTTCATATGGATGCAACGAAGAGAAATACGAAAGAATTATATTTTTTGGAATTGTAGTATTAGAGTTATCGTAGATGAAAACTTTGTTACACACACACACACACGCGCACTCACGCACGCACACACACACACATACACGCGCGCGCACACACACACACACACACACACACACACACTCACACACACACACTCACACACACATGCATGCATACATACATACATACATACACACATACAGACGTCATCGTAAAAATAGTAAAATCATAATCTAGGGGCCTTAAAACGTGCTTATTCATTTAAAACTTACCACCGAATTTTTTGGCCAAAGACAATACCTTCTTTACCTAAAGGTGACGGAAGGTAAAAAATCAAATTTTGGATAACAAAATTATATTATTGGGCTTAAATTCTAATTTACTTTATAATTGATTTTCCTCATTTTAAAAATCCGCTATTCGCAATCGAAGAGGCGCTGATTTTCGAAACAAGATGGCCGCCATACAATTGGTTTGACAATTGACAGTTCACATTATTCACTGTGTTTCGTTGACTGTGTATATAAACCAAGTTTAAAAACTTATTTATATGAAGGCGATAAGTTTAAACATTTATTTATATAACTTTCAACTTTTATACAAAATGCTACCTAACTTTATTTTCATGATACGATCTCTGCCGACAAACACCGAATAACTTCTCTCTTATCTTGATTTACAGCGGTAAATTTCTTCCATAAATCTGGGAAACTTGTTGCGTAAATTCTAACAAATTACTTGCTAATGGTATGTCAGAAAACATAATAAAAATCATTGCCATGAAAACCTTTCTCGCACAAGAGATGTTCAAAAATGAAAATTAATTCAATTACTGCGACAAAGTGCACGAGAAGTACTGTCTCACGCTAGAAGATCGACGAGGGCGTTGTAAGATTCATTTCATTTTGTTTTACCTTGGAGAAACAAGCGAAGATAAAAATAAAGAGCTGCGAAGGCGTCAAGATAATTATTTTTTATCGAAAATTACATAAACAATGGAAGATGAAATACTCGTGTCAGAAACAAGTTTTTGTTTATTTTTTTTCTAAGTCTGTAAATTATGAACTGATGATTTTTTAAACGTTTGGCCACACTTTAAAACAGATTATGTTTGTAAATAGCAATTGTTTTGTGATTTACTGTCATATGTAGTAATGTAGTTTTTCAAATATTTTCATCGCTCAACCTTATAAACTCATAAATAACGTATGTAACAAAAGTTTTGAGAAATATTTTACGATCCAAATTTAATCTAGTTGTCACTGGACATAATAAATACATAATAATTGTTTTATAACATACCATGTTAGAATTGCCAGAAGAAGTTTTGAAAGCCGAAACAGACAATTTTTAACGTTTTTCGGGATCAAAGTATTGAACAGACTATTTACCGAACTGTTGTGGCGGGCTACTCGATTAAACCGCCAAGTTGCTAACAAAAACATTATTATTATTTATTTATAAAATAGTTAACTTGTTATCCATTTTTACGAAAATACACGTCATCAGTGGCGCATTTCCGCACAGGTGCAGAAAGCGCGCGCTTGGGGCCTCTTAATTCGAGGGGGCCCAAATTTCAGGTCTCAAAATAAAAAAATCTGGTGTGGCCAACACACTACCTCCCGCCATTTACCGTCCGAGTCACAAAAAAAATTAAGCTCCTAATTTTTGGATTAGCGAATTTTACTCTAATTTTGGCAGTTTATTTCTTAAAATATAGTCTAATTAATCTAATCCAAGTAACCTTTTTTGATAATAAAATGAAGATTAAATGTTAAATACCGGGATAAAATAAAATTCACTAATCCAAAAATGAAAATTAGCTTAAATTTTTTTGCGAATCATTAATTTTTATTAATCTAAATACATACCTAAATATTTACATATTGATTTTCTTTCCTATTGTTCTATTTACTTTTTTCTTTTTAAAACGTTACTATTATTAATTTGAAATGATTAGTTCTTTGACAGTGACATACACTTTAATAATTGCGCAACCAAGTTTAGTTTGTTTAAAGAGTAGGCTCCGGGATTTAAATTATAGATAAAATATATAGAAAAAGTATTATATAATGCAAATCTGTAGAAAATTTAATAAGCTTTAATTTTTATAATAACATTAATCTCGAAAAAATATCATTTAATAGTACATTAAGATACAAGTTTCATAAAACATGATTTTAGCGCACGCGTCATTCTTAGAAACGAGCGGCTTGCCGCGAGTTTTCTAAGGGGACAAGTGCGCTGAAATGTCTTATGAAACGTGTATTTTATACTATTTTTTCTATTTAGGTCATTTTTTCAAAAAATGTACGTTTTTTCATGTCCAGGAATTTCAATTTCGGTTGTTTAATATGTACTTTATGAAACTCATTTGGATGTCTTAAAGAAGTACTTTATGACATCCAAATGGGTTTTATAAAGTACATATTCAAGAACCAAAATAGAAAAAGGTATTTTTCGAAGAAATGCTATTTTGAGCTTCTAGTAAAGTGCCATTTCCGGTTATCCGATTTACACCAAAATCTAATTGGCTCTATCAGTACAGAAAAAGTTCGAAATACAAGGTTTCAAAATTTTCTGAATGATAGTATTTGAGTTAGAGTAAAGGATCCTCACACTCATACAAACATACATACACACAGACACGTGGTCATTTACCAAAATCTCGACATGCGATTTTTAGCACGATTCTTATACCTTCCTTACCAAGGGTAGCGGGAGGTAAAAAATAACCCGATCGTGCATAAAAGGTGTTAACAATTAGTTAAATTTAAACAAGCTTTTATGGAACTGGGCATTAAATTTATAAATTTTGTATTACATTTCGTTTCTAATTTAACTTTTAATATATAACTATAAACAAACAAATGAACATTTACATTTACACCCACAATAAATTTGACTGGACTACAAATTATTTGGTAATGTGACCTGTGTTAGGGCTATTACAACATTTCATTTCATCATAAATTTAATTTCCATGTAATGAGAGCAACACAACAGCATCAGAAGACAGGAGGTAGCGACAGCTATATATTTTTGTAATTTATGAGTTTGAAGTTGGTGCGCTTGTGAAACAATCGCATGATTTATTCACGCTTCAAAAGTTTGTCATAACTCAGAGCCGACATTGATCTGAAAAACAAACACGAAATACGAGACAGAGCATGATTGCGTTGCTCTCCGCAAGAAATAAAAGACGGTCGAAGGAAAAATAGAAAGAAGGAAAGTATGTAGGATTATATTCAATATCTGAAGTTCCAAAGCAATATTTTACAAAATATGGAAGATGAGGAAACTATTGTTATATAAATTGAATTTATGATCATGATCTTTTATTCACTAACCGAGTCGTATATTGGCTTCCAGCTGCCTCTGTTTTTTCTACGAATGACAGTGGCATTTGTTTACTATATACGCTAAATTAATAAACTTTTAATTATTTAGGTTACTAGATTTATAGCTCACAAATGACCTTGAACAGTCTTCTTTCGTGAATAATAGTTTATGTATTGTTTTTACTGTATTTGTAAAGTTATTTTTTATATTTTGCGTTCATAATGAAGTCATTACGATACGCAATTGCGTATCGTAATGACCTTCATTTCGATACGCAATTTTTTGTTTTAGACGGTTGGTACTAGATGACGTTTCTTTAACCCATTTTTACTTAATTTGTTTGTAGTTACTTGACAATTCATTTTAATAATATAATGTCGAAATTATTATTATTTTTTTTTATTTAGGAAAGATTATTTACATGAAAATGTACAAATGGTTACAAATATAATTACAAATTGAGTAAGTAAATGTTATTGTAGAAGGCGCAAAATATAAAAAATAGTATAAAGAACTCATTTTATAAGACTTTCTTTCGCACTTGTCAATTAGAAAACTCGCTAACGCTCGTTTTCTAAATTTTGACGCGTGCGAAAAAAACATGTCTTATAAAACACGTTCTTTAATATACTATTTTCTGCAAATCTACTAAAAGTAGGCTTTTTAAAGTTTGTTTTTAAGGTTTACAAATGTCATTTTATGTTTTATGACACCAGTGTTAAAAAGTGACAGATTATTGTTACTTTAACACTAATGTTAAAAGTGAATTAGTTCCCTTGGTAATGACGAATAGAAAAACAATTAGACACGTTTGGCACAATGTGAAGAAATTATTAGAAATACAAATTTAAATGAAAAAAATTGTGTGTGATATATGTTAAAAGTGATTTTATTTTATTCGAAGGTTTGGGTCACTCCGCTTCGCATCATGTTCCAAACTTCCTTCTCACTAAATGAAATGTCAGTTTTAACACATATCTTATGTAGATAACTATTTTATTAATGTCAAAAGAAAATATAATACATTTTTATTATATCACTGTTTCGATTATTGTAATCCTTTTTTTTATTTTTTCAAATTTATGCATTTTATTTCGTTTCACGTAAGAAAATAGTGATGAGAAGATAGGTGCAGTTTGATCTTGTTTTTTCATTGAATAATATCGAGATATTATATATTTACAAATAACTTTTCCCACGTTAACCACCTACGCCAAGCATTGTTTGGGACACCCGGTATACAAGTACGTGCGTAGGTATTATAAAGAACATTGTTGAATCTGAAGGCAAGATCTTATAAGCATTTCGTCTGTACAGAATATCCCGTACATAAAGAATAATATAAAACTTACCGGTTGATAGAAATCTTCATAACTGCTTACAACAATCTTCGTATTTCACTTTATATGTATATTAGTTCGGATATTATCACTTATTACACAGAATTACAGAAATTACGTCCATTCAACGGTACATTTCACAAGAAACTAAACATTGCCTTGCAATTCCAAACGTGTTTCATTAGGCACAAGACAGGAAGACATCACAGAACACTGCTGTTTTTTCAAAAAAGAAATAAATAATGGAAGAGTTTTATAAATTAAACTATTATTTAATTAATTTTACAATGTATTTTTTTAATGCAATAAAATATTCAATCCGTTCACTATTTCTTTGAATATAATAATTTAGGTACATATATGTACTATGGTACTTCATTCAAGATAGAAACAGTTTGATTTTGTTTCTTGATTGGATAATATCCCGAAATTATCCAACCATACAACAAGATCAAATTGCTCCTATAATCCCATTACTATTTTCTTATGTGAAATGAAGTATAGGTACACATTTCCTGAATTTAAAACCAACAACCACCAATATACATATAATATAATAATAAAAGATAAAAACGCAAATTAGTGAAAATTGCATTTATTAGCATTTATAAGTACAACCTAAAAGAGCTTACTTTTACAAAACTTTATGAATAATAACATCGCCAAATAAAGATGTAGACTATCGATATAGCTCACGACTCACGACTATTATTAATTGTTTTGCATAAAGGACAACTGCCTTGGGTCTGAATGCAATCTTTATGGAATTCATGTCCACATCCAAGTTGTCTGGTCGTATTGTTGATTGCATTTAAGGGGAACAAACATATAGAGCACCATTTCTTCACTTTACTAAAAAGAGAACGATATTGATCCATACTACGAAAACACTTTTGTAAAGCTCTTTTATTAAAAGTGCCGTGGTCCGACTTTTTACCAACTTTTTTCAGGAACCGCGTTCCGAATAGAAACCGGTAAATAATTTCAGGACTTACGGAACATAAAACCGTAAACCTGATCGAACCGGTTGCGTTACGGAACATACTATTAGTTAAAAATTCTCTCGCTATCGTGAATGGATTATTCGGGACTGAAATTTACCCGTAGCCACCAAGCGGCAGACTTGCAAACACTCCGAATTAGTAATGGCAGCCAATCACACATCGGTCGGCCATCTTAAATGAACGCAGCGCCTCTATAGGACATTTCAGTCGCCAATAGTGACTTTTCAGTAACTTTTTAATCAAACCCAGCGATGAACCATAAATGCAAAGTAGTGGGTAGTGAACGAACAAATCTTATGTCAATTGATGCAGTCATGTGACTTTGTTGGCCTTGATAAGCAGATATGGAGGCCCGTCTCATTTTCAGATATCGAAATGTACATTAATGTTTTAATATATTTATTTTTTGAAACTTACCGATTGTTTTAATAAAATTCTTATTTGTAAACCATATGAAATCAGAAAAACTTGAAATTTTGAATGAAAAATATGACATTTGTAAGTTACATATGTACATTACACTATTATTCACGAAAGATGACTATTCAAGGCCTTTCTTTGGAAGAAAGAATACACATCACTTTATAGCAGTAGCTTAGCAACATTTTGTACTAGAAAGAGAAAGATTATTTGATCTATGTCTATTTAATTTATGTGGTGTAACAGATATATGTAAACAGTGGCATTACTTTCTAACACACTATAAATAATAATGACATATGTCGTAGAATTACAGATACCTAATTATCTACTACATTATTATTCATGAAAGATGACTATTCAAGGTCATTTGTTCGAAGAAAGAATACACATCACTTTATAGCAGTAGCTAGCAACATTTTGTATTAGAAAGAGAAAGATTATTTGAACTATGTCTATTTAATTTATGTGGTGTGACAGATATAAGTAAATAGTGGCATTACTTTCTAACGCACTATAAATAATAATGACGTATGTCGTAGAATTACCAATACCTAATTATCTACTACACTGCCCTCTGTGCGAATATTTACCCAGTGGCGTTGACGTTTAAATCAAATTATTATTCCTTGGTTTATAAGTTAAGTCTATGTTTTTGTATTTTGCAAAAGCATAAGTGAAAAACATAAATCTTTCAGAAAGGCATTATTTAGAAAGAAACATAATATTCAAATGAACTACTCCAATTTTTCAGTTAAAATGTTTCCATAAATAATTCATGTTGCACGCCTATGTATACGAAATGCAATGAAGTTATCTGGAAGTAATATTATATCAGATCACAAATGACCTGGAATAGTCATCTTTCGTGAATAATAGTTTACACTGCCCTCTGTGCCAATATTTACCCAGTGGCGTTGACGTTTAAATCAAATTATTATTCCTTGGTTTACACGATTAGTCTATGTTTTTGTACTTTGCAAAAACATAAGTGAAGAACATAAATCTTTCAGAAAGGCATTATTTAGAAAGAAACATAATTTTTAGATGAATTACTCTTTTTTTTCAGTTAAAATGTGTCCAGAAATATTTCATATTGCACGCCTATGCACACGAAATGTAGTGAAGTTATCTGCAAGTAATATTATATCAGACGGCTCTCAAATGACCTTGAATAGTCATCTTTCGTGAATAATAGTTTACACTAGCTGTCATTTTGACAGGGGCTCCCATATCTGCTTGTCAAGGCCAATGAAGTCACATGAGCTGCAGAGGTCTTCGAGTAGATAACACCGAAGTGAACTAATCCGCATCTACTTAAAAAGTATTTTAAAGGAACAGTATTTCAACACCTGTGCGCTATACTCTAATCTAAATTTGTTTGTTCATTTTATATTGATTGTCCAAATATTAGAAATGGACATAAAAAAATATAGTAATTTAATATAGAATACTATTATTGTTGCCAATGTACAATATTTTTAGACCATTGACAAATAAAACAAAATAAAATAATATGCAAAAGCGCATGCGTCACCAAATAGAGTAGTCTATTCCAAAGAAAAAATCGGGGTGCTTGAAGAGGGAAGGGACGAAGAACTCGAGTAGCTCTGGATCATTTAGCCCTCCTTAAATGAAACGCTCAAAAATAGTCATAAGGGTAGTTAAGTGCTACTCGGTGCTACTCCTTATGGTAAATGGAAAGCAGCTCTGATTACTGGCGCCCTATTACATTGGTGACTAAAATGTCCTATAGATAGAGGCGCTGCGTTCGTTCAAGATGACCGACTGAGTAGGTAATTTTCAGAAGTGTGATTACCTGCTATTAACAATTAAAAGAGGTTGGAAAATTCGAAAATAACCCGCTTGGTGGCTACAGGTTAATTTAATTCGCGAATATTCTTATTACTGAGGATCTGTGATTTTTTATTGAAATCTTTCCTTTGATTATTGAGGATTACCCCTGTTATCAAATTTAAATCATACTTGAACATTTCAAAAGTCCTTCGGGTTTCAAGTTGTTGTATAAACTTATCTTGAAAAAATCTAAGAACTTTTGCGTTATTGATGACAATAATGAAAAATGCACTTACACTGGTTGTTGAAGAGAATCCACCAGTATATCGCTTCTTATAAGTTTACCATCATCATCATTTTGTTCCAACTGTACCATATAGGTCATATCATCATGAAGATTAAGTATGAGCAGAGCAAGTCCTCCAATGAATGCACACCCTACTATGAGATAGAAAAAATAGAAACTAAATTTTGCCCTCCGTGGTGGTGCACGTTCAGTATCAGGCGGAGCCATTTTCTTCGACAAATTTAACTGGTGACCACTTTTCAAATAACAGATTTCTCAACTATCTAGGTTCACTAAAGAGATTGATAAAGAATAATAATAAACATCATAATTATGACATTTAACATGAATTGTTTCTCAGTGTTACCAACACAGTGAAGAAAGGGAACTAAGAATAAGATGACAATGTTCAAGTTGTATTTGTATTGTATGTATCTTTGTTTGTGTCGTCATTCTCACTGATTTTGCTTCTGTAACAAAGCTATTACAGATTACACCATTCAAAAGAGTTTGTTAATAGTTCGTTCCAGTGCTGTAATAGGTTAGTACTATTTATATTTTTAAGGTTGGTGGCAGTTAATCTCAACAAATAATATCAAATATTAAATCTCGCTAAATAAGAATTTTATTCTTATATAATTTTGAATTTAAAAGTAAGAATGAGAAGAATACAGGCGGTGTGCACAATAGTAGTAGTCACTGTCACTAGTCATCGCCGACAGCGGACAAAAGTGACAACGGTGGGTACTTATTGAAAGTTAACAAGGTTATGTTTTATGTCTGAACAATTGTCAGAATCAGAAAATTTTTGCAATTTCTATTTTATAAAATATTTGCAATGAATGCGAATGATAGGATATCAAATATTATGTGATGCAGTGGAGGATATAATATTTCTTACAAAATAACCAATTAAAGTATCATAATTTTTACTGAATGGCTTAAATGGAACAGAGCATAGTTGTTAATTTGAAAAACAACGAATAGTAGGTCTAGTTTGCTCGAATCCATCCGAATTTTTACAATAATAATCGATTTGGGACTGTGACGTTATGTTAACAATATTTAAGCATTTTTATTACAAAGTAATTTCATCATTTTCATTTTACTAAAATTCATAGTTTAAAGTATAAAGTATGCTATATCTTATAATTATTGAAATTCCCTATATCTTTTCAATGCAAGTTGAATACCCCATTTATGATTATTTTGAAACCATTTCAAAAAAAATTGATTAAGACCTTTTAAGAAGTGTAAGGAAAGTGGTGAAGTGTATCATTGAAGGGAACTACTTTGAATCTGAACATAATTTAAATAAAATTCTAAAAAAATTATGAAGTTTTATATTATTTTAATTAAATTTAATTACAATATCTTGATGTTATCATGATCACACGTGTACCTGACTTTTGGCAATTTAAAATAAAACCGACATTAGTTTCTGGACGCGTTAACTAAAAGCGTTCTCCAGTTAATTGAACGTGAGAAGCTGAAAATAAAATATGAATATCAGCAGTTGAGTTGGAGTCGTTGGAGTGCAGCCATGAAAAATGTAAAGGCCGAAGACGGCCGCGTTTTTCATTTTCTATCGCCAGAAGTGCCTCTCAACTTCGCAAACAAACTCACAATTTCCTTCTACTTTAACCGTCTACTCTAAGAATACTCCAGATGAAAAATGATTTGAAAAATATTAATTTTCTTTTATATTTCAATTTACGTATATAGGTAGGTGAACCTGAATAAAAGACTTTGATGGTTTTCTTTTGAAAGAGGTTATGTTAAAATTACTACAGATTTCAAATAAAAATTGACCATAGTAACTTCTACGGTTTGTAAACGGTAAAAAAATACTAAAATTTAGGATCAGCAGCAAGTTTTTTGGGCAATATTTGGCTTATTTGGTAATCAAAACAATTTTTTTTTCGTGGTGTGTTTTAGAAAATAAAACTACGTTGGTAGATATGGAAATAGAAAAGAAAGTCTTAGTTCCTTAAGCCTTATTTTTTTTACTATTATAAGACGAAGATGTTATAATATCTATCACTAAATACCTAAAGTAAAGTTGAAAACGTATATAAAAATATAAATTTTATTTTAAAAAATTATTTGTTTTTTAATAAATTAAGAAGATTTTCTTTGACATCATTATTTTGAACTGGAGAAAGGGATGCATATTTAAGAATGTAACCTGTAGATGGCGAGTGAGTGCGAGTTTTAATTTGATTTTGACTTTTCTGTCACTGTCTCTCTTCTTTATTATTTACAATTTGCGTTGTTGTGGTTTCTGTTACTTTTATTACATATTTCGATTTGTTAAGCAGGATTTTGAAGGATTTTAACTTAGCTTATACTCGTTTAAGATTAAAATGACAAGCGAAAATATTAACCTCCAAACTATTATTCAAACGTCAAACAGATTATCTGTCATGTTTAAATTACCCGCACATGCCGTTGCTATTGGACGTACCGATGTTATTGCTTTACGGCCATTCATTGGTTCGGCGTAATTCTACGTCATACACGGCGGTAATTTAAATATTAAAATTTTATTAATTTTTTTCTGGCCACTTAATGAAAATTTTGCCAAATAAAAAAATGTGGGTAGCAAGTTTTTCAAAGAGTGGAGTTCGCTATATTTCAACAGTTAACTTTATTTGAAAAATTTATAATGTAAATAATGCAGTTTAGTAAACTAAACTTGAAATAGTTATTTGTATATCAAGGCCGCGAAATCACTCTTTAGCGTACCGAGAAAAATTGTCGCCGAGGCAAGACAATCTCGAGGGCGCTAAATGATTTCGCGAACAACGTGTACACAATATTTTTGTGCAACCGTAAAAAAATTGTAATTATAAATTTTATTAATTTTAAATAGTTTCATTGTAAATAGAAAGTTAGCTTTCAAGGTGGCTATGAGATTAACATTTGATAAACAAAACCATGCAATTCTCAAGTGTCAAAGTAATTGTTTACCTAATTTCGCAGCCTGTATTGCGGCTGCGAAAAGGTAATTTCGCGTCCGGTAGCACAAAAAATATATTTTTTAAATTCCTCTTGTATGCAAGTAGCCCATTTTCTTAATATAGTAGAATAGATGTTGCCATGGTTACAGTATATAGCTAGCTGCTTTATGAACTTTAAATAAATAAATATATCATCACGGCTTATTACCATTGCTGGGTGTGCCAATCTGCTTTGTACACAGATATCGGTAATGATGAAATATTTGCACCGTGCGGGCGCTTACCAGGCGTCACCTCACGAGCACTCATTCCTGGCGTGGAGAGTGCACCACAGGGGTCAATTTTGTGGTATTTAAAATTCGAAATATTTGGTCGGGATTGTACCCGGTTCCCCAGATTCGCGACCTGACACTATATCGATTGAATATGAAGCAAGAAATGCAATCGAATCGTATAGAATAAAATATTCTTTAATATTTACAATAAAATTAAATGGAAAAAATGATATTTATCAGCGCTTTTACAAGAAAAACTATTAAAACCTTCAAATGAGGGTATTTCCGGTTGACCCATTATAACCAAAATCTAATCACGTCAAGAGAAATTTTTTGAATTGTAGTACTGGAGTTATCGGATCCGAGAGAATCGTCACACTCACACATACATACATATACAGACATTATCGTAAACATAGTAAAATCGTGTTCTAGTGACCCTAAAACGTGCTTATTCATTAAAAACTCACCACCGATTTTTTTGACCAAAGACCTTACCTACCTACATACCTTACCTAAAGGTGATGAGAGGTAAAAAAAAATATGAATATTTCATTGTTATTCTTCTTTGTCACCGAGTTCTAAATAATGCAATAAAATAAATGAATAATATATCGACCTTTACATTTTACCCGCTTTATACGGGGAAACGTGAATGAAGACTTTGAAGCTTATAAATGTGGCAAATTAATGGGTACCAATACTTACCATCTATGTTTTCATAGGGTGTAACTAATAATTTCACTTTGTCATTGCCATAACTAACTGTACTTTTTCTGTTCGATGCGCATTTATTATTTATCCAGACATTGGCCGCCATTATGAGAAAATCGATGAGAGAAATTATTATTATTATATCAAATATATCTGCAGTCTAGAAGTTTCCATGTATAAATAGATAGATAATCTATTATTTGATTGTCGTGTCGTAATAATACAGTATTGCAGTACATATTTTCTTTTGAAAAGATAAATGTTTTCGACTTATCTGGATTTTAATACTACGAACCCGGTTCAGTTCGACCGGCTTACATTTTCAACAAATTGTAAAACTTACACATATGGTGAAAAATTTCTGCAATTTTTTTTCGACTATTAAGTATAGACTTAAAATTAAAAAAAAAACTTGAAATATTAATTGTCACGCTGACAGTTATAAACAATAACAACTGTTTATTTACTTGGTAGCGGAAATTTATCGGGGCAACGGAGTTTTATCATAAGTGGTAAATTTTTGCAGGAAAAATTTTCAGATTGTTACGAGAGCTGGTTGCCTAACAATTTATAGAGGCTTTGAAAAAAAAATCACGAGTTGTCAAACGAGTGATTTTTTATCCATGTCACGAGATAAATTGGCAACAGGCTCGAGTCAAGCAACTAGAAATTTTTTCCAGTATAAAATTTAACCACGAATGGTATTCGGATGACTATTTCACTCATAAATTTATAAGCCAATCCAAATTCAGGATTCTACATAGTTACCAAGTTTCATTTCGACAAAACACTTTCACAAAAAAATTTTCGCACCCTTTAAGCCAATAAGATGTCGTATTTTTACAAGTAAGTGAGTTTTGATAAGCGAAATTTTTTTGACGTTTTAGAAACATATTGTTTACATACCTGTCAAAGTGTGTATATTTGCAGTATTATCAGTTTTTATTAAAAACGAGTCGATTCGGACAGGAATCTATTTAAAACGTAGAAAAAGCAAACTTAAATATAACACCTCAAAAGACAATAAAAATTAGAAAATTTTTGTCAAGAAAAAAATATATAAATGATTACCTGATTTTATTTTGGAAATAGTCATCCGAATACCATTCGTGGTTAAATTTTATCCTGGAAAAATTTTCCGATTGCTTTACTCGAGCCTGTTGCCAATTTATCTCGTGACATTGATCAAAAATCACTTGTTTAACAACTCGTGATTTTTTTGTCAATGTCACCCAATAAATTGCTAGGCAACCAGCTCTCGTAACGATCTGAAAATTTTTCCGGCAAAAATTTATCACTTCTGATATTATATATGACTATTTCCAAAATAAAAAATCTGATGTGGCCAGCACATTACCTTCCGTCATTTCCATGTATTTTGTACAAATTTCATACGGAAAGTTCCTTGCTAAATTAAATATTCTATTTCTTGTACATTACCTTCCGGCAGTTGCATGTATGTTATGCAAATTTCATACAGAAAATTATTATTTTGTGACGTTTTCTATATACATTGTAATGTATCTGCAGAAATAAAAGATTTATTATTATTATTTCTTGTACATTACCTTAAAGTAGTTGTATGTATTTTATACAAATTCCATACAGAAAGCAAAAGATCCTATATTTCTAGTAAAATTATAAGACATACACACTATGTCAATTTCACTTGACACTGACATCTTTCAATCAGAATTTTCTTAATTGTTTCCATAGCTATGGCTACTTTATGAAATTTAATTTCTTTATAATTTTTTAACTCTATATCCATTTAATATTAAGTATAAAATGCAGTCAAATCGTATAGAGAATAAAATATTCTTTAATATTTATAATAACATCAAAGGTGAAAAAATTATATTTAACATAGTTTTTTCAAGAAAAAGTGTTAAAATCTCCAAATGATGGTACTTCCGGTTGACCAATTATAACCAAAATCTAATCAGCTCTTCATATGGATGTAACGAAGAAGTATACGAAAAAATTATAATTTTTGTAACTGTAGTATTAGAGTTATCGCAGACGAAAATTTTGTTACACACACACACACACATCCACACACACACACATCCACACACACACACATCCACACACACACACACACACACACACACATACAGACATCATCGTAAAAATAGTAAATTCGTATTCTAGGGACCCTAAAACGTGCTTATTGATTAAAAACTCATCATCGAATTTTTTGACCAAAGACAATACCTTCCTTACCTAAAGGTGACGGAAGGTAAAATCAGGTAATCATTTAAATATTTTTTTTTTGACAAAAATCTTATAATTTTTATTGTTTTGAGATGTTATATTTAAGTTTGCTTTTTCAACGTGTTAAATAGATTTCTGTCCGAATCGACTAGTTTTTAATAAAAACTTATAACACTGAAAATATAGACACTTTGGCAGGTACGTAAACAATATGTATCTAAAACGTCAAAAAATTGTCGCTTATCAAAATTCACTTACTTGTAAAAATACGACATCTTATTGGCTTAAAGGTTGCGAATTTATTTTTTGTGACGATGTTTTATCAAAATGAAACCTAGTAACTAGGTAGAATTCTGAATTTGGATTGGCTTATAAATTTATGAGTGAAATAGTCACTTATGCTCTGTTCCATTTAAGCCATTCAGTAGACGGCACTGGCAACAGCGTAAATCTGAAGTAGCCGAAATTACATTGGGTAAACTTGTCTGCTGTCTCTGATTTCAGCCAATCAGAAAGGTCAAAACTATTTCCTATGCTCCGCAATACAGAATGGCTTAAATGGAACAAGGTATAAATTGAATGACGATATTTTCATCCTTGTATTAATTCATTTTTGTATTATAATTGTTAGATTTCCAACTATATATTAACATAGCCCTGATGATGGTTTATTAGGAACCGAAACGTCGGAATTGTTAAATAAATGACAATTTAATAAAATCATTTTATCAAGACTGCATCTCCAATATTTTTTCCCTAACATCATATAAACAGTAACACTCAAGAAATACCATAGGGGGCTGTCCTTAAATTACGTAACGCTTCAAGGGGGGAGGAGGGTCAAGAGTAGCGTTACGCAGTGGTACGAGGGGGTGGGGGAGGGTTAATGTGTGCGTTACGTAACGATAAAATATAAAAAAATATTGCTAAACTTGCTTTAATAGTTTTGAAACATTCAAATTTCGCGGTGCTAATTCGTATATGCAGGCAGTAGTTTGTTTTCAATAACAGTCAACATAATATGTCGGGCACAGTTCAAATTCGGGCCAGTGGTTTTTCATTCGTGCAATGCAATTCATATTAAAACATGAATTCAAGTAGTGTTGATAAGGAAAAACTTTTCAATAGTTTGTTAAAAGCATATGGAAATGCATATGCTTTTAATTTCTGTGCTGTTATTTTTTCATCTTTATGTACATTAATATAATTAGTTTCTGTTTCAAATTTTAACTGAATATTAAGGAGGCCATATACTTTTATATACAGTAAAAAAATTGAGTTGACAAGCCGTAGGGCAAGAGTAGTACATTATTTTTTATCTTTATGTACATTAATTTAAATAGTTTCTGTTCTGTTCTGTTATTTTTCATCTTCATGTACATTAATTTAAATAGTTTCTGTTTCAAATTTTAACTGAATATTAAGGAGGCCATATACTTTTATATCCAGTAAAGAAATTGGGGTGACAAGCCGTAGGGCAAGAGTAGTACATTATTTTTCATCTTTATGTACATTAATTTAAATAGTTTCTGTTCTGTTCTGTTATTTTTCATCTTTATGTACATTCATTTAAATAGTTTCTGTTTCAAATTTTAACTGAATATTGCAACATATACTTTTATATCCAGTAAAAAAAAATGGGGGGGGGTCAACTACTGCGTTACGTAATATATGGGGGGGGGATTCATGTTTGCGTTACGGGTGCGTTACACAGGGGGGAGGGGGTATCAAAAATTTCCTAATTTTGCGTTACGTAATTTAAGGACAGCCCCTAGTAGCTTGAATATTTAAGTTTTATTAAACCTTTTAACAGCTAGAAATATGAACTCTTTGAAGGAGAAATAAACTTTAATTACCCACGGCTACAATTTTATTCAAATATACTTTCTTAGGTATTTGCGTATTCCACGAAGTTATTAAAACTTACAACTACTTAATTCTTTCATACAACATTCAGTAAAAAACCATTTTAGTGAAAATTACATTTATTAGCATTTAAAAGTAAAACCTAAAGAACTTACTTTTATGTAACTTTATGAATAAATATAACATCACGCTCGTTAGTAGACTAAATTATCTGCTCCAGCTGGAGTTGACAGCATAATATTTTCAGATTCTTTACATAGAGGACAATTATTTTGGGTTCGTAGCCATTCTATTACGCAATCTTTATGAAATTCATGTCCACATGCAAGTTTTGTAGTCGTGTCCACAAGATCGTCTAAGGGACGAAGGCATATAAAACACCATCTCTTTTCTCTGAAATAGATATTGTCAATATACAGAATGGACCGCGACTTGATAGCCATAGCTTAAGGGCTTTGACTAAAATGATTAAAAAACCTAATCAACAGCTGTATTCTTTTTTATCTAATTGTAACTCAGCTAAGTACATAACTGAGTTGAGCTGAAGTGACTTGTGATATGTGCAAAAAGAACAAGTTTTATTCAATTTTATCACTTCCTTCTTTACCGATAGTATTTGCTGTATATGTGAATATAAAATTGTTGCATTGTTGTATTATATAACCTTAAAATGCAAACTGAGTGTTTCAAATCATTTTGAGTTTTGTAAACTGGTAGAGTAGCATCGGAAAGGGGGGTAGTGAGTTTACTAAGAGCAACTTAGATCAGTTGTGTCAAAAAGAACAACAATTTCCAGAGTTTATCTGAAGTGATCTGTGATAAGCTGAGATTTTGTCCAAAAAGAATACAGCTATTAGCTGTATTCTTTTTGATTTAATTGTAACTTAGCTCTGTACCTACATAACTGAGCTGAGCTGAAGTGAGTTATGATGTGTGCAAAAAGAACAAGTTTAATTCCATTTTATCACTTACTTCTTTATACCCATAGCATTTGCTGTAACAGCTGTCAAATTTATTGACATTTTTCAGATCTATAAATAAATATATATAAATCCACTGCTGGGTGTGCCAATCTGCTTTGTTCGCAAATATCGGTAATGATGATGACATATTTGTACCGTGCGGGCGTTTACCAGGCGTCACTTCACGGGCATTCCTTGCTGGCGTGGAGAGTGCACCACAGGGGTCAATTTTGTGCCATTTAAAATTCGTAATATTTGGCGCCGGTCGGGATCGAACCCGGTTCCCCAATATTTGCGATCAGACACTCAGGCACGCGGCCACGAGACCCCATGTTCTATGATAGTGTTTATAAACGAAAAATGGATAATGTTGAAAATATATTACTGTAAGTATATCTGTATATGTGAATATATAGCTGTATTCTTTTTGGACAAAATCTCAGCTCATCTCAGATCACTTCAGATAAACTCAGGAAATCATTGATCTAAGTTGTTCTGAGTAAACTCACTTCCCCCTTTCCGATGGTACACTACCAGTTTGTCAAACTAAAAATGATTTGAAAGACTCAGTTTGCATTTTAAGGTTATATTATACAACAAATTTTATATTCACATATACAGATATACTTACAAGTAATATATTTTCGTGTATAAAAAGTATCATAGATCAGAAAATCTGTTACAGCAAATGCTATCGGTAAAGAAGGAAATGATAAAATTGTATTAAACTTATTCTTTTTGCATACATCACAACTCACTTCATCTCAGTTTAGTTATGTACTGAGCGAGTTGGGCTCGTCCAAGTCTTTGACTTTTTAGAAATTACATGTCGCATATGAATTTTAAATATAAATAAATGAAAATGATATAAAAATTGTTATATTTTTCTTTTTTATTTTTCATAAATTTTTAAATTTATTTACATAAAATATTTAAAAAAGACATTACTGCGGACCTAAAACAATTCACTTAATAGAAAACAGAATTTGATGATTAAATATTTTGCAATGTTTAAAAAAATAGTTCATTAATTTCAAATTTTGGAAAGATTTTCAAAAAATGAGACGCAGTGAGCTATAGATGAAGGAAAGAATAAATTATGTGCGTTTTTTTTTTTACTAACCAAAGAATTGGGAAGTGACTTATTGTTTACTTCATTGGCCCCTGTGCTGCACTCTCCACGCCAGCAATGAGTGCCCGTGAGGCGACGTCTGGTAAGCGCCCGCACGGTGCAAATACTGTATTTTTAAAATTTATTTTAAATAATAATATGTAACACGAGGGGGTCTCTGAAGACTATGATACTACTGCTTACTGGTGGACGTCTCGGATGAATGGCATTGAGAAAGAAGAGCACACACTTTTACACTTTAACTTTACACTGATGAACACTTACATTACGATTTACGGACATGGACATTACTTGGTTTTTAATAACTAAACTTTATTTACATAAAATATAAACTATTACAACTAAGCCATTACTAATGAGTTACATTCCGTAACCCAGCGGGCGAGCGTCGCCCCAAAACTAAAAGACACTACATGTCCAGAAACAAGACACGTCTGCCCGACGCGACAAACTAAATTCGACTCTTCTACATCTTTACCCCATAACTATCTAAACGCAACTCCGTGAGTATCTAATGACGACTATATTTAAAAATCAAAACGCTATCCTCAGGACAGGATTATCTTAGGGGTACGGGGTGCATAGCCTAGGGCATTCAAAGTCACGCACGTATACACAATAATTTCTAGACTTAATTATCAACAAATAAATGTCGTGATTGTCATAATACGATAAGAATTTCTAATCTAAATTTTGACATTTATAACTTAAACAGATAAAGGGCCCTATTCTGTAACTCGGTGGTTAATTTTTAACCACTGGTTAAAATTTTTATCCAATCGTTATTGATTTGACAACTAAAAATCCCTTTTTTTGTTATATGTCAACATACCTGATTGGTTAAAAAAATTAACCAGTGGTTAAAAATTAACCACTGAGATACAGAATAGGCCCCAAACAGAGTTAAAATATGATTATCGAAACTATAATTTAGAAGAGATTATAAAAAGTTATTTATCTGTTATTGCGCTTACCCTCGCCTTGTCACAAATATAACGACCTAAGTTTTGCAGACGCCCGGAAATTTGAGCTCTTAATGTCTGATGACTAGACTTTGACCAACTCGCCAGTTACCTAGTAACTGCAAACTATAAATGACGCATTCGAATCTAGAATTTAGCCCCGCCCCGAAAGCGCACATGGCTATACCCCTCTTATGCCGACCCCGGAGCGCACTCTAGCACAAAGTGTAAACATCTATTTAACATGTTTCGGTTATTTTTAAATATAATTTTTAATTATAATTTTAGTGCTGTGAATGAGCCTTAACATACACCACCTATCCATTCAAAACTTTTCACATCATCTCAGAATGATTCATAAGGTAACAGAGCTGTAAAGATGATGACAATAATGCACAATTAACTTACTTTGATGATCTTCGAATATTGGACGCTTGCAATTCCAAACTATAACTATCCTCTAAATTACTTCTCTTAACTGTTTTATCCGTCTCTGTCTTCAAGATGCATGTGTAGTCATCATGTACTTTCAAAAGACTTATAGAAATTCCTCCAATGATGACACACACCACCAGAAGAAAGAATAATACGATACAAACTTTTGTCTTCTTCTGTAGATCAGTTTGGGGAACCATTTTCTGTTTCAAATGGAGATTCGTACCACTTTTCAAATGACATGTTTCTCCACTATCGTTTCCTTCTGTAGAAAGGATGAAGATTGTGAATTAAATTGATGAATATTGCAAGAATAGCTTCGTACCAACCGATAGAATATTTAGAGAACCAAGATGATGTGTGAGTGGCTGAATTTGTGTTTTCTTCTGCATCCACTTTCGTTTCATTACAACAGATAGGAGTTTCTTTGGAATCTTTATAATCATAATCTTTAGTACTTTTAGAACTTTTTGAAGTTTTAGTGCTTTTGGAGACTGTAGAACTCATTGTAATGTAGTTTTATCAATCAATTTTATTCCTTCCTTCCACCATGCAATAATTATTATGAGATAGTTAAGCCAAATACGATTTTTTACATCTTTAAAATGCAGTGACATATAAAAAATGCTTCATTTTAGTGACAATGTTGCCATAACAATAATAAACATAAAAATGGCCGTGTTCAGCAGTAGGTACCTAGCGCTTCTAATGTTGTCAAAAGTGTCAAAGTGATAGTTGCCATTTGTTATTTTTTTAACGTGTTAAACATTAAGGAGTCTATTCAGAACTCAATATTTGTGTAGTAGTTATGATCATTAGGTCTCACTAAAGTATTATGAACTGTTTATTGCTAGGATACGCATTGGCGTATTATATAAATGGACGCAACGTAGGTACTGCTTTACTGTAAACTATTATTCACGAAAGATGACTATTCAAGGTCATTTGTGAGCCGTCTGATATAATATTACTTGCAGATAACTTCATTGCATTTCGTTTGCATAGGCGTGCAACATAAAATATTTACGGACACATTTTAACTGAAAAAATAAGAATAAGTCATTTGAAAATTATGCTTCTTTCTAAATAATACCTTTCTGAAAGATTTATGTTCTTCACTTATGTTTTTGCAAAATACTAAAACATAGACTTAACTTATAAACCAAGGAATAATAATTTAATTTAAACGTCAACGCCACTGGGGAAATTTTAGCACAGAGGGCAGTGTAGTAGTAATTAGGTATCTGTAATTCTACGACATATGTCATTATTATTTATAGTGTGTTAGAAAGTAATGCCACTATTTACGTATATCTGTCACACCACATAAATTAAATAGACATAGGTCAAATAATCTTTATCTTTCTAATACAAAATGTTGCTAAGCTACTGCTATAAAGTGATGTGTATTCTTTTTTTCGAACAAATGACCTTGAATAGTCATCTTTCGTGAATAATAGTGTAAACTATTATTCACGAAAGATGACTATTCAAGCTCATTTGTGAGCCGTCTGATATAATATTACTTGCAGATAACTTCATTGTATTTTGTTTGCATAGCCGTGCAACATGAAATATTTATGGACACATTTTAACTGAAAAAATAAGAATAATTCATTTGAAAATTATGTTTCTTTCTAAATAATGCCTTTCTGAAAGATTTATGTTCTTCACTTATGTTTTTGCAAAATACAAAAACATAGACTTAACTTATAAACCAAGGAATAATAATTTAATTTAAACGTCAACGCCACTGGGTAAATATTAGCACAGAGGGCAGTGTAGTAGATAATTAGGTATCTGCAATTCTACGACATATGTCATTATTATTTATAGTGTATTAGAAAGTAATGCCACTATTTACGTATATCTGACACACCACATAAATTAATTAGACATAGCTCAAATAATCTTTCTCTTTCTAATACAAAATGTTGCTAAGCTACTGCTATAAAGTGATGTGTATTCTTTCTTCGAACAAATGACCATGCATAGTCATCTTTCGTGAAGAATAGTGTATAAGCATTGACGCACACCTTAGAAAAGGATGGAGCTAAGTTAGGGGCAAAGTCACAAGATGAAAAATAACACAGAGTGCTTAGGAATATTCATCACATTCATAATAAATGACCATATAAAATATAGTTCATATTCGATTTAACATAAAATATTTCATTCGTATATTAAATTATTTGTAAAAATTGCAAATATAGAAAAGTACTTTTGCTTTAGCTAATATTATTTATTTAAAACTATTTTTATATACATTTTAGGTATAGTCCGTCGATTGAAAATGACTTCTGCATCACAGAATGTTTGGATGGCTTGAGATTGTGTCTTCTAACTGCAATAAGCCAGTCTGTTCACAGTTCATTTTTCGGAAATCTACTCGAAAAACATTCATATAAGATATGACAGTTTAGTTTACGGCGAATAAGAAAGACTTATGAAATTTTATTTCTTTTTGATAACGAACTGTGCATCCATTTACACTGCACGACATTACCATTTTAAAAGAATTCTGAAATATAATTGAAATCACACTTATATGCATAGCATGAATGACAGAACATAACCTGAATTACCAGCAAACTACATTCAAATTATTTTTATTTCACATTAAATCAAAATTACTTACTTTGTATTGTAAGTAACTCTTAGTTAGAGATATGAATATTATTTTTACTAATATTCTGAGCAAATATATTGCACTTTTACTAGCTGTCACTACTGTCAGACCAGCAAACAAAACAACAGACCGCAACAATTTTCTTGTTTGACGTTTCCCCGCTTATCTATCATTCCTTTTCTAAGGTGAGCGTCAATTCCTCTCTCTCTCTACGTTGGGTTCATTTATGTAATATGTCAATGAGGATACGGTGTATATAAACATATCTATAACAACCAGGGCATTATATGAGGGCATAATAGTTCATTAGCCCTCATTATAATCCGATCATCATTTATGGACTTTAAATTAGAATAATATTAATGGACACGTGTGTTGGCTCTCGTTGAAACATATTAAACAAATGAGAATTTAATTAAAACACTCTGTAAGTTTCAAAACATAATAAATATATTAAAACATTAATGTATATTTCGACATTGCGTCATCTTCAGAATGTTTTACAAGAAAGTATAAGGCCAAATATATACCCCGGCAACAACGACTAAGATAGATACATTAGAGGGGATTTGTATAGTTAGGTTTAAAGAACATATGAGTTGTATTAAGCATAAAAAAGTTGACAATTCAAATGTAGCAAAACATATGGTTAACAACAACCAGATTTGTTCATTGGAAAATTTCAAAATCTTACATACCGAGAACAAAGGATTAAGACTAGATAGAGAGGCTTGGGAAATTCAAAATGCCGTGGTTAACGGGAATCTTTTAATAAACGAACAAATAGATTTATACAAATCCCCTCTAATGTATCTATCTTATGCCCGGTTGCACAAACGTTCATCAACGCATTGTTCGATTAACGGTTCATCAAATCGAACAAATTCGAATCAGTTTCCTAGTTCTTATGACATTTAAATCATTGCTGTCAAAAAATCGCGTTGCATTTGTTCGTTTTGATGAACCGCTAACCGAACAACACGTTGATTAACGTTTCTGCAACCGGGCATTAGTCGTTGTTGCCGGGGTATATATTTGGCCTTGTACTTTCTTGTAAAACATTCTGAAGATGACGCAATGTCGAAATGTACATTAATGTTTTAATATATTTATTATGTTTTGAAACTTACCTAGTGTTTTAATAAAATTCTCATTTGTTTAAATTAGAAATAATATGAACGGTATCATGAAAATTATTTTCTTTTTAATTATAATTCATTATAATAATAATAAGGATTGATCACAACAATTAATACATTAATTGATTACAACAATTAATATAATAAGAAAACAGATTTGAAAGAACAACGCAGAAATCATTCTTAATTTAATTATAATACTTAAAATTGATTATGAAAAGGGCCTTAAACAGCAATTTACTTTCACCACACATGTAAATAGTAAGTACGTCGAGTTGCAGACTGCAATGTTTCCCATTGATTTTTGACGGATCACTAATTTTTTTGGGGACGTTATTTATCCACGTTTGAATTCATTTTTGAATTATTTACCGTCACATGTGACATGTGACACATCCAACGCAGTACAAACTCTCTAAAATGTAATAATATTCAGAAATAAGTGCATAAGAAATAAAGAACTGAGATCTGTCATGTGAAAACAAACCTCAAAATATAATACTTACAGACGAGAATAGAATAATTAGGAGAACATTTGTGCGTTTCTCTTCCTCAAAGTATGCAGAAGCATTCAAAATAATTTCTTTACATCGTTTCGATAAAATATCTTTCGAAACATCAAATTCACCCATTCCATCATCTCCAACGATATACATACGACCACCATACAACGTTGATGTTTTAAAAAAAATAAAGGTTGATAATAAACAAAACAATTAAACAACACCCTTAGCAACGCCAAAGCTTAAGCATTATTGTAATCAAAATTATTATAAATGAAAACTTATTTCACATATTCTAGTTAGACATAAAATCTTGAATGCACCACGAGCGTTACTAGATGATAATGTCCATCGGACGACATCTATCCCTCGGGCCGAAGGCCCTCGAGCTAGATCCTCGTCGCCCTCCTGGCATTATCATCATCGTAACGCCCTTGGTACATAAAATACTATTATGGTTGTTATGTACTATAAAGATTGTTAAAATAAAATTTGGTTTCTCGGAACTGAAAGTGGTTACCGTCAATAATTGTTAAGTGTTTTGACAGTCTTTATCATAACGACCGCTAAAACTATGTATTTATGGTTATCACGTTTTTACTTTTAATATTTGACATGTGACAGGTTATTATAACAATCAAATATTACTAATAATAGCCTTTCTGCTAACTATTGGTGTTTTTATGTTTTAGCAGTATGCATTATACGTATACATATCCTGCAATGATCATAAGAGCGATAAAAATTGTTGGGGAAAAGGGTTACTTTTGACATAAATACATATTTCTTTTAACATATATTATTCTGTGGTATTCTTGAAAACTCTGTTATTTATATTGGTGCCAATGTGTGCTGTTTTTGTCAAATATCAATCAAAATAAAAAATTTAAATCTTCCCATATCTTTTCAATCACGTTGGGATCATTGGTAGTAGTTAACATATACCCGTTCTAAAGAATTTAGAAGTTTCCAAATAGCACATATAAATATCATATTGTTCTTCAATTGTTTTGGCACAACTTTTGCGTTTTAATAATAATTGGCAACCCATTATTTAAAAAAAATCTGGTGTGGCCAACACAATGCCTCCCGCCATTTACAGCCCGAGTCACAAAAAAGATTAGGTTAATCTTTATTTTTGGAATAGCGAATTTTACTCTAATTTTGACAGTTTATTTCTTAAAATTTAAAATATAGTCTAATCTAATCCAAGTAACTACCTTTTTTAAACTCCTCAAAAGGATTAAATCCCAATTACAGAGTGGGTTCACATTCACGCACATCCATGCCTTAGTGGCATTCGAACCCAGAGCCCCGAGGGCACTCAAGACATGAGGCGTTGGTCTAACCATTGAGCCACCGGAGGTATAATAAAATGAAGAATAAATTTTAAATACCGGGATAGAATAGAATTCAATAAACCAAAAATGAGGATTATAGCTTAAACATTTTTGTGAATCGTTAATTTTTATTAATCTAAATACATACCTACATATTTACTTATGCTGGGAACTATATTGAATTCCTTTTCTATTGTTATTTACTTTTTTCTTTTTAAAACGTTACTAATATTATTTTGAAATGATTAGTTTTTGATAGTGACATTTATCTGTCAGTTACATACATTTGAATAACTGCGTTTTGTTTGTTTAAAGCGTAAGCTCTGGGATTCAAATTATAGATAATTTTATAAATTTATCCATAAATATATAGAAAAAGTATTAATGCAAATCTATAGAAAATTGAATAATATTTCATTTGTATAATAACATTAATCTCGAAAAAATAACATTTAAAGGTATTTTTCGAAGAAAAACTATTATAACAGACAATACAGCGTCGGACTGGCCATTGTGGCGATGTGGCGATCGCCACAGGCCCGGCGAGCGAAAGGGCCCGGTCTAAACTTGTAACTATCATATCTAGTACTTAGTTAATAGTTTTCAATATGATAAGGAGAAAAAAAATCTTAAAGAACTGATTGTAGATCAAGTATACACATAATTCAAGAGTCTGACCTTAACCAAAGAACAAGCGTAGCGTATCAAAGAAAACTACGCGCCAATATACGCTTACTTCTATCCCTGTCTTCACCTCAAACTCCATCATCACCCCGGCCAGTGTATTCTAGAAATATGTGCTCAACGGGCATGTGCAAAATCTACTATGTAGTAGATATAAAATTTAGTTTTAAGTTCTGTGTGGTTTGATGTGACGTTTCACTTTTCACATAGTAGACTTTCATTACCAGATACATAAAAATGATTAAATTCAGAGTTAACTAACTCCATTTTTATTCCGGATTAAAAAATTTAATATGAGATCTATTCACGAAACAGAATACCTAAGGTAGGAGTTAAATTCTGCAACTGTCATTTTAATAACAATTTTTGTTGCCTTAACTCTTGGGATTGTACTTAAACTTAAGTAGGTATTCCCAATTGCACTAACAAGGCTTAAATTTTAAGCGACCCATAGACAAAAAATGTAAATCGAAACGTACTATGCATTGTCGTTTCGATTTACATTTTTTGTCTATGGGTCATTTAACATTTTATATCGACGTAATATTATCAATTTAAGAAACGCTTAAAAATTAAATTATGTTGGTGCAAGTGGCCTTTAGAGCCATAATTTTTTTGTACTTTGTATTTTAACGTTTTATATTGTGCTGGGTGAAAGATAGCACTAAAATGAAAATTAATTATAAACATTGCACCTACAAAAAAAGGTTATCTTTAATAGTTTTCACCATTCACTATTAATATGATTTGATTACAACAAAGAAAATGTTCCAAAAATGATTATACCAATATATTTATAATTTTAATATTTAAATTCATTAACTTCGTAATGCATACTTCGCATATGGGTTATTTAATCTATGTACCAAATTTCGGCCAAAATGTACGTGTTTGAGATGCGATTTTTATATTAGATTACTGCTAATTCTATACAACTAGTACAGTTATCTTTGGTAATAAATAAAATACTTTAAAAATTTTTTGTACTTATTCTCAAAAATAAACCATTTCAAAATTTACCGTTTTCGTCTATAGGTACGTATGTATTTTTTCTCAAATAACGATACATCATTAAAATGGTCTTCTGATGGGGTAACTTTTGTTTAATTTACCCGACATCAGAACTCTTATATTGCTTGAGATCCCCATGCAAGTATTTCAATAAATCTGTTTTCCCATATTAATCGTCAATGTCACGGATTTTTGGGTTCAGCTTGTGTCATTACTTAATGTTTACATTCATTAATGTATTATAAAAAAACCTTCATTTATAACCATTTTTGTTTCATAAATAATATTTTGAATGGCCCAGAATAGGGGGCCCGGTAATCCAAATCGCCACACTCAGAAATATGTCCCAGTCCGACACTGAGACAATATTAAGGTTATATATGTATAATGAAGTTATGTGTTCTCAAATAATCTGGCTCATTCACAAGTATTATTTTGTAAATATTGTTAATAATACCAACGTAGGTTCTGAATTGACAAATTCATAGAGTTTGCGACCTAATCAATATTGAAACAAATTTTTTTCACTAATACTCTTTAATTTATGTATATTTTCGTCTTCTTATTTAAGATAGTTAAAATTTGACTATGGTAAAGTACCCTATTTTTATGATTATGATATGTTCTTTGGGAAAAACCTTTTATTTACTATAGTTGACTGTGGTTATTGGTTTTATACCAAAAATTTTTGTCCATTTCTAGGGTAGGGCAACTGCCCCTCCCTACCCCACTTTGGCTACGCCCATAGTCACCGTCCATCCTTGATGACATTATTGTAAAATTAAATTTAAAGAACTATAAAACAAGAAATACCTATTTTATTATTCCAATCATATAAATTTAAAAAATTCCTAAGGCAAAGTATTTGTTTCTTATTTTTTGCATAAAGGACAAGTGTAATTATTTCTAAGTAACCAAGGGACTATACAGCTTCTATGGTATTCATGTCCACAACTAATATCCATAGTCGAATTATTCTTATAATTTAAGGGCAATAGACATATAGGACACCATTTCTTCACTCTATAGTTTATTAAAAAGTAAATTATATTATATCAAGTATAGAAAATGCTTAATATTTGTTACCTTTCTACTTCAGTTTGGAGTTGGAGGTCAGACCATTGTAACTCAAATTCCGATCGGACCTCGCTTTTAAAGATGAAAATAAATGATACGACAATTATCGCAAAGATTAAAAGACAAAGTATAACAGCGAAAGCAATGATACTAATATCTGGCTTCCAATTTAAACTTGAGTTTGGTAATTCTTGCGATTCTTGCATGTTGGTTTGACGGTTTTTGTCATAGACTGGAATGACAGTAGTAATTTGTTTTCAGTGTTTACTGTTGACTGAATTCCGTTTTTGAATTTAAAATATCCCTATTTTGTTATTTATTAATGGCCGCGTTTTAGCAGTATACTATTATTAACGAAAGATGACTATAGGACGCGAGCAGACACGTGACTCGAGCGACATTGAATAGCTTGGAATCAGCTGATTTGTGTGCGCGTGTTACTTTGACAAGAACAATGTCAATTTGACAAGACCAATGTTTTTACCTATTTTGATTTTAAACTGCTAAATTGTTAATATTATACAATTTCAGGCAGTAAAACACGCATGAACTTAAAAATAGTAACATTTTAACAGTTCGAAATTAAAATAAGTCAAAACATTGGTCTTGTCAAAGTGACATTGCTCAAGTCAAAATGACACGCGCACACATATCAGCTGATTCTAAGCACTTCAAGGCTGCTTGAGACACGTGATTCGAGTGACCTTGAATTGCTTGGAATCAGCTTATTTGTGTGCGCTTGTCATTTTGACAAGAACAATGTCACTTTGACAAGACCAATGTTTTGACTTATTTAAATTTTGAACTGTTGAGAAGTAATTATTTTTAATTTCATGTATTTTACTGCCTGAAAATTGTATAATAATAACATTTTAGCAATTCAAAATCAAAATAATATTATAACACAAACATACTATGTCAATTGCACTTGACACTGACATCTGTCAATCAGAATTTTCTTAATATAGTAGATGTGTTCATGTTTATAGCAAAGCTGGCTGTTTTATGAAATTTAATTTCTTTATAAATTTTTAACTATATATCTATTGAGTATAAAGTATAAAATGTAATCAAATCGTATAGAGAATAAAATATTCTTTAATATTTATGCTAACAATAAATATGAAAAAATGATATTTAACAGCGTTTATTCAAGAAAAACTGTCAAAATCTTCAAATGAGAGTACTTCCGGTCGACCAATTACAAACAAAATCTAATCAGCTCTTCGTATGGCTATTGATGCACACACATACACACACACACACACACACACACACACACTGTCACACACACGCACACACACACGCACACACACACACACACACACTCACACACACACACTGACACACACACACGCACGCACGCACGCACGCACGCACGCACGCACGCACGCACGCACGCACGCACGCACGCACGCACGCACGCACGCACGCACGCACGCACGCACGCACGCACGCACGCACGCACGCACGCACGCACGCACGCACGCACGCACGCACGCACGCACGCACGCACGCACGCACGCACGCACACACACACACACACACACACACACACACACACACACACACACACACACACACACACACACACACACACACACACACACACACACACACACACACACACACACACACACACACACACACACACACACACACACACACACACACACACACACACACACACACACACACACACACACACACACACACACACACACACACACACACACACACACACACACACACACACACACACACACACACACACACACACACACACACACACACACACACACACACACACACACACACACACACACACACACACACACACACACACACACACACACACACACACACACACACACACACACACACACACACACACACACACACACACACACACACACACACACACACACACACACACACACACACACACACACACACACACACACACACACACACACACACACACACACACACACACACACACACACACACACACACACACACACACACACACACACACACACACACACACACACACACACACACACACACACACACACACACACACACACACACACACACACACACACACACACACACACACACACACACACACACACACACACACACACACACACACACACACACACACACACACACACACACACACACACACACACACACACACACACACACACACACACACACACACACACACACACACACACACACACACACACACACACACACACACACACACACACACACACACACACACACACACACACACACACACACACACACACACACACACACACACACACACACACACACACACACACACACACACACACACACACACACACACACACACACACACACACACACACACACACACACACACACACACACACACACACACACACACACACACACACACACACACACACACACACACACACACACACACACACACACACACACACACACACACACACACACACACACACACACACACACACACACACACACACACACACACACACACACACACACACACACACACACACACACACACACACACACACACACACACACACACACACACACACACACACACACACACACACACACACACACACACACACACACACACACACACACACACACACACACACACACACACACACACACACACACACACACACACACACACACACACACACACACACACACACACACACACACACACACACACACACACACACACACACACACACACACACACACACACACACACACACACACACACACACACACACACACACACACACACACACACACACACACACACACACACACACACACACACACACACACACACACACACACACACACACACACACACACACACACACACACACACACACACACACACACACACACACACACACACACACACACACACACACACACACACACACACACACACACACACACACACACACACACACACACACACACACACACACACACACACACACACACACACACACACACACACACACACACACACACACACACACACACACACACACACACACACACACACACACACACACACACACACACACACACACACACACACACACACACACACACACACACACACACACACACACACACACACACACACACACACACACACACACACACACACACACACACACACACACACACACACACACACACACACACACACACACACACACACACACACACACACACACACACACACACACACACACACACACACACACACACACACACACACACACACACACACACACACACACACACACACACACACACACACACACACACACACACACACACACACACACACACACACACACACACACACACACACACACACACACACACACAGACAGACATCATCGTAAAAATCGTATTCTAGGGACCCTAAAACGTGCTTATTCATTGAAAACTCATCATCGAATTTTTTGACGAAAGACAATATCTACCTTCCCTACCTAAAGGTGACGGAAGGTAAAAATTTGATTACAATAATTAAAATGACTAAGTCCAGGTTGAGTACACCTAGTAAAAAATAAAACACTCGGTTTAGGTGATAGGAAATAAGTAATATGACATCTGGTGGTATTTTGAGGACCTATAGTTGACGGATGCATAAATGAAATTAGTAAATGTCAAATTATCCCGTTAACATTAGTTCCTTTAAAAGCCATTTTGGAGATACGATCTAATTTTTCATCGCCTACTCGTATATATTTCAAAAATTTGTTAACACTCTTGGTTGCATTTCTGGCATCACCAATAGAAAGGATTCCAGTTCCTACATCGGCATCATTATAATTTCCTCACTCCTACTACCCTATTCCCTATTACCATCATCTTTTTAAACTATATCCTTTGGCTCTCGTATCCATCCGATGCAGCGTGCAGTAAGCATAGGCATCCAGTATGCAGCTTGGCGTCGCTCCGAGAGTATTGACCTGGTTGCCGCGTCGCTTCCCGGCTAGGGCGAACTGACACGAGCCACCTCATCGATTCCCGACCACCACTAAGATAGTGCGCGATCAGGGATCAGGGTAGCACGTAGTTGTAGTTGGCCCAAGAAGGAGATAGTGATGCCAAGATTATTGAGCAGGGCCGCGCCGTGCGGGTGGGCAGGTTGTGCCCCGCACAAAGGCGCCTGACTTTGAGGGGCGCCGTTTCAAGACAGTAAAGTAAATAATAGTAAAGACAAAATTATTATAAAACTTACAAATTAACGTGATAGAAGTGAACAATATATTTTTTAATTTGTTTGCATTAGAACTCTAGTTATAAGTAAATTAATTATCGTATCAATCGGTTCGTTATTATTCTAGCATTGTTATATGGAAATAGTAACTATGAAAATGTTGATTACAACAATGAAAATATTGATTATAACTGAAGAATATTGATTAAAAGAATGAATCCTACAATGAATCCAATATTCAAATCCCTGTTATCATTTTGCAAAGAATCAAATGCATATACGTTTGTACCGTAACGCTCGAGGCGACGCCAATCGGCCGAAAATACAATATTTGAGCTGACAGAAACATGTGTATTCAATAGGATTTACGTGTTATTTTAACTTTAAAAGATTTTATCATCGATAATGATTACTTGGTTCAGTAGAAATAATTAAAATAAAAGGAAGGTGAGTATGCTACGCTCAAAATTTCTCAGATTTTGAAAGTAAAAACCCAGAATTCTGAACTTTGATTAGTTGAGTAATATATTAATAAGTAATTTTAATACAAGAAACATTACTTCTATCACTTAAATATTTTAATAAATAAAGAAATATTTTGTAAATAAACTTGAAATTATAATAATTTAGTCTTATCCAGAGTTTAATTTAGACTTTTATGGGCACTAGGCAAAAAAATATTTTTCAGGCCATCATCAAAAAACTAGGATCTATAATTTTGCAAGACAATGTAGCTGTAAATATATCAAATTAAATTGCATTAGAATTAAAAAAACATTCGTGATTAACCATTTTCATTATTGTAATCAAAGTTCATTTGTTGTAATTATATAAGTATTCCTTTATTGTAATCAAATCAAAATTCATAAAGGAGCTCTAAACAGACGTAAGTACATATATTCAGTAAATTATCTACATAGGTATACATCCTTGATTTACATATAGGTTCATATGCCACGATTAAATTAAAAAAACATACAGTAATGTTACAATTATTTTAATAATTTTTCTGTGTGATTAGTCGTTTTCTGAATCAAAGAGACACGTATTCACTATTATCTCCAGCCGTATGATACACATTAAATATGTCCATTTGCCCCGATTAAACTATAGTTTTATTAAAAGGAAACTGTTATAATCAATTTTTTGTATTATTAGGTAGTCATCATGTTCATTATTGAAATCAAATTTTCTTTATTGGGAAACATATATTTTGTAAAAGTTATTTCGTCGATTTAAAATTAAAAAGTTTGTCTTTTGGGAATTACAGGCCCTAGGCAAATCCAGTATAGTGTCCTTGACCTAAATTAGGTCCTGGTCTTATCTCAAATTTGACAAAATTGCACTGAAGTTTCCTTCTTATCAGCCATACATGATTCTTGCATTTTTCTTCACCTAACATATTTCGAAATTAATTATTATTTAAACTAATAATATCTACATTATTTTACCTTAATTTCGACATTATAAAAATATTTTAATGTGCTCTATTGCCAAGAGCTCCTAAAGTTTCTCTTAAAACATCACCTTAATTTTCGCGAATTATTATCAATAATTTGCTTGACTCTAGAAACTTCATAGCTTTCCACTAATTTTTTACCTTTACTTTTACTTTTATTTCGAAAAACATTCAAGTTCACAGCTTGAAAACCACAAGTAATTGTAACTGACATTTTCCGGATTTTGACAATGATCTGCTCAAAGATGCTTATCGCTTCCAGTAGTCGGCGCTGCAGTCGCTCAAAAAGGAACGGTACAAGCGTATACAATTCTGAAATCTGTTGTAAAATTGTTGATTACAACAATCTATTTTGATTATTACCTATTGATTACAAGAATGAATCTAGGAAAATTTCAACAATATGATAAATCTAGCAGTTTTGAAAAAAAAAGTATAGTTTAAACTTTAATTTGCAAATTTTACATCATGAGGGGAAGGGGCGCTAAAATGTAACATAGCACAAAGGCGCCTAATACCCACGGAGCGGCCCTGTTATTGAGATATAAGGCTGGTTTGATAATAAAGTTTTGTAACGTGCACTTGTTCCAACATTTCTCTAGGTTTGTGATTCCTTCACGGAAGTGGAATTCTTCAATGTCCTCAAAATACTAACTAGTTTACTTCCTGTATAAACTCTTCATTTGACCCTAAATTTTTGTTCATTCAAGAATCTCTAGTTTCGGAAACAGGCGATAATCCGAGGCAGATAAATCCGATGAATCGTAGTTCGGTCAATTTTTCTACCTTGCTGCCTTCAATATCTCCAAAAATGATGCGTGATATTTTTCTTCTATTTAAGGTAATAAGGAGAAATCCTTCCGCGTCATAAAAAAATGACGCCGTCATTTCTTCAGACGTAACGTATTTCATCATTTTCGGAGCCAGTTTGCCTCGTGCGATCCCATATTTTTTTATAAATACACAACTGGATGAAAATCAAGTAGGCGATGATTAAGGTCCGCTCCTACCACCTCGAGTAAAAGTGACAGTTATTGTCAGGACCGCTCCTTGCGGGCACAGAATATATACATGACTAACGTCAACAGAAGCGACACTGTTGTATGTATTGCCGTCAGTGTGGTCATGGCTATGTGTGCGTGGACCTTGACCAGGGAGGGGTAACGCACGGAGATTGGGCGTACTCCGATACGCCAAACTATGCCAGTGACGGCGTTCATGTGCAGGGCGGTTCAGCGCAAGAATAATACGACTATCAAACTAGACTACTAGACATGATGCCGGGTGGTATAATATATTGTTGCGTAAAAGGCTGTCCAAATAATAATAAAGATAAAACAATTCTAAAAAGCTTTTTTAGATTACCGACTAACCCAGAAATTATTATATTTATTTTATTTTACATTTCTATCGACCGCCTCAGTTACACTAAATTTTATTATTTTTTAAGGAGTTTTATTAATTTAGAACAATTATTATATTTATTAAATGGACATTTAATTATGAATTAGGTTTTCTGTATGTTTATATTTCAATTTAAACAGGAAAAGGTTTTAAACGAATGCTATTTCAAAAATTTTCATAGTACTAACATTGATATCAAAATAAATAATCTTTCCTCCTAGATACCTAGGCAGACATCTTACGTACGCCTATGCTAGCGCGTAAAGCGAGCCTATTGAAGGTCACCAAATTCAAATACACACGTACAGTGTAGTGTCGTACCAGTGGTGCGGGTGAGCAGATTGTGCCCCGCACAAAGGCGCCTGACCATGGGGGGCGCCATTTCAAGGCGGTGTATAAAAAATTATAGTATATTTGCAAATTGGGTTTATTTGTAAAGGATTATTATCCTACCAAACCGATATTTTTTTATCATTGTTATATTGAAATAATTATTATAAAGGTGTTGATTACAACAAAGAATATTTTGCTTGTAGCTCAAGAATATTGATTACAAGAATAATGCCCGGTTTCTCCAGAGCAACTTAAGACTTAAGTCGTGACTTATTCCTAAGTTCCACCGTAAACTGTTGCACCACGCAAAAATGTCAAAATGTGAGACGTAAGTAGCACTTAAATGTAAGTCGAAAAAACAGTGACTTATGTGTCATATATGACAGTTGTCATATCAGTCATAGTAAATTTGTTTCATTTTGTGAAGTTACGGTGCGTCTTCAGCGATATGGACAAAAAACGTATTAATTATAGCAAAGAAAAGAAAAAATTGCTAACGGAGATTGTGGATGAATATAAGGCGATAATTGAAAATAAAAAAACTAATGCGGTCTCAAATATCCAAAAGGACAATACATGGAAATTAATTGCCGCCACATTTAATAAAAATGTATTACATGTATGAGTTACTTTTGCAACAATTCTATTGTATAGAAATTGCTGGCATTTACTTATTATCTTGAATATATTCCAATTGAGGTTCGATTTGCCTCAGAATATCTATAGCTGTGATTTTAGTTATTCTAAACCGACAGAAGAAATCTTTGTCGTCGTATAATTGAAACAAATTAATCCTATTATATATTTGTCGCGGAATTCTGACATTTTCAACAATATCGACAAAATCAACTTCGTCCACATTATCCACGATGTTAACGTCGTCAAAATTAGGGAAATCCGGTAAATCCATATCGAATACTATTGATACAAATGTAAGCACTGACATATACAATGACAGCTTTGACATATTTTACGCTGTTGCCAATGTAATTTGTGACATAAGTTAAGTTCGCATTTGAATTTGCTGGTGCAACGCAATTGGGATATAAGACCGACTTACAATTAAGTAGCACTTCAATAATCATCGGCTTAAGTTGCTGTGGAGAAACCGGGCATAAATCCAACAATGAATTTAGCAGAAAAAGTAAAATAAATATGCTGCTAAACGGATAATTTTCTGGCATTGTTATATTGCAAGCTATAACTGTAAAATTGTTGATTACAACAAACAATTTTGATTATAATAACAGAGCCGCTCCGTACGGGTGGGCAGTTTGTACCCCGCACAAAGGCACCTATCTGCGAGGGGCGCCGTTTAAAGACAGTAAATAATAATAAATTTTTATAAAATGCTCTTAATCATTAAGAAAAAATTACTATGCAACTTAGAAAGTAAGGCAATAGAAGTGAACAATAATTTTTAATTTTTTTGCGTTACGTAGAACTCTAGGTATAAATTGTAAGTAATAGTTATTTATGTAACAAGTGTGTAAAGTAGTACTTTTTTGGTCGAGTGCGATGTTTTATTGTAGCACGAGACAAAAAATACTATTTTACACACGTGTTGCATACAACATTTTTCCTATAACCGAAATGGTATTGATGTTTCTCATAATATTGAGTGTACAGGCATCCAGCAGCTTCAAATACTGTTAGTACTCTTTCTCATAACACTGTACAAAATGTAACTTAAACACTTGGAAGAATCTCTGACAGACGATGATTAGTCTTTTATAATGTACAAATTGTACATTTAATATTAATGTTAAAAATTAGGTTAGATTAGAATACATGCCAAAAAAATGTTAATGTTCTTAAAAATTAGATTAGTACTCAATCTGTTATAAAAATATTAGATTTGTTTCATTTACAGTTATATTCATATTTCTTAATAAATTTTATTACTTTCATTATTATTTACTGCCTAATTATATACTTGACAGGTAAATTAACCGAATTTTAATGTTGCCTAGCAACGCTTATTTACTTTTCAAGCACTAGTGCGTGAAAAGTACTTTTCACGCACTAGTGCTTGAAAAGTGATACTTTACGCACTGTAATGAGTGCGTGAAAAGTACTTTTCACGCACGGTTGTAGGATAAATAATTATCTTATTAATCGGTTGTTACATTAATACAATAGCTGTGAAGATGTTGATTACAACAAAGAATATTTTGATTATTATAACTCAAGAATATTTATTGATTACAATAATGAATCCGACAATGAATCCAATAATTAAATACAATAGTTTACTATTAAAATTTAGTAGAAAAAAGTAAAAAAAATATCCTGCCAAATGTATAAATTACTGACATTGTTATGTAGCAAACTATTGTTATTAGTCCTTAGTAGGTAACAATCATCTGACCAACAGAAACTTAAAAAATTGGCAGGCCTACAATTTAGTGGACTTTTGTAACAGGTAACAGGAACTAAGTTAAAAGTGATGCGATGAGACGATGTAAATTGTTTGTGCTATTATAGGAATAGTTAGTATGTTAGTAAAATAGGAATTTGTTATTAAAAATTGATCGTAAAAAGGAAAGTCTATTTTCTGGTCGGATTTAGATAAAATATCTTTTGTATCTAATATTATTCATGACTAAACGTAATTAATTAAGCTTATAATTTAATTTTAAATCAAATTTGAACAATTTATTAATTAATAAGTAAATGGAAACAAAAGTTTTGTGAAATGAAATTTTAATGAAGCAAATTTTGTAAATTGTTTTGTTGACAAGTAACCAAATTTAAAACTACGAAAATGTTTGAAATGTTTTGCATAGTTGTTGATAATTAACTTATATTTGTATTTCCAAAACTTTTTCACACAACTTTTTCATTTGTTTTATTTTAAAACCATTCTTGAACAAATAATGCAAGGTTATCCTTGATACTACAGCGATTTATTTATTTTCGCTGCAGGCACATAGATGGAAAGGTACTGAAATAATCAATTTGTATCCATATAGAACCGTTGTTTATCTTGTCGAAATTGTGACATCAGTATATGCAATTTTTTATAATCTTTATGCTTTGATTTTATGAATGAATCCATTTTCTTTTCTTTCTCCTGATTAATCAATTATTATATGATGTAAAGCGCTAAGCAAATAGACACCAAGCAATCAATAAAAATACAAGATACGACTATCAACTTTTATTTTTCAAATGGCAACCTATAATTATTTTAATAAAATAGAAACCGCCATTTTTTCTCTTTTCAACGATGTATTACTTTTTATTAATGTATTTGAAAAATTTCGAGAAAAATGAGATAATTTAGAAATATTAGAAATAATTTTTAAACAAATATTATAGGTGGCTATGTGAAAATAAACAAAACGTAACAATGTAAAACAATTAAATTAATGTCAAAAAAGTATACATTTGTTTCTTACTTAATTTAACTTATTTTGTAAACAAAAAAAAAATATTTCGCGAAACATGCTGGCAGATGTTCGAACACATCACGTTCAACGCTTGAATTTTTGTATTACACAACATGGTCGTAATTTTGAACATTTGTTTTAAGTTGTTCTTGTTACTAAATTTGTTGTTTTAGTTTGCTAAGTTGTATAGCACTGTTACGTTTTGTTTATTTTCACATTGCCACCTATAATATTTGTTTAAAAATTATTTCTAATATTTCTAAATTATCTCATTTTTGCCCCGTGAGCATTCTATCGCAAGTTTCCTTCTATTTGGTTGGAGATTCATGACTTAATGTTAATGGAAATTTATTTTTCTTTGATCAAAAAATGCTTTACAGCCTCTAAATGTGATCTATCAATATTTTTGAACGGTACTGTACACTGTGGTGCCTTTTTGACAATCACAATCTGTCAATATAAAACCTCGTTTCTCTCAATCCAGCTCCACTTGATTTCATTTAATCTGCGTCCTCCGAGTGGAGGATTTGTGCCTCTTTCTCGTGAGTCGTCGAGTGTGAATCCTGCAATCCTGGGAAACAATAACACGATCTGGCGCTGTCGCATCTCGCAATAAGGAAGCTCCCAGCGGCAAAGCAAGGACTCAACGCGAGAAAGATTGTCCCAAAGGAGAATTCAAGAACCATGTCAAAGAAGATATGAATACATTTACGTCAGGGGACAGAATTAAAATTAATATGTGCAAGATTGAATGATGAAGCCAAAGACGAATTTTTATATTTAGGATAATTATTATTACTTTTATCTTGTGACAAATCAGTAAATTATAATAGTCACAGTCACTTTAGATATTTTAAGAATCCACATTGATACGGACATTTGTTAGCAAATGTAGAATGTTATTACGTTCGTACTAACATTTTGCGACCTAATAACAATGTTCGCTAACAAAAATTGATGTTCCAAGAATAGGCGGTAAGCATAAAATGAATATTTTGTATTATAATGGTTATTTGTATACCTAGGCACTACAGTTTATTTTTACCTCCCACTACCCTTGGTAAGGGAGGTATAAGGATCGTGATAAAAATCCACCACGTTTTAAAGTCCCTTAAACGATTTTAACATTTTCACGGTGATGTCTGTGTGTGCGTATGTGTGTGTGGATCCTTTACTCTAACTCAAATACTATCATTCAGAAAACTTTGAAACCTTGTATTTCTTCCTTATTCTAATATGGGAAGAGACCATTAGATTTTGGTGTATATCAGATAACCGGAAATTGCACTTTATTTGACGCTCAAAATAGATTTTCTTCGAAAAATTCCTTCAAATGTTACTTTTTAAAGATTTGTGTTATTATAAAAATTAAAGATTATTAAATTTTCTACTGATTTGCATAATAGTATTTTATGTACCAAGGGCGTTACGATGATGATAATGCCAGGAGAGCGACGAGGATGTCGTCCGATGGGCGTTATCATCTAGTAACTCTCGTGGTGCATACAAGATTTTATGTCTCACTAGAGTATGTGAAATTATTTTGAATGCTTCTGCATACTTTGAGGAAGACAAACGCATGAATGTATATTATTCTATTCTCGTCTGTAGAAGATGTATTATATTTTGAGGTTCGTTTTCACATGACAGATCTCAGTTCTTTATTTCTTATGCACTAATTTTAGAGAGTTTGTACTATTTTGGATGTCACATGTGACGGTAAATAATTTCAGAAGTGAATTCAAACGTGGATAAATATCGTCCCCAAAAAAATTAGTGATCCGTCATCGGTCAAAAATCAATGCGAAACATTGCAGTCTGCAATGCGACGTACTTACTATTAACATGTGTGGTGAAAGTAAATTGCTTTTTAAAGCCCTTTTCATAATCAATTTTAAATATTATAATTAAATTTAAAATGATTTCTGTGTTGTGTTTTCAAAGCTGTTTTCTTATTATATTAATTATTGTAATCAATTAATGTATTAATTGTCGTAATCAATCCTTATTATTATTATTGTAATGAATTATAATTAAAAGGAAGCTAATTTTCATTATATACAGTTCATATTATTTCTATTTTAATGTCCAAAAACGTTGATCGGATTATAATGAGGGCAAATTGAACTATTATGCCCTCATATAATGCCCCGGTTGTTATAGATGTGTTTATATACACCGTATCCTAGAAATAAACAGTTCATATTACTTTAGTGAGACTTAAATATTTTTTCTCTATATTTTATGAATAAATTTATAAAATTATCTAAAACTCCTTGGTTACACAGTTCATATCTCAAATGTATGTAACTGACAGATAAATGTCATTGTCAAAGAACAAATCATTTCAAATTAATAATGGTAAAAAGAAAATAGTAAATAGAAACATAGTTATATGGATTGGATCTTAATACAGTTACCGCAATAACTAAATATGTAAGTGTGTATATTAAAATTAATAAAAATTAAATAGCGGCAGGTTTGGTGTTGGCCACATCAGATTTTTTTATTAACAAACCATGTTTTCAAATAAATTGTATATATTATGTATTCGTATTATTATTATTTATTAATAATCTAGAGTGCGTACTTACAGTAAAAACGTACGCGTAGAATGCTCACTATAATGGTATTGAAAATATTCCGAGAGGGGGTAGGGGATTCAGGGGGGCCTCAAATTGAATTGCGCTTGGGGTCTCTCAAGTACTAAATCTGCTACTATACATAAATATGAAGCTTTATATTGCCAAATCGTCCTATTTCTACAAATTAATAATAAGTGCATCGGCCTGTCGCCCGAGGGGAAAAGATATTTGCATAGTGACATATTAATCTACATACATGCGTACCTTTTATTTATTTTGTAATTAAGTATTCAATATCAATTTACATGCATAAATGAGTATATGAATATTAATACCATACAACATTAATTCTACTTGTTTATTTAATATAAAGAAATCATAATTTATGCTGATTAGCACAGTATTGTGTACGAAAATAGATCATTTTCATTAAGCTGCATTCAAAAATGAATTTGAAAAATAAAAATATAATTGGTTTGTTTATAAGTATACTTACTATAAATATATGTATAATAGGATCCTCCATCGTAACAAATTAGAACATAGGTCATTTATACTAAAAGTAAATTTAGAAAATGTATGATGGGGGCTAACAAAGTTTATAAAGCTATGTTTTTAAAATTTTAAAAGCCCTAAACATTTGCGTTACGCATCTAAATAGTCTATTCCAAATTCTTACTCCTTTCAAGTCTCCTGCTATCGCTTTTTTTAAATCCGGAATTCATTGTCAAGTAAATGAATGGAAAAAATAACGAAACAATGAAAGTAAATCGTTTGAATTTATGATGCCACTCCAGATAGAAACCACTTGCGTTTGTATAATATGATAGTGCAGGTACTCGGTGAAGAATGGCCCAGTCCAAGTCATCGACTTTTTAAAAATGTCGCATATGAATTATGAATATAAATAAATGAAAACGAAATAAAAATTGCTATATATTTTGTATTTTTATACCTATAATAATGTAATTAAAGTTTTTAGCGTAAAATGGTCGCCATGTTGTGACGTCAGCGTCATTACAGCAGTTCAGTTTCCCTGTGAAAATGTCACTATAAAGTGGGCCATACAGTGCCGGATTTACGTACAAGCTGGACAAGCTGAAGCTTAGGGCCTCACATTATGAGGGGCCTCGGCGCTTCGAACGTCAGTGATTTTTTTTAATTGTATGATAATGGTTTGGTACTTAAATCTAGACAAAGTACACTGCGCAGTACATATTACACAAAAAAACTACCAATAACTCAACCTATTCCGATTCATAAATTATTTTCATATGAAATTTGTAGTCTGGAGTATACTTTTTAAATTGTGCGCGCGCGAAGTTTATCTGCGTGAACTTCATGGTTTAGATTTGAACGTTATGGAACTGAACAAAACAGCAAATGAACCGGGCGATGTGTGGATATTGGGACAATGTGTGTGTTCCCTATGATCTTTATACATGTAATTCATCTAACAAAAATTGTGAAATGAAGCATTTAAATAAATTTAATAATTTAAATTTAATTTAATTTAAAATTAAAATTTAAATATTAACACGTGTATAATATTATAATACAAGACAAAATCAGAGATGTTTTTCCCAGCGTTGAAACTATATTTCGATTATTTTTAAGTCTGATGATATCAAATTGCTCAGGAGAGAGATCATTTAGCAGGTTAAAAAGAATAAAAAATGAATACAGGACAACAATGCTTCAAAATAAACTCCATTCCTTGAGCATTTTATGTATCGAGAGTGACAAACTTCGAAGTTTATCATTTGAAGATGTTAAATCTGATTTTGCTTTAATGAAGTCGCGAAAAAAAATGTAAATAATCATGTTGTTTATTTCTATATAATGATTTGTATTCTTGCTTTTTAGTTTATTATTAACTCTTTTTCTTAGCAAAAACTAAAAATGTATAGTGTATTATTTTATTTTCTCATTAATCGAAAAACTAAAGAATTGTTATTTTTGTTATACTGTATTTAATATAAATAAATTTTTTTTAAATACTTACGAATTTCAGTTCATATACCTATTAAAATTAATTTATTTAATACAAAGCAAAGGGCCTCAAACATTTTATAGCTTAGGGCCTCAACGACTCTAAATCCGGCACTGCGACCATGCATATTTTGCTCATAAATTCGCGATTGGCTTTACACATACTCTAACAAACACCATATTTAATATATCCGAGTAATTTTTTATTAAGATCAAATGAAAATTTACTTATTAAATAAATTTATATTATAATTTATGTTTTAATTATTGTAATCTCACTACTTATCATTGTTGTAATCATTTAGTAAATAGTAGGTAATGTAAATGTTGGATTACTTTTTATTATGAACTATGCTTTGATTATTGTAATCAATACTGTCTTTGTTGTATTTAATAATAATTAAAAAATAGTTTAAATACTATGTATTTTTATTATAATAATGGCACTTGGTGAGTATGAAAACTTCAATATTATAAGCAAGTCTTAATAATAATTAACTTGATTAAGAGCAAGAATTATTAATTTCACTTACCTGATTTTTATTTATGTATAATATGTACTATCGAAGTTTTACATAAATTAACATTTAACACTACTCCTATACCTATTCATGTAAGTAATCAAATAAATATATATTTTGAAAAGATATAATAACTATCTGGCTTACTTTATTACCATTAACTCTAAAGATATTTGATCACAGTTTGTAATATATACGTATTTTTATTCATGCAACATTTATTGTATACTGCAATATTAAATGGTAACGTATGTCGGCTCTCTCTACTTATGATGGAGTGACGCTACCGTCAGAACTTTCGCGCCAAAACTTTAATAATTATTTTAGGCGTTATTGGGAGTAATTTTAAGAAAACAAAAAATACGGAATTTCTATTTTTAAATTCTTCGTAACATATAAAAAATTCAAAAACAGTTGGACGGGCCGATTCAATGACTTTAAGAGTACTTCGTAGCTCAGTTGGAAGCGCATCCTACTAGACATAGGAAGGTCCCGGGTACAAGTCCAAGTAAAGTCCATGAATTTTTCACAAAAATCTTTCTAAGTATTTGTTATACTCATTACAAATTACACTTTGAACAAAAAGAATTCAAGTTATCACCAAATAATGAATTCATTAATTCATATTAACTATGAAATTTAAATTAAGATAAACCGACAAATTCTTTTGAGAATTATAATTCTCTTTGTTTTATATTAACATTTAAAGTATTCATGAACTTAATAAAGTTAAGAATAAGAATGAAGCAAGGGTATGAAATTTGTTTGTTAGTTTTACATTTACTTTCTTTACTGAGAATTTTATATTGCATCGCTACTGAGATACTGTATTTGAACCAGACCACTACTTACTACACAAGTGAAGTGTTAACACAATATATACTTTATCCTGTTTTACTGAACACATAATGCGTTTCTTTCTAATTTCTTTATTAATAAAAATAAATAAACAACAGCTGTCAATTGTTTGTCGATCTATGGTCAAAGCTAGCTCGATCCATTAGTAAATTGCTGTCGAAGTGAAATTAATACCAATAAGTTTCTGGTTTCTCTCGGTCCGTGACGCTCTCTGATGCATGTGTATGTATGGGGTGTTTCAAGATATAGTACACTTACTTTAGTTGCCTCTCACAGACACAACAGACGATTTATCCATCGGTTTGTTATGTTTTCGGCTGGACAGAAAGACACAACTAGAGATAGAGATATATAAAGTCTAGTCTAAAGTTTGACGAGAGATGTCTCTACGGTCCTTATAATGTATTTGTGACATTTTGTTCCTTTGTTTAAAAGTTGTGAAGTCATTCGGGCCTCGATTTCAAAATCTGTCAGAATGGGGTTTCCCTGCTCCAGACCAGTAGAATTTGAAATCTGTCCGGAGAAACAATTGGGGAAATTTCAATTCTGTCAGATTTCAAATTTGAAATTTATCCTGAGAAAGAATTGGAAGAACCGCAATGGGGACTTATACAATTCAAACTTTTTGGACGCCATCTAGTGAGTAAAAAAGTATTTAATAAGTAGTTATGTAGTGAGCAAGATTTAGCACTACAGTTTGACATTTATCATGTGATCCAGTACGTGATCAACAACTGTTAACTGCTATCAAAGGAAACGTAAACATGTCAGTCTGAACACATTTTTATACAATTACTTAAGTATATGATCTACTCAGTACATACCTTGCAATTAATTCATGTTTATTTCCACTTTTCTTCAAACCCCGGGATTCTAACCATCTTTTCAACTGTAAGACTGAATGGTTTTCAATGTTTTTAAACACAAATCGTGCCCCCGGTACATCATCTTGTGTTAAACACATTATATATTTGTGAAATTGGTTTTTTAGTGATATTTCAAATTCAAGGATCACTACACTTTAGTACAAGAGATAATTAATAACAGGCACTACACAAAATAACATAACCGAAGTTTGCTGACTAAATAACAAACAACATGCGAGATCAATGTGGTGAAGTGCTGAGGGGAAGAGCATGTGACTGACTCGGCCATGGTATATCACCTCGCCTTTTCTAATAATTTGTTGTCCTTTTCTAAATAGGGTATTCTCTCATATTTTTTTTATTTATTTTTCTTAAAGAACAGTTATATCTAAGAGCACCTGTGAAAATCCGAGATAAAAATTCCTTTTAATAAGCGAGATATTAATTTTTAAAATTTGATTTTGTTGTGTCACGTGATAGCGACGTACTAGTTGTACAGTACCGGCGGTGTACTGTCAGTGGTTCATGCGGCGTCTTATCACATTCGAACATGGAGTAGGGATTTCAACTGGTCTCCCATTGGAAGGTCATCTAGTACATCAGCAAAATTTAAATGCTTTATACCTTTTGTAACAATTAATTTATAATATGATTTTTTGTTTTTTCCGTGTTGTTTACCTATCAACACTAATATTTTTAATAAATTTTTAATATTGGTGCTCCTCAGAGAATACCCTATTGTGTGGAGGGAGGTCCGCCGCCGATCCGCCGCGGATGACGTCAAATTTATAAGTCCCCATTCTGTCAGATTTCAAATTCTACTGGTCTGGAGCAGTAGAATTCGTAGTGGGAAAAACCTAATTCCGGCAGAATTTGAAATCAGACAGAATTTAAAGTTACAAAATCGAGGCCCAGTTTTGTTAGTTCAAAGTTTTACAGTTTCATTATTCTCTATAAATCTGCCCTTTTCAAGTGAGTTTTGAAATAAAATGTGCGTAATTCTAAAAACTCTTATTAATTAAAGAAAACAATTAATTAATACTACCACGAGAAATTTACGTACGGGAATTTTAGACTGTATTCATAACCATATCCTGGGCCAGGATCCATTAAATAATCATGGCATTCAATTGATCAATTTAATTTTACACATTTATTTAAAAATCCGGATCCACCACAAAAATAAATTTAGAAAAAACTACAAATAGAATAATAAGCATGTACACAAAAACAATATTTTTTAAAAATCAATAGAATAATATAAATAATTATAAACGATTCTTTTTATCCTTTCCTCAGAGCCGTAACTAGGGTTTTGAGCGCCTGTGGCAAATAAAAGTTTTTGCGCCCCTACATATCAAGAAAATAAAAACAAAATAAACTTCTGATGAGCGGTTCGCGAATTACTAACTTAAACTTACATAAACATTTTCTAAAATTTAAAACATCTGCAAATCGGTTTAGTTTTCATATTTTCATCTAAAATTTTGACACGATTAAAGAATTACGTATTTAATATGTGTCGAAATTTCAGATGAAATGAGAATGAGATCTAAACCCATTTGCAGATGTATACAATTTTTGAGAAATTTCATACAAGTTTAAGTTGTTAGTAACTCGCGACCCGCTCATCGGCAAAAATCGTCTATACTCTTTTCTATTTAAGCCATTCAGCAGAAGGCGCTCGCATCAGTGTCAGTTTTCAGTAGCCGAAATTACATTGGGTAAACTTGTTTCTTGTCTCCAATTTCAGACATTCAGAGAGGTCAAAACTATTCCTTATTCTCTACAATATTGAATGGTTAAAATGGAACATTTTAAAAAAAATTATTCAAGAAGCATCAATAATACACTGTTAAAAATAGTAAAATCTATTATACTGTTTCCATTTAAGCCATTGAGAAGATGGCGTTGACATCAGCGCCAGTTTTAAGTACCCGAAAATACATTGGGTAAACGTATCCCATGTCTCCAATATCAGCCAATCAGAGTTCAAAACTGTGTCCAATTATCTACAATACTGAATGGCAGAATATATATATATATATATATATATATATATATATATATATATATATATATATATATATATATATATATATATACTAAGTAGAAAATACCAAATATTGTTTATTTTTTGGGAAATTTCAATTTCTATCATTAATTATTATTCTGGTTAACTATATTTTAACATAACTTTTTGAGAGTTCATCCTAGGCAAAAAATGTACGAATCCTTTTATGTACAAGAAATTACGAGATTTAATTTTGTATTCTTGAAAAATTTTGATACGGGTCACTGTTTTCAAGAAAATTGCCAAAAACTCATTTTTTGCACCTTTGACCTAAGATGGCAAAATCCGGTGTCGCTAGAGGGTGCAAAATTAGTATGTCTTTTTGCAGGTCCCAATAAAGAATAAAATTCACGCCAACTTGTCACTAATTATTTCTACAATAAACACCTTGCGACTGGCCTATCTATAGATAATTATTTGTTAAATTTAGAAAATAAATTTTAGAAATATTTGATCCAAAACCATATAAATGATTAAAATTTTGCGCCCCTAAGAATTTTGCGCCCGTGGCGTGTGCCACCTTTGCCACGCCCTAGTTACGGCACTGCCTTTCCTAATACTAATATCAATTTGTTTCATACATTTTATAATTGCTTTTCGTTAATAATAATTCAAATGTTTCAAATATGTTAATAGAACAAGCAGTGACATCTAGTGAATACTCCGTGAGGAGACTTAGTATATCTCTATCCTTAGTTGTCTCTTTCTGTCCAGCCGAAAACTAAACAAGTGCTTTGAAGTTATATCTAGTGTATTTGTGATCGCTGGGTTTTGCACCACGACAACACCCACCTTTTTTAGCCAAAATCAACACCGTCGAAAAATGTAGTTAGATAAATTGAATTTAATTGTTTTTTTGACTCATGTATTCGGAAAAAAAATTTCTAAAACGGTTTAATTTTTTTTTCTATAAGTAAATATTCCCTCCGATCCACTACAGCTTCTAAATATAAAGAAAATAATCGGGTTGTCCTATATTCGTCAAACACTGTACAACAACAAAACAAAATACATCCGACATGATTTTCTCAAATATTACTGGATCTAGAAATAGAAAATCTTCCTGTGAAATGGAATCTGCGCTATCAATAATGAAGTCACGTCAGTCTTCTCTATTTTGAAACGTACTATAAGCGTGGCTTCCACGAAGAAAACAAAGGCGAAACGTCTGTTTCAGATCAGCGGAAAGCCGTCCGATTACGATTTGAACAATTTGTACTAATCCATGTTGAGCGTGGATCGAGTGTTAATGCGTTTTAAACACCACTGTTTCACACGTCAGAATATTATTGCGGGATTATGTTTCATTTAAAATTGCGGGTTAATTTATAAAATGCTATAAAAATAATTACGTGTCGTGTCACTGAAATGATGACGCTGTAAAACAAAATATCATTTCGGAATTAAAATATTTTAATGAACTTTGTATTTTGTTGCAAATAATAGTGTAACGTTTTATTTATTTCAGTGAAGTGTGAAAATCAATTATTATTAATTAAAATAGATATTTATTAAACGATAAACAAATATTAAAATATAATAACAATGACGATTACTATGGTTAAACAAATATTAAATACTAATTTAAGACTATGAATATAATGAATTACTTAAACACTAAGATTATTTATTTAAACAATATCACAATTTATTTTCACGCTATTTATGACACTAGTTATTTGTCACTATTTATATCACTATATATTTATATCACATTCAATTGTCCGACTTCGGATCTCCACAGCGTCTGTATACCGGGTATCTTAGGCCAACCGGCACATGGGGGATTAACATGGAAAATCAGTTAATTGTGAATAGTATCTCCCCCGTGCAAGATATTATGTTGAAATTTTGTATGCTTATTCGGGGATACTAATTCTATGGACTATATTTCAAATCAGTCAATTTACATGTGTAATATTAGAAAAAATTAAGAAAAATTGAAAAATTTCCAGGATTGTTCTTCAAATCCCGAAAAAAATAGTTTCCAAGCAACGGTTCTGATAGTATGGTGGTAGCAAGTGTGCTTGGTAATAAACAAAATTCGGACGGGTTCGAAAGTAACCGACAGCAAAACTTATTTTTAAATTTTTACTTTTGAAAATAATTATTATTAATGTTTTTAATTAATATTTAATAAAATAGATACGTTATACGCAACAAAACTTATTTATTTTATAAATTATAAATCGCACTAAATACAACAGCAAGAATAAAAAAATTACAACAAATATTCAAAATAACAGCCATTTTTGTACTAAGCAAAACTCGAACGATCTTAAAATTGTTGTTGTCTCACTTTGCTCAGCTGTCGATTTGAAATAAGGCTGCAGTCATTTCTCATTGCCGTTTTAAGATATTCTAAAGTGGTCAATTCATAATGGCCGTAAATTTTTGATTTTAAATGACCTCAAGAAAAAAATGTAAGGGGCAGGTGATCTTACAGGCCATTTAATTGGTTCATTTAAACAAATCCAAAAATGTTTATTGTAATCAGTATGATTCTGATTTTACAAAATATAATTTATGATTGAAATAATGTATATATTTTATTAAATATGAATAAAAGATTAAATACATATTAATGATAAAAATTATTTTGAAAAGTAAAAATTAAAAAAATATATTTTATTTTGTTTGCCAAGCGTACACGCTACCATTATGCACTTGAACCGTATATATTAGAATAAGTTAGGAATACAAGGTTTCAAAATTTTATTAATGATAGTATTTGAGTTAGAGCGGAGGATCCACACATACATACATATACACACGCACACACACGCACACCCGCGCACTCGTGCACCCGCGCACACGCAACACGCACACACGCTCACTCGATCACGCGCGCGCGGCACACGCACACACACACATCCCACACGCACACATACATCCCACACACACACACACACACACACAAACGCGCGCGCGCGCGCGCACGCTCGCTCACACACATACACCCAGACATCATCGCGAAAATGTTAAAATTGGATTTTGGTCATTTACAAAAATCTCGATATGCGATTTTTAACACGATCCCTACACCTCTCTTACCAAGGGTAGCGGGAGGTAAAAGTAAATGATCTATTATTATTTAATACGATTAATAATCAATTCCATTGGAGTTGCATTATAATTTTCGATATTTCCGGCAGTTGAAAATGGGAAACAGAGCTAAAATATTCGTATATTAATTTAATTCAAATTTAATTAAAATTTTAATCTCTACTGTATAATTTCTGCGGCAAGCAAAATATTCTAACTCTAACCCACACAACAAACATAACCCAAATCATAGGAAAATCTCGCATTTGGGTCTAGCACCCAACTTCCAAGTTAACTGTAATTAAATTCTCTCTTCCTGTAACTTCCTTCTTGACTTCCACGACAGCACGGCACCAGGGACAACTCAGTCCTACCAACTTTAAATTACGTTATTTAGTTACAGAATTGCCAACCTAATACGCACACACGTGCTGGTTGGATTGGCTATCGCAGTCGCAGAAGCAGTGATACCAACGTGATATCACCTGATTTCTAGATGATGTATGTAACTATACTCCGTTGGCTGAAACGCGAGAATGTGTAACTAATTCTTGGATAAAGACGTAATTTTTTTGGTGACAAGGATAGGATAATTTTGGAGCCGAAACAATAGAATGACTTGTTTCTTTTCAAGAATTAGTTCCATATTCTCTCGTTTCAGCGAACGGAATAAATAGAAGAGAATGAATTTGGTGATGAGATAATTATTTGTGTAATTTGTATTGTTAATGTGATGTTAATGTTCTATGTATAATAACGTATAGAATTTGAAATTCAATCATAGTAGTTGTTAATCCCTTGTAATGCTTTCTAGGCGTGAGAACTAATAATATACATACATATTTGACGTCACAAAATGGCATTGATTTACGTATCTCTCCAACTCAATATATTCTAGCAAACTAACACAGCTTTTATGAATAGGGGATTCCACCATTTTTACCTTCCGTCACCTTTAGGTAAGGAAGGTATTGTCTTTGGTCAAAAAATTCGGTGGTGAGTTTTTGATGAATAAGCACGTTTTAGGGTCCCTACAATACGATTTTACTATTTTTACGATGATGTCTGTATATGTGTGTGTGTGTGTATGTATGTGTGTGTGTGTGTGTGTGTGTGTCTGTGTGTGACAAAATTTTCTAATGCGATAACTCTAACACTACAATTCCAAAAATTACAATTCTTTCGTATTCCTCTTCGTTACATCCATGTGAAGAGCTGATTAGATTTTGGTTATAATTGGTCAACCGGAAGTACCCTCATTTGAAGATTTTAACAGTTTTTCTCGAAAAAACGATGTTAAATATAATTTTTTCACATTTGATGTTATTATAAATATTAAAGAATTATTTATTCTCTATACGATTTGAATGCATTTTATACTTCATATTAAATGGACATAGAGTTAAAAAATTATAAAGAAATTAAATATCATATTATTAGTCAGCTTTGCTATAACTCTGGAAACAGCTGCTACATTAAGAAAATTCTGATTGAAAGGTGTCAGTGTCAAGTGCAGTTAACAGTATGTTTATGTTATAATTTTACTGGAAATATAAGATCTTTTGTTAGAAACTTTCTGCATGGAGTTTGTATAAAATACATACAACTGCCTTAAGGTAATATACAAGAAATATAATCTTTTGCAAGGAACTTTCTGTATGACATTTATACAAAATACATAGAACTGACGGAAGGTAATGTGCTGGCCACATCAGATTTTTTAAATATAGTTTCATGTGAACATATAAGTAAAACTAAGACTGTCGGTGAAAATCCGGTGAAAAAATTCCTATTAATAAGCGAGTTATAGTCCTCCGAAATTTGAAAATATGGATGTGATGTCACGAATATAAGTTTTTATAACAAACTATTTTCTTCGTGGACCTAAATGTTCTTGAAATATATGCTATTTCTAAATTATATTTATAAAAAATAAATGACTATTATTATACTGTACCAGTCTACATGATTTATAATTGGAAATGAATTTAAATTATTAAGTTTAATGCAAAATATTTATATTCAAATAAAAACTGTTTGAGAATTGCAGTACTGGACTGATAGCCATGCCTCCGCTGTTTGAATTTCTCTACTTCCAATAATATATATGGATTTCATATGAGTGACGAGCTGCTATAACAAAAACCCCCTTATTTCCAAAGTATTTCAATTATATCGTTTTATTTCTTTATTAATATTCATTATTAAGCATATACTTTCAATACTTTTTTCTAATTTCTCTTAATTCAATTGCGCTGTAGTCCCCTATTCTATAAAATAGGATTATTTTGAATTTCCTCTAACATTAATTCCGACTCGAGGGTTACTTATACCTAAGACAAACGAACTAGAATTTGCGATATTAAATTTGTTAAATACATCCCTGAATCCTGTTGCTAAGATCATTTTAAATGCCTCCTGGTATTGAGTACAATTCTAATTCTCTGTAACAGAATAGATAAGGGTCAGCAGTCATTTGTGTGTCAATTACAAACATTTGAATTTCTTGCCTAGAAGTAGTTTGATCTGAGATTTTTTACATCAAATTATTTTATATGCATTTCTTTATCTCTAAATCTATAGAAGATATAATAATAATTTATATGTATCTAATAAAGAATTTAACGTTCTTTAGTATAAGTATTTACATAAATTTTCAATAAATAATATTTAGATGATTTTTTTCTTGTAACTACTACATCCGGTTGTCCAATTTTTACCAAAACTTAATCAACTCTTCCCATTATTGTTAGATTGAGGAATCCGTAGTTAAAAATGTCTTAAGTCTTATAGTATTTGAGAAATCGTGGATCCAACATCCACACATCCACACACACACGGACATCATCGTAAAAATGTTATAATCGGATTCTAGGTACCTTAAAACGTGCTTATTCACTAAAATTTGGATATGCGATTTTTATCATGAATTCAATACCTCTCTTAGCGAGAGGTAAAAACTGCAAAATTAGCTTTTCGCCAATATCTAGTGATCTTTGTATGGTACAACTTTTGTCTAATTTAACCGACTTTGTATCTCTTGATTAATCAGCAAATTATGTAGTATTTCTAGAATTAAAAAAAAGGTAAATATAAATGTATTAAGAAGAATTGGAGTACTATGCTTGCAGAATAATTTCTACCATACAATTTACCTAGATTTTGTACCCAAAAGAGATTAAATTTAATACCAGAACATGAACCGTACACCGAATTAGGATTACTTCTATAATTACAGTCTGTTCCATCAGGTCCAGAAGATTAACGGCATCAATCTGTCTTGTTTACAGGGAATGATCTTCCACAAGTTTGCAAATAGGGAAAAATAAAGATTTGAGTAGAGAAGGGGATAAGTAGTTAGTATAAATAGTTCTACAATTTGTTAATTTAGTTATATTTCAGTTTATCTCTGTCTTATCGAGTGTTCGTGATACAGTGGCGTAACTACCGGTGTTGCGCGGGCCCGCCTCAAGGGGCCCGGCACGCACGTCAAAAAATATTTTAATTTTAATAGAGCCACATGTTCCAAATATATTAAATGACTTTACATCTTTCAGCAGAAAGATCATTTTCAAAATAAAAATTAGTAAAAAAAAGGGATACTACAGGGCAATAACGATCAGACATCTATTATTTTAATAGAATACGAAATTGCCAGAACAATAGATGTATCTAACATATAGACCCAGTTGCATAAAGCATTGTTAACTTTAATTACGTTGTTAACTTTGACAAGGCTTCTTTTCCAATGTATTTTTGATACATATCCATGGTTTCAATGTGCAGTTAAACACATGATCAGCTAACAACGTTTTATGCAACTGACCCATAGCCTTTTCAGTTTCTGATTTCAGTGCGCACTAACGTGCACTGAGTTCTCGTTTTGTTTTCATCATACTTATATGTTTACACTTTTGTCGTGAAATTGCACTCAGTTCGCAGTGAGTGCGCACTTTTGTGCACCGACTACAGGAGCAAGTGCACGAATATGAGTGCAAATAATATGGCTTCTAAAAATAAAATAATATTGACAATTGCCAAAAATTATTAGAAAGTTCAATTGTTATTCAGTTATTAAATCAAATAATAAAACTATGTTGTACATAAATATACAAATAAAAAGTAAGAATGTAAACTGATGTGAGTATTAGAATAAAATTATTTTCGTTTTCAGTCTAAAGATACTTTTCAGATACAAAGGAGTACTTCCTTGCAATTCATAGATAATTTTGAAAAATGCGCCAAAACTAACAGGCTCTCAGACTTGCACTCATTTAAGGTACATTCACAAATGAAAATTAGGTTTAGATTCATGGTTTATACTTTAGATTTAAAGACATTGTCCGCACATTATGTAATGACTCCATTCACACTTCTGAATTTAGGGTTTCTAAATCCAAATTATAAAGCTAAACATTGCAAGGTTCAAATTTTAGGTTTATGATTTAGTTTGACGTCATAACCTTCACCAATGAGAACGAGTATGAAATGATATAGATATATACACCCATCTTTATTTAGTATCCACTTGGTAGATTCGGCTTTTTAGACAAATACGAGATGAACATGGAGACTGTCATAACTTAATTGCTGAAATATAACCAATAATGCCAAGCGAATGACAGTTTCACGGCGCACAGCTGTCTTGAGTTGAGTAACTGCTCTATCGATATTTTAGTCTTGTTTTTGAAGCATTTACATAGATGTCTGTACATATCAAAACTAATTTTCAGGTAATTTAAACTTAAATTTATGAATGACTTATAAACCTAAACAAAAACTATAAACCTAATTTTTATTTGTGAATGCACCTTTATGGTCTCGTTTTCAACTTAAACTTGCTTTAGAATAGTTAAGGTGCATTCACAAATGAAAATAAGTTTAAGTAAGTCATTCATAAATGTAAGTTTAAATTACCTGAAAATTAGTTTTGATATGTACAGATATCTATGTAAATGCTTCAAAAATAAGATTAAAATATCGGTAGAGCAGTACTCGACAAGGCACCTGTGCGCCGTGAAACTGTCATTCGCTTGGCATTATTGGTTATATTTCAGCAATTAAGTTATGACAGTCTCCATGTTCTTCTCGCATTTGTTTAAAAAGCCGAATCCACCAAGTGGATACTAAATAAAGATGGGTGTATATATCTATATCATTTCAGACTCGTTCTCATTGGTGAAATTTGTGACGTCAAACTAAATCATAAACCTAAAGTTTGGACCTTGCAATGTTTAGCTTTATGATTTGGATTTAGAGACCCTAAATTCTGAAATGTGAATGGAGTCATTACATAATATGCGGCCAAAGTCTTTAAATCTAAAGTATAAACCATAAATCTAAACCTAATTTTCATTTGTGAATGCACCTTTAGGATCGGGTCTAAACTAATTCCATGCATTTACGTCACACAGTGCACTGCCGAAAACGCTAATATCAAATTTTTAGCAAAAAGAAGAAATAAGTAAAAGCTGTTGACATAAACGTACAATATTGTCTTGGTTTCATGTTTATTTTTTGTATTTTTTTTTGTTTTTTAATTAAATTTTATTTAAAAAAGTATTTTTTAAAGTGTCCTATTATGGGATCAGTAAAACTATTTTCTTATCTACATAGGGGCGGATTGACACGGGAACACAGGCCCATAGCTGCATTGTTACGCCACTGTCGTGTTTGTGTCAAATCCGCTTCAACTATTTGGTAAATAATAAAATGGCACGCCACTGCCTAGGGCTAGAATATTTGTGGCTCCTACGTTACCACTTCGCGCCTCTATTGATGACGTAAATGGCCTTTTCTTACGTGGCCACTCTACAATGAGAATTATTGTTTATGTTCAATTAAAAATAAAAAAGTTGTTCAAATATAAATGAAACGCACATCAAAACAAAATAAAATTTTCATAACTTTTAAATCCGTCATTCTTTTTATTCTCCATTCCCTTTCAAAAGAATTTTTTATTGTCGAAATTAACGAATTCCCATTATTGTTTCAGACTTTTTCCACCATGGAAGATTCATTACTTCATCTCTCTCGTATTTCCCGCCTTTTGAATCCGGAAGTTGCCTGCAGCAATATGTGATGCTTCTTCCGCCATCTTGCCACGAAACAAACGAAGCCAACAGCCACAAAAACACAACAACAATGGCGCGAATGCGAATATATCTCGCGAAAGTGTGCTGTGAGAGTGAGAGAGATCGCCTGTAGTGTGGTGTGTGTGAGTGACAAGGATAGACATGGGTTGCGGACAGAGCAAGATCAACATCTATCCCCGCAAGGGCAAGGGGAAAAACAGTGCCAAGAAAAGTGGTAAGAGAGGTTATGTAACATAACCTAACAATTTGATGTTTATTTATTTAACGGAATTGCGGATATGATGTATTGGATTCGAGTGGGAAATGTATTTTTTTTTCGTTTTTTGAGGATAGAGATGTTGATGTAGTATATATCTGCAAGATTGGGGAGGATTTGTTATTTCTCACTGAAATACAAAGATAATATGATAAGCATATGATAAAAAAGAAATCGGCCAACTTAATTTTCAACAAAAGTACAACGAAGTTTTTCTAGTCCCGTTGTTAAAATTTAACTTAATTTAAGCTGTAGTTTCGATCGTATTGGACACGGCGCGTTAAGCTACCACTAACAGCCGAAAGCTCATTTCAACCATCGATATACCGGATGTCTACTTTTTTATAGACCATAGGAAATACAATGGTAAAATTTTCACATAGCTGTAAATTTTAGCGTATTAATTTTAGAACTAAAGTGTTAATACAAAAAATGTTCAGAATTAAAAACTGCATCAAATGAGCCTTCATTTATTGATATAATTGGTTCTTGTCATGAGATAAACGTACATACATACATACATACATACATACATACATACATATATACATACATACATATATAAAATCACGCATTTCCCACTTAGTGGGTTAGCACAAACCCGAAAGAATAACAATAACATCATCCAAAAAATAATCAGTCTCTCTTTCAACAACATTCGTACTAACCTGACATCATAGGTACAACATATATTCCTCACTCTTAACATATTAAAGTGACCGATTTTCGGTAGCGAAATACCGCAACCGGACCACAATAATAGTTACGAAACAATCATCCTTCGCCACACATTCTTGTCTAAGCACACTTCTTTTGCCTCGGCCACATTCATAAACGCATTCATACACGCTCTTCTTCTCTTCCCACTCGAAAACTTTCTCTCTTTTAGTACCTTATCAATCACATCCATCCACTTACACACTGGACGGCCACGCAATCGAACACCCTCAATTTCACCAAGATATATACGCTTTACAAGCCGTTCACTCTTCATTCTCTCCACATGACCAAACCATCTCAACTGGCTCATTCCTACTCTCTTATCAACATTCTTCCTAACCATACATTCTTCATACACCAAATTATTTCTCACGCGATCCCGTCTTACATATCCACATACTCCACGTAAATACCTCATTTCCACGGCAGTCACTCTCTTTTTATGCTTTCCCGTCCATGCCCAACATTCGCTTTCATACATTAAAGCAGGTACTAGCACTCCATTATACACACTTAAACGAGCTTCTCTAGATACGTTTACGTTTCGAGGAAACGTACCCAGAGCACCCATTACCGTACACCCCGCACTCACTCTCCTTTCAATTTCTCTATCAATTCGACCATCCCTTGACATCATGCTACCCAAATATACAAACTCATTCACTTGCTCCAGTTTCACTCCATCCACCAACACATTGCACAAAGTCACCAATTTACTCCTTTCAAATACTAACACCTTGGATTTATCAACATTCAACTCTAGATTCATAGTTCTTCCAACTACATGTATTCTCTCTATCATTCTTCTGAGCTTCTCTTCATTTTCACCTAAAACAACTACAGTATTATTCACGAAAGATGACTATTGAAGGTCATTTGTTCGAATATAGAATACACATAACTTTATATCAGTAGCTTAGCAACATTTTGTATTAGAAAGAGAAAGATTATTTGACCTATGTCTATTTAATTTATGTGTTGTGACAGATATACGTAAATAGTGGCATTACTTTCTAACACACTATAAATAATAATGACATATGTCGTAGAATTACAGATACCTAATTATATACTACACTGCCCTCTGTGCTAATATTTACCCAGTGGCGTTGACGTTTAAATCAAATTATTATTCTTTGATTTATAAGTTAAGTCTATGTTTTTGTATTTTGCAAAAGCATAAGTGAAGAACATACATCTTTCAGAAAGGCATTATTTAGAAAGAAACATAATTTTCAAATGAATTATTCTTATTTTTCCAGTTAAAATGTGTCCATAAATATTTCATGTTGCACGCCTATGCAAACGAAATCCAATGAAGTTATCTGCAAGTATTATTATATCAGACGGCTCACAAATGACCTTGAATAGTCATCTTTCGTGAATAATAGTTTACATCATCCGCATACGCTAACGTAGGCACAATACTTTCACCAATTTGTACACCATCCATTTCACTCAATGCTCTCCGCAACAACACATCCATATACAAATTAAATAACCACGGAGACATACCACAGCCCTGTTTCACACCAACATTTATACGAAACCAATCACTCAACCTACCATCTATTCTTACAGCTGCCTCACTCCCCTCATACAATGCACGAATCGCTCCCAGCAAGTTTCCATTCACGCCGTACTCCCTGAGATAAACGTAAAATAAAATATCCCTCTTTAAGCTTTTTACGGAGTGCCATGCAAGACAAAACATACAATTCAAATAGTCATATTGTATGACTTTGACAGATAAAATTTATTAATTGATATTTAATGGACCTTTTCAATTTAAAGAAAAAGAAGATATGCGCAATGGGGATCTGCGCATAGTAAGAACAATTGAAATCTATGACGTTTGTTTCTAAACAATTAAGACGTAAAATGTGAGAATATCTCAGATAACTTTAAAAAATCTTATCGAAATAAATTACAAAAGCTTTTATTGAAGTTAAAATGTCTAACGATGCAAATTTTCACTGAGAATACAAGTATTTTAATGACTGCAATATTTTTGACGTTTCGTTTGACAGCCCAGCTGGCAGTTGTTCGCGCCATTTTCTTACTATAGGGCGCGAGCAGACACGTGACTCGAGCGCCCTTGACATGCTTGGAATCAGCTGATTTGTGTGCGCATGTCATTTTGACAAGAACAATGTCACGTTGACAATACCAATGTTTTGACTTATTTTGATTTTGAACTGCTTTAATGTTATTATTTTACAATTTTTTGGTAGTAAAACACATGTAATTAAAAATAATAACATTTTAGCAGTTAAAAATCAAAATAAGTCAAAACATTGGTCTTGGCAACATGACATTGTTCTTGTCAAACTGACATGCGCACACAAATCAGCTGATTCTAAGCACGCCAAGGTTCCTCGAGTCACGTGTCTACTCGCGACCTATTTGCAGCGATAGAAAGAGATAGCCGTTAAATTGAAAAGGTCTATTGTTAATATTATTCCGTCCATTATTAAAACCTCGATTAAAACTTTATGACAGATGTCATTTGCCAACCTCAAGCAATACAACTTTTTATTTCATACTCTGTCGCATTTCCATTGTTTACAGGAGTGATTTCAGTCCGGTAAATGATGTTTTACAGTACTAATATTCTTTACGGTACTGTATTGTTACTAACCAACCTACTTTTTATTGAACTGTCAATCACATATAATTTATGATGAAATTCAAAATGAAATAGAATATTTTATTTGTAATAACATTCACTTTCAATGAAACAATTTATTTCCAAATAAATGTGAGAATTATCTACATTTTGTTCATCAGGAGCCAAAATTACATCTTCAGTTATGTTTGCAAGATTATTTTCTTTTCCCCATACCACAAAAAAGCCAATATTCGTTCCTTTATCTATCAGCAGAGTTTTTCCGTTTGTAAGAGGATTTGAGCGGAACTATCGTTTTTCATACTCAATTTTGAAAAATATTAGAAATGTCAAAAAGAAAACAAAATTGGTTGCTGTCATTACAGTTTTATTTTTATTAAAACCAAGCATTACCAAGCGACGTGAATTTTTTAAAAACGAAAGAAAGGAGGAATTATTGTAAAATTTCGTCCAAACATGCGACAAAGGTATCAAATAAAATGTTGTATACATACATATAAAATTTTAATCTACAATTATATTTCGTCAATAAGTACTTGTACATATGTATATACAAAATTTTAATTAATTTTAAAATTTACCTAATCCTAACCTCAGTGAATTTTCTTTAAAAATAGCGTTAAACAGTTAATATTAATCAGTGGTAAATTATAATCATATTTCGAAAATATATTTCTTTGAAAATAATTATCCTTTTAAAATTTTCCTAATCCCAACCTGGTCAAATCCCCGATAAAATATGCAGCTGTGAAGGATCAGACCGCTACTTCACAAGTAATGGAATGTGCATATATCTTGAGACAGCCTATACGTTCGAAGCTGAATCGGTAGAGGTGGACTGCCATATCCGTGATCCATGAAACTGTAACGACAGCGTTGAAATATTTGAAATTAAAAGCAACTATTAAAAAAGTCATGTCTCTGATATTCTAAAGACTTGTAAGGTGTAAGACATACACATGCATATTTAATTTGATCTATTCTTTCAAGAAAACGTAAATCAGAAAATGTGAAATGACGCCATTTCAGTCACCACCCTATAGATCTTTTAGATCTTATCATATTTTCAAAGGTTAATAGGTTAATACTTTATTGATATTTGAAATCAGCTAAAATTTAATTAATATTTTATGAATTATAAAAATATTAATTAATATCATACTTTTTTCCGGTGCGAACAAATTTCACTTAAATCCTTTTAACCTCCAAAAATTATAAAAAACAAAAGCTCGTTATCCTTTTCAAAAAACAAACGAGGAACAGAACTCCAGATTTTAATCCCCATTCTTCTTTTAAATTATTGACAAATGAAAATCACACACGTCACGCGTCAGAAACAGAAGCCTGCCGGCGAAATGTAGGGGGGATGAAATGACGAATTAGCGATGTAACAAACGAACTGATGAACAAATGAGGGATTACAGCCGACCAAACCTAAGGCGACTATGATCGCGAAAACGGTAAAGATTAAAGTGTGGGTTTTTTACGGAAAGGGATTTCAGCAGTTATCAGAAGGGATGTTATACGAATTTTGGTTATAAAAACGTGGCTTAATTTTTATCAATCAATTTTCTATAAATAAACGTGCCATACAGATGTTTTATATAAAGGTGTTCACTTTAAAGTATATTGATATTATATATTCTTTTCTTTTTCATATGCGAGCCAAAACTCATAATAGTTCGGTCGGTTTACATTTTCAATAAATTATAAAACTTTGCAGGGCTTAGGGATACAATGCTTATAGAATTAAAGATAGAGGTGGAGGCGGCCACTTCAGGCCCCGTAAACCAGGGGGCCCCCAAACGACAATAATAGTTATTTGTTTAACGAGGCTACTAGGCACTAAAATATCAGATTTACAGCAGAAGCCGCCTCGACAATGAATGCTTCCGAAGCCGGAAATCGGTGTTTAGCGCTGTGTTGAACACAGTATTTTTTGCCGATTGAAAATTAATATTAATTTAGTGATTGTTTTTAATATATATTTTGAAGATTATCAACTGTAATTACACAAGAGCTTTTTATTTTGCCGGATAAATTTCTGTTGGTCACGAAACCTTGTTACCTAGCAATTTGACAAGAAAACTGTTTTAATAAAATCACGACACCGTAGGTGGAGCGATTTTATTTTTTAAACAGTTTTCGAGTCAAATTGCTGTCAGGTTACAAGGTTGAGTTGTCAAACAGAAATTTATCCGAAGAAAATAAAATGCTAGAGTGTAATTCAGCGAGATAATTTAATGACATTTTATTTATGAAAAAGTTTATTTAAACGTGCAATTAGTGAAAGTACAATTATTATATATCATTTTATTTGACATGTTTTCTTCACGAAGATTTGTTACTTCATTAGTCACAGTAGAAGATTTAGAAATATTATTTGTTCTTAGATTTGTAATTAAATTTTCATGATGTGCACAGTCCAATTGAAGATAAGGTTTTATTGAAGTGGAATTGGAATGACCTGTTATTTTAATAATTTGTTGATCGCTTACTCCTGCTTTTGCTAACGAAGACACTGTGCTGGCGCGATTTGAATGATTCGTTATCTTATTATTCTGAATATCAATTCCTATTTTATTAGCCGCATTTTTAGTCCACTTAGATAATAAATTTATTCCCAATGGTACGTTTTTGTACCAGCCTTTCGAATTTTTATATTTCCAAAATGGATTAGGAGTCAAAAATAGTCGTTCTGATGTTATATTTTTGGATCGTTTATTTATAAGTAATCTACACAATCTTACTGGGCAGATTGTGTCATCTTCATTATTTTTTGTTAGCCACTTACTATCTGTCAATTTATTTGCACCTCCTTGTGCAGTTTTCGAAAATATTGGGTTGTATTCTATTCTATCCGTAAACATTCCATCAATTGCTTTTTCTTCTTTAAAATAATACACCATGCAACTAGCAGCTTCTCCTCCTCTCCAAGCCAGCTCATAAGAAGCTATATGAAAAAACTTTTTTTGCAAACCTTCAGGTTCATTTTCATCCCAAAGTTTAGCCATTTTGATTATTTGTGCTTTATTTACAGCTGTCGAACTAATCTTTCTTTTCTCAGGAATACTTTGGAGTTCTTTTCTTTTAGCGTTTCTAGCATCGCGTGTTTCTTTAAAAATAATATCCGTAAAGGGATCAAATTTTATGTTGAATTCCTGAAAATATTTCTCCTGTAGCATTTTGGCCGTTGAATTCCACATTGTCTTCACTACATATTCTTTATAATTTTCTCCATTAATCTTTCGCATATTGTAAGCCCAATCTAGCAAAATATTTGATATTTTACATACCGCTGTACCTCGTTCTAATACATAATTTCGGCTTTCACAAAATGTCATAAATTGGCGCCAGATACATGATTTATTGTTTTTTGTGTTTATAGGCACACTATTTATAATATTTTCTTTTATACTTTCTTCGGAAATATTCCCAAATCTGTTCATTTTGCACTACAAGCAAGGACAAAAAATGTAAATGACATTAATGTAGTTAGTGTTTTGAACTGGTTGCTAGGAGAAAGGTAAATAACGTTTTATCACTTGCAAAAAGTTACCTTCCTGTTTATCCGCTGTCAAAACGATAAAATTGTTTTTTCTTTATGGCTTACTTTATATTGAAGTTAAATTATCGCCATCAAATTGTGTTGATATGCGTTTGTTGAACGGTTGCTATGGGTTTGTATATAGCGGTTGCTATGTGATAGTCAGTGAAAATATTTTTTCATAATACCATACTGTTAAATGTGCTTTAACAGTACTGTATGCTCAACCGATATATGCATCAAAACAGCCACGGCCGTTATTTTTTATAACAGTACAATTATTAAAAATCATGTGTTCCAAAAAAAAAATCGCAGTGTCATGAAATTGTCATGAAGAGCTGTCACCTGTCAATATACCATGGAAAGTAGAATTTTAAGAAGATATTTTATGTTATTATGAAAAATACTGAACGTTACACGGCTGATATACAAATAACAGACACGGTTGATTATAAAATCTCGGCTATCGCCTCGATTTTACAACATTCAACCTCATCTGTTATTTGCTACATATCAGCCTTATGACGTTAATAACTATTACCGGTTTCAGGATATTATTCCATTGTTTATATGTACAAAAGTAGACTAGTAACTAAGTAATAACTGTACCTATCTGTATGGTAATATTATTACCATACTGACTTGTCAACAACGCTCTACAAAATGAAAATAAAATAAAACAATAATGATCTTCATTAATACATGCAGATAACGTTAGCCTATCGTTCTAAGTACGGTCTACTTTATTCTAAAGTAATAAACATGAAGAATAAAGCACATAATTTGAATATTTGTCATATTGACATGTCATAATAATTGTTCTGTTAATCATAGCATTCTGAAAGTAGCATTAATAGGAGAATTTAAAAAAAATATTTATCAATAATATCTTAATTTTCTGAAACCGATAAACTATTGAACAAACCACGGATGTTATGAATCATAACAAGCCTTAGATGTCTTAAAAACTTTACTCTACGAGCTCGGATTTCAAACTGACATATGTATGTTAATAGCTATTCTTTTCATGTCGATCGGAAAAAATATATATTACGAGTATATAATGATAATAAAATAAAAATTAATGATTTATAATCGATATTTTCAAATCTGCTCAATTTATCATCACTGTTGGATATCGAGTTTGTGGCCAAAGTAACGATTTTTATAAGGACGTAATAGTGTAAACTTATATCACTGAAGGTTTTTTTTTTTAGCTATCCAACGATGTTTAACTGATTTTTGTTCATATGTTTCAAACACCAAAAATGCAACATTTATCAAATTTATAGAGTTTACTGGGGCCACAAAAATGTGTGACACCTCGGGCCCTTTGAAAGTTAAATCTGTCACTGCGGTAACCCAATATTAAATGGCGGAATAACTGAATAACATATTTTAAACTAGTCAAAAAAAAAAAAAAAATTGTACAAAATTCCCGCCATTAGCATAGGTTTTATAATATTATTGTTTAGGCTTGTACGAGACCCGGAGAAAATTATTTTTCTCCCTACATGTTTGTATTTTTTATATATTTAAAACATTGAACAAATTCTGTGTACAAACAAATAAATAAATTCTCATCGAAACATCGAGCAGTAAATATAATAACTTTTTCTCTTCCTCAAAACAAATAACTCGTGTTTATTATTAAAACAATAAGAGAGATATGAAATATTTAACAGATTCTAAATACACAAAACAAAGTTTACGGTGTTATTTCACCGAAAACGTTTATTTTGTCTTTTACGATTCATTTTCCGACACTTTACGAGCCAGCATGCATTTAATACTCCGCTGTTAAAGACGAAAACAATTGATTTCATTGTTTTGTTTATATAGTTATCTAACAAAAACATCTGCCAAGCGCAAAGCAATCACTGGAGTGATGCAATTAATTTTCGAAACTATTCATGCCCTTTCAATACAGTTCTTGCAAGAGCAACATGGAGTGAGACATTTGGATTGGAACTAGAAGATTAAGGCCGGCGCCACACTTGCGGCAGAACCGCGCGGCGCTGCCGCTGCGGCGTGGCCGCTCTACGTGCAATCAATGTATTCTTATGAGAGATGACACACTTGCGGTTACGCCGCGGCGCGCCGCTCTTTGACCGCAACATGTAGCGGTCGCGCCGCGTACAGCGGTTCCACCGCAAAGAGTGTGTTGCATTGTTTCTTATGAACCTGTTCACACTTGCGGCGCTGCCGCTACTCGACTTCACTAAATTTTCTGTTTCCATTTCATTCTGTAATCATCACGTCGTCATGTTTGACACCGAAAAATTTATTTTGGCGGTCCAGAGCCATGAAGCGATTTGGAATGTATCAAACTCTCCGTACAATAAACTAAATTGCCCAAAACTAATTCGTCTCATATTTAAGGGATGAACCCAGTATCGTCTTTTACGTTTAGTTCTTTTATGTAGGGCATAAATTACGCATACAAGCTTTTTCGTACTCATCGACATTTTGTTATCTGAAATTTTTGTCAGAAAATCACATCAGTTTGCGGTTATGGCGCCAAGTGTGAACGAGCAAAATTTTCGACGCGGTCACGCCGCAGCAACGGCGCCGCGCGGCGTTGCCGCAAGTATGGCGCCGGCCTAAGGCTGACGCACAATAGTCTGGAAACGAGAACCCTTCTAACATCACTTTTAGCTGTCACATAAATATTTTCATACACATAACAAGTGATATGATTATCATCGATGATATTCTCGTGTGAAACCGAATGTGCTGCTTCGGTTTCACGAGCAATATCTTCGATTATTAATCAAATCACGAGCTTATATTTAATGAGAGATTATAATGAATTTTTGTGTCACATTGTGTGTACTGCTAACCTAACTTTTAACATATTGTATTACAACATGGTTAATTTGACAATTGCCTTATTATTTTCATCGTTGTTGATATCAAAAACGATTACCGTACATTTTTATACTCAAAATTAACTGTCAATGTCAAATAAAGAAAACAAATCCCTTAGTAACAAATATAAATAGCTGGGATGTAAATAGGGAGATTCTGAATGTTGATTGGCGGGAAACATGTCACGTGCCTAATGAATTATATTCTCAAAACAGTAGCCCTTGCGGTTAATTAATATTTCAAGTTTAAAATAAAATAATAATAAATAAATTGTTTTATTTTGCGTTATCTTTGAAATTTATCTCACCAAATACCACACAACCTCTCTGATTTTCTCAGATAAACTTACATTTTTAACCACTCATTCTTTTTGCTTTTAAGCAATGTCACTCAAGCAAACTGACATTAGGTAAAACCCCTACTCCTTCGGAGTCGGGATTTACCATGCAGTTTGCTTTCGTGTTTGTTGCTAAGCAAAAAAATTCTGGCAAAATAAAAATTTATCGTTAAAATCAGTAGGTTTTGTGATATTGCTTCTGAAAAATGTATACAACGTACATTATCGAGAATTATTGTTCGTTTTTATAATTATTTTTCTAGTAGCGGCAGTGTTACGAGGTTGCAAAATGAATATGTTTTTAAAGGTATCTCATTTTACAAAATCCCAAATTTGTACAACTTCCGGAATTATTCGGTATAAAAAAATATCTCCTGCTACTGGGCTGTTAATAGATCACATAATTTGAGAATTCCGGTCTTATTTCCACAAATCCAAACTTAATAATATTTTATTACTCAATTCCCTCATCTGTTTAAAACAGAGCTTCCCAAAGTGCGGCCCGCGGGCCAAATGCGGCGCAATGCCTGTGAATTCGGCCCGCGATATCGATACGATATATTATATTTTTATTAAAAAATAAATAAGTAAATAGTAAAATAAATAATAAATATTACAAATAAGATACAATTAAATATTTTAACATTTTTAAAAAATTCTTACAGAACTTGAACCATAAGCGTTTGTAGTAATAAAATATTGTTTAGTTTATATTTAAAAATTGTTGTAGTATGTCTAGTCTAGTTATTACACATTTGTACAGAAATATAATATAGTCGTCTCAAATAGATACAGAACTGTTAATCATTTCTGGCACATCTAATGCAACACACAATTTCAAGGAGTCAGTAACGAATTTATCGTTTTTTTCAATGATGTGCGCTGTGCTGCACACTACAACTGTACCACCAGACCTTGTCCTGCCTACCCAGTTGCCCTGAGCAATACAGGCCTATGCCATATTAACGAATATTCAAAAATGCACTGCTCCAACTCACTAGAGGTGGGACGAAAAATAGGAAAACGTGCAAGCACAAACAGATCGTCTTTTCTTATTGGTTGCTCAAATTATGAACGAAATGCGTCTTTCGCGCAGTTCTGTTTCTATTTGAGACTACAATACAGTAGTGTTTACATGTGCTAAAATAAGAAATAGTTAAATATACTAAAACAAAAAAAATCGTGGTTATTGTTTTGATTTTATTCAGTTTTTTTTTGGCCCGCCAAAAAATTCGGTAATATTAAATTGGCCCGCCTAAGAAAAACTTTGGGAACCCCTGGTTTAAAATATTAATCTTTCACCCTCATCATTTCCACAACTTTACTAAATAATTCACCACCGCACCATTCGTATATAATTTGATATATTTCCTTGTTCATGTAAGTAATTCCTACCTGCATACTATACTAATGTATTTATGTATACCACTTCCTGTGTGGGGAAATACGTATTTACACACTATTGATTGGATTCTCGCTGGATTCCATTTCCACCCTCAAGTAGCCGATAGAGGTATTGAGGTAGATGTCGTCCGATGACGTCGACAGGTTAACTTCAAGGGTGTCTCCAGTTGTAAGGCTTCGGATTCGAGATTCGAGATTAAGTTACACAAACGTGAAATGTTTGTTTGAAAAGTGGAAGTGGTTCCTTGGTTTTGGTTTTAGATATTACATAAGTAAAATAATTCAATGAGGTTATTATTATTTTTATTTCCCGGACTCCAATTACACAAATAAAAAATCTAATGTGGCCAGCACATTTCCTTCCGTCAGTTCTATGTATTTTATACAAATTCCATACAGACAGTTTCTTGCAAAAAATTCTATATTTCCAGTACATTACCTTCCCACAGTTCTATGTATTTTGTCAAATTCCATACAGAAATTTTTTTTAGAATTGATTCCATATTTACAGTAAAATTATAACGCAAACATACTATGTCAATCACACTTAACAATGACATATGTCTAACAGAATTTTTTATTTATATTACCTGTTACTAGTGAAATTAAATTTCTTAATCATTTTTTAATTCAATATCCATTGAATATGAAGTACAAAATGCAATCAAATCGTATAGAGAACAAAATATTCTATAATATTTATAATAACATTAAATGTAAAAAAATTATATTTAATAGTGTTTTTTCAAGAAAAACTGTTAAAATCTTCAAATGACGGTACTTCCGGTTGACCAATTATAACCAAAATCTAATCAGCTTTTCATACGGATGTAACGAAGAGGAATACGAAAGAATTTTAATTTTTAATAGTACTGTTAGAGTTACCGACGGAGAAAAAATCGTCACACACACACGCACGCACACACACGCACGCACACACGCACGCACGCACGCACGCACGCACGCGCACACACGCACGCACACGCGCGTACACACACACACACACACACACACACACACACACACACACACACGCATACGCAGGCTTACAGACATCATTGCAAAAATAGTAAAATCGGTTTCTAGGGACTCTAAAACGTGCTTATTCATTAAAAACTCACCATCGAATTTTTTGATCAAAAACAATACCTTCCTTATCTACAGGCTAAAGGTATGACGGAAGGTAATATCTGATGTGGCCAACACTGTACCTATATATCTATACCATTAAGTTCCATTCCATATAACTATGGTTCTATTTACTATTTTCTTTTTAAAACGTTACTATTATTAATTTGAATTGATTCTTGACTAGTTCTTTGACAGTGACATTTATCTGTCAGTTACATACATTTGAGATATGAACTGTGTAACCAAGGAGTTGTGTTTGTTTCACGCGTAGGTTTCGGGAATTAAATTATAGATAATTTTATAAATTTATCCATAAAATATATTGAAAAAGTATTAATGCAAACCTGTAGAAAACTATATTGAGCTTCAAGTAAAGTGCATGCCATTTCCGATTATCCGATTTACACCAAAATCTAATGCCTTCTTTCCATATTAGAATAAGGTCGAAATTAGTGATGCACGCGAGACGAGACGAGACGAGAAATATAAAATATCGATCTCGTCTCGTTTTCGGATCGGTAATCTCGATCTCGTTCTCGCACATTTTTTGGGTCTCGTCTCGTTCTCGCACGAGAGTCTCGCGGAGTCTCGCTATAAAAATAAGCGCTTGCGCACTACGTAACACTAGAGACAAGTTCGCACCAATCGCATGCGTCTTGCGTGTATTTGCAGTCGTATAACTATAATAAAGAGACGAAACACTAAATTCTGGTCACCAAATTGTTTCAATATGAACATAATGTTTATTCATTTACTGTCACCAGAAAATTTGATAAATTAGTAAATAATTTAACTTACTTCTAAAATATCCAATTTCTCACCAAATTGTGATCTCTAAACTATTTTAATACGAACATCTGTTAATACATTCTGTCATTAATAAAATGAAATAAACATTTAAAAAAATATTTTTCGTAACTAAAAGTAGGTACTTAAACTTTATCATTAAATATATGCCACTATTTAAGCAAATTTTAGTGATAAAAACCGCTACACCGGTAACCCGCCGGCAATCAATCACTCCGCTTCTCTCCGTGTTGGCTCCCATCGACGCTTAATATAACATCCTTTACTTTTCAGAGGCGGCAAGAATTTTATTAGCCGTGGTTTTAACTGGGATGAATTAGAGGCTGAAATATTGGAAAAAATTATTTCTATTGGATGCAAAACCGATTTTGTCTTTATTTTGTAATTCCTCGCTTTGGGACCGATACCAATCAACTCTATATAGACTCAAAAAATATAGTGAATTCACATAATTTTCACATTCACGTGTTCTATTAGCGTTGACTCCACTCCATATACGGTACATTTTTCATTGAATTTATGAATCAAAGCTATAAAGTTACAAATCCTTTTTATTGCGAGACTCGCTTCTCGCAATTGTTACATCGATCTCGTCTCGAATTTTAAATTATAATCTCGCTCTCGTTTTCGTCTCGCATAATGCAACGAGACGAGACGAGATGCGAGAGTACTCTCGCCTTGTCGTGCATCACTAGTCGAAATACAAGGTTTCAAAATTTTCCGAATAATAGTATTTGAGTTAGAGCGGAGGATCCACACATACACACAGACACCATCGTGAAAATACTAAAATCAGATTCTGGGGACCTTAAAATGCAACCCCATAGAATAAAACTATTCAAATTATATTGTAGGGACATGTACATACCCTACCTGTAGATGACATTCTTCATAACCACCAATTATTGTTCTTCTGAATCCCCAAAAGGAATATTTCCAATCAACTTCCATTCTCCTCGCCTTTCTCTTTTATCTCAATCTCGCCGTTAATCTCCCCAAACCAGAACAAATCCCTTCATCCCTCTAATAAATAATTCCTATCCAATATCCCGTGTCTTTTCACTTGTTAGCACCGCTGAAAGTGCATCTATGCATTTCTGATGCACTAACCATGAATCAGATGAGAATTGCTTCGTACGGTTACGGTGTGAAATGGACCACATGCTCCTCCACAAGTTCCAGTGACGTGCTACGGGGCACATCGTGCTAGGAAATGTAGTGATAAATGGAACAAGAATTGAGTTGAGCACTGAGCAGGATGAGATGGGGGGATAAATGGATGACCGAAGTGACAATACGGATAGAATGGACTTAGAAGTTTGTTAAAGATTACAAGATAATTTTATGCCATAGTATCAATAAGGGTTATCTCTGCGCAAAAGAAAACAGTTTTTACAAACTTGTGTGTCCCCTTCCTGAAGCATTGTTATAATGTTTATGTAGTGTTTTTATTAAAGATGGAACGAATATTTGAAAAACCGGATACCAATAGTATATTCCGTGACTTAACCGCGATGACCAAGGTTCTGGTTATGCGTCCCGTAATGTACCAAAACATAATTTCAAGATCGCGGTTCAATATCGGAATGTGGTTCCTGAATGTTTTGGTTACTATTTCGTGACCACGACGACCACAAATTTTTTGGGGTTGTTGTAGTCATATTCTTATTTCTTATAATATAATAAATAATATTATATAAACATATAATTACTATATACTATATAATGATATGAATAATATTTACGTTAGTATAAGGATAGACAAAAGTTATGTTGTCACTTATTTCTAATGACGCGTGGTTTCCTGCTTTACCGACACAAATTAAGCAAGATGTTCCGAAGCACAACCACTTTTCATAGTGACCATAACCTGACCACTTGAACCATAACCACGGTCGTGGTTAAGTTACGGAATATACTACAAATCTAGGAATTTCGACTTAAAATTTGGCGGCGGAACTCCGGCCGCCGTATCGTTGGTTATTTTTACCTCTCGTTAAGAGAGGTATTGAATTCATGCTAAAAATTGCATACCCAGATTTTAGTGAATAATCACGTTTTAAGGTCCCTAGAATCCGATTATTATGATGTCCGTGTGTGTGGATGTTGGATCCACGATTTTTCAAATACTATAAGACTTAAGACATTTTTAACTACGGATTCCTCAATCTAACAATAATGGAAAGAGTTGATTAAGTTTTGGTAACAATTGGACAACCGGAAGTAGTAGTTACAAAAAAAAAATTATCTAAATATTATTTATGGAAAATTTATGTAAATACTTATATTAAAGAACGTTAAATTCTTTATTCGATAAATATAAATTCATTATTATATCTTCTATAGATTTAGAAATAAAGAAATGCATATAAAATAATTTGATGTAAAAAATCTCAAATCAAACTACTTCAAGGCAATATATTCAAATGTTTGTAATTGACACATAAATGTCACTGTCAAAAATATTTGTATGCCACTGTCAAAAATATTCGTAGATCATTATGAAGATTATGAAAATTTAAAAAAAAGTTAAAAAAGAATATAAAAGGAATTTGCGAAAAAATAACGAATATAAAGAAAACGAAGAGGAAAGTAGAAAAAGAAAATTTCAGGATATTGAATATAAAGAAAATGTATGTATTGTACATAATTTATATTAAAATATCCCATAGATTTTGCAAATATATGTAAGAATTATTTTGTAGTAAGACATGAATATATGTATTTGTGTTTAAAAATATGTTTTGTTTTTTGCGAAGAACCAGATAAAATATCTGGCGACAGGTTATGTGCTGGCCACATCAGATTTTTTAATTAAAATTGGTTAATTTCGGATCGTGTCTGTGTTTTACTGTTGTAAGTTACGTGTTGCTTAAGTCAGTAGTAAGTAGTGTATAGTTTAGTTCAAAATCGTTTCTTTGACTTCTATAATCCCTGCAAATTCGACTGCAATAGTGAAAACCGCAAATGATGAACTTATAGCAATAGAAAATAGGTTTTACTTACAAACCCTTTCGGTTCATAATCGCTAACACGACGATTATATAGAGAATTGACTTGGAAAATTTACAATGGGTTCATTTACCATATTTTTTATATATTTTCTGAAAGTTCAACTTCATATATAGTATTTGGTCTTTGTCCGATTTAAAAATTATTTGTAATAACTGAGAAATTAATTTTTAAAAATTACAAGTATTACTTGAATTCCTTTCTAATGACGTAGAATTCACGGAATGACATTAATGACGGAATTATCCGACCAAACCCGAACCTGTATACTCTTAACAAAATGTTTCAGATCATATCATAACAGCTGCTATCATTGTCAACTACATGGTATGGTATTATTGTTTGTGATTTCTTGAGTTAAAAGTGTGCCGAAATGGACCCTGGTTATACTAATAACGAAAGCTTGGACGCTACCACTTGTTTTATATTTTTAGGTTACCGCAAATCAATTTAAGATGTGTCCAATTTTCAACATCGGATTCCAACTGGAGAATGTACAGAAAGTTTTCATATTTCAAGACCTATTTAAAAACACTTAAAATTTAATAAATATTTACAAACATTCCATTATCATGTCGGTTTTTTATACTTCTAGTAAATTTACTCAGAAGTATTTTAGTATCGTCGTTGTTATATATTTTTTATTTTTACCTACATCTTCCGCGTAAATAACGGAAGTAATATAACCGAAGTAAATTTTTTAAGAGCTTCAGAAGATATGTTTATATAAACTTTTTCTTTCCTTTTGATCTATAGAATCGATCATTACAAAGCGAATATTTATTCACTTATAGCAGTCAGACTATTTCAGTAACTTTTAATTTTCTTAACTAATACTTGAAACAAGTTATCTATCTCTTACTAAAAGTTCCCTAAAGATAAAAATATCTAATGCAATTTCCCGAACGAACAAAATTATCCCGCGACAAAAAATTCGTGCAAGAAACTCCTGTCAGATAAAAATATAAGAGGACAAAAATACTTCTACGTAAAAAAGTTGTAGAAGATTAAAGCCAAAGTAAATTAGGTTAGGTCAGGTTAAGTATACACGTACCTGGTTCTTATATAATGTGTTATCAATAGATTTGTTTATATTGTTTTATTATTTCATTGTTTTTGTATAGAAATACTGTGTCATTCAACGATTTCCTTAACCGAATAGTATTTTAGATATACGAGTACATGTATATTATTGTAACGTGGAACGCCCGCCGTCGCCACCCCTGTAAGGCCCGGGCCACACTATGCGTTTTAGCTGGACCGGTAAAACCGCATCCGGTTAAACGGGATGGATCATATAGCGTCCACATATATCCCGCTAAACAGGACGGCCAGCATTGACAACCCGATTCTGACTAATGTCTGATAAGTGCAGAGCCCAAATAGTATACGTTGTCTATCAAAAAACAAAACCAGACCCTTGTGAACGCTCGCATTATTTCCAATATGTTGTAGTTGTCATGCGGCAAATTGACCGTCCGGTCAAACCGCAACATGCTGCGGTAGTATCCGGCAACCGGACCGCAACCGCATAGGTGTGGACGCATTCATTTAAAACAATAAGTTGTTGTCTTCCCGGTCAACCGGTCCCGTTAAACCGGTCCCGCCAAAACGCATAGTGTGGCCCGAGCCTAGCGAGTGTATTTATAGCGGTGACGCAATCGCGCTAGCAGCCGGGTGAGGTAAACAGACGAGTCGCGACATGTTTAATTGCATGCGATCGCCTGAACCTTTTGTGTTCATTGTTATTATGTCGAGCTTTCTAGGGCTTTCCTAGAAGATAATGGCATCTGTATAAAAGGGACGTAGCTGTGCTCGAGAATTAGTTAGTTACATACAGTCATAGAGACATTGACATGGAGTATTAGAGAGTAAAGCTGGATTTATAATGACGCAACGTAAGAGGTAACGCGAACGCAGTAGGTAAGGTAAAAAGATGATCATGTGCTACAGCTATGGATGATTTATATTGAAGTAAAGTAAGCAGTAACGTAACAGCCGCAACGCACGACTTGCCCAACTTTCATCTTTCTGCGTTGCTTTACCTAAACTTCTCTACCGCTGGCCAATCAGAAGTCAGCATTTTAAATATTGCGCTGAGACTGAGGGCGTGATCCATTTTACCGATTTTCGCTACCGACTCATCTGTCAGAATTGTTTGTTTGACATATATATGAAAAGGAAAATAATTCAAGTTGTCGAAATAAATAAAATTTTATACGAAAAATCGTCTAAAGATTTCAAAAACAAAAATAAAAAAACAAAAAGTGTGGGAAGAAATTGCTAACGCTGTAATACATTTAGTAATGTAGACATCGGAGATAAATCCTGTTCTTCTATGCCTCCATTAGAAATACAATTATTATAGACAAAATCTTTCGATGTTAATATTAGTGTGGTGAATATGTACATGCTACTAAAAGTGTAAATAAACGTCATTTCACAAATATTGTGTCATTTTCTATATGCTCAACAAAAACCTATTAAAAGCTTATAAAATTGCCAGTTAGTGCCGAAGCTCAGGCAAGATATATCGGAGATGAACGAAAAATGCCGAAATTTTTGCATATGATTCTGATTGGTTAGCAGTAAATCTTTCTGGGTTTAATATAAATCAGCTAGTTCGCTTGCTTTACTTTCTATTTTACTGCAACTGCGTTACGTTTTCCGTTACTTCATTATAAATCCAGCTTAAAGTGTTAGTGAGTTGAGAAGCACAGCGGTAGCGTAGTGAGCGTATGCAGTTACTCTCCAGTAGGTATTCGGGAAGTTACTGGGATACCGGGATAGCTGTGAAAGAGAATACTCGGTAGTGTTGAACAGTATTGGGAAGCTTGGTATATGGGGACAGTAACGGCAAGTGGAAGTGAATACTCGGCAGTGGTGTTGAAGAATTGTGGCATACGGACAGCCGGTGATACTGAGGCTGTGGAAGGTAGACAGAGAGTTACATAAATAGACAGATATAGTGTTGTGAAAGACGTGACTTATGTCCGAGCAGTTGAATATACAGACACTGTTGAGTCAGTTGAGTATATAGACGCTGTGGAGGTCGGTAGGCGGACAGTTGGACATGATATAAGTATATAGTGACATAAATATAGTGATATAAATATCGCGTAAATAATCTACAATAGTCTGCAACAGACCGGCAGTCTAAGATTGGAACGCGTAGTGAAATGAATCATAAGTAATATCGTGGAAATAAATAGTAGTGTAATTGGTTAAATAAATAGTGTTACACTATTATTCACGAAAGATGACTATTCAAGGTCATTTGTTCGAAGAAAGAATACACATTACTTTATAGCAGTAGCTTAGCAACATTTTGTAGTAGAAAGAGAAAGATTATTTGACCTATGTCTATTTAATTTATGTGGTGTCACAGATATACGTAAATAGTGGCATTGCTTTCTAACATACTATAAATAATAAAGACATATGTCGTAGAATTATAGATACCTAATTAACTACTACACTGGCCTCTGTGCTAATATTTACCCAGTGGCGTTGACGTTTAAATCAAATTATTATTCCTTGGTTTATAAGTTAAGTTTATGTTTTTGTATTTTGCAGAAACATAAGTGAAGAACACAAATCTATCAGAAAGGCATTATTTAGAAAGAAACATAATTTTCAAATGAATTATTCTTATTTTTTCAGTTAAAATGTGTCTATAAATATTTCATGTTGCACGCCTATGCAAACGAAATGCAATGAAATTATCTGCAAGTAATATTATATCAGACGGCTCACAAATGACCTTGAATAGTCATCTTACGTGAATAATAGTTTAGTGTTAGTGTTATCTAGTTAATTGTAGTTTTAGTCCTAATTAGTTTTTAATAATTGTTTAATATTAGCTATACTAACTTTCATTATAGTTTAATAAACACTTATTTTTAATTAATAATAATTGTCTAATATTTACACTTCACCCAAATAAATATAAAAACGTTACATTATTTAATTATTTAATATGTTTCCTATTTCCATTCTATATTTAATAGGCTTGACAACCAACATTTCTCACAGTTTCGACAAAAGTTCTGTAACTTGTAATGAATTCTGAATTACTTCAACACAGATTGAGATTTCTATTGTTATAGGATTCGAATTTTCGATTGGAAGTTAATAACTTTGTGTAGCAGGGAGGTAGGTCAAATGGATCAAAATCCAATTTAAGTTATATGTCACTTGCTGGGACCGTAGGGTCACGGCTTGGCTTGCAATGATGAAGTCAGTAAATAGTTTCACAACAACATAACAACAGAACATAAAATTGTCAATAATAATATAGCAAGAGAGTGAGAATACATTGAAAAATCTGAAAATTATTTTCTAATTTATCGAACTCTCGAATTATATTTAATTAGTGTATTTTTTGATCCACAAGTTTCAAACAACGGAATCAGGCTGTCATTAGGGTACCTTTATAACCAGGGTATGGCCATGGGCCAAGATTGCCGCCATTGTCGGTAATTCATTTCCTTATTTATTTGTAATAAATGTGATATTATATTATAAAAGAATATTAAATTATCATACTGTGAATTTATAAAGGTAATAAAAATTCATTAATTTAAGAGATACACAATTATTATTAATATTTACATTTAGAGGTTATGTAGAATATATGACATAGGTTGTTATTATCACATCCAATTTCATATCTGCAGTTATTATTTACATAATAATTGTATATCCTAAACTTACCTTTTAAAATTTAAATGATTGTGCTTAATATTGGTAATTTATAGTTGTTTTCAATATGTTAGTAATCGTGGTGGGTATCTTAACAAACAACACAAGTAAATAAAATAAAATATATTACTTACACTTTAATTACATATTAAAATGATAATTAAATGTGTTTTTCATTAAAATAAAACAAATATCCACGAAAATACATAATAATTTGTGCAAGAACAACACATATTACAGATGTCCCGGTAATGGCGGACGAAACGTGAGCCACGCCATGGCCATACCCTGGTTATAAAGGTACCCTAGCTGTCATGATATTGGAACGCTATCTACTGTCATAATTAACTAGCTTCATTCATTTACATGGCTCAGTTGGCAAGTCGGTTTTGACAATTAGAACACACTTTAACAATGCAAAATAAATAATCAAAAAATATTATTACTAATTATGGTATTTCTAGAAGTGGTTTCTATAGTTTTCTGGTTTATTTCATGATCAGAAATGGCATAAAATTGGTATTTTTTTCGCTCATTTTACTTATGTGTTGCTTTCTATGTGACACGTCAATAAAAACAAAAGCTACATATATTATTCCCGGGAATAATCTCTAGAGCTTTATTCTCAGTATAATAATGACAGGATTAGTTAAAACGCAGACACATTGGTTGTTAGAAATGTAAAAAAAATGATGAAAATAATATCTACAAAATTAAAAATGAGAGTGTATTGAAAAGTTAACAATATAACATGGAGAGGACAGGGACAGGACTAATCGCACAATTATTATTTGGTCTTGCTCAGTCATTACAGCCATAAGCCATCATTATTTTCAAAGCTTTTCGCTTTTGTAGGCTAATTTCTGGACTCTTTTTACTTTGTTTGGCTCAGAAAATACTTCTTTTAAAGTACTTCTATCTGTACTATGTTACAGATAGTACTTGGTCACTACTCGTTTGTTTCAATTTTTAGCAGATGGAAATCTGTTTCTCCAACACTATTTTCAAAACTACACATTCCACAACTAAAAATTATGTTAGATTCAATATTATTCCAACACTCCGTGTGGTATAATTCCGTATGCCGTTTGGAATAGTTCCACACGGTTTTCGATAAATCTGAATCTGTTTAGCTGTATATTAGCGCGGAATATCAAATATCTTGGTTCGGTTGCTATGGTTATGACTCTTTGTTTTGTTTTATATTTATTTATTTCTGAATTCGCGTTTGACGTTCTGAAGTTTTGAACAGTTTTGGAGTTTTCTGTTAACTTTTACAGATTTTTGGAGGTCTCTAGAGCAGTAAGTTTATCTAAATAATAATATATTACTTGGAAAATTAACTAAATAACATTTTATAGAGAAAAATGTCGAGTGGCAATGAAGATATAAATATGGAATGTACGCCACCAGAAATAAGGGAACTTGCTAATGATACGCTGGGCCAGTTATTATGAAAAAAAAGCAAAAAAAATATATAAATTCTGTTATTATAAGCAATTTATGGATTGGCGTCAAAAAAAATATTTGATGGTATATGATAATTATTGTTATAATCAATCAACATTTTTTGTATAATTTCTAAAATCTTGTTGGAGAAAGTATAGTCTACAACACGTTTGGAATAGCATAATGCACACTCGCGACTGTAGTCCTCGCCTTCGGCTCGGACCACAGACTTTTTGCTCGCGCAGAATATGGGCCATTATATTACTTGTTGTAGAATATACTATTCTGCACTTTCTCGAAAATAGACATCAATATCTAAAAACTAATATCAGAAAGACATGGAAAATGGTAGTTAGAAACTAGCCGTACAAAATGATATTTTACAAAAAAATTGCAGTTACAAACTTTGTTATTCTAGACCTGCGTAATATAAACGTGAATCATGATCAGGATGATACTCAAAAGCAGCGATAATTTTATTACGCTTTTCTTTAATAGGCTACTTGCGTGGTACTGAAAATCGGATATCTATCACTAAATACCTAAAGTTGAGAACGTAAGTAAAAATATAAATTTTATTTAAAAAAAATTATATGTTTTTTAATAAATTAAGAAAGTAGATTTTCTTTAACGTCATTATTTAACCTGTAGATATGGCGAGCGAGTGCGAGTTTTAATTTGATTTTGACATTGGTTCATTTTTCTGTCACTGTCTCTCTTCTTTATTATTTACAATTTGCGTGGTTTCTGTTACTTTTATTACGTATTTCGATTTGTTAAGCAGGATTTTGAAGGATTTTCACTTAGCTTATACTCGTACAAGATTAAAATGACAAACGAAACTATTAACCTCCAAACTATTATTCAAATGTCAAACAGGTGATCTGTCATGTTTAAATTAGCTGCACATGCCGTTGCTTTGGGGCGTACCGATGCTATGGCTTTACGGCCATTCATTGGTAATGTTGGAAAAATAAATGTTTTTATTATTATAGCAATAAAGTGCGGATAAGTTTTTTCCATTTGAAATTGATTTTTTTATCAATATCATAAAATCTTAATAAATTAAAGTGATCAGTCAAGTATAATGTGTACATACATTTTTATGAATTATTAAAGAATTACCTACATATTTATATGACATATGTATAATTATGGATACATGACAAATAATAATACATTATTTTTTTTTAATAAGTATGATTACATACAACAATTTAAAAGAATATCGATTATAATATTGTATCACAATCGAAAATTGTCACTTTTCCATGATGTGTCATTAACCTTAAAACATGAATTATTTACCTTCAAAACATACTCTTTTACAGAGGCGCAAACTTTTAATTTTGGCTGTGGGTGCACTATTTTTATTTTAAATAAGTGTATATATTTTTATAAATGCAAAGTAAAAGTGACATAGTTATTTTATTATGCATATATTAAATTATACGTATACACGGCTAACCACAGACTCCTGGTCCAAAAATAACACGATTTGGTTTAACTAAATTTATCTATATTCAAAAGTGTGCCATTTAGCAAGTATTCTACTTCAAAATTCTTGTAAAAAAAATTTTGTTTATAATAATAAAAAACGCTTTGTCCGATTTGAATGAAATTTTGGTATAAATAAATAAATATAAATATATCATCACGGCATATTACCCGCTGGGTGTGCCAATCTGCTTTGTACGCAGATCGGCAATGATGATGACATATTTGTACCATGCGTGCGTTTACCAGGTGTCGCCTCACGGGCACTCATTGCTGACGTGGAGAGTGCAACACAGGGGTCAATTTTGTGTCATTTAAAATTCGAAATATTTGGCGTCGGTCGGAATCGAACCCGGTTCCTCAGAATCGTGACCAGACACTCAGGTACGCGGCCACGAGACCCCATTGGTATGATAATCTATATTGGACATGTCATCTTTTCAGATGATATTTTTTGTTATTATTAGTGATCCACTATTCTATGTAATTTAGGTGTCATGTCAATGATTAATCCATAACTTTTTTTTAATTGACCGACATATTACAATATTTACATAAAACATAATTAAACTGTTAGCGCAAAATCACCGTGGGTTAGGGATGAGTAAAAATCAAGAGAATATCAAAATATCGATCTGCAATAAATCGATTATTTATAAAATTGAATTTCAGTAATACTGAGATGTTATAAAAGGCAACGTTGTAAATGAAAATAGTTTTTATTTATTAATAATTCAGACAATACAACACAAACATGACAAATTACCACAGACCATAGGCCAGAGAACGACAGGAAGAAGTAAAATAGTCAAAAATAAATCTAAAGTATAGATTATAACCGTACCACGCGAAAAAATACAAAATACAAATATCGAAAATTCAACTTCAAAAATTGATATTTTTAAAAATTGGTTCAGAACCGCAGGTCCCTACTGTGAGTGCCCACACTTTTACCTTCAGTGGGTGCACCCACGTAGTTTACGCCCCTGCTCTTTTATAATCCGAATAAAAAAATAATCTTATACATAATGTCATAGTACACCTGTTGCCCAAACCTTCCCCCCTCTTTCTGCCCCTACGGACGCCAGTGTTGCGATATCTTGTGTAAATATGTCAGATACATGATATGTTTGCTTACATTTCACCGTGAGGCTGACTACCAGACAGAAATGAAATCTTTTTCTTCATCGGAAAGATTTGAAATTGCGTGTGCACCCGTATGAGAATGTTCATTCACCAGCCATACCACGAAGATTTATTTAAAGAGACTCTTTCAGTTTAAATGTAACTTATTTTTTTGGAGGCAAGCCAAAACTCAATGTTTTAAATAGGAAAAATGTTTGTTTTAAATTATATTTATCAAATACGTGTCGAAGAGCGGAAAGCTGCAGATTGGGTAAATAGTATGAGATTTAAATTATTTCAAAAACAAAAATTGACGTCCACGTTACTTTTTCCCTTTTTCTAACAACTACAAAACCGAGCGAAAACGTTACTGTTGGTATCTTTTTGTAAAAGTAAGTAAATAGTTACATGAAATGGATGAGATTTGTCCAGGTGACGGAAAACTTTCAAATTACACAATGACGAGCCGCTTCTTGAAATGTCCTTTCGTGAAATGTATAGTTACATCTTCCGGATACGACATATACACTCAAAAACAGTGTTATCTGTCATGTTATGCCTTAAATAATTATGTATGTTCCTGTGAATTTTCAGGTAAAATTTGTGTCCAAAAAATTTATAGGAAATTATAATCAAATCATGTTTAAAAACAGTTCTTTAAAACAGGTCTAAAAATCGTTTCGGATGGCGTTTTGAAAGATCGATAAAAAAGTAGATTTTTCGAACTTCATTTGGTGGCAGAAAGTACAAATTGCAAAGCAAAGCTCTTTGCAGCCCAGATATTCAAAATTTACGCTCATAGATGATGATGTAATGATAAGTGGAAAATTACAAAAAAAATATTAAAGATTGATTCATTTTTTGCTGATTGTAGAAAATAATGTGTACACCTCTGGTTGAAAGTATCCACCATCAATAATAAATTGGAAAGAAGAATATTAATTGAAACAGAATACGAAAAAAGGTTAAAAATATGTGTAGTTTATTGACTCGTTACCCTAGCAACACACATTGTTTATAAATTTTATGTCTCACTAACGTATTATGAACTGTTTATTGCTAGGATACGGTGTATATAAACATATCTGTAACAACCGGGGCATTATATGAGGGCATAATAGTTCATTATGCCCCCATTATAATCCGATCATCGTTTATGGACTTTAAATTAGAAATAATATGAACTGTATATAATGAAAATTATTTTCTTTTTAATTATAATTCATTACAAGAATAATAAGGATTGATTACAACAATTAATACATTAATTGATAACAATAATTAATATAATAAGAAAACAGCTTTGAAAGCAGAACACAGAAATCATTTTAAATTTAATTATAATACTTAAAATTGATTACGAAAAGGGCCTTAAAAAGCAATTTACTTCCACCACACATCTAAATAGTAAGTAAGTCGAATTGCAGACTGTAATGTTTCGCATTGATTTTTGACGGATGACGGATCACTAATTATTTGGGGACGATATTTATCCACGTTTGAATTCATTCTTCATATTATTTACTGTCACATGTGACATCCAAAGCTGTACAAACTCTCTAAAACGTAATAATATTCAGAAAGTAGTGCATAAGAAATGAACTGAGATCTGTCATATGAAAACGAACCTTAAAGTAATTAGGGGAACATTTATGCGTTTGTCTTTTTCAAAGTATGCAGAAGTATTCAAAATAATTTCTTTCCACCGTTTCGAAAAAATATATTCCGAAACATCAAATTCACCCATTCCATCATCTCAAACGATATAGAACGTTGATGTTTTAAAAATAAATAAATGTTGATAATAAACAAAACAATTAAACAACATCCTTAGCAACGCCAAAGCTTCGGACGACATCTATGCCTCGGGCCAAAGGCCTTCGGGCTAGATCCTCGTCGCCCTCCTGGCATTATCATCATCGTAACGCCCTTGGTACATAAAATACTATTACAGGACTAATTTACTTTGTTAGGAAAATATACCGGGTGTCTTAGGTCGACCGACACATAGGACGTTAACATGTGAAATCAGTAGATTGTGAACAGTATCTCCCCAGTGCAGGATATTAAGTTGAAAATTCGTGTACTTAATACTAATTCTATGGATTAGTAAATTTAAATGTGTAATATCAGAAAAAATAAGAAAATTTGTTATTCATATCCCGGAAAAAAATGGTTACCATGCAACAGCTTAAATAGCATAGTGGTAGCGTGTGCGCCTGGCAATAACCAAAATCTGAGAGACTGGGTTCGGACCCAGCCAGTAGTAAACATTAATTTTTCTATTTCGGTGTTCTTATGTTTCTATAAAAGCACTGTTTTTCACTGAAACACGACGTTTAGAAAATCTATAAACGTACTGTTTTTGGCGCCTTTTGTATTCTAGAGGTGGTAGTCATGCTTTCATAACCTCAATATGGTAAATTGTTTGTGTTAAAATATTATTTCTAATTGAGGATTTTTATCCTTTCTCTAGGTGATAGGACTAGAAAGAAAAGAAATTTATAGCTATAGCTGTGTTAGTTAAGAAAGAATAAGAATCTGTGAAGTTAAAATTTCAACTAAAATTATGAAACAAGAAACAATGCGCTCAGGTTTACTTTGTCAAAATAATTAAAACGGTAAGTTTTATTTATTACAATTTACATTTATGGTAATGCAATTTTGAATTGAATGTATTGTTATTCCATGCAGGTTATAAAATGTATGATGCACGTTACTTGAAAATGTTGACACTGTCTACTTAATTTGTGGCGGCTATTAGCAAACAAATATGAAAAGTTGACGTTTTAATCCATGATTTCCAGTTCCACGTTGTGGCGAACTATCGAATATATGCCATATATGTTTTGTATTAAAAAGTGTAAGAACAGCTGTTGCCGTTATCTGTGCAACTGAGCAGTGAGTGTTGACAAAATAGTGGAAAGTAATTATTAAATAATAAATTGTTCATTAAAGTATTTCATTATTTAAAGAGTTTTATTTATATGTTGTTTTCTCAATAAAAAGGCTCGTTGGTCCACGTAACGTCCTTCAATCCCATATTCAAGTTTTATTTATGATAGTAACCAACACGAACCACCGATATCTCAAATCAGGATGGTTCATTAATAAACCTTGGAGTTCATTGTATGTATTGATTTTCCTCTTTCATAATTGTATAATGCTTGATACAATGTTTTAATGTAAACAATCAGACAAAATCACAAGATACACAAACTGTCAAAATGTGAAATTTCAATTTTTAGCGTGAAGCGCTATCAACATAAATGATAAAAAAAAACACCAACTCATACTTTTGACAAGTCCTTTTTTTAAATCTAATTGTAAAATTACCTCAATAGAAAAAATAGTATAAAAAACATGTATCATAAGGCCTGTTGACGCACTCGTCCTTTGTAAAACTCGCCTGGCGGCTCGTTTTCCAAACTTGGACTCGTACGTTAACAGATTGCCTTATGATACTTGTGTTTTAATGTACTATTTTATTTTTCCTTCTCAAAATAATTTTTTGTTGAAATTTAATAAAAGGGATACGTTATTTTTTATTATAAGTATTTATTATAATTATTTAACTGTATTTTGTAATCAATGTGATTTTTATTTTACAAAATACGTATAATTTATGCTTTCGAATAATGTTTATATTTTATTAAAAGTCAATAAAAAATTAAAAACATATTTATAATAAAAATTATTTTGAAAAGGAAATTAAATTTTGCTGCTGGCTGGTTCCGAACCTCGTCTCTCCGAGTTTTGTTTATTACCAAACGCAAACGGTACCGCTATGCTATTTGTACTATTACTTAGTAACCATTTTATCCGGTATACGAACAATAATCCTGGATATTCTACAAATTTTCTTAATGCCCAGTTTTATAAAAGATGGATAAGTAAATTACTAGCAGAGTAAAATTTACTCTTAAAGTAAAATAGTTTATTCCAGAGATTTTCGTTTTATAAAGCAAGAATAAAAACACTAGCTAAGTAAATCTACAGAATAAATTACTCCACAGATTTTCGAGGAAGTAAATTTTATTCTGTAGAATAAATTTGACACATCGACATTAATTAAATTAAATTCATTATAAATTTCATCTCTTGCATTATTACATTTATTTATATCCAATATATTTGCTTTGTCTATTTCTTTCTCTCTTTTTTCCATGTTAGTTCACACCTGGCACTTTATGACATTTTATTTTCTATTTTGACTTTTGGATTTATTTCGTGTCAGGAACATACAGAATACAACGTTATTAAAACATTCTGCGGCACATTGCTTGGAATAGATCCTCTTCAGTTGGAGATTAACATTATCGTCAGTAGTGGTTTTAAGGGATACCGTCTAGTAATGTTTTATCTTGGTTTTATCAATCTCTCTTATGCTCTAGTAGTGGAAAGATTAGCCGGTATAAGAAACCGTAGCCTGAGTGTAGCACGGTATTCACACACTCTTCATGGAGACTCTTTTCCTTGTCCCCAGTTAAAATTGTAGTTGAAAATTCATAAAAAAATATAATTTTATTACCACTATGATCTATAGGTTCTTAATATAGTGAAAAACAATATTAAATGTATATACTTATAGAAAATATTAAAATATTTTTATGCAAAAATCACAAAATAATGACAGATGTCATGTCTCCGTCGGTAAATCACTAGAATAAAATATTTACTCTGCAAGTAGTTATTTTACTCTGTAACTTGTTTTATAAAACAGACAATTTTATTTACTCGTCGATTAAATTTACTTTCAAAGTAATAACTCAGCAGTTTATTCGATGTTTATAAAACCGGGCATAAGTTTTTTTAATATTACACATTTAAATTTACTAATTTGTACTGTAATCCGTAGAATTAATATCCTCCAATAAGTATACAAAATTTCAGCTTAATATCTTACATTGGGGAAACACTATTCACAATTAACTGATTTAACATGTTATAATCTCCCACGTGTCGGTCGGCCTAAGACAGCCGCTATATTATCCAGTTAGATGCAGACAAAGATAATTTATTTTAAGGTTTATTAATAAAATTAATAAATTCACAGACATGTAAACATATGGAATACCTCACAATACATTAAGAAATACATTATTTGCCAAACTATTTTAATATTTGAATTATCGTAGCAGGTGGACATTAAACTTTCCATACTTATTAATCCATTATGTAACATTTCATCTGAAATACTGAAATTTCAATCAGAAACAACAATTTTCTTTTGAAGGAGATATTCATAATCTAGTTGCTGTTCGTTACAATACGGGTAAATATCTTTTTACACTAAAGTGAATACATAATTTATCTTTCTCGGACCATTTATTCGGCCGCTGATGTTGACAACTGTTTTATCTGCAACATGAACAGCCATTAACATAAAAATACTTCAACTCCGAGTTGCAATGTTAATTTATGCGTCGTTACCACAACATAGACACGATGGAAAATGGAAGTTCAGATTTTAATTTATGGAGATTAACTTTTAATATCTTCGTTTCATTTACATGCTTCTGGCGAAATAATGAATTTTTCATGTTGGTTCATTTTTATGGAAATTACTTTTCGGATAGATACTTTAAGATTTGTGTATTTTTTAAAGATTTAAAGAAGAGAATTATTAAATGCATGTCAGAATTTGTTCACATACTTTGGTGGGATTAAATAGCATAAAAACAATTTTTTTAAAAAAATACAAAATATGCTAGTACAAAATCAATTTGTAGACATATTGTTGCAAAACCATGAAAAATATTAAATTTCACAAAAATTAGAACGGAAAGCAAAATTTATATTGATTTTGGCATTTTGTTTTTTAAAAAAGTAGTGTAAATTCCTATAAAATGAATGTACGAATTTCGTCAATTTGTAATACGAGGGGGTCTCCTAGGCTGATGATACTCCTACTGCATACTCCAATTACTTTTGATTACTGCTTACTCCAACGTTGACACACTGACTTTAACTGGTGGACGCCACGAATGATTGACGTCCACGACTTGGTGACAAGGAAGAACACACATACACATTAACTTTACAATGGATGGACACTTACATTTACAGACATGGCCATTACTTTATATTTACTGATTTTTATATTTACACATATTCACTATTGATTAAACTAAACATTATTAATAATTAAACTAAGGATTAAACAAATTACATTGTTACACAGTGGGCTGGCAATGAGCCACCACCCAAAACCAAAAAAACACTACATGTTCCGTCAACAACAAACGTCTGCACGACGCGACGAACTAATCTAGACTCTCTAAAACAAAGCGCTATCCTCAGGACAGGATTATCTTAGGGATACGGGGTGCATAGGCTAGGGCATTCAAAGTCACGCACGTATACATAATAATTTCTAAACTTAATAATGAACAAATAAATGTCGTGACTATCATAACACGATAAGAATTTTGACATTTATAACTTAAATAGATAAACAGAGTTAAAATATGATTATTGAAACTAAAATTTAGAAAGGTTTTTAAATAGTTATTTATCTGTTATTACTCTTACCTTCGCCTAATCACAAATTTGAGTTCTGTGCGTTAGGTTACCGTTAGACTAAAGTATTTTTTGAAAATTTACTTGCTATTTTTACAAATAGAGCTTTTAGAATAAACTCCGAAAGTGAGCGGATTTTTTTTAATCATTGTGGTTTCGTTCTTTGGCTGTACCACATGTATTTACAATTCTTCGTTTATCAATGTAATCTTTTCGTTTTCATTAAATCTTCGGCTTCAACATAGGATGTTTTTGTCCTTCAAAGACTCTTTATTATATATATTTTAACTATTATTGACGCGTCGGCCTGATGAAGGTATGAAGGACTCCCGTCCGAAATCGATCGCAACTTAATTAAATAAATAATACATTCTGCACCATCACACAACAGGTGTATTTCATTTAACCCTTTATCAACTTGCAGAACAACCTGGAGAGATTTATCCAATATCGAGCGGGAATTACAAAAATTGAAAGTAGGCTTCCGGTTTCTTAACTGTGTTTTGAAAGAGTACTGAATGAACCGTACTAGCGCCAAATTTAAAGTAAATAGGGGCCTATTCTGTAACTCAGTGGTTAATTTTTAACCATTGGTTAAATTTTTTAACCATTGGTTAAATTTTTTAACCAATCAAATATGTTGACATATAACAAAAGGAGGGATTTTTAGTTGTCAAATCAATATCTATTGGATAAAAAAATTTACCAGTGGTTAAAAATTAACCACCGAGTTACAGAATAGAGCCCATAATAAGGATATTCTATCTTTATTTCGTCAGTATAGAGCAATTTGAAATATGGCCGCTAGGCCGCCACAAAACATATGGCATAGATGGCGTTATTCATTTGTCAATTTAATCTAGAGAATAATATTATTAATTATTTTCATTAGGAAACTAATAATACTAATAATAATAATAATAATAATAATATTTTTTTTTATTTTGAGACCTGAAATTTGGGGTCCCTCGATTTAAGAGGTCCCAAGCGCGCGCTTCCGGCGCCTATGCGGAAATCCGACACTGCATGGAAACTCTATCAGTAAAGATAAAAAAAAACAATTGTGCAAAAATATTCATTCCTCATTCGGATATTTTTGTTAAATACTTAAAAGTAACCTAGGGCTAGAGCTATAAATTAGGGGGTGTTTATTTAAATTGACTGAAAATAATAATTGTCGAAATAAAAATAGAGAAGGATGTCCTCTATTTCATGATGTCCTTGTCATCAGCGATTTTTATTTGATTAAGAGTGAAGTGTTGTTTTGTTTTATTGACATGTCATCACGCGTTCGCTCATTTGTTTATACTGGTTTAAATCAACATTTTGTAATGTTGAGTGAGACACCGTACATACCTGTTTTCGACAAACGTTCAAGGACATTCTATCTAAACAAATAGTACCGTTTATTTTTCCACGCTAATATAATACAATTTTTTCCATTTAATAAATAGGAATTTCACACAAATATTTATTTTATCTATTATTTTAAGGATAATCAATGAAATTCTGTAATGGAAGCTGCGTCATATACTTATATTATTACTGGCACAGTTTATGAAAATTGCTTTTCTATTTCGTTAACTTATGAGTCAATAAACGCACTGAAAATATGTCATTAAGAAGACCTATAAAATTTATTTTAGGTGAAAATGAAGAGCAACTCAGAAGAATGATAGATAGAATACATGTAGTTGGAAGAAGTATGAATCTGGAGTTGAATGTTAATAAATCCAAGGTGTTAGTATTTGAAAGAAGTAAATTGGTGACTGTGTGCAATGTGTTGGTGGATGGAGTGAAACTGCAGCAAGTGAATGAGTTTGTATATTTGGGTAGCATGATGTCAAGGGATGGTCGAATGATAGAGAAATTGAAAGGAGAGTGAGTGCGGGGTGTAAGGTAATGGGTACTCTGGGTACGTTTACTCGAAACGTAAACGTATCTAGAGAAGCTCGTTTAAGTGTGTATAATGGAGTGCTAATGCCTGCATTGATGTATGGAAGCGAATGTTGGGCATGGACGGGAAAGCATAAAAAGAGAGTGACTGCCGTGGAAATGAGGTATTTGCGTGGTGTATGTGGATTAAATTTTAAATACCGGGATAGAATAGAATTAACACTAATCCAAAAATGAGGATTAGCTTAAATTTTTGTGAATCGTTAATATTTATTAATCTAAGTACATTCCTACGTATTTACTTATGCTGGAAACTGTATTGAATTCTTTTTTTATTGTTCTATTTACTTTTTTCTTTTTAAAACTTTACTAATATTACTTTGAAATGATTAGTCCTTTCATAGTGACATTTATCTGTCAGTTACATACATTTGAATAACTGCGTTTTGTTTGTTTTAAGCGAAGGTTCTGGGATTTAAATTATAGATAATTTTATAAGTTTATCCATAAAATATATAGAAAAAGTATTAATGCAAATCTATAGTAAATTTAATAATCTTTAATTTTTATAATAACATTAGTCTCGAAAAAATGTCATTTACAGGTATTTTTCGAATGGAAACTATTTCGAGTTTCTAGTAAAGTGCCATTTCCGGTTATCCGATTTTCACCAAAATCTAATGGGCTCTTTCCATTACAACAAAAGGTTAAAATACAAGGTTTCAAAATTTTTGCACATACACACAGACGTCATTGTGAAAATATTTAAATTAGATTCTAGGGACCTTAAAACGTTGTCATTTACCAGAATCTCGACATGCGATTTTTAGCACGATCCCTATACCTCCCTTACCAAGGGTAGCGGGAGGTAAAAATGAAATTCATTTATTTTCACGGTCACGCTTTAGTAAATTGATTTTAAAATATGAACCATAGACATGGAGCTGTCATAGAAAAACCTAGAATTTTGTGTATTTTTAAATTGTTTAGCGGAATTAGATAAAATTTTGTACATAATACGTTATGGAAACGTGATATTGTTTGACTGACATAATTTGCAAAACTGGCTTCGCTCGTTTTGGCAAATATTATGTTCATCAAACAAAATCACTCTTTTCGTAACTGATTATGTAAATAACTATTATTTATAAAAAAATATTTTTATTCCAAAACAAAGTTCCTTTGTAAATCTTTTTAGGAGATTTGTCAAAAGTATTTGTTTTCCATTTAGCTAACTACATTTGTTTGTATGTAAACAACAATAAAAGAATACAATAATAAAAAGAGTTATCAGAGACAGACAAAAGACAGTCGCATGTTTAATCTACATTAACCTAAAATAAAACACTTTCTAGATAGTATTTATTTCTTTGTGTAAATTAACTACATTTTACTGAAAGCTGAAAGCATTTTTAAGAACTGGAATAACATTTTCCTCGTAAAATTTTACGTTGCAGAATGTTGATAGCTTAGCGTAGCAGCTTTTATTTTGCAGGTTAAGTACCACGGGCGTTGTTTTTCAGAAATAATCGTAACCATGGCAGCTGTTGCCGTTTGGCATTTGGCGGGAATGAAAATAAAAAGTTGTGGAAACAATTGCCAGACGAAATTATTAGTGTAAGCAGTTATAACTAATTATCTAAACAAATGTGACATAGTGACATTGACACACTGCTTCAGCCAAATATTGTGATATTTGGTGTCCATTGGCACAATTTGACGACAATTTAATTAATTTGTTACAATTACAGAAATGCGAGCCAAATCTAAATTGTTATTCTGTATTTGGAAAGTTTTGCAATTTTAAGAAAACATTGATTGATTTTAATTTAACCTAACCTAAACTAAAAACTAATTTAACCCTATAACTGCGACTAGGCCTAAATTTCATTTATCCTTTATGGTAACTATGTTTTTAATATTTAACTACTTTTCCTAAAATACAGGGTGTTCCGCGGCTCGAACGAGAAACTTACCATATATTCCGGGGGTCATTATAATCATAAAATGTTATGACCTATAAGTGAATTAGTCTTTGTTTCAGAGATATCGAAGGAATTTAAAAAAAATCTGATGTGGCCAACAGATGACCTCCCGTCAATTCCATGTTTGAAATAGCAATGAACTTTAAGTAAAATATCACTTCCGGTTGATCGTTCGTAAACAAAATCTAATTTGTTGTTCCTATAAATAAAGTCTCTAATATTAAATTTTGGATTATATTTTATTGTGTTTCCTCGAAAATTTGTTAAGAGCTCCAAATTAAGTAGTACCACTTTCGGTTTATAATACAGGTATAGTCAAAGTCCAAAATCATGTTTTAATATATTTTTCAAGAAAATCTGTTTATAGCTTCCTGTAAAGTATAGTATTTTCGGTGTGTGACGATTTTTCCTCCACTATAACTCTTACAACATACTTCCGAAAATTTCTATTTTCCGTATTTAAGCTTTCTACATTCATATAAAGAGTTGATTAGATTTTGGGTAAAATTGGACAACCAGAAGTGATATTTTACTTGAAGCTCAGAATAGTTTTTAATGAAAAATTATATTAAAATATAATGCAAAACCTTTCAATTTTATATAAGATTTCCATATCAAGGGAACATATTAGATTTTTGCTAAAATTAATAAACTGGAACCGGGTTCGATCCCGACCGACGCCAAATATTTCCAATTTTAAATGGCACAAAATGGACCCCTGTGGTGCATTCTCCGCGCCAGCAATGAGTGCCCGTGAGGTGACGCCTGGTAAACGCCCGCACGGTACAAATATTTCATCATTACCGATATCTGTGTATAAAGCAGATTGGCACACCCAGCAGTGGGTAATAAGCCGTGATGATATATTTATTTATTTATTTATTTATTTATCTGAACATATTTTCGTGAAAAATATATTGATACAATCCAAAACTTTTGAAATTTGGTATTTAAGACTTTTATATTGATGAGAACGATATATTAGTTTTTTTTTAAATTGATTAACCGGAAGTAGTACTTGACAGGAAGCTATGAACAGATTTTCTTAAACTGGTGTATAATTTGAAACAACATGTTAGATTTGGACTATACTTATATGATAAATCGGAAGTGATACTTAATTTGGAGCTCTCTATAATCCAAAATTTCGTATTACAGACTTCTATTTATTGGAACAACAAATTAGATTTTGTTTACAAACGATTAGTCGGAATTTATACTTTACTTAAAACTCATTGTTGTTTTAAACATGGAATAGGGGATTCCACAATTTTTTTTATAATATAACGTATAAGTAAAACTAAGACTGTCGGTGAAAATCCGGTGAAAAAATTCATAATTATAAGCGAGTTATGGTCTTCCGAAATTTTAAAATATAGATGTGACGTCACGTATATAAGTTTTTAAATCAAACTATTTTCTTCGTAGACCTAAATGTTCTTGAAATACATGCTATTTCTAAATTATATTCATAAAAAATAAATGAATATTATTATACTGTACAAGTCGACATGATTTATATTTTTTTTTTCTTAAAAAAACCTCTCAACAGGATTAAATCCCAATTACAATGTATTTAAATTATTAAGTTTAATGCAAAATATTTATATTCAAATAATAACTGTTTGAGAATTTCACTACTGGACTGACAGCCACGCCTCCGCTATTTGAATTTCTCTACTTCCATTGGTAGCAGGCTCCGCCCCTAACTCGGTATTCGTTATATATTTATAGGTGGTCTTTGAGTCGCCAATCAAAATAATTTATATGGATTTAATATGAGTGACGAGCTGCTAAAACAAAAAATCCCTTACTTCCGAAGTATTTCAATTACATCATTTTATTTCTTTATTAATATTCATTATTAAGCATATACTTTCACTATTTTTTACTAATTTCTCTTAATTCGATTGAGCTGTAATCCCCTATTGACAGGAGATTATGTACTTGCCACATCAGATTTTTTTATTTCATCTGAAACCTTACAAGATGTATTAGCACAGTGGCTAACGTATGCAGGCATTTTCCACAAGCACAGGGTTAAACGTAAACATCATTCTATTGGGATTTTCAAGTATCAAGAGAAGGCGTTGATCGCATTAAACACTGGTACACTTTTTGTTGATGTGTGTCAGCGTAGAATTTCTATCAATTGTATTTCTTTAGTTTTCCTATTATTTTCTGATTTATTAGTATTTTTACCTTCCGTCACCTTTAGGTAAGGAAGGTATTGTCTTTGGTCAAAAAATTCGATGATGAGTTTTTACTCAATAAGCACGTTTTAGGGTCCCTAGAATACGAATTTACTATTTTTACGATGATGTCTGTATGTGTGTGTGTGTGTGTATGTGTGTGTGTGTGTGTATGTGTGGATGTGTGTGTGTGTGAATGTGTGTGTGTGTGTGTGTGTGTGTGTGTGTGTGTGTGTGTGTGTGTGTGTGTGTGTGTGTGTGTGTGTAACAAAATTTTCGTCTGCGATAACTCTAATACTACAGTTACAAAAATTATAATTTTTCCGTATACTTCTTCGTTACATCCATAGGAAGAGCTGATTAGATTTTGGTTACAATTGGTCAACCGGAAGTACCATCATTTGAAGATTTTAACAGTTTTTCTTGAAAACACTATATTAAATATAATTTTTTCACATTTGATGTTATTATAAATATTAAAGAATATATTATTCTCTACACGATTTGACTGCATTTTATACTTAATATTAAATGGATATAGAGTTAAAAAATTATAAAGAAATTAAATTTCATAAAGTAGCCATAGCTGTGGAAACAGCTACTATATTAAGAAAATTCTGATTGAAAGATGTCAGTGTCAAGTGAAATTGACATAGTGTGTCTGTCTTATAATTTTACTGGAAATATAGGATCTTTTGCTTTCTGTATGGAATTTGTATAAAATACATACAACTGCTTTAAGGTAATGTACAAGAAATAATAATAATAATAATAATAATAATAAATCTTTTATTTCTGCAGATACATTACACTGTATATAGAAAACGTCACAAAATAATAATTTTCTGTATGAAATTTGCATAAAAATACATGCAACTGCCGGAAGGTAATGTACAAGAAATAGAATATGTATTTAATTTAGCAAGGAACTTTCCGTATGAAATTTGTACAAAATACATAGAACTGACGGAAGGTAATGTGCTGGCCACATCAGATTTTTTATTTATAATTCATGTATAATAGAGTTTTTGTAGTCATGTAGTTGTAGTTTCATGTAAATGTCAAATGTGTACCACTGTTTGTAGTCCTAATAGTCCCCGCTAGTTAGCGTTTTCTTATTTGAAAATCCCAATAGAGAAAATATACTTCCCCATTTAATTTTTCTTTGAAGGGTATATCAGAATGAGAAAACTCACCCCTCCTCAAATCAATACATATTAGGTTATTAACCCGTCTTCATCCATTACTTATCATTACCGCCGCTTTTCACGAAATGATTTGATAAGACATCCCCTACTGTCCCCCAAAACAATTTATAAAGCCCTACTATTTCCGAGGGTGTGTTTCGTAAGAACGAATTAATCTCTTGAGTTTTTCTGGTGAAATATAAGCACAGCGCCATCTATTATTGGCCCGTTGCGTGAAAAGACAAACCCCAGCAGTTAAAGGGTTTCTAATCTTTATAAGTAGGGTTCTCGCTTGCTTTTTGTTCGGGGGTGTGTTATAAGCCCTGGTAATTGTTTCACAAAAACAGATGAAATGAGAGTTACGGTAATAGGGTGCGATATTGTGGTAAATGAGATATTACAGTTCATTAACGAGACGTGACCTTTAAGGGTTAATTATAGCTTCATTTGTGACTTTAATTTAATGTTTTTAATGCCTAAATTGTATTTACTAAATTGTATTTACTTTTTGGATTGAACTATAGTAATTTAATAGTTTTATCGAAGACTGCAATTAAAGGGCATAGAAATAAGATTAATGATATTTAAAATTTAATAAAATACTTAAATCATTTAATAAATAATATCTTAATATTACTTATTATTTATTAAGTGCTTAAATATTAAGTCCGTTTTAGACAATTATAAATTTATTGACAATCGGAGTTAATAATTTATGCAAAAAATTTTGAAAAAAAAATTAGATCTCTACATCAAATAGAAATATTTTTTTATTGAAACGTTGACATAAGGGGTTGTTCATATAACCTATGTATGTAGATAAGAAATCTAATTTTACAACACTGTTAGGTGCAACTATTATCTTCAATGCAACGCAGTTTTTTAATACCTGAAAAATAAAATAAATAATCATCACGGCATATTACCCATTGCTGGGTGTGCCAATCTGCTTTGTACGCAGATATCGGTAATGATGATAACATATTTGTACCGTGCGGGCGTTTACCAGGCGTCACCTCACGGGCACTCATTGCTAACGTAGAGAGTGCACCACAGGGGTAAATTTTGTGCCATTTAAAATTCGAAATAATAAGTAAATAAATATGTATATCATCACGGCTTATTACCTCGCTTATTACCTATTGTTGGGTGTGCCAGATTGCTTTGCCCACACACATATATCGGTCAATTTTGTGCCATTTAAAATTCGAAATATTTGGCGTCAGTCGGGATCGAACCCGGTTCCACAGATTCGCGACCTGACACTCACGCACTCTCATTTCTCTCTCGACGATGTTCAATCTACAACCCGTATCATCAGAAGTATTCTTGTCAGTAAATGTTGTTCGTTTTGGTATTATTGTATACGTTTCTGCTAAGAAGTTCTCACAAATCTTCAACCAGTCGCTACTGAGAAGCATTTGAGTGATTATACCCCCCCCCTCTCTCTCTCTCTCTGTATATGTGTGTGTGTGTGTGTGTGTGTTTTTTATAAAATGTCGGCTCCTTAATGCTGTGCAGCATCTGGAGATTCGCTCTAGCTGGGCCGCTGTCTATTTGGTTACATTATTTTTTTTTTTTTAAATTTGTAAAACATATCTGTTCTGCTAACAATAATTTTTAAAATTCTAAATTGTCGAGTTAATTTACGCGACTAAGTTCTAACTGTCTTGAGCACTTTGAATGAGTCTGTTGATTCGATTTGGGGGCAAAAGTTCGGGTCGCCCACTACGGTACCTATTTTTCTTTTAAACGTAGAATTTAATTTCAAAACAATCAGCTTATTAAGGTTGAACTCACAATGTACATTTATAATAAGCTCACTCACATTAAATATTAAACTCCGATTCTAAATTTATAATTAATGTTGTTATTTATAGATTTTAATAAGTTTCATTGAATAGCATCCTATACACATTCATATATTCGGTAAAACCACATGTTACTTGCCAAATTTCCAAATAATTTATTGTCATTGAATTTATTATAAAACGTTAAATTAAATAATTTGAATTCATTTTAATATTCATTTAATTACCAGTCGGTTTAATATAATAAATTATATGTTCTAATATTTATGATTTATGATAATTTGGCCAAAGTAAACGAGGAATATAACAGCTGACAGAAAAAATGTTTCGTACCTCTACAGGGCGACTGAAAAAATAGGGACAAATACCGATTTTATTTCTCATTAATTTTAGACCCGTAGTTTAAATTACAAAGTTTTGTGGCGAAGTTAAAAGTCCTCTTTTTGTGTGAAATGATCCTGAACTTTATTTCCGGTTTCAACGTTGAATTTTTAAATCTAATGTTTTCGATCCAAAAATTCGATAGTGAATTTTCAGTGAATAAGCACGAATTAGGATCCCCACAATAATCCAAAACTTTAAAATTTTAGTATTTAAGACATATTAGATTTTGGCTAAAATTGAACAACAGGAAGTTATACTTTACTTAAAGCTCTGAACAGATTTTAGTGAGAAATATGTTATATAATCCAAAACTTTTCAAATGTGGTATTTAAGACTTTTCTATTAATGACGACAACATATTAGATTTTTGCTAAAATTGATAAACCGAAAGAGGTACTTTACTGGAAGCTGTAATCATATTTTCTTGAAAAAATATAAACAAATATGATCCAAAACTTCTAAATTTGGTATTTAAAAGTCGTATATTATTTGAAACGACATATTAGATTTTAACTATATATGATTAACAGAATGTGGTACTTAATTTGGAGCTTTTGGATATTTTCGAGGAAAAACAATAAATTATAATCCAAAATTTCGTATTACCGACTTTTCTATTTATTGGAACAACAAATTAGACTTTGTTTACAAACGATCAACAGGAAGTGATACTTTATTTGCCACATTAGATTTTTTGACCAAGACATGGCCAGGATAGCTTATATGAAGAAAAAAGATAAATACGGCCTTGTTTTCTATGGGATGTTTCACTGAAAATTTGAACAAAAGCGTCATATATCCAATATTCAATTCTGATTAAAAGAACATAGATCCTCAATTATTTCTCCCACTTACATCTGTATAACACGGTTCTGATGATATTACTGTACTTACTTAGAAAGTAGAAATCTACATATCTCTTTCTTCTTAAAGCCTTTCTATTTATTTTGTTCATTTTATATAAAAGAATACTTTTAAGGATCTCTAAGCTTTTAAACCAACACATATGTGACTTAAAGGATTTAGATTTTATGTTTATCGCACAATGTTAAAACTTAAAAGCTTTCTTGGCTTTAAAAGCAACATGTATACGTTATTTTACGAAGATAATGTATATTTTGTTTTATTTTTAAAAAAGTTATATTTACCATTAGAAGTAAGGGTGAGTGATTTATAAGAAACTGAACGATTTTATACAGTTTCAAGGTGTATTTATTTTTTAAAACCCCTCAACAGGATTAAATCCCAATTACAGAGTGGGATTCGAACCCAGAACTCCCAGCACAACCATGACTAAGAGGCGTTGCTCCAACCATTGAGCCACCGGAGCGGTTCAGTTCATATAAGTATTTTACAGGGTATTTTTCAATATCTTATGAAAATTTTAAGGGCATTAACGTTGACCAACATGAATCTGAAGTCTGATGTTCAATAGTTTTCTAGATATAAGGCAGTGAAATAGTATATTAAAAAACGAATGTCATAATTGTCATTTATGGGGTCTCGTGGCCGCAGGGAACCACCACATCATTAGAAATAAGTGGCAACGTAACTTTATTTGTCTATTTTATACTAACGTAAATATTTTACATATCAGTATATAATAAAAATAATTATATGTTTATACAATTTTATTTATTATATTATAAGAAATAAGAATATGACCACAACAACCACCAAAAAATTGTGGTCGTTGTGGTCACGAAAAAGTAACTAAAACTTTCAGGAACCACATTCCGAAATGGAACCTCGATCCTGAAATTATGTTTTGGTTACATTCCGGAACGTTTAACCAGAACCTTGGTCACCGCAGTTGTTACGGAATATACTATTAGTATCAGAGCTGGGCAATACTTGCAAGAAAAGTACTTTATTAGGCTTGCAAGTACTTTGAGTACTTCAAGTACTGTACTTGAAGTACTTTCTATTTATAGTACTTTGTACTTGACAAAGTAAATCTATTCACATGTACTTGGTACTTAGTACTTGGAAAAATACTTGAAGTACAATGAAAAATACTTGAAGTACTTTAAATGTACTTGAAGTATTTTAAATGTACTTGAAGTACTTTAAATGTACTTGAAGTATTTTAAATATACTTGAAGTATTTTAAATGTACTTGAATTACTTTACGGGGTCTCGTGGTCGCGTGCCTGAGTGTCAGGTCGAGAATCTGGGGAATCGGGTTCGATCCCGACCGACGCCAATTATGTCCAATTTGACCCCTGTGGTGCACTCTCCACGTCAGCAATGAGTGCCCGAGAGGTGAAGCCTGGTAAGCGCCCGCACGGTGCAAATATATCATCTTTACCGATATCTGCTTACAAAGCAGATTGGCACACCCAGCAATGGGTAATAAGCCGTGATGATATATTTATTTTATTTTTATTTTATTTGAATTACTTTAAATGTACTTGAATTACTTTGTTTGTCTGTCAGTGTTTCTTTTGCACAGGTGTGGTGTTACGTGAATTTCATTAATAAAAATATTTTCAAGAAAGTAAAGATATATTTGCAATTTTTTTGGCATAAATAAATTAATTCTAATCTGCGCATATTGCATATACATACATGTTTGTATTACCTAACTACAGTGCTAGGTCTTTGCGTATCGCCTGGCGATCGCATAACGTAAAAATGACGTCATTCTAATATTTCGGTACAGCTTCTCGCATCGCAAGGCGATCATATGACGTCAATTTTACGTCATGAGATCGCTAGGTGATACGGCAGTCCCAGCGAGGAACTCTTGTTTTAAATAACCAAATAAATATCGCATATTGAAATTTTTGTCAACAATCACCTTTTAAGGTCCATATAATCAGAAAAATATCAATTATCTGAAAAAGTACTTGCACCCAAATTTACAAGTACTTTTGTAAGTACTTGGTACTTTCAAGTACTTTAGAAACTAAAAAAGTACTTGTACTTCAAGTACTTTTAAAAACATCAAGGTACTTGGTACTTGTACTTCAAGTACTACTTTCCGGTACTTTGCCCAGCTCTGATTAGTATGTATCGAAAATTCGTAACTACGTTTAAATTATTGAAATAAAAATTGCTAATATATTTTTCTTTTTCTTTTCACAAGAGTGAATAACAAGGTGAATACAATGGGATATGTGACCATATTCCAATTTCAATGTATATTGTAATGTGCAGTGCCCGCCCTCGCCGCCACTGTTACCGCCTCTGTCCCCATCGGTGTCGCCACCGCTGTCTCAGGGACGAGCGAGCGTCTATTGTTAGCAATGACGCAACCGACTGGCCGGCGCCTGCTTAATTACGCGTGTGATGTAACCTATTGTGTTGTATCTAGAAGTATTCCCGTGAGTTCTCGAATTTTTGGCTACGGTATATAAGCACCGTTGGCGAAGGCACTGGACAGTCTGATATAAATAAGCGTTGCGTGTTAAACATTTGGTGATATAAACAGATAGTCGACGAGTGCTAAACATAAATAAATATAGTAGTATAAACAAATAAGTGAGCTATATATTGTCTGAATAAATAATCTTAGTGTTTAAGTGTCTTATAATATTCTTAGTCTTAATTAGTCTTTAATATTTGTTTAATCGTAGTGTTCGTTATATTTATCGTCTTTAATTATATTTAATATCTATTTATTGTTATAATAAACTTTTATTTTAATTAATAATAATTGTCTAATGTTTACACATCACCAAGATAAATAAAAATGTTATAATATGTCATAAAATATAAAAACTAACCACTGTAGCTTCTCATTATAATAATAAAAACTAAACATTAATGTAATAATATTGTTATTAACAATTTAATGATTTGAAGAAGGGAAGAAGTATGTTAGAATCGTAGACAAAGATAGATAGACTGCGGGAAGGAAAGAGACAGTTATAAATCAGCCTATCAACGTCGCGTTTATGTTGTAGGTGTGGCAGGGTGTGGCATGGTCACATCTGGCTATAACTATCTCTTTCCCTCCCAGTCTAACCGTCTTTTTTCACGCTTCTACCATTGTCACGTCTCAAATCCCTTCCCCAAATTTTTAATAATTATTTTCTCGTAAAGTAAGAATAATTAATCGATGTAAAAAATACGGGTATTTTATTTTTTGTCTAGTATCTTATGTAAAAATAAAAATTTGGTCACATACCCCATTGTGCACACTGCGATAGAATTATAAATGATTTGAATATTGTTGGGAATCATGAATGCTTTTCTGACGAAACTTGAATGTCAAGTTGTTCCGAAAATACTCACCACTTTTAGTAACCAACTACTCACCGAAATCACCGACTATGATTAGTCTGATTTATTTACGGAACATACTAAATATTATAAAAGGTACAGTAATTTGTAAGAATGTTGGTTTGCAAGATACTATAAATTGAAAAGTAATTTAATTTATTTCTTCCAATCTAAGTACTCAAGGAAAGTACGAGTATATGTTAGAGTAAAACATTAAACTGTCTTGTTTGTAATGTGCAATAAAGAATTTAATTTCTTTAAAAAAGCAGTAAATGTATTTTTATCTTCTTGTAGATACCATCTCTAATGAACTCCAGGAAAGCATAAACCAAATTAATTACAATTTTAGTATAATCTTAGTACTTAATTAAAAATTTAATAACGAATTCACTTCCTGCAGTGTTAGCAACTTGGAAAGTCAAACAGTAAAATTTTCCTAATTTCAACATGTATACTTAACCGAACAAAGTTTTCAAACAGTCAAAAATACAAGAGTTTATAAAAGTTTTATGAACTCAACAAAGATTTAGTAATTGTAATGGCATATTTGTAATGCTAGAAGTTTCCACCATTCATATTTATTCAAACTAGAAAAGTTTTAGAGAACGGGGACAATCTTATCTAGAAAATGGAATTTTCTTGTTGCTCTGATATTTGCATACATGAAAAGATGTAAAAAGCGATCTAGATATTAGAAGTCAAGTTGCAATATAAGATAAGTTCAACGATAATGAAATGCGTAGTTCTTAAGAACTTACAATGGAGATAAATAATTTTTATAAAATTTATAAATAGTCTTTGAAATATACAGGGTATTATTTAATTAACGTACCATACTTTAACACCTAAATAAGGTAGCAATGTACCGTAATGTACAATAATTCTTTTCTAATGTGCTTGTTGCCATTATAAAAATATTTCAAGATTGTGATAAGACGAGGGTAAGAGCAATGACAAATAAATAACTTTTTCTAAATTTTTTTAAATTATTGTTCAGGAATAATATTTCAACTTATCTTTGTTAGTCAAATTTCTGTGTAGAAATAATTATCATTGTCATGTCACCGATCTTTGACAGTTATGATATATATGCGTGACTTTGAATGCCCTATCCTATGCACCCTGTACCCGAAAGATAATACTGTCCTGAAGATAGCGCTGGATAACCAAAAGTGTTCCAATAATTTCAAATGGTAAAAAATGTACATTTATGAAACATGGTACTGGTTAAAATGGTTACAACCGGATTGCACCAACGCAACCGTGTTTTTTCCTCGGTTCTCTTGGTAACAGCTTCTGTCCTTTTTCATAACATGTCAGATATTATATTACAAGAGGTGGTGTCCAGTGGATTCCTGTACTGCGACCTGTAGATCTATTGTACCCTCCAGATTTACTCCTATTCTAGGAGTCTTGTTTGTTTAATAAACTCCAGGGTTTTCTTCAGATCTAAATCTTTTAGCATATCCTGCTGTATCTTTTCTGCCCCCAGGATATTATATCTGCTGCTCGTAAAGGCTTCACAGGGGCATATAAGGTGCTGAGGGGTTTCTTCCTCTTCACCACACCCCCTGCATGTTGGTTCTTGTGTTAGTCCCATCGTGTGTAGGTGTTTGTTTAGTAGACAGTGTCCTGTTAGGAGTCCTGTTATTAATCTAACGTCTTGTTTGCTCATTATGAGTAAACGTTCCGTTCTTTTCTTGACTGGTTCATTTAGGAAGAGCTTTGAGTGTTTCTGCCCTGGTGACTCCAACCAGTGATTCTTGTGCCATTGATTCAACAATGTTTTTATATCTAGCTTAACTGTCTCCGCTGAGATTCCGAAAGCCGGTTCTGGTCCTGTGAAAGGAAAACTTGTCCCCTTCTTAGCCACCTGGTTTCCTTCGATCTCTGAATGCCCGGGTACCCATATTAATTTCAATTTGTTCCTCACTCCTAGTGCATTTAATCTGTGGATGCACTCTAGAACAAGTCCAGATTCTGTCTCACAGGATTCTAGTGCATATAATGCGGCTTGGCTGTCTGTTGCTATAGAGATTCTTCTGTTGCTAAAGTGGCTCTCTAGTAGTAATTTAGCGCAGGTTAAAATTGCGTACAGTTCTGCATGGAATATTGTCGTATAAGTCCCGAGTCCAATCGACTGATTGTGCCTCAGTCCTTTAGCTCCATGTATTCCTGCTCCGGTTCCATTTGGTGTTTTGGATCCGTCTGTATACATGACTATGTCATCTTTTTCCATCGGACTATTTAAATGTTCACATGCTTCCCTTGCGGGGATTTCTACCCTGTAGGTTTTAGTGATGGTAAACTTTTTGCTGGTCCGGTCTGGTACCATTCAAAGGATGGAGTTGTTTTTTATGTCTTTGAAGATTTTGGTTCGACCATCTCTCCATTTATCCTCTCTCGAGTGAATTCTCATTCTGTAAGCTCCGCTAACTGCCCTCGCCAATAATTTCAAACGGTAAAAAAATGTACATTTATGAAACATGGTACCGGTTAAAATGGTTACAACCAAAGCGCACCAACGCAACCATGGTTTTTCCTCGATTCTCTTAGTAACAGCTTCTTTTCTTTTTCATAACATGTCAGATATTAAAGGTGCAGTGCAAAGAAGCAGATAGACATTTATTTTATATTTAAAAATGAAATGTCGCACCATTTCCAATGCCCTTTTATCTTACATATAAGCAAATATTAAAATAGAAATGTATGTGACAAGTACTGTTGGCAAATTCCCGGGAATTTATTTTTTGGGAAATATTCCCAGTAAATTCAGTGGAAACTTTCCGGAAAGTTTCCTTTAGGTTTTCAAAACTGATAAAATATTATTGTGCTCATTACAAACTTTCTTTTGATACCAAATACTTATATATTACAATGAAATATTATTAGAATATATTAAAAAGCGTTATAATTTCGTTAAATACACAATAGATATTATCTACACAGTTAAATTATTTCAGGATAGAAAAGAAATTTAACGAATAATGTGTCCCCAATGGCGCGCGTTCAAACGTAGTTCAGAACACGATATATTTTAAATGATTATATTGTTTAAACGATAAAACTAAGTATTTATTCTAATTTTAATAATTAACAAGTATATTTATTGTATTTCAGGTAAAAGTCTCAAAAATGTATCAAAATTGTTTAAATACGAGACGAAACGCAAGAAAAAATTAATTTTGAAATATCTTTAAATCTTAAGTTTTGATTTTTTATTTATTCTAAATAAATACATATATTTTCTTAACTTACGTAAAGAACTTTAATAATTATTCTAGGCGTTATTAAGCATAATTTCAAGAAAATAAAAACTACGGAATTTCTATTTTTAAACTTTTCGTAACATATAAAAAATTCAAAAAAAGTTGGACGGGCCCATTTTCTTATTATCTCTTTTATTTTCAAAATTTCAATTTATGTATACAATGACATGTCACATAATATATGTCCAAAGACTACCAAGCCGATCAAACCATCACAGTGTGCGTTAGTTCATGCACAGTTCATGGAAACAATCTGTAGATGTCACTATTTCGTATTTCGAAAAATACATTGACAGTCATATATGTAGTTAAGGCGATTTCTGGAAAAGCCAATGCTCTCCTTCATCATCTTTAAAAAGTGTTATATTATTCCCAGGCTCTTTCCTTTTACTAACAACGTAATAAATCTAATATTCTTCATTTTTCAATAGCCTTGTTAACACGTCCACGTGTAACGATTTTCAAGTCATAAAACCGACAATAACTTCATATTCAACCCTTGCCAGCCACGATTTCAGTTTCCACCGGCATTGGGCGTGAAATCAACTGCATAAATCGCATGTAGCGCGCAGAATACGCTCACGGCACACGTAAATTCAGCCACTGTGCTATTTCCTTCAGTGTCACGGCAACGCTGCTTAGTGAGTGCTATATGGCAACACTGGAAATTAGATCAGCATATTGCTGAAAGCCAAGCTGAAAGGAAGATGAGCGGATTTTGAAAAGGATTTTGTTATTGGATATGCATGTGGAATTTAAATTTAATACTTAGTCTATTTTTTGTAGGCAGAAAGAATACCATTTTTCAATTTTTGATAAATACAACCACACAAATATTAGTGTTATTAACCCATTTTGTAATTGTAAGTAACTTCATATTTGATCTTTGTCTCTATACTATTTACTTGTTTTTTTTTTTTATAATATAAAATACCGAAAATAATTTCTTTTTAATTGCATATGAAAAATAAAGTCATTTTGCGCTCCGTAAGCACTAGCACTTTCTATAGCATTCTCCAGTGCTTGAATTTTTCCCGAATTTTGTTCATAAATGGATAGTCCTAAAATTATTGACATATACACCCGATCCTTCAGATAGTCCCAAAGAAAACCTGGTGCTGTCAAATTGGACGACGTGGAAACCACTTGAAATACGAATTTCGCTCTTTGCTTGGTCAGTCATTTCCCACCCTTATGATATTGTCAAGTTTGACGTATTTCCCAACCTCTAAAGGCCCAGTTTTATAATTGCTAATTAAAATTTAAGTAATACTTAACTAAGAGTTACATATTTTATATGTCTTACAAGTACATTGTGTTAAAAAAAAAATTCCTAACTCGGAGTAGGCTATGAACAAAGAAACTTATGTCAATTTAAAAATATTTAATTACAATACAATTTGACATCAAAGTTTTTCTTCTTGAATCTTATTTTAGAAATGGAAACAAATTAGAAAACGGTAAATGTCAATATACTGTATCCTTCTTTATTGTTTTTTCTCCTTAAAATTACATTTCAAGATCAATTTTGACATCTTGACTTTTGAATTGAGTAATGATCAGACTTACGTTTCTCTGTTCATAGCCTACTCCGAGTTAAGAATTTTATTGAACACATTGTAGTAAGTGCTAATTATGTGTAATTTCGGTAACTAATATCTACTCTGTTAGTAAAGTTGTAATAGGCTACTTGTGTGGTACTGAAAATTTGATATCTGTCACTAAATACCTAAAGTAAAGTTGAAAACGTATGTAAAAATATAAATTTCATTTTTAAAAAATTATATTTTTTTTAATAAATTAAGGGTGCGGTTAAAAGCCTAACTTATGATAACAACCGTTGTACGCTCTTTGAAGGCGCTAGTAGTCCCTTTCTAGATTTTCCATGGAAATAAATCGTATATCAAACCTTATTTCCTTTTGGGCGGAGCCAAAATTGAACTTGCTATGTGACATTGAAAACATAACTAACATCCCTCGTAGCGTAAGATTTTACCTCTGACTAGGATTTTACTGGTTTGAGATAGTGAGATGCGGCTTTTGCCTTCCAATATCTGAATTTTATAATCCTAAGCCTAGTAATACGGTATAGTACAATATGAAATGGGAAAACATTGGTATCATTAGTCGCAGATTACAGTTAAACGAGAAAAACGAATTATGCAGATAAAAGAATTGTTTGTCCGGCAAGGGACTCTTGTGTTTTCCCTTTCGATTTCTTACCTCAATAATAACCGACAGATTATAAATTTCCAATGTTTGTAAAGCGGTTCTTTGGAATATGCCGTCCTTATTAAACTTATTTAGATAAATATATTTCAAATAAATTGCAATAATGTAAATAATATGCTTACATTTTATAAAAAGTACTATATTTATGTCAACAACAATACATTTTACTATATGGGGAACTAAAAATGATACTATTTTATTAGGTTTATCAGAGTTATTTGCCTATGTACCAAAATAACTATAAGATGAGACGTTGATAATATATATTATGCATGAAGAATAATAATATACTTACAATTTATAAAAATGGTACTATATTTATATCAAAAACAATATATTTCTCTATATGGGGAACTAAAAATGATAATAATTCATTCGGTTTATCAGATTTATGGGCCGATGTACCAAAATAACTATACATGAGCTGTTGATAATATTTATTATGCATGAAGAATAATAATATAATTAAAATTTTAAAAAAATATTATATTTATATCAACAACATGTATATGAATTTGATGGAAAAACATTGGTGTCATCAGTCGCTTATTACAGGTAAACGAGAAAACCGAATTATGCAGGTAAAAGAATTGTTTGTCCGGCAAGGGACTCTTGTGTTTTCCCTTTCGATTTCTTACCTCAATAATAACCGACAAGTTATAAATTTCCAATGTTTGTAAAGCTGTTCTTTGGAATATGCCGTCCTTATTAAACTTATTTAGATAAAGATATTTCAAATAAATGGCAATAATGTAAATAATATGCTTACATTTTATAAAAAGTACTATATTTAAATCAACAACAATACATTTTACTATATGGGGAACTAAAAATGATACTATTTTATTCGATTTATCAGAGTTATTTGCCTATATACCAAAATAACTATACGATGAGGCGTTGATAATATATATTATGCATGAAGAATAATAATATACTTACAATTTATAAAAATGGTACTATATTTATATCAAAAACAATATATTTCCCTATATGGGGAACTAAAAATGATAATAATTCATTCGGTTTAACAGATTTATGGGCCGATGTACCAAAATAACTATACATGAGCTGTTGATAATATTTATTATGCATGAAGAATAATAATATACTTAAAATTTATAAAAATTATTATATTGATATCAACAACAATATGTATATGAATTTAATGGGAAACATTGGTGTCATCAGTCAATTTTAAAAATTAAAAAAAATATATGCTTTGAAAAATGTCCAAGTGGAGCAAGATTACAGAGATCTCACAATTATTACTACCAGGTATACTCGTATTGTTAACAATCATTTGAAGAAAAATAACTAATCTGTATATTATTTATTTATAGATCCAGGTACAACTGCATATAACAAAGAAGACAAAATGTTACTTTGTCTTATACAAAAATGACGAATCTAATTTATTTGTTGAAATAATAGAAAGGGACAAAAAATTCTGGAAAGAGAAAATGGAAGAAAAATTAATAAATTTTTATAAAAAATGTTTGTTACCAGAAATTATTAATAGTAAGAGAAAAATGTAAATAATATTAATGTATTATTATGAGAAGTTTCTGACACTGGGAAGTTTACTTGATAGGTATTTTATTGGATAGAAGCTTCATACGTTGTTTTAATTTGTTATTGTTGGAAATACAATTAGACGACTTTTCGGCACACGGTTATGGTCATTTTCAAGTCAACAATGTTATATTACATTTAGTCAAATTTAAATTAGTTACTTTATAGAATTTTTTTTTTGTTATATTTCAAACCATGTTTGTGAGTTTGATTTTCGCAACCTGCGGCAGGTTGGACAGTCAACAGTGACTGAGCCAACTAAGTTATATTACTTTTAGTCAATTTTTTTTCTATAATGTAACTAATTTAAATTTGACTAAATGTAATATAACATTGTTGACTTGAAAATGGACATAACCATGTGCCGAAATGTCGTCTAATTGTAAATAATAAAAAAATTAAACAACGTATGAAGCTTCTATCTAATAAAATTCCTATCAAATTGTATTATATTACACAATGTACCTACACGAAAAATACATTTTTTCAAATAAGGTATTTTTTTATACATCTACCAAAATGTCTAAAAACCCGATCGAAATTTGTGTTTTTTTTTGTAAAATATTTTTCACACAAATATTTTTATTTACCTATCATATTAAAATATATTTTTATATACTACAGTTTTGTTAAACGGTGCCGCATATATAATTGTTGACATAAATGTAATAGATATTACAAACAGTAAGTATGTCATGTCATACCTAATTATGATGAGTGAAATAAATTTTGTCAGCGGTGCTGTGTCAAGTTTTCTTGATTTACCGATATACCTGGAAAACTATGCTCTCGGCCGTATCTCAATCTCTGTCCGTCTCTATCTCTCCAAAGAGGAAATTAGTTTTGAGAACACATAAGCGCCACAGTTGTGAGCGACAAAACGCTAAACTAAAATAGCATTGAAAGCCTATGGACGATATAAACTTTCTTGGTTTTAAGAAAATATAGGCCATTTTCACTTATAAATTTTAAATAATACTAAAGTATTCATTCATCCCCTGGACACAAAGGTAAAATTCTGGTTGAAATTGCATCCTAAATAAGATAAAGTGGTTTTGAAAAATCTGGTTTTGAACAGTTCTATAATTTTCTTTAATTTACAAATAATTTATTAATTATATAAAAAAACTGAAACTTTTATGTCAATCTCCATATGTTTACCTTTCAATTAATATATAATTTTGTAACAAATTATTCTTATATATCAAAATAACCAAGACATTATACAAAAGCATCATTTTATCGCGCCCTTAAGAAAGAAGATTTTCTTTGACGTCATTATTTTGAATTGGAGTAAGGGATGCATATTTAAGAATGTAACCTGTAGATGGCGAGCGAGTGCAAGCTTTAATTTGATTTTGACATTAGTTCATTTTTCTGTCACTGTCTCTCTTCTTTATTATATACAATCTGCATGGTTTCTGTTACTTTTATTACGTATTTCGATTTGTTAAGCAGGATTTTAACTTCGCTTATATTCGTACAAGATTAAAATGACTAAGGAAAATATTAACCTCCAAACTATTATTCAAACGTCAAACAGATGATTTGTCATGTTTAAATTATTGGACCTATCGATGTTATTGCTTTACGGCCATTCATTGGTTTGACGTAATTCTACATCATACAAGGCGGTAATTTAAATATTAAAATTTCATTAATTTTTTTGTGGCCAATTAATGAAAATTTTGCCAAAAGCAAAAATATGGGTAGCAAGTTTTTATCGTCTCTTCAAAAATATTAAATAAAAAAATGGAACGCAAGTAGCCCATTATCAAGTGATTCGCGGTTATTGTTTTTGTGCCTTTGAAGATCACGGTGATATTTTATTAAAATGTCCTAGATTTTATTGTTCGTAGTACAAATTAAATCTTTCATCTCTATCAAAATTTGTTATTTCCACAAAATCTGGAAGTTCTCCACTAGTTCGTAGCGTACAATTTTTATTAGCAGAAAATTTCTGCTTACACTCCTTCGTTATTTAAAACATAGTTTTGAGTGCATCAGCATCTTGAAATACACCATTTTATTTTGGCTATTAAATTCCTTTTCAATTTGTATGTAGCCACACTTTTTTTTTTTCATGTCCCATGCCGTTTGGCCACTCGTTTTATTTTCTATATCTCCATAATTTTTCACTAATGACATTAGTAGAACCTGCTCCTCGCCCGTAAAGTTACTACCTTTATTTAATTTCTTTTTTATTTGCCAATTCTTGATTTATACAAACGTGGAAAAGCACAACAGAAAAGTAATTTGAAAAAATGAACACTTTTCATAGCAACAGAAATAATACGCACTGTTGAAAATTGGTATCAACATGACAAATTTAAGACAAAAGTTATGATTACGTAACCAACCTTAGAATTTAGCTAATAGTAAACCAGTATCTAAGTATAATAGTTATTCAATTACAAATTAAACATAAGATTGAAAAACTGGGCCTAAAAGATTAGGAATCGACATATTACTATAATGATTGTGAATAATAATTATTTATGCAACAAGTGTGTAAAGTAGTTTTTTGGTTGAGTGCGATGTGCGAAATTGTATCACGAAACAAAAATAATATTTTACACACGTGTTTCATACAACATTTTTCCTACAACTAAATTGTTTGTTTCTCATAATAAACTGAGTGTATTAACATCACCAGCATCTTCAAATACTGTTAGTGCTCTTTCTCATTAAACTGTACAAAATGTGACCTAAACACTTGGAATAATCTCAGTCAGAAGTGGATTAGTCTTCTATAATTGCACATTTAATATTAATATTAAAAATTAGGTAAGGTTAGAATACATGTCAAACAAAATGTTAATGTTCTTAAAAATTAGATTAGTACTCAATCTGTTAAAAAATTATTACATTTGTTTCATTTACAGTGTATATTAATAATTCTTAATATATTTTATTACTTTCATTATTTACTACCTAATTATCTACTTGACAGGTAAATTAACCGAATTTTAATATTGCCTAGCAACACCTATTTACTTTTCAAGCACTAGTGATTGAAAAGTGTCTCTTTACACACTGTACTTTTTTCTACAAATCTATTAAAAAGTGGGCTTTTTAATATTTGTTTTTAGCGTTAAAAATGTCATTTTATGACACCAGTGTTAAAAGTGACAGATCATTGTTACTTTTGACACTAGTGTTAAAAGTGAATGTCAAAAAATTATTAGAAATACAAATTTAAATTAAAAAGTAATGTTTGTAGAAAAAATAGTGTATGATATACGTGTTAAAAGTGATTTTATTTTGTTCGAAGGTTTGGATCACTCCGCTTCGCGTCGTGTTCCAAACTTCCTTCTCACAAAATAAAATGTCACTTTTAACACTTTATCATAAATAACTATTGACGCACGGTTATAGGAAAAAATATCAACGCAATTAGATTATTATTGATTGAGCATTTAATTTATTCTGAATATAAAATATATAATTCTAGACTAAACTACTACTTAAAGTGGATTTATGCAGCCTACTTTTTATTTTACTTTTTCTTTTTCTTCATAAAAGTTAATTGTGTGTTAACATAAGTACTGCTTTATGTGCACACTTTTAATTTTACTTTAAGACCTTAAGTTGACCAACATTCAACTTAAGACCTTTAACAACTGCGCATGAGCTCCACTTCACAAACGTCAGCGTATTGTGTATTGTTTTTGTGTGTATGTTTTAGGTTATGCAAACGAAAAATCAGTAAAGAACAAGATTGTATATTATAAGATTTAATTCAAAATTATCTCCACTTATATGTTAAAACAGATATTTTATTCAAGGATAAATATATATATATATATATATATATATATATATATATATATATATATATATATATATATATATATATATATATATATATACAGAGAATTTATTTTAAAATGCAACATATAGTTTGTCACTTCCATGGTTACACACTAATGTCAAAAAATGACAGCAATGTAATATTTGTCCGTTTTAAAATGCAACATTATAAATAGTATTGCAGTACAGGTGATACCTCCAGAACACATCACAAATGGAGTCAATTCTTTCTACGAGCAACTAGGATATTGCCTCAGTGTGAATGGAGGTGATTTTGAACATTTATTACAATAAAATTATGAATTTTTGTAAGACAAAGTTTGTTAAGATGTGCTATATTAAAATTTTGATTTTTTGTTAATAGTATGTACGCTAATTTATTGGAAATTAGTGTTGATAATACATAACTACAAATTTTTGTATGTTGCATTTTAAAATGGACAAATATTACATTGCTGTAATTTTTTGACAATAGTGTGTAACCATGAAAGTGATTGACCATATGTTGCACGTTAAAATAAATTCTCTGTATATATAAATATATATATCATCACGGCATATTACCCATTGCTGGGTGTGCTAATCTGCTTTGTACGCAGATTTCGGTAATGATGATGACATATTTGTACCGTGCGGGCGTTTACAAGGCGTCACCTCAGGGCCACTCATTGTTGGCGTGGAGAGTGCACCACAGGGGTCAATTTTGTGCCATTTACAATTCGAAATATTTGGCGTCGGTCGCGATCGAACCCGGTTCCCCAGATTCGCGACCTGACACTCAGGCACGCGGCCACGAAAAAGTATAGCGTCTGTATTAAATGAAACAGGTTAGTATATTTACTTACTATGTAATAATATTTTTGTATGCACAAATTATTACATTCTTGTCCATTTTAGCAGGATATATTTATCTATTTACATTTGCGACTAAATGCCAGAAAAATCACATCTGCGCATGTGTATTGAATGCCTTAAAGTAGCTGCATAAAGTAACAAACTGAAAGTAAAAGTAACAGCTAAAAGAAAATGTAAAATAAAAAGTAGACCGCATAAATCCACCTTTAAGAATGTCATAGCTAATCTTTTATCAAAATTTTAATATCGTATATTAAACCTTAGTTTAATATATCTGTTTATACTTTTTATTTACCGCAAAACCGAAATCATTGAATCAAACTTTATTAATGAAATCATACACGGTAGTAAAGATGAAAGCATCAACATGAAACAATTTGGTATTTTACGCGAATAGTCGAGTGAATAGTACTCTCTCTCTCTCCTCTCTCTCTCTCTCTCTCTCTCTCTCTCTCTCTTTCTCTCAAGAGGCGCATTTGAAATGATTGAAAGTTTATTGCCAGACTAATATCAGCGGTGTGCCTTCATTGCACCGCAAATTGCATTAACTTGCATCTTGAGCACTGTAGTGTGTTTTGCGGTAACCGTAAACGTAAACTAAACGTTAAATGGACAATAAAATGAGATGGAATCTACAAACTACATTATGCAGGAGAGTAGGACTCTGATGATATTAAGGTACTGAATGGGTGTATTTATATTTTTAGAATGCAGATATGAAACATTAAAAGTTGTTCAATGGATAGTAGTAGATTGTAAATCTGATATACGTCAGGGTCATGAACATATTTAATAATAAAATCCACGCAAAATACATTTCACGGGCAGGACTAAGACTTTTTTTTGACCGTATATTGGATTCCCTCTAATCAGAGTTAAGCACACAGGTTTATTCCAGTGGTACAGTAGTCCCAGTATAGCAACTCATTTGAATGAAGCATGCGCAGTAGCAACGTGATAGGGAAATTGAATTGTACAGTCTCAAGCATAAAGCATAGTACCAACCAATATTTTTCGTAAGCACGAATCCGAACGAAGAGGAGCGGAGGTTGCCGAGCGGTCATATAATTGTTGCACGGACTGTACAAATAATTATTAAGAATTCTATTATTATCTTTGTTTTCAGAGACCTGTATAGTTCGGTAATATTAATTAATTAATTAATTAATTAGTTTTTGTTTTTTGTTACCATATATATATATATATATATATATATATATATATATATATATATATATATATATATATATATATATATACCGTGTGTCTGTCTTAAAGGTGTACATAGGAGATTAACATGGGAAATCAGTTTTTTGCAATTTCCTGCTCGCCTAAATATTTTAACCAAAAATGCGTCAAATAAAATATTTAGGGCATAAAATTTTGCATCTAAATCAATAAAGATAATTACCTTTACGTGCTTTGTAACGACAGAAATTAATTATGAAAATGTCGAAAATTACGTTGAAAATATCGACAGCCATGGAATTGAACAAAAAATAAATAAATGCTTGACGTTTTATCAAATTGTCAGGAACGTCAAATAAGTTAACTTAAGTTGCGACACATGAAACGTTAAGCATTTATTTATTTTTTGTTCAATTCCATGGCTGTCGATATTTTCAACGTAATTTTCGACATTTTCATAACTGAGTACTGGCGATTTCCGATATCGATCGGAACGGTAGGCCTATAGGTTCTAGATAAAGATAAAAAGTACATACTACAAAAAACATTTTATTCCGTTGTATTTTCTATAACTTAGCAATACAATATTGGAAAAAAAATTGCGAAAAATTTAAGGTTTGAAGGGTGAAACATATTTAAAATACAATAACATTTATAATAATCGAAAGAAATAAAAAATAAGTATTTTCTTAAAGTAATAATCAAATATGGCTTCCATTTAAAAAAATGTAATTTTGTGTTATATCTCGAAAATTTGCCGATAGAAAAATTATTTTCGTACACCACTGGATAGACAATAAAATTATCTAACTTTTCTATTTGAAACATTTTTCTCGATTATTGATAGTTTAGAAATAATTTCGAAATGAAAAAAATCGACTAACTTCAGCACTCCCCCATTATCAAGTAACCTATGAGAATTTTTGGCCAAACAAAAACACATCTAAGATGGCCTCCCAAAGGCGCACCACATGTCCTATATAACTAAAGTTGTATCTCTTATAGTTCTCGAGACCCAATGGTGGTTTTCGAAATCCGGACTCCTGTATAAATAATTGACCCCAGCTGAAATGTTTCTGATTTTGAATAATTGAATATAACAAACATTTAAAAAAATAAATCATTAAAATCGGATCTGTTTTTGTGGGTTTAGAAGTAAAAATCTTTATTGACTCGACTAACATGTAAATTGACTAATTTGAAATATAATCCATAGAATTAGAATCCCAGGATAAGCGTACAAAATTTCAACTTAATATCTTGCATTGGGGAGATACTATTCATAATTAACTGATTTTCCATGTTAATCCCCCATGTGTCGGTTGGCCTAAGACACCAGAGTTCCAAACCATTAAAAACACTAAATTCCAGAAAAATTAGAACGCGGAAAGCAATATTTATAGTGATTTTGGTATTTTTCTGATAAATTCCTATAAGTTAAATTCCTATAAAATGAATGTAACCATCCGAGTTTCGTCAAAATGAGTTATGTGCGTTGTGTTACTGTGACATTAAAGTATTTTTTATCCTTTTACATGTACAGGTACAATAATTTTAAAGGGAACATATTAAAGATGAAATAATTTTGCTGTAATTTAATTTCATTCTAATTTCCTTCATTCAACACATCCTTCAGAGCCATCAACAGGTCTTTTCACGTTTCATCAGAGTGATATATTTTCATTTGCCGTGCAGTATTATGACACCAAGTCACGCCTCATTTGAATTTTTATATACTGTTGTATAATATGGTTTCTGTCACAGTAACACTTGTATTCTAGTATATATTAATTTTCTGTAACACCTTCCTGTCCATTTCAGAGTACACTGATTGATTTTCAATCAATTTTTTTGTTACGCGTAATTTATTATCAAGTTCTCCGTGGAAATGAAACATTACCGAGTGGCAGATCTTAAAATATATCAACAGTAAATATTTTAATCACTTTTATTTTTTCCGGGGTTTGTTAATGAAATTTTATTTTTAACTAGTAGTAATAATTAATACCAAGGTTAATATTAATGTGTTCTATTTAAGCCAAAGTATTTGAATCCAAATTCCAAGGAACGATTCCTATAATAATAAGAAGGTGCATAGAATCTGTTACTTTTTTTGCCATGCTACACAATAGATAAATAACTATTTAGCAAATATTTTGGAGCTCCACTAATACTAATATATACAGGTTGTAACAGCAAAACGAGCTACCTCAAATAATTTCTATAATATTAAAAATACAATAAAATGCTATAAGACAATCTTATAGAAGTCCAAGGGGGACATCCGATTATAGATGCAAATATTTTTTTGAAACCAGTGGTTCTCAAGTTACAACACAAAGTTATTATTTTTTAAATGGGATGGTATATATTTTTAGTCTCATTCGATAGAGTATTTTTACCTCCCGCTACTCTTGGTAAAGGAGATATAGGTGCTATAAATCGCATATCGAGAATTTGGTAAATGAGCACGTTTTAAGATCCCTAGAATCCAATTTTAATATTTTTACGATGATGTCTGTGTGTATGTATCATTCAGAAAATATTGAAACCTTGTATGTCGACCTTTTTCTATTATGGAAAGAGCCCATTAGATTTTGGTGTAAATCGGATAACCGGAAATAGCACTTTACTTGAACCTCAAAATAGTTTTTCTTCCAAAAATACCTTTAAATGTTATTTTTTCGAGATTAATGTTATTATAAAAATCAAAAATTATTAAATTTTCTACAGATTTGCATTAATAACTTATCTAAATATTTTATGGATAAATTTATAAAATTATCTATAATTTAAATCCCGGAGCCTACGCTTTAAACAAACAAAACTTCTTGGTTACGCAGTTATTCAAATCAAATGTATATCACTGTCAAAGAACTAATCATTTCAAATTTATAATAGTACCGCTTTAAAAAGAAAAAGTAAATAGAACAATAAGAAGGGAAATCAATACAGTTTCCAGCATAAGTAAATATGTAGGTATGTACCTATTTAGATTAATAAAAATTAACGATTCGCAATTTTTTTAAGCTAATCATCATTTTTGGATTAGTGAATTATACTCTATCCCTGTATTTAAAATTTAATCTTCATTTTATTATCAACAAAGGTAATTACTTGGATTACATTAGACTATATTTTTGAAAATAAATTGCCAAAATTAGAGTAAAATTCGCGAATCCAAAAATAAGGATTAGCTTAAAAAAAATTGTGACTCGGTCTGTATATGGCGAGAGGTATTGTGCTGTAATCATTTTATATCCTTGCGTAACAAAAATATCGAGAAAAATTCAATTTAAATTTGGATAAATTTTATTTTTATAGTTATTTTTCAGTACCTAGAATATGAATGAGAAACAAAATTTGGTATCTGTCAATTTGAATTATTAAGGCCCGATCCTACCACCTCTAGTTAAATTGACAGTTTATTAACGCTTAGTTAAGAATTACACTGAAGGTTAGAAGCGAATAATAGTTTTAACTTACCAGTTAGCTCTAACCCAAAGGTAATAAAAACAATTTTGCACCAACTGTCACTTTAAATAAGAGGTAGCAGGCCTTAGTACATAATTCCCATTGTTGCAATTTATAAAGTTATTAATAAAATTACTAAGATATATTTGTTTCCTTTTAATTTAAGCTCAATTATTTTTCATACGTGGCCTACTGAAAAATAATTATAAATTATTTGATTAAGACATTAATGGCAGTGAAAAATACATATATTTCGAAAATATAGATAAATAAAATATTAAGTTATGTCAAAAATAGTTATTGGCATTAAAATATGTCATTAATTTTCTACACTGGTCTATATGAATCATTCTTCATAAATTTGTTTACTTCAGTCGTTAATAAATTTATAACCGTTTAAAACGACCTTATTACAAATTTTAACATCGCTTTTAAATATGTGTTCTTGTTCATATGTTCATAAATATTATATAGCAAAATTTTATGACTAAAACATACTTAGTACTTCTTTATGAAAACTGAAATATGCTGCTACATCTTTAATCTAAATTTTATGACAAACTAAACCATGCTCTAATAAATATGATTTTCATAAAAATAAAATATTCATAAAAATGTTCATTTAGTCTACTTCTTTCATGGTTGGAAAAGAAAAGAAATTGAACTCATAAAATATTATCTGTTTCTAAAGGTCATACAGTAACAACCGTACATGTATCAGAATATGATTCGATATCAGTTCACAGCTTGCATACCCATTCAAAGTGCATGCACCAATTGTTAGACTAAAAAAAATAGTGCCGTTTTCCTCACACCCATCCTTGTTTATATGACAGTTCTGTCTGTTTTTTTACGTTCCGTCACCTTTAGGTAAGGAAGGTATTGTCTTTGGTCAAAAAATTCGGTGGTGAGTTTTGAATGAATAAGCACATTTTAGGATCTCTAGAATACGATTTTACTATTTTTACGATGATATCTGTATGTTTGTTTGGATGTATGTATTTATATATGTGTGTGTGGCGATTCTTTCCAAAAATTATAAATTTTGCGAATTCCTTTCCTATACATCCATATGAAGAGCTGATTAGATTTTGGTTGTAATTGGTCGACCAGATTACCCTAATTTGAAGATTTTAACGGTTTTCCATAAAAATTAAAGAATATTTCATTCTCTATACGATTTGATAACATTTTATACTTCATATTCAATGGATATAGAGTTTAAAAATTATAAAGAAATATAACCATGGAAACATCTACTATATTAAGAAAATTCTGATTGACAAATTTCAAGTGCAATTGACATAGTATGTTGTGTTATAATTCTACTGGAAATATATAGAATCTCTTACACGAAAGTTTCTGTGTGGAATTTGTACAAAATACATATAACTGGCTGAAGGTAATGTACTGGAAATATGGCGTCTTTTGCAAGAAACTTTCTGTGTGGAATTTATACAAAATACATAAAACTGACAGAAGGTAATGTGCTGGCCACATCAGATTTTTTTATCTTGCGTCCATATTGCCTTTGGTCAAAAATTCGATGATGAATTTTTAATGAATAAGCACGTTTTAGGATCCCTAGACTACGATTTTACTATGTTTTTGACGAATTTTTGCGTATTTCCCGAGTTTTCATTCATATGAAAAGGTTATTAGATTTTGTTTATAATTGGTTAACCGGAAGTACCCGCATTTGAAGTTTTTAACAGTTTTTCTTGAAATAATGCTGTTAAATATCTTTTTTTTTCACATTTAATGTTATCATAAATGTTAAAGAATATTTTATTCTCTATACAATTTGATTGCATTTTATACTTCATATTCAATGGATATAGAGTTAAAAAATTATAAAGTTATTAAATTTCATAAAGCAGCCAGCTATACTATAACCATGAAAACAGCTACCATATTAAGAAAATTCTGTTTGACAGATGACAGTGTCAAGTACAATTGACATAGTGTTTGTGTTATAGTTTTACTGGAAATACAAAAACTCTTGCAAGAACTGACAGAAGGTAATGTACTAGAAATATAGAATCTTTTGCAAGAAATTTCCTGTATGGAATTTCTACAAAATACATATAGATCTAAAGATCTGGCAGAAGGTAATATGCTGGCTACATCAGATTTTTTATATGGTTTCGTTTTTCAATTATTTTTAAATTGTAAAGTTGCCAGACTTGTATCTCCACCCATTTTTGGATTATTGTACAAAAATAAAAATTTTGAGGTTCAACTACGAGTATATCTCTAGAACTAAAAGCGATGCTAATATGCGCTTTGAAAATTTATATTAATCAGCGAATTAGTTTACTCGTACACGTACAAATACAGGCTGTCTCACAACTCTCGCCCCAGAGCGAATGAGGAAACACAAGACTGCACTCGGGTGTGTAATTTCGAAGAAAAAAAAAATCTAGCTTAAAAGATATTCGAGAAAAGACGTCTTAAAATTGATCAATCAGAGACCTACACCTTTAACGTGTGTTTGCCGTAATTTTACGTTACTAGGGTTTTATACAAATCAAATCTTCTTTAAAATGTGTGGGCGACTGTAGTTTTCGAAAAATGTCAGTGTCAAATTAAATTTGACAAGGTGAATAAAAAAAGGCAAATTCTTACCATGTATTCAGCCGCTGATTACTTAGAAATGATTATAATTTTCGGAGAATGTGGACGTAACGCCAGAGAGGCAGCACGAGTCTATTCGGAACGTTTTCCGAATAGAAATCTTGTGGATCATAAAGTGATATTGAGAACCATCGCAAAGACGCATGAGACCGGTCAAGTTGTTGTTTTAATCTCAAAGAATTCAAATAATAATAATATTTTCGTTTAACACATTTTACACAGCTGATACAACACGTAGCACTGTACGATATAAATGATGATCTCGGATGACACCTTCACTAACCTAAATTTATTGACAGTGAAAAGTCAACTCTAAAGTGTCAAAATTACAGTAAGTCAAACAAATTTTGTAATTTACTAGTAGTATTTTTAAAACCTAGCAACCAGTTTTATTTTGTAATAACATTATCACACCTCAAGATATCCTTCCGGGATTGGTGGATTAAAAAGTCTTGTAACTCCGTTAAGTAAGCAGCCGCAAATTATTTTCTTGTATTTGTTGGCAATCTATTGTCGTCGGCAAGTGTCAGTTTCGTCTGGGGCGCGAGTTGTGAGACACCCTGTATAGCAATTTTTTTTTAAATTTCCCAAATGTTTTTGTACCGAGTGTTATTTTTCAAGGTGTACATTGAACGATGGAACAAAAATAATTAAAAAATTGCGTTGCAATTTAAATTTCCTGTGAGCCCGCCCACAGCAAGCGGAATAATATATCGTGTGTCTGTCTTAAAGGTGTACATAGGAGATTAACATGGAAATCAGTTTTTTGCAATTTCCTGCTCGCCTAATTATTTTAAGCAAAAACGCGTCAAATAATAGTTTTAAGGCATAAAATTCTGCATCTAAATCAATAAACAGAATTACCTTTACATGCTTTGTAACGACAGAAATTAACTATGAAAATGTCAAAAATTACGTTGAAAATATCGACAGCCATGGAATTGAACAAAAAATAAATATGTAAATGCTTGACGTTTTATCAAATTGTCAGAAACGTCAAATAAGTTAACTTTCGTTGTGACAGATAAAACGTCAAGCATTTATTTATTTTTTGTTCAATTCCATGGCTGTCGATATTTTCAACGTAATTTTCAACATTTTTTAATATTTAATTACTGTCATACAAAACATGTAAAGGTAATTCTGTTTATTGAATTAGATGCAGAATTTTATGCCATAAAACTTTTATTTGACGCGTTTTTGCTTAAAATAATTAGGCGTGCAGGAAATTGAAAAAAACTGATTCCCATGTTAATCTCCTATGTACACCTTTAAGACAGACACACGGTATACGTTCAGAAACGTATATATGCGTAAATAATGTTAAATAAAACAAACTCTGTATTATAATGTCAATGTAACTAGTGCTGATGATATATAATAATTGTAATTAAATTGTTCTACAAAATAAAACAATTTGGAACCTAAAGGCCTCAACATCTATTTAATGCAAATTGCAAAAAGGTTCAACCAACATTTGAAGATTTGTATGTATTCATATTCATTGTCAACATGTTGACTATTTGTATTATAAAAGATATTTTTCTCATACCTAGAAAAATATGTACTTACATCTACAAACGTACATATTTCTATGACAAACCTTTCATCTTAAAAAGACATGAAGCACTTCACAAACAAAGTAAAGAATATTCTCATATACCTACATGTATACTATGTACACACTATAACAACATTACATATCTCGAAAATAAAACACTATTTACCTATGTCGCTATTATACTTATACGGATTGCGTCCACAACTACTTGGCAAATATTTTCTCAAGAAAATATGCATCTGTAACTAGGTATCCTAGAATGCCTTGCTTACAGTCGAATGTTTTGTAGTTTGTTTATTTCAAATGCTTCAAAGTAAAGAACTGTAAGAGTATTACATAGTTTAAAGGTAGAAAGAAAACCTTTTATGTTATGTTCTAGTTCATTATGACTTTATTAAAAGTTTTCTAGCTTCTAGGAAAGTTGAGGGAAATAATAAGGATTAATTTATACAGAGATATTTTAATTTACTGGAAAAGTAAGAAAGCGTTCACTTTAATATCGCAGTTATTAAAGAAAAAACTTTTTTGTTGAAGTTTTATTTAAGCTTGTAGTTATTTGTTCCACGAACTAGACGCAAATTCAAGAAACAGAACAAAAGATTAAATTAATTTACAAAAATAAAATGACAAGTAAAAGATATAGTTCTTATTAACTTTTTACCTTCCGTCACCTTTAGGTAATTCGATGATGAGTTTTTAATGAATAAGCACGTTTTAGGGTCCCTAGAATATGATTTTACTATTTTTACGATGATTTCTGTATGTATGGACGTATGTATGTGTGTGTGACGATTCTTTCGGATCGCATAACTCCTATACCATCTTTCCAAAAAATATTATTTTTTCGTATTTCTCTTCTTAATAGATATAGAATTAAAAAATTATAAAGAAATTAAATTTCATAAAATAGCCAGCTTTGCTATAAACATGGAAACATCTACTATTAGTGCGTTCGGCTTGTTAACTCTAATGGAGTTGGAGTGGAGCACGGAGCCTTGTCACGTGACCTCAGATCTTTCGGAGCATATAGTAAGCGTTCGGCTTGCACAGGAATGTGGTAAATAAACTGTCAGCTGTCATTTTAAATTTACAAAAAGAGAATTGTAGGTACTGCATTTAAATAATAAAATATTAAAAAAATACCTATTTATTTATTTTATAATCCATTATATATATATATATATATATATATATATATATATATATATATATATATATATATATATATATACAAATTAAAAATAATAATAAATCACTCTTCCCTATTTTCTCAGCATGAATACCTATTTTTTTAAAAAAATACTTACAACCACAATACCGCAAAGAAAAATAGCTAAACAAACGAGGCATTAAGGGACACAATTAGCACGATTAGCACAGAACCCTGTAAAATTAAAACTCTAACTTTCTATTAGCCGCCAAAAAATAATCTAATACGCATGTGCATTCTTTAAATCCCATGCAAAGGGGTAGAGTAAATGGAGTTAACTCTTTTAACTTCACTCCGTGTACCCGAACGATCAAGGAGTGAGATCTATTTACCCCATCGTACATACCCGAACGGTTACAGGAACACTTGGAATCAAAAAAGTGAAAAGAGTTAGCAAGGCGAACGCACCATATATTAAGAAAATTCTGTTTGACAGATGTTAGTGTCAAGTGCAATTAACATAGTATGTGTGCGTTATAATTTTCCTGGAAATATAGAAACTTTCTGCATGAAATTTATACAAAGTACATAGAACTGACGGAAAGTAATGAGCTGGCCACATCAGATTTTTTTCATTTAATATTTAATTAGAATATATAGGCGATAATACATTCAATAATCTAATATGTATAATTCACATTCCTTTTTGACCTGTTACCGGCGTCCTCTTCCACATACGCAAAATTTGTCAACGACGGACTGGTCCTCTAGGAAGCGTTCCCCGCAGTGGGATAAAACACACATTCATTCCAATTTACAACAGGAGGGGGGGCAGGAATAAGCAGGCGCCCCGCATATTAAATGCGGCCTAACACCTCGTGGGTTCCGGTACCCATATCCGCAAAGGTATGCACCCAGTACAGAAACGAATTGCTGGAATACTGCTCTCGTGAATAGTCATTTCTGAGCCACTAATGGTACCGTAGGCACATACGTATGTCCCAGACATGTTGAGCTCCCAGAGTTCAAAGGAACCCGGACCCATTATGAGATCTTAGCTTACGCTCACACGTATGTAGGTCCCAAACCTATCATGATAAACCCCAGAAGTTCTCGTGTATCTCAGTCTCTCAGTTGGTGTTTCTCACACCACAGAGCACATATTTCTATGGACCCAGAGTTGTCCCAGACAACTCTTCGGATAATTATGAAACTACTACATATGTTTACGGCCACAAACAAATAATACAAATGTATATCTTACACGTATCATGCATATCAAATACACAAGCAGTGTATAACATATCAATCAAGCATCTGGTGATTCACACCACACTATACTTGTATAATAATTAGAATGACAGCTAGTTCTACCACTCACCTATGATTACTGTAAACAGCTCGTCTTTTCTTTATTGACACTATTTACAGTTTCATCCACGTCTGCATATGACTGCTAGCACACACCTACTAAACTAACCATCAAACCATCCAAGGGTCGGGGTAGTTGTTATTGTGTTTAGGAATGTCATGTGTTTTTGGCTGCCAGTGGCGTGCGACCGAAAAGTGAATTTTACACAAGTTTCTTAATAAAGCAAATTCTGAAAAATAAATTCTGTTCAGTACCAAAAAGAAGCAGTGTGTCCTACACTTGTTACCGAAAAAAACATCAGTGCTGTTAAGAAAATTATAAGAACACAATAGAGCCGCTTATGCGGTATGAGCATCAACTGACGAATGGATTCTCAGCTATTAATAGCATCATATAAGATCATCTGCATTTTAAAAAGTTGTCATTTTGTCATTCGTTTTATGTCACATCAGCTTTCTGATTTTCGAAAAGCGGAACTTGCAAGAACGTGCCTATAAACTTTAATATATATTTTTAAATAGTGTGGGACATCATTCTTTATTTTTTAAAGAATTATGATATTCCTTTTTGACGTACTTACTTGCCGAGGGAGTCGTTTACGAATTCATAAAGATGAGGAAACACCAACAATCACCAAGAAGAAGTGAGCCATGAAAAAAGTAATATACGCAGTATTCTTTAATAAGTGCGGGATTGACAAATACAATTATTAAGATGGACAGAAGACAGTTACAGCTAAATGATAAACTGAAAAATGTTTGCCTGAAGTGCTCAGTAGAGTTCCAGAGACAGGAATTATTAAATTATGATAATGCGTTTTCCCATAGGGCAGCTTTAGCGCCTCAATTCTTGGTGAAAAAAATGGAAGTTTTCAACTAAAGAAGAGATTGATGCTACAATTCATGATTCCAAAAGAAGATTGGTTAGGAACTTTTAAGAATTAGAAGGATGGGAAAATTATATGAATCCAATAAACGAAAAATTGTCTAAAATTGATAATTTCTATTTAACCGCATAGAAATGACTTTTGGCACTCAAATCTATCGTAAAAGCAATAATTTTATGTAGGTATTAATCGCTACACTGGGAACCCGCCGGAAACCAATCACTCCGCTTCGCTCCTTGTTAGTTCCCATCCATGGTTTTAAATGGAATGAAGGAGGGGCTAGAATTTAATGTTTCATTCAAATCTAGTTACTTGGCATCATAATTATTTTTGAATATAAAGTTGGTATAATAATACTTTAAAATAAATAAAGTCAAATGAAATTAGTAATTTAAAATGATGGATAGAAAATAAATTTGATGAACAAAAATGCAAATGAATAAAAATTAAAACAAATATGTATTACATAGAATAATACTGAAGTCCTTAATCGGATTTCTAATCAAATCGGATTTAAATAAATCCTAAATCTTAATTGTTTATACCAGAAAAATTTAAAGCGATCAAGTACATTTGAATTTACTGTACACAAATAATTTGTGGTCGTCGTGGTCACGAAAAAGTAACCAAAACTTTCAGGAACCACATTCCGAAATTGAACCGCGATCCTGAAATTATGATTTGGTTACATTACGGAACGCATAACCAGAGAACTTTGGTCACCGCGGTTAAATTACGGAATATACTATTAATTGGATTTATTATTGACACTGTTGGCATAGCAGCATAGAATGCGTAGAACATTATTGACTATACCTTGTTCCATTTAAGCCATTCAGTATTGCGGAGCATAGAGAATAGTTTTGACCTCTCTGATTGGTTGAAATTAGAGACAAGAGACAAGTTTACCCAATGTAATGTCGGCTACTTCAGATTTGCGCTGTTGCCAGTGCCATCTACTGAATGTCTTAAATGGAACAGAGCATAGTATAAATTTTGACTTTAACTATTTTGACTTCTCATTTACTTATTTTTTTTTATCAAACAAGTAAATTATTTATTAATTTCAAAAAAATATTCTGTTTCTTGTTACGTCCACGAATTTCTCATTACTCTTCTAATAATTATGCTAACTTATCGTTGACACCACGTTGACATATATTAACTGTCAAACTATGAAAGATGAATAAATTAATCTGCATTTTTTTCTTTATTGTTTCAGTACCTACTATTGAATTTTTAGTAAAATCGCTGTTTATCTCGCGAAAGTAAATCGAATTTATGTATAAATTTTGTTTTGTTTTCTTAAATACGATTTCTAATCCTAAATCCACTTAAATCCCATTAAGGATGTCGATATAAACATACTCATATTTAAATTTGTTACATAAAACTGCATGTAACAAAGAAATAGATTTAGAAAGATATTTATAATACAAGAATTACCTTATGTTATTCGTTAATTAGCTTCTATGTTTACTCATTAATCATTCTCATGTTCATTCTTCATCTGACAAACGTAAACTACTGCATTTGAATTCAGTACAAATTGTTCCAACAATTTAATAGGCAAATTATACAAACTCTGTTGTCGAGTTCAAGTGTTTCTACAGAAAGCTAACAGTAAGCTGCAATTTTCTGACACTAATATTAAGCAGTGCAAAACGGTAATCTGCATCCGTAATGCATGTAGGAGACTGTCAAAGGAACAGGTGGAATTCTATTTCTAGAATGCGTCTAAATTTACTTATACGTGATCGAACATTTCAACATGCGAGTAAAAATAAACAGGAAATCTGCCAAGATCTTTAGCTAGGTCAATTATATTTTTCTCGCAACACGGCGTTACCTTGAATTTTTACCAGACAAAATTAAAATTCTTATAAATATTTGTTATTTCCCCTTAAAGTAAAAACTCAGTGCCGGCCCGAGACTTTTGAGCGCCCCAGGCGAAAATTGTAAATTGCGCCCCTCATTTATTACAATTTTGTTTTGTTTATATAGGTACAAAAACTAGAAAAGAGGCGATTTGTGTCCATAACTCGCGAACAATCACAGAATCTTAATCTGAATGAAATTTTTTTGAAAATATTTTCGATATTAAAAATGCAGAGATTTTTTTTTTCTTTTGGGTTCTACAGACTAGAGTCGCTTTATTTTTGTCTAATACCATATACAGAATTAGTTTCGAGAGAGTTACTTTCAAAGTCCGTTTGTGTGCAACCCGAAATATAATTTACAACAGCGTCTAGCTTCCTGTCTTAAAAAAGTGATGGTTCTGTCATTTTGACATTAAACAATTAACTATGGTCTGTTGTCATTAGTATTTTAGGTTGCAAGCAAACGGACTTTCAAAATAACTCTTCCGTGACCTATCCTGTATATAGGGAAAGAAAAAATATTTCTCAGTATAGGTATAAGTCTCGGTATAAATACTTTTCGTTATTTTGCAATTCGGAAAATCTAATTTAACTCTTTAACGGTTCATACTAGGTAAAAAATATAAGAATCTTGTTTTGTATAAAATTTCGATACGGATCACCGTTTTCAAGGAAAATGTCAAAAACCAAAATATGTCGCCTTTTTCCAAATTGGCGAGAGGCTGTTGCATCAGTGTATTTTTCTGTACAGGATTCCGTATAAAAGCTTTTTTATATTTTGCGTTCATAATGAAGATATTACGATACGCAGTTGCGTATCGTAATGACCTTCATTTCGAGACGTAATTTTTTGTTTTAGACGGTTGGTACTAGATGACGTTTCTTTAACCCGTTTTTACCTAATTTATTTTTAGATAATTGACAATTCAGTTTAATAAATGTCGAAATTACTATTTTTATTTTATTTAGGGAAGATTATTTACATGAAAATGTACAAATGGTTACAAATATAATCACAAATTGAGTAAGTAAATGTTATTGTAGAAGGCGCAAAATATAAAAAATAGTATAAAGAACTCATTTTATGACTTTCTTTCGCACTTGTCAATTAGAAAACTCGCTAACGCTCGTTTTCTAAATTTTGACGCGTGCGAAAAAAACATGTCTTATAAAACACGTTCTTTAATATACTATTCTTGCATTTTTTATTTTTGATGTTGGGGTATTTTTCAGTAGATTTCCTGAACAACAATTAATTCTTTAGTATTTGATATGACAATGTTTTTAATTTATATAATCGCCAACGAATTTAACATTTCTTCTTTCTCAGTAATGGTATAACGTAAAAAAATATAAATAGGATTTAATTAATATAAGTTTGCTGAAACTGGAATTGTCAGCATTATGATTAAAGCTACACACTGGACGAGTCAATAAACTTATAATTTGATTTTTAATTTATTTTACAAAAAAATAGTGTCAAAAAATGTCGCCCTAAAACCAATTTTGCTCCAGGCGGTCGCCTGGCTTGCCTGTAACTTGGGCCGGCCCTCTAAAAACTCTTTGCTCTTCAATACACTTATCCCAAACGTTCTTGCCGAATTTGGTGAAATTGATCAAAACCTTTCATTTTCACATCCAATCCAATCAACAGGAGTTAAAAGTGGCGTTTCGACCTTTCTAAACATATCTTAACAGATAAAAGAACATTTGTTACGAGTAGTATTGGGACTTCAGTCCCGCAGAATTCGTAGGCGGCGCTGTAAGCGCACATGTCATGGCGTCTAGTAGGACTACAGATATAAAATAAATAGATAGCTAAAGTTAATGAAAATAGCGTCAGATTTTGTGATTTCATAGAGAAAACTACGCTAATTGCGCACGCATCACTCGCGCCACTCTTTTTAAACGGAGAACCAATCAGAATATGAACTTGTCAAATCGCACGCTGCTGTGTTCAGTCAATGGGAGTGTTTGGTGCCCATTGTGCGAATTAATGGCAGCAGTGGACTAGCATATTTTCTGGAAGTGTGTAGTGAAATACGTACACGTAGTATAGCGCGCTAGCATAAAGTGTAACTAAATTTGCAGAATTTTTTAAGAAAATTGATAATTCGCGCCAACACTAGTAACGGGGTTAGGTCCATAAATAAAAATGCGTTCTGTTGTGTTTGTAAAAGTAAAACAAACTTGCATGCGAAAGATAGAATAGAAAGAAAGTTATGGTTATACGAATTAAAATTAAAAAAATATGCTCCAAACTCGACATTTGTTTGCTCTCAGCATTTTGAGAAAACAGATTTCCTCACAGAAAGTTATGATACTGGTAAGACTTTCGTGAGGCTTATAAATATCTAAAACTTGTTTATGTTAATTATTTGTAAATCAAATTTTCATGAATACAAGGAGAATTTTGAGAAGAGGTGCAGTGCCAATAATATTTTCCCCGAAGTACAAAACAAAAAAAATCAATTAAATTTCAACTTACATAGTCAAAACAAAATGACCTCGCTGTTAATTAAATGACTTTTTCTTCCTCTTACACTCGCACCACGGCATCTTCATGCAGTTTTCAGCGTTTCTAATTTCCATAAATTATAATTATCTTTATCCGACATTCTCACAAAATTTAAATAACATCACAACAAAACTTCGTACATAAACGAACGAAGATGCAAAATGAACTATTACAAACTAATTAAAGTGAAAAGATAATATTCAACAATAATATATTTATTCAAATTAATATTATTTATGAACTAAATATACAATATATATTGAATAGTTCACATGTTATAAAGTTACAACTTTGATGATACCAATTCAAATATTCCCGGGCGTAGATCGCTAGTCCGTTGCTGCCATCTACGATAAGCTTTGCCCAAACGCTCCCATTCGGAAGTTGGGTTTGCCCCTTTGCCCTGCGTTTGTTCGTGTTGAAAGTTCGTATAAGTTAGTGTGCAAGTTGCTTAATACTATGTTTGATTTTGACTTTTGAGTGCAATTTAATTAATATTTTGTACATACTGGTAATTAAAGTGAAAAATATGCACTGCCTTGTAGTGCTGCAAAAAACGCAGCTAGCGTAGTTTGGCAGCCATAACCGTCCATAAAATCACAAAGCTAGCATATTTATTTTATATCTGTGAGTAGGACATACATTTGTAACACGAGGGCGTGCGAAAGATGATGCTACTAATACTGCTTACTCCAACGATTACACACTTTATTCTTACTGACTGGTGATGAGGAAGAATACACGTACACTTTCACTTCACACTTGATGAACACTACGGACATTTATGGACATGGACATTACTTGATATAATTTACTGACTATTTACTGACTATCTAAAGCTTTATTTACATGATTACAATTATTATTAACTAAACATAACTAAAACAACTCAGCAATTACTAACATGTTACATTCCGTAACACAGCGGGCGGGCGTTTAGCGCGCGCCCTAAAACTAAAACACACTACATGTCCAAAACTACAAACGTCTTTACGACGCGATGAACTAATACAGATTCCCTAAAAACAAAGCGCTCTCTTCAGGACAGGATTATCTTAGGGGTACAGGGTGCATAGGCAAGGGTATTCAAAGTCACGCATGTATACATAATAATTTCTAGACTTAATGATCAACAAATAAATGTCGTGACTATCATAATACTATAAGAATTTCTAAACTGAATTTTGCCATTTATAACTAAAATAAATAAACATAGTTAAAATATGATTATTGAAACTATAATTTAGAAACGTGTAGAAAAAGTTATTTATCTGTTATTTAAATGAGTGCTTTCTGACATAAAAAAGTTAACAAATCAATTGGAACCCGCAGAATAGCATGCGACATCAGCAGAATTTTAGGGAACTAAATTAATGGCGGTCAATAGGACATATCTAAAATACAATGTGAGATATCTCTAATTCATTTGCATATCTTAAATTTAATTTTTGATATCCAAAATTCATTTAAAGATATCTACAAATAAATTAGAAATATCTTCAATTCAATTTCAGATATCTTAAATTTAAATAAGACTATGTTCCATAAGAACTATGTTAGATCACTAGCGAATCAAGGATATCACTAAATAAATTATGGATATCAATAGACGAATTACGGATATCACTAAAAGAATTAAGAATATCACTAAATGAATTTCTGATATCACAAGGCAAATTAAGAATATCACTAAATATAATATGGATATGTATTTTTATTTTAAAAGTTACGTATTAAAAATTCGTTTAGTGATATTCTTAATTTATTTAGTGATAAAATAAATCATCTAGTGATATCTGTAATTCATTTTTAGATATCTACAGTTGAATTTGATATATCTGAAAATAAATAATGAGAGATATCTCAAATTTAATAACGGATATTACAGAATTACATAGGTAAACTTGTTTTTTCTCTCCAATTTCAGCCAATCAGAGAGTTCAAAACTATGCCCAATTCTCTGCAATATTGAATGGCTTAAATGGATCAAGATATATACTAAGTATTAAATACCTAATATTGTTTATTTTTTGAGTAATTTAAATTCAAATCATAAATTGTTATTCTGGTTAACTATTTTTTAACATAACAAATGTAAGAACCCTTTTATGTACAGGAAATTACGGGCTTTCATTTTGTATTCTTGATAAATTTTGATATGGCCACTGTTTTCAAGAAAATGGCCAAAACTGATTTTTTGCATCTTTTACCAAAGATGGCGGCAAAATCTGGGCTCGCTAGAGGGTGCAAAATTAGTCTTTTTGGAAGTACCAATAAAGAGAATAAAATTTACGCCAACTTGTCACCAATTATTTCCACAATAAACACCTTGCTGACTGGCCTATCTGTAGATAACTATTCGTTAAATTCAGAAAATAGATTTCAGAAATATTTGATCTAAAACCATATAAATGATTAAAATTTTGCGCCCCTAAGAATTGTGCGCCCTTGGCGTGCCACGCCCTAGTACGGCACTGTTATTTTGAACTTAATACATACAGTTCATTTACATAGTATTTTCAAAACTAATATAATAAGAGATATACTACGAGACGAACTATATTTTAATTTCCTATCACACCTATTTCACTCTATTATGTAGCTAAAATGTTTATTTGTTTTGCACGTGTTTGACATTAGCAATTTAATATTTATTTTAGTTATTGCGTGCTTTACATACCTATATAAATTCAATGTTGTTGAAATAAATAGTGAAATAATAATCTTCGCAATAAATTTGCTGTAATAACATAATTAAGTAGGCAATATATGAAGTTCATATATAAAATCTGTTAATTATGTTCTGGAATGGAAACTACTGTTCAGGAAGTCTCAAAAGTGACGCCCGTGTTTTTAAAATTGATTCGGGGGGCCAAAATAAATAGTAAATTAAGAGTGGGAAATGTTCTATCCAAGTTGCCATTATGGCACGATCTTGCTACATATATCATTCAACATATCTTTGATTTCCATACAAATGCAAATGGTTTCTGCCTGGCGTGGAATCATTTATTAAAATAAGTTGTATTTGGGTTACTTCTACTAGGCCTAATACATTGTCAAGCATGGATGGCGAGGACGCATCTTCTCCGAACCGAAGATTCCCCCTTCACGTCAGTAGAAAACTATTCGCAAAACAAACATTGGCAGAGAACTGGTTTAATTTATCGTTAATGATAACTACAGGGTGCCAATTTTAAAAGTTACCACCTGAAAATTCATGAATAGGCAATCCATGATACATTTCATAAGTGACTTGGTTTTTAAAATTTTGTTTTGCTCTTATACAGTGTGTTCAAAAAAATTCCTAACTCGCAGTAGGCTATGTACAAAGAAACGTATGTCAATTAATTAAATGTCAATTTGACATAAGATATTGTCAAAAATGTTTTGTAAAGAAATCAAAGCTTTTCTTCCTGCATCTTATTTTAGAAATGGAAACAAATTAGAAAACGGCGAATGTCAATATACTGTATCCTTCTTTATTGTCTTTTCTCTTTAAAATTAAATTTCAAGATCAATTTTGACAACTTGACTTTTGAATTGAATAATGATCAGACACACGTTTCTCTGTTCATAGCCTACTCCGAGTTAGGAATTTTTTTGAACACACTGTACCTACAGTGAATGAATGTATTCTGTTTTGCCTATTCTTAAAATTTCAGGCGGGAACATATAAAATGGGCATCCTGTATTTGGGATGTTTAAGGGGGGGTTTCGAAAAAGCGACATGAAGTAATATCGGCCAAACTATGAACTATTGTATTTTTTCTTATAAAAGGAACCAACAGAGGGCAATTGGATGGTTCTCGTCTGTACTAAGGTTCGTGCCTGAGATGAAGAAATGAACGTAAACAAAGAGATAAGAGACTCTTCAGGTCAACTTTTACCCAGCGCCTGGGGTTTTATAACTGGCAAATAAAAGCTTTTATAACCAGCGACGCAGCAACAGCAAACTATTCATTTCTGTAGCATTTCACTTTTAATGTATGATTTCATAATATTTATATGTAATTTGATTTCATGCTTTTTTATTCAAATACAAAAAAAAGTATTTTTTTCTTTTAAAAACTAATAATAATTATGTAAAAAATACATATCATTTTTATTAAATTTTAATTTATAACAGCTAGATGTAAATTTAAATATAGACGTTATCTCTGAAGAAAAACTGACCGACCAAGATTATAAAAAAAAATTATAGTCTAGCGGCATCATATAATGTGGTATTTCTGTAGGCAAGGCATGTGTTGTGTATTGATATTGTAGTATTTCGGCAACACAAGAAGACAAACCACAGGCAATTGTTGTAAACTTCGAGGAAAAGTAATCAAAGATATTATGGTGTGCTGTGTATAATGCACAAGCATAATTATTATTTCGGTTTATCTTCCGGTAAGAAATAATCGTATTAGAGGTATCGTGTACTGTAAGCTCAAAAATTAAGATTTATGAAACAATGATTTGCAGACCGTATTGAGTTAGTTGTATTTATTACTAATGAATTCCGATTAGTTAATCGGCTCTGTTTTGCAATTGTAACTCTCTAGTTAATTCCGTTATCAACAAACTGGTTAAAAATTTGGACCAATGAAGTATGTTGCTATATGTTTAACAAGAACATGGATTTTTAGATTTCATATCTAAATATATTGAATAATTTTTTTTTACCATTCGTTACAAAATAGGCCCGATTGTCTAATTTAATTTAATGTTATCATAAAACAAAAAAAATATATATCTTATTTTCTCATATATGAGTATAAAAATGAAAAATATATACCAGAGGCGTTCAATCTTTTCTACTTACGCGACCTACTTTCGCATACCAAGTTATTTGGCGATCGACAGAAAATAAATTGGAAGAAAATTAAATATATAATTATATTTTGTATATATCGTATTTTTTAACGTGAAACATAGGATTTGTAATATCTATAGGGCGCGAGCAGACACGTGACTCGAGCGTCCTTGGCGTGCTTGGAATCAGCTGATTTGGGTGCGCATGTCATTTTGACAAGAACAATATGTCACTTTGACAAGACCAATGTTTTGATTTATTTAAATTTTGAACTGTTGAGAAGTTATTATTTTTAATTTCATGTGTTTTACTGCCTGAAAATTGTGCATTAATAACATTTTAGCAGTTCAAAATCAAAATAAGTCAAAACATTTGTCTTGTCGAAGTGACATTTTTGTTGTCAAAATGACATGCGCACACAAATCAGCTGATTCCATGCACGTCAAGGACGCTCGAGTCACGTGTCTGCTCGCGCCCTATAGTAACTAAATGACAGATTTAAAAATCAAAAATGTAAAGATCCCGATTACATTACAGAAACAAAACGATTAATAGAGCGAAATAAAACAAATTATTTTTTATTACTCAATAAGTATAATTACTTTCTGTCAAATTATTTCCTTTCGCATATTCACAATGATGATGCCTTTAAGATGAAAACTATGTTTAAAATGCCAACTGAGTGAAACATTTAAATCTTTTAAATTAAGAAATAGGTCAACATTTTATTGGAGTTTATGAATATACATACAATGGAAATATTAAATAGGGGAAGCCAGGTAGAAAGGGAAAACCTTGAACGCCAATTTTCAAATATTTAAACTACTTTACCGACACTACTACGCTGTTGACATCTGTGACAGGAACGTTGAACTATTTCTTGAGGATCTGCCATTAAATACCGACGGTTTTGGAGTTATTTTTTGTAGCGATTTTTAACTAATATACAAAAATATCTACTATGGAAATCGTATATTACTCTATATTTTTGTGTTGGCTATTTCCTGAATGTGTTTCTGTTTTATAATATCAAGTCTTAAGTCACATTTCAAATATTTTCTCTTATGTGCGTTGCATTTCTTCAACCAAAACACATTCAGGAAGTAAAGACAACAATATAATTGAATTATTCTTAGTTTTATTGCCTCTTCTTCAAACAGAAAACTGAAAAATCGTTCCCAAAAATATATTTTTTTGCTTATGCAATTTGCACGACTCAAACGCCCCCTTAAGTTAGATACTCACTATAAGGTATTTTATATGGACGTTCTTGGTATTGATCTACATCAATATACTTTTTACCTTCCGTCACCTTTAGGTATGGAAGGTATTGTCTTTGGTCAAAAAATTCGGTGGTGAGTTTTTGATGAATAAGCACGTTTTAGGGTCCCTAGAATACGATTTTACTATTTTTGCTATGTCTGTATGTGTGTGTGTGTGTGTGTGTGTGTGTGTGTGTGTGTGTGCGTGTGTGTGTGTGTGTGTATCTGTGTGTGACAAAAATTTCGCCTGCGATAACTATAATTCTACAATTCCAAAAATTATAATTCTTTCGTATTCTTCTTCGTTACATCCATATGAAGAGCTGATTAGAGTTTGGTTCTAATTGGTCATTTAAAGATTTTAACAGTTTTTCTTGAAAAAATGATGCTAAATATAATTTTTTCACATTTATTGTCATTATATACAGGATAGTATTTCCTTTAAAACAACCAGCGCTTTTTTGGGCGAACTAATGACTCTAGAAAAAAATGTTAAATACAAGAAATGATCAAGAATAAGGGTCTAATTTATTAATAATAACAAACCGAAAATTCGATCAGTGGTTCTCAAACGGCAGAACAAAATTATATTTTTTTTAAATGGTATCCTATATAATTTTTTAGCCCATTAGATAGAGATTTTTTTTCTGATTTCAACGATATAAATATTGAGGGCTGTATAACAATTATTTCGAGAAAAATGGTATTAAAAATAATGTTATAATATTACAATAGGCTATGCAATACGTCTGTTGCCTAGTTACGCTAGTAGTAAACCCATTTTTTATTGCATTATTTCTAGTTTTCAATACCATTTTTCTCGAAATAGTTGTTATACAACCCTATGCTATATTTATATCGTTGAAATCAGAAAATAATACCTATTCTATTTAAAGAACTAAAATATTATATAGCATGCCATTTAAAAAAATATAATTTTGTTCTACCGTTTGAGAACCACTGGTTAAATATTCGGTTTGTTACTATTGATACATTATCCCCTTATTCTTAATCATTTTTAGCATAAAAGATTTTTCTCTAAAGTTGTTAGTTCGCCCAAAAAAGCGCTGGTTGTTTTATAGGAAACAGCCTGTATATTAAAGAATATTTTATTCTCTACACGATTTGACTGCATTTTATACTTAATATTAAACGGATAATAAGTAAAAAAATTATAAAGAAATTAAAAATCATAAATTAGCCTGCTATGCTTTAATTCTGGAAACAGCTGCTATATTAAGAAAATTCTTATTGAAAGGTGTCAGTGTCAAGTACAATTGACATGTATGTTTGTGTTATAATATTACTGGAAATAAAGGATATTTTGCTAGAAACTTTCTGTAAGGAATTTGTATAAAATACATAGAACTGAACTGCCTTAAGGTAATGTACAAGAAATAGAATCTTTTGCAAGGAACTGTCTGTATGACATTTGTACAAAATACATAGAACTGACGGAAGATAATGTGCTGGCCACATCAGATTTTTTTTAATTCTTTATAGAAAACCTAAATGCACACTCAATATTCTTAAGTCATTAACCTATCCCAACACTTTCTCATCCACCCAATATCAACCATCATTCCCCAATCTAAATTTAGCCCATGAATGTGGCATCCACAGCTGGCAACCTCTCCACTTTTCGTCGTCATTGCCAGCGTTCATTACCAGCGTTGGATTCCTGCATTTATTTGCGGAATCACCGCATTTATCTTTCACATACATACATATTACAACTACATACCGTAATCTAGTCTGTACACCAGCTCATGCACATATACACAAGCTCTTCCAGCGTGCGAATGTGTGTATGTTAAATGTTCATTGCCACTGTCATCGATCTAGAGAGATTTGTGCGAGTATTTGTGGACAGGAGTTACAAATGTTATGTTGTGAATATTTTGTTGTTGTAAAAAGTGCGTGGTTGTGGTAGAAAGATAACGTACGATATAGAGAATATATGTGGCACTTTATTTTTTTTATACTCGTACATTCATATATACATCCAAAAATATTCCTGCTGATTTGTAAAAATGAACTTCCTTTACCATGCTGCATACAAATGTTTTGCTTAGGAATAGCTGTTTTTGGATGTTCTGTACGACGTTCGTAGCAATGAGATGTGTTGTAGATTGTATCAACGTTTTACGAAGTGTGTAGTGATGCACGACGAGGCGAGAGTACTCTCGCATCTCGTCTCATATCGTTGCATTATGCGAGACGAGAACGAGAACGAGATTGCAGTTTAAAATTCGAGGCGAGATCGGTATAACAACTGCGAGAAGCGAGAAATCTCACGATATCCTCGCGAGAATCTCGAAAATAAAAGTATTTGAAGGGTTTATTGCAAGAAGTCCCTAAGCGCCAAATTTTGAGAATTGAGATAAGGTGCACCATCTGCTATTCGAAGTATGTACTTTCGAATAGTATCTTCAAATTTGTTGTAGCAGGTTCTTAAGTAATACAATTTCTATGTACCTCTCCACCAAAGTGTTTGTGATTTTTTGCAGTAAGTCCCTATGTTTATAAGAAGTCCCTTTGTTTTGAATAAGTCCCTATGTGTAATGTGCATCTGGAATGTTCCGTGAGATTTCTATATTTTATCTTGTACCAGGACATTCTATGATGCCCATTGATAGGTATTTTGCCCTGATAGAAAAAAGCGTCTTAAGGCAGAAAAAGTAAACAATCCAGATTACTACATAAATTTAATAAAAAATCTAGGACAAAAAATCCGTTTGAACTTATTTGTTTGCAACATTCATTGCAAACGAATGATTGCATATCTGATGCTGAGAAACTTGCAGTTCTAAAAGTTCTTGATTTCAAAAAAATGTATACACCTAGGATAAAAATATCCGTACCCGGAATTTCTCAATTCAGATCCGTTACATTCCCTTCAACTTCAGCACGAAAATCCAGATCAACAATGACAGGATCGTACACAGGCTTTGCCTTGTACGAAGTAGGCCAACCACAATTTTTATAGGGCTCATTCCCAATATGGCCTATCAGAAATTTTTAAAGATTAAAGATAAAAAGTTACAGAACGTTTAATTTTTGGTGCAGCATATTGAAAAAGAAGAAGACAGAAAATTGTATGAACTATTAGATCAAGAAGCTGCAGAAGTTGAAGATATTGAAACGCAGGAATCAGATTTCGTAGAATATGAATAAAACTATGTTATTCTATTATATGTAATGTGTATTTTGCTTTTATTTATGGAATATTTTGCTTTTCTATTCAATTTATATGTAACAGTTCAACAAAATTATATATTTTTTTGATAAAAAACCCTAAGTTCATTTTTAATAACCTTTTATAAAAAACCGCAACATAATTTTTAACCTTTCTTTTTGATATTTGGTGTAGTTTGATATGCTTCATATCCTGGTAGTATTAGAACATAGTAGTCTAATTAATCTGAATTCAGGACAATATTTAAATTTTAAAACGCGAATAACTCAAAATGCTAAAATGTCGTTTAGGGATTTCTTGCAATAAACCCTTCATTTGTAACTTTATAGCTTTCATTCATAAATTCAATGAAAAATGCACCGTACAAGTACAGTCAAGTTTAAGAGTTTAAGCCAGCATCTTTATCCATTATTTTCAATTTGGACTCCTAAACATTGGAATTTGTAACTTGCTCTATTTTATGTGAATTTATCATCAAATTTATTGATTCAAGCTCTCTCTGGTACTGTCATGACCTTAGTCTTTCTTGTGTTAATTTTCAAACCATACTTTTTGGTATTGTTTCACTCCAGACATATATAAGTTGCAAATTTATCTTCACTGCTTGCCAGGATTGCTACGTGGTCTTCGAATGCGCATTTATGTCTTAACAAAAAATTGTATGACCAAAACTTTGACCTCCACTGTATATTTATTTATTTATTCCGAAATGAAACCTATAATTTACCTATGTTTTGGTAAACAACCACTCGGTTCACTAAATCCCTTTGTATGAATATTTAACCCTCGTTTAATCACTTAAAAGCAGGTCTACCAACCACTAACTTATTCCCCAGTTTTGTTGTGAGAGAAGCGCGGTCCAATCAACTTCCTTCTTGTTGTAGTTTTTCCTTTTGTGGTGGTAGTAGATTTATAGCAGCAAGTAGTGACACAATACCCAGCCGGGGCATTAAAGCTTCCTGCCTAGAGCTCAGCTTACCTGGATCCGGGTAACTCCGGGATCACTTCGTACGATCCGGGGAACAATCCGGACTAGGATGTAATTGAAAAGTGCAAGGGAATTGAAGAGGGAATTAATGTAAATTGAAAACTATACAAGAGGAAAATCAAAAGGAATTGAAATTTTCAGAATATATTAAAATATGTATGCATTTATATTTTTTTTTTAATTAAAATTTATTATATTTATTTATACAGGTGATACATAACGAATGTAAATATCTTGAATACTTTGTTGAGGGTTATTTCGAGTAACCTAAGTCCTTTTTTGTAGTTACATTTTCATTCGCTATAATGGTTGAAAGATACGAGACATTCATCAAGAACGTGAAAGCTGCTGAATTAATCAAGGATTCAGTATTAAGGTGAAATTTTAAAGGCTAAAGTCTGGAATACCTACCACTCAAGAATTTCATTTTAATGGTTATATACAGGGTAGGTCTGGGATGACGCCCTCTCCCCCCCTTTAACTTTTTTATTATAAATAATAGAAAAAAAGCTCATATAAAAGTTTTATTATTTTAAATACAGGTGTTTCAAAAATATATAAAAAATTTAAGGGTATACAGTACTGACCAAAATGAGTAAAAAAGCTTAATCAACATGGGTCCGATCTTCTATAGTTTCCGAGATTTGAGGCAGTGAAAAATGAGTTTTTACGGGGTTTACGTCCACTATCTCGAAAACTATAAGAGTTACGACTTTGATTAAATGGGATTTTTTGTTTACCTTTCAGAGCTCATCTTAGATGTGTTTTTTTTCTTTTAAATCAAATAATTATACTATGATAAATGTTGTGGCGACGTTGGCCAATATTTAATTATCAAATAACTTCGTTACTATTAGAAATTGAGAAATTATATATAAAATTTTATGGTTTTTTTTATAGTCTATTTACTGACAGACAAAATTTCGATCACTATCTTTGTCAGTTTTTTTAGATGTTTCGCTTTTCTCGGAAACAGTTGAAGATCAGTCCAATGTTGATTAAGCTCTTTTACTTATTTTGGTCAGTACTATAAGCCCTTAAATTTTTTTACAGTATTTTTGAAACACTCTGTATACTATTTGATGGCAAATGTAGATATTTTATAAAGTCGGGTTTACAATATCCGACTATCAACATTTATTTTCTAAATAGCAACTATAATAATTTATTTTTTCTCTTTACAACAATGTTTAGTTTTTATTAATGTATTCGAGAAAAACAAGATAATTGAGATATATGGGAAATAATTTTTATTCAAATCATCTAGTTCTAGGTGGCTATGTGAAAATAAACAAAATACAACAATGGGAAACAACAACAAAATAGACATTTAATTGTTACTTGTTTGACGTGTTTTTTTAAAAATTATTAATGAACTTTTAAAATAAATTTTCACACAGCCACCCAAAATATATGAATAAAAATTATTTCTAATATATCTCAACTAACTTATTTTTCTCGAATTTTTCAAATACATTAATAAAGACTAATACATCATTGAAAAGAAAAGAAAATGGCGTTTATATTTTAGTAAAATAATTATAGGTTGCTATTTAAAAAATAAAAGTTGATCTTGTAAACCCGACTTTATAAAAACTATCTATATTTCTACATTTGCCATCAAATCGTAGTCAAAAAAATGCCTAACTCGATGTAGGTTATAAACAAAGAAACGTATGCCAATTTAAAAATATTTAATTAAATGTCTATTTTTATTTTATATATTTATATTTTATATAATAATTTATTTTGTTGTATTTTTGTATAAAAATACTTATTATAAATACCTGCTTCCGCGGTTTAATTTTGTGTTATATTTAAGCTAAAAAAAAGACATTGCAACAAAAAAAAATAATTTCAATGGTGGTAGGTATTCTATTCCAGCCCTTTTAAAATCCTAAGATATTAAAATTAAATTTGAAAGCTCTAGAAATTCAATGTTTTAAATTGTGTTATAAATCGTTCAAAAACCGTTGCTTTAGAAAGAAGTAAAACAAAAATATTTACAAACAAATTTACACGACTTTGTATTCCAAATATTGCTTTTGCGAAAACATATCACTGGAAGATTAACTGTATTATAGGATTTTGCATGTTTTATTTGCAAAAAAACGTGTAAAAAAATAATCAAATAATAGAATTTCCATTATTGGATAAAAAATTTCACAGCTTACACTTTTTAGTGAATAAATCGTGATTTGAATACCTGATTATTAAATTTGTTTCTTTTTTAATTTGATTTTATACGTTCCATTAAAAGTAAATTTCCAGGAAACTATAATTTATAACTGTAAAAGTTTTTCTGTCAATATATGTATTCAGAACTTGTTTTCACAAGTTTATAACAAATTGTTAAAAAGTAGAACAGACGTTTATGTCTAAAGTTGTGGAACTTTATATTTGATACTTTGAAAATAGTATATGATATGCAAAGTCGTGACACAGATAATGTGGATCAATTCATTTTATTTGAATTACAAAGTTACAATCAATATTTGTTTTATTTTATGTGATCATATTAAAGTGTACAGTAAGAACAGAAATTTGGGACGCGCAATTTATGGCTCCTAAATTCTGAATAACACTAGATTTAGGTACAAGATCGTAGGAAATAAAATTGTATCTTTGTCTAGAACCTAAAAGAAGATACAATGTAGTAAAACAGGGAAAACAAAATATAAAAATCTGTTGTGGCCAACACAATACCTCCCGCCATTTACAGCCCGAGTCACAAAAAAGATTAAGTTAATCCTTATTTTTGGATTAGCGAATTTTACTCTAATTTAGACAGTTTATTTCTTAAAATATAGTCTAATCTAATCCAAATAACTACCTTTTTTAAACCTCTCAACAGGATTAAATGCCAATTACATAGTGGATTCACATCCATGCCTTAGTGGGATTCGAACTCAGAGCCCCGAGGGCACTCATGACATGAGGTGTTGCTCTAACTATTGAGCCACCGGAGCTATAATAAAATGAAGATTAATTTTTAAATAACGGGATAGAATAGAATTCACTAATCCAAAAATGAGGATTAGCTTAAACATTTTGTGAATCGTTAATTTTTATTAATCTAAATACATACCTACATATTTACTTATGATTAGTTTTTTGATAGTGACATTTATGTCAGTAACATACATTTGAATAACTACGACATTAATCTCGAAAAAATAACATTTAAAGGTATTTTTCGAAGAAAAACTATTTTGAGCTTCTAGTAAAGTGCCATTTCCGGTTAACCGATTTTCGCCAAAATCTAATGGGCTCTTTCCATTACAGAAAAAGTTCAAAATACAAGGTTTCAAAATTTTCTGAATGATAGTATTTGAGTTAGAATGGAGGATCCACACAAACATACACACACATACACACAGACCTCATCGTGAAAATATTAAAATTGGATTTTTAGCACGATCCGTATACCTCCCTTACAAAGAGTAGCGGGAGGTAAAAAAATATGTGTAGGGTACGCTCTGATTCTTATCAAGTGGTCCTACATTCATTTATAAAACCTTATCAAACCGTCAGATGTATAATTACATTCTGTTGCAATTAACTTCAGTAGAAACTCGAAACTCGTCAGAGTTAGAAGTTATGTAAGTTCAAATTGGAGTAAGGTATCATATTCCGCTCAGTTTCACTGCACTTTGAACTGCATTATTTGACTTATATAGTTCCATTTCCATCTCTTCGCGCTGCACTGCAGTCGGAGATATTTTGAAGCTACAACGACGTGCGATTACACACAAATGCACATCATGAAGACTCAATTTACCAACAGAGATGGAGTCAGTCAGTTGGCACTTAATTAATATACTTCCTTCTGAGAGGTAATTAGAAGAGGGAAATTATTTTATTATTTGAACGAAGTATTTTTAGAGGAAGCAAAAACTAAAACCCTTTATATAGGTAAAATAAAAAAAATGAATGAAAACTTACCAGTAGAAAGAGGTATATTTGAACAGCGTTTCTGAAAAATAAATTAAATTTAATGACAAAAATTAAGTACTATCGAATAAAACTGTAGCTTAATGCACCAATGACCAATGTATTTCATAATAAGTTATTAGGGAGCCAATTAAAAAAAATCTGATGTGGCCAGCACATTACCTTCCGTCAGTTATATGAGGTATTTACGAAAATTCTACCTGTGAACTGTTACCGGTAAACAAGGTAAACAAGGTAGATCCATAACCTACGAAAAAATTTGAAAATTTAAAACAAGTTAGAAATTTAACGTAGTTAACAAAATGAGCAGAGTCCTACTTTGAACACATTTCCACTTTTACCGTACACGCTTCGCTTTGCATCACTACCTTTTTTTGAGATTAGATTCTTCATGAATCCAGTAGATGGATTTGGTAGATATTGAACAATTTTCGAACACGGTAACTTTTTACCACTCGTGTTTTCGAACACAGTCGGTAGATACGGTATCTACCGGTAGAATTTTCGTAAATGCGTATGTATTTTCTATAAAATTCATACAGAAATTTCCTTGCAAAAGATTATAAATTTCTTGTATGTACATTACCTTTCGACAGTTGTATGTATTTTATACAAATTTCATACAGAAAATTTCGAGCTAAAAGATCCTAACACAAATATACTACGAATATGTCATTGCACTTGACACTGACATCTTTCAATCAGAATTTTCTTAATATAGTAGCTGTTTCTAGCATAGCTGGCTAATTTATTAAATTTAATTTCTTTATAATTTTATAACTCTATATCCATTTAATATGAAGTATAAAATGCAGTCAAATCGTATAGAGAATACAATGTTCTTTAATATTTATAATAATATTAAATGTGAAAAAATAATATTTAACATCGTTTTATTAAGAAAAACTGTTAATATCTGCAAATGAGGGTACTTCCGGTTGACCAATTATAACCAAAATCTAATCAGCTCTTCATGTGGATGCAACGAAGAGGAATACGAAAGAATTATAATTTTTAGAATTGCAGTATTAGAGTTATCGTAGACGAAAATTTTGTTACACACACACACACACGCACGCACGCACGCACACACACACACACACACACACACACACACGCACGCACACACACACACACACATGCACATGCACACACACACATATACAGACATCATCGTAAACATAGTAAAATCGTATTCTAGGGACCCTAAAACGTGCTTATTCATCAAAAACTCACCATCGAATTCTTTGACCAAAGACAATACCTTCCTTACCTAAAGGTGACGGAAGGTAAAAATAAAACATTAATATAATAAAACCAAGCGAAAATCTTTTTTTTCGCTTAAACAGCGTCATCAATTAGTTCTGATATACTGTTCTTTTAATTTGAAAAATACAATTTTCAAATTCTCCATTTCTGAAAGATATCTTCTACGAAAAGAACGTCTTACGTCTTTATAAACCGTATCCTAAAAGACCAATTAAGCAATCACGTTCTGAATCTCTCTACTGTTATGATTACCTAGATTTCAGGGGCGATATCTCGTCTCTTGTCTTTGTAATACAAGGAGCCTTCGTTATATAACGACATAATTACGGAAATTTTACGCGACGAACGATGACACTTCACATAAACGTACGATCCAGATAAAGATAATGAAACAGCTTAATAGACACCATTTCGTTCCGTGGATATAATAGTAAGAAGAGTAATAAGTCACGGAATATTCGTATTTGAAAAGTGTCCGTAAGATAACAAAAACATTAAAATAATAGGGAAATATCAGTAAGTATACCATATAAGTAGCTTAAAAGTAAATATAAAAGTCAAATTTATATTATGTTGTAATATATATGTGTATACAGGCTGGTGACTTGGACAACGCAGCATAGGGATTTCAATGATAAAATCTTAATGTGCAGTTATTTGCTCCCCTAATAATTATTTTAGAGCAAAATTTTATTGAGATTTTTGTTACAGAAAAAAAATGTTGTACCAGAGTATGCTATTGTTTATAATTTTTCAATTTCCGGAACTGTAAAACAATAATAATATTTTTGCAAAAATCATTGATGCCATGGAACAAATATTTAAACAAAAGTGCAAACTTTTGTCATACATTCTTCACGTTTGTTTAAACCTTAAAGAAATCTTAAATTTCGTTCTTGTCAAACTACATTGTTGTAATCAACTATTACATTGTTGTCATCAACTACAATAAAAATGTTTTCATTTTCCTCGTTTTGAAAATAAGTTTAAACGTCAAGAATCTGACAGATGTTTGCATTTTTGTTTAAAATTTGTTCCATGGCATCAATGATTTTTGCAAAAATGTTATTCTTTTCGACTATTTTTACGGTTCCGAAAATTAAAAAATTATAACAATAGCATGTTCGGATGCAATATTTTTTTCTGTAGCGAAAACCCAAATACAATTTTGCTCTAACATAATTAGAGGGGCAAATAACCGCATATTAAGATTTTATCATTTAAAGCACTATGCTGCGTCATCCATGTCACCACCATATATATGTCACGGCTTATTACCCATTGCTGGGTGTGCCAATCTGCTTTGTACACAGAAAGGTAATGATGAAATATTTGCGCTTACCAGGCCTCACCTCATGGAACTCACTGCTGGCGTGGAGAGTGCACCACAGGGGTAAATTTTGTGCCATTTAAAATTTGAAATATTTGACGTCGGTGGGGATCGAACCCGGTTTCCCAGATTCACGACCTGACACTCAGGCACGCGGCCACGAGACCCCATGTTTACAATATTAATATGTTTTCTATGAGGGTGTAATCATACATGGGGGAAAAAATTAAAGGGCATAAAGTATTGACCAAAATGAGTTAAAAAGGCTTAATTAACATGGGTCCGATCTTCAACTGTTTCCGAGAAAGAGGCCATTTACTATTAGAATCGAAGAAAAATGACAAAGATAGTGATTGAACAAAATTTTGTCTGTCAGTAAATAGACTATTAAAAAAAACAATAAAATTTTATATGAAACATTTTTCTCAGTTCCTAATAGTAACAAAGTTATTTGAAAATTAAATATTGACCAAGGTTGCCACATTCATCTTACATTATTTGACTTTTTTTTAAAAAAACAAAAGCACATCTAAGTTGACCTGGAAGTCATAACTCTTATAGTTTTCGAGATAGCAGAGGTAAACCCATTTTTCACTATTTAAATTAATATAAATTATTTTTATTAAAAATGTTATCTTGCCCTGTGGCACCAAAAATGTACTCTTCAAGAACCAAAAAATTATTGAGAATCAGCACACATATTGCTTTAAAATTTTTACTCTTTTTTAACACCCTGTATAATTTTTTTTCCTTTAGCTTTTGTAGCAACAACTAAGCGACGAACCATTGAATCTATCTAATTTTTGGTCACTGATATTATTTATTAATAATTTTGTATTATTGTTTTTTGAAGAGATTTTTCCACCCTCGGGTTTAAGTCCGGTGACTGTGGAGGATGATATACCTTAATTTTTATATAATGCAATAGCCATTTTACAAGACGCGTATTATTTTCGGATAGTTGTCAAGACAGATATTAAAATTGTCTGCTAACCCAATTTAACCCATCATTTGCCTGTACATTAATGCTAGAAATATTGTTGACTTTTTACCCGTACATCCTAAGAAAATTCTTGTATAAAAATTGAAATTTAACCTCCCCGGAAATTCCGAAAGCAACAGGAAGTGAATGGTCTAGACTCGAAACTCGGGTTTTTCTCAAGAATGTCTGAATTACTTCTTGCCATCTTAACTGCTCAATGGTACAGAAAATTAGATTATTTGTGAAGTATGAAAAAAATATAAATGGGATATTTGATCAAAAAATGTAGAAATGTTTATATCTTCATAACTGATCCTGATGTAGCCATAATATTTGAAACATAAACAAAGAAAACATATGTCGATTTGAATTTCAGAACATTCGAACATTATAAGGTAAAAGTTGGCGGATCGCGTAGAAACAGAAATGCGGCAGACATGGGTTGAATATTTCAAATATATTTATCTCAACTGGCTGAAGCGCTTTATGGCTGCGTCCTTCTTCTTTCTACGTTTGCGGAAAATTACTGCGTACGTTTGCCAATAATGTTCCAATGGTTATTTATATAAAATGATTATGTGTTATTACATTTGGTAAGGGTTTAGATGAAATAAAAAAATCTGATGTGGACACCACACGACTTCCTTGTACACAAGACCAATATGAAGTATAGACCCAAGTTATAATTGCACATATTTGACGTAATTTGACATTAGCATCTATTTTTTGTTATTTTTTGCCCTAATCCATAGCAAGCTTCATTACAAAAACCAAAAATTATATAAGTTTTAAATATACATATCTCGCTGATACAAAGGGCTAATTTAATAATACTTGATGTGCTAGACACAGAATTTAATTCTCAAAAATTTTTATTTGAAGCATTTATTTCTAAAATCAAACTGAAACCATTTTATTGAAGAAAAACTGTTAACACCTTCAGGTAATATGCCACTTCCGGTTAGCCTGTTTTAACCAAAATCCACTATGTTATTCCAATTGACATAAAAGTCTTATATACCAAATTTGAAAAGTGTTAGATTATATTTTAAGATAGTTTTTCATTAAAATCTATTATAGGCTTCAAATAAAGTACCATTTCTAGAAATTATGTAATGACCAAAAAGGAAGGTGCACAACTAGATGTTATAGCAGTCCTAAATACAAAATTTCAACTTTCTACGGCTTACCGTTTTTGAGTTATGCGAGATACATAGGCACGTACGCACGTCACGACGAAATTAGTCAAAATGGATTCAGGGATGGTCGAAATGGATATTTCCGTTGAAATCTTAAAACCGAAATTTTTCGCGATTACAATACTTCCTTTACTTAGTACAAGGAAGTAAAAATCTGATGTGGCCAACACATGACCTCCCGTCAATTCCATGTTTGAAATAGCAATGAACTTTAAGTAAAGTATCATCTCCGGACTCCGGTTGATCGTTCGTAAACAAAATCTAATTTGTTGTTCCAATAAATAGAAAAGTCTGTAATACCATATTTTGGATTATACTTTATTATGTTTTTCCTCGAAAATCTGTTAAGAGGTCCAAATTAAGTACCACTTCCGGTTTATCATATAGGTATAGTCAAAATCTAATGTTGTTTCAAATTATACACGTGTTTTAAATACCAAATTTGAGAAGTTTGGGATCATGTTTTAATATATTTTATCAAAAAATCTGTTTATAGCTTCCTGTAAAGTAGTACTTCCGGTTTATCAATTTTAGAAAACATCTAATATGTCGTTCTCATTAATATAAAAGTCTTAAATACTAAATTTGAAAAGTTTTGAATTGTATCAATTTATTTTTCACGAATATCTATTCAGAGCTTCAAATAAAGTATCGCTTCCAGTTTATCAATTTTAGCCAAAATCTAATATGTTGCTTCCCGTTATATAAAAGTCTTAAATACTAAATTTGACAAGTTTTGGAATATATTTTAATATAGTATTTCATTAAAAACTGTTATGGGTTTCAAGTAAAGTATCACTTCCATTTATCCAATTTTACCTAAAATCTAATCAACTCGTGATATGAATGCAAGAAGTTTAAATACGGAAAACATATATATTTGGTAGTTTGTTATAAGAGTCATCGTAAAAATAGTAAAAACGTGTTGTGGGACTCTAATTCGTGCTTATTTACTGAAAACTCACCATCGAATTTTTGGCACGATTACATTACCTCCCTTACCTACGGCATGACGGGAGATAAAAATGAAGCAGGACAATTTCTCCACACAGATTCTAAATACAATGCCATCCTCATTCAATACGTCCTTTCTACCTACGAGTTCCTGTAGGCACAGAGACAGGAGCCACTATCTAAATTTCATTTCCGTTTTTGGAAAAGAATAAATCTGATTCAACAGAAGCGTCTATATGTTCTTCTATTTTCTCAGAGGGCTCAACACCATTAATGGATTTGGTTCCGTCTTCCTTTATCACTACTTCAGTAGACTGAAATTATTTTTTTCATACATTTGAATGTGTCTTTCTCAAGAAGATATTTCAATAACTTTTCGTCAGTAACACCTCTTTTGGGAAACATTTTTAGAAGTTACAACGACGGAAGTACGAGTAAAACGAACTACGATATTACACATACGAGAAATAACAAGCAATGATAGCGCGTTACTTATATACGGCTTCCAACCAACTACAAAAACAACAATATACCTCAAAGACCTCTCCGTGGCAAACGCAGAGTGTGATAAATACAAGTAGCTGTATTTATTTTTTAAGACATATCACACATTAGTCGCGTTGTTTTTACCACTTTTTACAAGAGATGTTAGTTCATCTCAGCTCACCTCAGGTGCCTCGCTAATTCTGACCGTTCTATTTATCCTAACGGAGATGAGATAAAGTGAGATCGAAGTGAGAAGAGTTCCACCCCCCTTCCCGATTGTTAGTCACCTCTGGAGGTTGTGCTTGTTGAGTTTTTAATCTTAGATGAATGGTGGGGATAAATGTTTTGCTGTCACGGGCTGACACATACAATTAGTTTGGTTATTATGATTATTTGTTTATTCCTTTAATAAATACTATTATTATTTGAAGAATAATTAAATATGCAGACAATTCCATGGAAATTAATATAGCAAAGAGACGTAAACTTCATAGAATTGAAAATCATGTGGAAGTTATAGTACTATATAATTTAAACATTTTAGAATATGTCGCACTATATGTTCTTATGTAATCGACAGAATAATAGAAGTATAAATAATGCCCACTCATAGTGAGCGATCCAAAATAATACCTGAAAATATCGTGGTTTACCGTTGAAAAGTATCACAGACATCAGTCGTTCAAGTTACCAACAAAATTTGTCTTTCGTCGTTCTTTTTACTTCATAAAAATCTCACTTGATCTCAGCTCATTTCATGTCAAACTCAACTCATTTTGAGATTAGATGAGATGAGGCAAATGATAAAAAGAACGCGACTATTGTCGGTCGACGGGAATCGAACGCACGGAACATGGTTCGGGTGACGTCACTGCGAGCTACGAGTTGTGCGCTAAACCGCTCAGCCACCAAGCCGACAAAAAAATAAAACTTTCGCGCTCTAATTTGTTTTATATGATATTTTACATAAGATAAAAGAGCCCAGTGAAAAATAAAAAAATATGGTGTGGCTAACACAATACCTCCCGCCATTTAGAGCCCAAGTCACAAGAAAAATTAAGCTAATCCTTATTTTTGGATTAGCGAGTTTTACTCTAATTTGGCAGTTTATTTCTTAAAATATAGTCTAATCTAATTCAAGTAACTACCTTTTTTGATAATAAAATGAAGATTAAATTTTAAATACCGGGATAGAATAGAATTCACTAAACCAAAAATGAGAATTAGCTTATAGTTTTTTGTAAATCGTTAATTTTATTAATCTAGATACATACCTACATATTTATTTATGCTGGAAATTGTATTGATTTCCTTCCCTATTGTTCTACTAACTTTTTTCTTTTTAAAACGTTACTATTATTAATTTAAAATGACTAGTTCTTTGACAGTGACATTCACCTGTTGGTTACGTATATTTGAATAACTGCGTAACCAAGGAGTTTTGTTTGTTTAAAGCGTAGGCTCCGGAATTAAATTATAGATAATTTTATAACTTTATCCTTAATATATGTACAAAAAGTATTAATGCAAATCTGTAAAAAAAATTAATAATCTTTAATTTTTATAATAACATTGATCTCGAAAAAATAACATTTAAAGGTATTTTACGAAGAAAAACTAATTTGAGCTTCAAGTAAAGTGCCAATTCCTGTCATCCGATTTACACCAAAATCTAATGGGCTCTTTCCATAATAGAAAAAATTCGAAATACAGCGTTTTAAAATTTTCTGAATGATAGTATTTGAGTTAGAGCGAAGGATCCACGCATACATACACACAGACATCATCGTGAAAATGTTAAAATTGGATTCTAGGGACCTTAAAACGTCGTCATTTACCAAAATCTCGATATGCGATTTTTAGCACGATCCCTATACCTCCCTTACCAACGATAGCGGGAGGTAAAAAATGCATTTTTAAACTATTATTCGTACCTCATCTGAATACCGGCATGTTTGTTTGACTTAGTTGTAATTTATGTTGGAGTGGAGCAGATAAAACTGCTTGCAGCTAATTGGCGAATATGAAAAATATCCAATATTGTGGAATCCTAATCATGGGTTATATTACAATAAAGAAAAAAAAACACGATGCCTGGGTAATTATAAAATAATAATTGATATAATCATGGAATGTCGCGCGGAAGAAGCGAAAAAAAAATCTGATGTGGCCAGCACATAACCTCTCGCCAGATATTTTACCTGGTTGTACGCATAAAACGAAAAATATTTTTAAATACAAATACATATGTTCATGTCTCACTACAAAATAATTCTCACATATATTTGCAAAATCTATGGGATATTTTAATATAAATTATGTACAATACATACATTTTCTTTATAAGTATTCAATATCCTGATTTTTTTTCTACTTACCTTTTCTTTTTCTTTATATTCGTAATTTTTTCGCAAATTCCTCTTATATTCTTTTTTACGTATATTCTTTTACGTTGTTGACTTTTTTTATTTTCATAATCTTCATAATAATAATGTACAAATATTTTTGACAGCGGCATACAAATATTTTTGACAGTGACATTTATGTGTCAATTACAAACATTTGAATTTCTTGCCTTGAAGTAGTTTGATTTGAGAATTTTTACATCAAATTATTTTATATGCATTTCTTTATCTCTAAATCTATAGAAGATATAATAATGAATTTATATTTATCGAATAAAGAATTTAACATTCTTTAATATAAGTATTTACATAAATTTTCGATAAATAATATTTAGATGATTTTTTTCTTGTAACTACTACTTCCGGTTGTCCAATTGTTACCAAAACTTAATCAACTCTTCCCATTATTGTTAGATTGAGGAATCCGTAGTTAAAAATGTCTTAAGTCTTATACTATTTGAGTTATCGTGAATCCAACACACACACACACACACACACATGCACACACGCACACACACACACATGCACACACGCACACACGCACACACGCACGCACGCACGCACGCACGCACGCACGCACGCACGCACACACACACGCACACACGCACACACACACACACACGCACACACGCACACACGCACACACACATACGCCCACGCCCACACCCACACCCACACCCACACCCACACTCACACACACACACACACACACACACACACACAAACACAAACACAAACGCAAACGCACACGCACACGCACACCCACACGCACACGCACAAGCACACGCACACGCACACGCACACGCACACACACACACACACACACACACACACACACACACACTCACACTCACACTCACACACGCACGCACGCACGCACGCGCGCGCGCACACACACACACACACACACACATACACACATACACACACATACACACATACACACATACATACGGACATCATCGTAAAAATGTTATAATCGGATTCTACGGACCTTAAAACGTGCTTATTCACTAAAATCTGGATATGTGATTTTTAGCATGAATACAATACCTCTCTTAGCAAGAGGTAAAAATGGAAAGCATGCTTGCCAGCTTCATAAGAGAAAAAGGCAAGGGAAAAAATTTGTAGGAACAACTAGTGAAATATGGGAACAAAACAAATACCTCAAACGCTCCGAATGTCATGAGGTGTTGTTCGGACTATTTGTTCAATTCGTTTGTGTCAATACGCACCTTAACGCTATAATGAGTAATATATTTTGGAAAAACTAGTTTTATTTTTATATCAAGTATCGCAAAAGAGACGTTACGCAAAAGTGCAGAGGTTATCATACGAGGCTTTCCGAGTGCGGAAATTTGCACGTGCACGTATTTTTTTTCGAAATACTCAATAAAATATGTTCACTATAAAATTTCCAATAGTTTTTATCTTTCCTTCCTGTCTGCTATAACATGCTGAAAGCTCTATCCTTCCTATATCTCACTCTCACACTCCACTAACACCACATACTACGTACCTAACCCAACTCTTTCCTCTCTACACCCCTCTAAAACGCTTCTGGCAAAGCCAACGCAGCACTTAACCCCAGACACCAAGGGTAATGCAATTGCAGCATTAATATCGGCGGCGCAGGAATCTACCCGCAACCTTGTAATATTCAGGGGAAGGGACGAGGCGGGTAAAAGGTAAAGCCTACAGCTTCTAATAGGAATAGCTTAAAGGGGTAAATTTACTGGATAGTAAGAGAGATTATATATAATGATAAATCGGCAGCAGGATGCGAGCAGGAATTTCAATACCGGAAGATAATTTATTTATATGTGTCTGTACTGGAACAAGTATCGCATTTTGTCTATGAATTTGTAAGATAATTATTCGTTATTAAATGAAACTGATTTCTGGACTTCCATTATCTTTTTACTTCCTTGTACAAAGTAAAGGAAGTATTGTATTCGCGAAAAATTTCGGTTTCCAGATTTCAACGGAAATATCCATTTTGGCCATCCCTGAATCCATTCTGACTAATTTCGTCGTGACGTCTGTACGTACGTACGTACGTATCTCGCATAACTCAAAAACGGTAAGCCGTAGAAAGTTGAAATTTTGTATTTAGGACTTCTATAACATCTAGTTGTGCACCTCCCTTTTTGGTCATTACACAATTTCCAGAAAAGGTACTTTATTTGAAGCCCATAATAGATTTTAATGAGAAACTATATTAAAATATAATCCAAAACTTTTCAAATTTAGTATATAAGACTTTTATATCAATTGGAATAACATAGCAGAATTTGGTTAAAACAGGCTAACCGGAAGTGATATATTACCTGAAGTTGTTAACAGTTTTTCTTAAATAAAATGGTTTCATTTTGATTTTAGAAATAAATGCTTCAAATAAGAATTTTAGAGAATTAAATTCTGCGTCTAGTACATCAAGTATTATTAAATTAGCCCTTTGTATAAGCGAGATATGTAAATTTAAAACTTATATACTTTTTGGTTTTTGTAATGAAGCTTGCTATGGATTAGGACAAAAAATAACATAATTGAGTCTATACTTCATCTTCATATTGGTCTTGCGTACAAGGAAGTCGTGTGGTGTCCACATCAGATTTTTTGTTATAACATCAGGGTCGGATTGGCCAGTCGGGATAATCGGGAATTTCCCGAGAGGCCGCGGCTTTTTGAGGCCGCCGCTTGGTGATTACAAACTAAAATTTGAGTATGTAGCATCATCTAATTAACTTCACCGGGTAACTGTTCTTATTTAGATCGTTTTCAGTATTTTCTAATTCTTGACAAAATTTCTTTCGGTGTTGCAGATGTAGTCCGAGCTCGAATATATAAGGTTTTGATAATTTCCTACTTTGTAGGTTTTGAATGATTGGAATTATAGTTAAGGTATTGTCTGGTGTTGGTTTGTTGGTTTACGGTAGGGTAGACTGATGTTATTAGTCCATTCCATGGTTCGTTTTCTCTGTTAAAACATCCAAGAACGGAGGGACTCCATGAGACTTTTTCTTCATTGTGAACCTAATATAAAGTATCATCAACATATCTAAGCTAAAGTTTAGGTCTTATATTGGCTGTATCTAGAGCTAATTCTTCAAAAAATTCTATGTATAAATTGGCTATAACAGAGAAGAACCCATCAGCAAACCATCTTCTTGTACAAAATATATATCTTTTTCTTGGAAATATGAGTTCTGTATAGGCAGCTCTGCAAAAGTTCCATAATACCATCAAGAGACAAGTCGGTTCTATCTTTTAAGTTGATATCTTTTTCAAGCCTTGTTTTAATGATTTCTCGTAAACTTACATCAAAGCTGACAAAAAGATTTTGTGGATGTAAAAGTATTTAGCTCAAAAGTTCTACAAAATGTTTTGAATTCTTCACATATAATATTCTTTTTCTTTGAAGTGGCTGAATGATTGGTAATAGAAATTGTGATAATTTGTAAGCAGGAGAATCTATGGAACTTTTGACGGGTTTCTGAGATGCTTAAATCTTTCTTATGGATTTTTGGAAGCCCCCATACAGGTGTGGAAGCTTGCTAAAATATGGAGTGAGATCTGTTCTTGTTCTAAACGGAATATAATTCTTTATATTTCTTAAGAGCACGGTACACTTTGTTTTCTGTAGACGTAGAAGAATGTTTTCCAAGTTTCTTACAATTTCCTTGATTTAAAAGCTCTTCTATTTTCTGATCATATACATTGGTATCCAATATTACTGTAACAGTTCCATTATTTGCGGGAAGAATCTGGGTTGTGTTATCTTTCAATGCTTTATTTTCTTCGTTTTTAAGATTAGGTTTGATCAGATATTTTCCTCACTCTCCATTTATTAATAATTTAATATTGTCTACAACTTTTAAACGAACCTAATGTTATTTTCTTAACTACAGAATCTTCTATATTTTAAATATTATTTTTAAGACCGTTTTTTTTTTATATTTCATCATCTTTTATATCTGTTCAATTTCTATGTATAGCCAAAAAATTCGTATTATCCAACACCAAAACTAATTTATTACTTTGTGGCAATATAATAATAAATTTTGAAAAAACTGGAGATGAGACTGATTATGCTAGAATTTTCCCGGGCCGCTGAATCTTCCCAATCCGGCCCTGTTGAAACCCCTATGCTGCGTCGTTCAAGTCACCATCCTGTATAGTGTATTGATGAAAAAACTGAACTATAGGTGGCAGGCCGGACGGTAGCAAGATGGCGGAGGAATAAGGAGAGTTCTCTCATTCCTTATTGCTGGCAATATGCATTTCAAAATGCAAAGTATTTAATATGGAGAAAATTAACATAAAGTTAGGTGATATTTTTGAATAAATTGCTTCTGCACGTTCTCTAAAGGAAGGCAAAGCAGTTTTTAAGGCAGGGCATGTATTGCTTTGTGGAATAAAAGATGATGGATCAGGTACAATACTGAGATCTTGTTTAAAAATCAGTCATTTGAGTAGAGATTCTCTTACGATTTAAATTTTATTAAATGAGAATATAAATTATAGGACAGCAAAATTTAGTTGTAGAGCAGAATTGGGAGGCAAATGCAAACATATTGTTACAGTTTTGTTGCATATAAACACGTTAGTAAAAATCAAAACTATATTGTTTTACAACAAAAGTTATCATTATTATTATGCTATTAATTTATTTGTTTATGGGTTTGTATATTACAGAGCAGAAGAAATAGAAATATTAAGTTGTACCGGTTTGGAACAAGTAAGGGGAAAACTTGTTAAAAATGATAATAAACAGTTTGGCTATAAAATTAGAAGAATTTTGCCATCATATTTTAAAAAAGAAAAAATAGAACCGGCTAGAGGGAAGAAAATTTCAAGATCATATTTTGTCACTTTGGATATAGTGTAAACTTACACTTTCTGACTTGTAATTACTGCATTGTGGCACTGAGCAGTATCTATGGCATTTACTGATCATTATTTAAACCTGAAAATGTAATATACACTATATATCTCACTTTCTTTTACAACAAATATAAATTAAACCTGTTTAAAATTACATACGTTTCAATGTATGCTATCAACGTTTCCTTATTCCTCTAGTTCACAAATCTGCCACCAGACGTCACCCACTTTGAATTTTTTCGCCAATATGCCAAATATTATATCTCTTTCTATTACGAAACGTTGTTAAGCTACTGTTATATAAAATATTGTGTATAAATAAAAATAAATATATCACGGCATATTACACATTGCTGGTGGGCCGATCTACTTTGTACACAGATTTCGGTAATGACATTGTGTATTCTTTCTTCAAACAAGCGACCTTGAAAAGTCATCTTCCGTGAAACCAACTATATCCACACCTATAAATAATCTGTGTATATTATGTTAGATAAAACACCTTCTCGTATCTAGCTATGAGGCATATCGGATATTGCTGTGAAATATTGAATTAATTAGGGGCTGCATCTTGTAATTAGCTGACGGAGCCCTAGAGATATTTACCCTGGTGTTGAAATAATGACGGGCGCACGTGGAGCAGTCTGCTGACGTGCTAGTTAATAAGTCAACTCATACTCACCCAATTACTTATACATATTGCTCCTCGCATTTCCTGTATCAAATTACTTCAAATTATAATCTTACAGGGTAGAAGAAAGTTTGATATTGCTAAGTAAAAGATTATTTATTCCGGTTTTCATATTGTTGCAAGATTTATGAAACTTAATTTCTTGACATAAGGTGGATTCATGCAGCCTACTTTTTATTTTACTTTTTTTTTACTTTATAAAAGTTAAATGTGTGTTAATATATGTACTGCTTTATGTGCACACTTGACTGACTTTTAATTTTACTTTAAGACCTTAAGTTAACCAACTTTCAACTTAAGACCGTTAAAGTAAAAGAATATCACAACTGCGCATGAGCTCCACTTCACAAACGTCAGCGTGTTGTGTATTTGTTTTTGTGTGTAGGTTTTAGGTTATGCAAACGAAAAATCAGTAAAGAACAAGATAAATAAAATAATTAAATATATCCTCACGGCTTATTACCTATTGCTGGGTGTGCCAAAGAACAAGATTGTATATTACTATATTATAAGATTTAATTCAAAAATATCTCCACTTTATGATAAAACAGATATTTTATTCAAGGATAAAGTGGCCAAAATGAATGTTTGGAAAAGTATAGCGTCTGTATTAAATGAAACTGGTTAGTATATTTACTTTCCATGTAATAATATTTTTGTATGGACAAATTATTATATTCTTGTCCATTTTAACAGGATATATTTATATATTTACATTTGCGACTATATGCCAGAAAAATCACATATGCGCATGTGTATTGAATGCTTTAAAGTAGCTGCATAAAGTACCGAACTTAAAGTAAAAGTAAAAGCGAAAAGAAAAAGAAAAAGTAAAATAAAAAGTAGACTGCATAAATCCGCCTATACGAGTATGATGTGACCAACACAATCACAGTACCTCCGTCAATTCTACATGTTTATATAAATTCCATAAAGAAGGATTATATACATACATTACAAGTAAAATTAGTTCATTTTAATTTGAATCATAAATGAAATAAATATATCATCACGGCATATTACTCAATGCTGGGTGTGCCAATCTGCTTTTTACACAGATTTCGGTAATGATGATGACATATTTGTACCGTGCGAGCGTGTACCAGGCGTCACCTCACATGCACTCATTTGAACCATCAAGTATTAAAATGCCTTATTATTTATTTATAGGAAAAATTTATTTATAACTTAAATAAGTCTGAAAAGAGTTCTAAATATAAACAGCGAGCATTCATTTCATGTCTGAACACTCGAAACATCAGTTAAAATCGTCAAATATTACTCTATCCATCCATTTCTCCTTTCAGTCCATTTGCCAAAATTTCTTGTCACCGAAAACCGCTACATTTATTCCCAACAAAAAATCAATGGCTCGATGTGTCAGGAAGGGAACAAATGAAAGGAGAAAAAAACGAAACATCAGCAAATCTTTCCCACGGAACAGACGAGCATCAAATCTTCCAGGCATTTCCTGCCTTGCTTTGCCGCTTCGCTACTGTGCTGCCATCTGAACAATACACAGGCGGGTAGTAGTAAAACACCCCTCAACCGAACAAGGGGTTTAAAGGACCCTAGCGACCGGTACAAAACAGATAAAGAAAATTGAGATGAGCTGATTCAAAAGAGGAAATTTTGTGGTGCGATGTTTAAGTTCTGTTGAAGTTTTAATAGATGTTTCACTTTATGATTATTATAAAACCATATTTAGCAACACTATCATGCGGAATAACAACGAGTATTTATATAGTTAAGATGCAACAATGCCAATTAAAAAAAAATACATTAGGCAAGTGAACGATGAAATATCCTTGATGTCAATGGGTCAAAAATAATAGAATAATAATGGCCCTATTCTGTAACTCGGTAGTTAATTTTTAACCACTGGTTAAAATTTTTATCCAATAGTTATTGATTTGACAACAAAAAATCCCTTTTTTACCTCCCGTCATACCGTAGCTGAGGGAGGTAATGTAATCGTACCAAAAATTCGATGTTTTCAGTAAATAAGCACGAATAAGGGTCCCCACAACGCGTTTTTACTATTTTTACGATGATGTGTGTGTGTGTGTGTGTGTGTGTGTGTGTGTGTGTGTGTGTGTGTGTGTGTGTGTGTGTGGGTGTGTTTGTGTGTGTGAGTGTGTGTGAGTGTGTGTGAGTGTGAGTGTGTGTGTGTGTGTGTAACGATTTTTTTGGTCCACGATAACTCTTATATCAAACCCAGTAAACACATATACGTTTTTTAAACGTATTATAAACGTGTCATTGGTTGATAAAACGTTTTACGTTGAAAAAACAACGGTTTATATTTGGTGTTAGGTAAACACCATTTGATATTAACGTTATAGAAACGTACTTTATGTATCAAAATATAAGTATATTATATTCTAACGTTAAAATAACGTTATTTGTAAGTTATATATACACCATTGCAAATAATGTTATTGTAACGTGTAGTTTAACGAATTTTTGAAATAAGGTATAATTAAAGCCGTGTTTCTAACGTTTTTAATTTACCTTAAAAATATGTTCATATTGTTTTAACAGCTTTATTTTGGACATGCACACGCATGATACGATATCTGATAATAATGTACCAATCGCGTCCATGTATACATATATTAATTAAAATGTATTAAGATAGTTTAAATAATAATTAAAGAAATGTTTAAGTTCAATATTTTAGAATACAGAAAATATTAATTTGCTTTTATTATTCACAACCGGTGAGAACCGTTTATTTAGTAAAACACAATTTCAGTTTTACACAATTTGCTAAATTAATGGTGTATAGTTGTAGCGTTTTGTTTTGAATTCGTTGCAATAAAGAAGGAAATTAACGTTTTTTAAACGTTCATGAATGCCTGCAGCTATAATATTTTGAATAGCATTTAATAGTAACGTTATAGAAACGTACTTTTTGTATCAAAATATAAGTATATTATATTCTAACGTTAAAATAACGTTATTTGTAAGTTATATATACACCATTGCAAATAATGTTATTGTAACGTGTAGTTTAACGAATTTTTGAAATAAGGTAGGTATAATAAAAGCCGTGTTTGTAACGTTTTTATTTTACGTTAAAAATATGTTTATATTGTTTTAACAACAGTTTTATTTTGGACATGTATAATACGGCATGCATCTAGTATAATAATGTATACTAATCGCGTCCATATATATTAAACAAATTTTATTAAGATGGTTTGAAAGCTAATTAGAGAAATGTTTAACTTCAATATTACAGAATACGGAAAATATTATTTTCTTTTATTATTTACATTCGGTGAGAACCGTTTATTAGTAAAACACAATTTCAGTTTTACACAATTTGCTAAATAAATGGTATATAGTTGTACAGTTTTGTTTTGAATTCGTTGCAACAAACAAAAAAATTAACGTTTTTTAAACGTTCATGCATGCAAGTAGCTAAACGTTTTGTGCAGCACGGAACAATCTGATTGGTTACTGAAAGATCATGCGTGATAGTGTTGTGAGGGTCGCATTTGGTCGCAGTTCATACCAGTTATCAGTCTGCATACTAGTGCATTGCATACAGTGCTCAAAGTATCAACATTATCTCTGGTGATTGTGTTCGTGTTTAGATATATATATATATATATATATATATATATATATATATATATATATATATATATATATATATATATATATATATAACATCGAATTCTTTTCCTAAAGTAGAAAAGAAATGGACTCAATTAGCCGAAGTTCTAAATAATGCTAATATAGGACCACAAAAAACCATTAAAGAATGGAAAAATGTAAGTATAAGTATATTTCATACGAAATATAATTTTCAGTGTAAACATTTAATTTTCTGTTTTTTGGTTAGGTTATAAGCGAATGGAAAACTAACACAAAGAAAAAAGCAAGAGATATAAAAGACAATATGAAAGGGACAGGTGGTGGACCCAAACTAAATAAACAATTAAACGATTTAGAAGAAAGACTCCTGTCCTTAATGAGTAAAATCATTATAGATGGTGCACCGAATATCGAAGAGTCAGAATTAAAACGAAATACAGAAAACGAAGAATCGTTATTAGAAAGAGAGAGAGTAATGTAAACTTTTTGTTGTCGGATATGAACATAATTTTAGAAGTATGATTTTTTCAAGTTTTTATTATTTTGAATTAACTAAGTTATAATTTCAGTCTGATGCAGTGGAAAAAAGAAATGAATTTATCCCGTTTTTAAATATCAAAAAATCAATGAAAATAGTATTGAACAAAATGATAAGGTAAATGAATAAAAATGTAATCAGTGTTTCAAAGTTTTTACAATCACATGTTTTTATTTTTCAGACTAATCTGCAACCATCTAATATAAACATGCTCTCTACAACTAAAAACAAACGTAACACCGTTATTGAAAAAGAAGTCAAAGAAAAAGATGAAGAAACAAACTTATACATCCCCAATCGATATACACCAAAAAGAAAAAGACAAGTAAAATAAAATAATATAGCAACTATAGTGCTTTTTTTATTATATAATTCATTATATTTAAATATTATATTACAAAATAGAATGATTTTTGTATTAAAATAATATAATATTAAAAAAATAAATAATAAGTAATGTGTGTCATTTTTGTATTTCGTAAGCAATTTTTTTATTATTTAAAAGATATACATATATAAGGATTCTCAATACGTTGAAGAGACGTTAATATACACGTTTCTAAATAAAACATTTTTAACTTTAAATTTACGTTAATACGTATTAATATAAAACGTAATATTATAACGAAATGAATATCAGATTTTAATACGTTTAATGAACGTGTTCTAGGTATTAAAATAACACGTTTATATATTAGTGTTTTGCAACGTTTAAAACCGCGACATTTTAAAGTTGAATCTACGTATTAGAGACCCGTATTTTTCTAATGGTGTTTCTGCAATAAGAAACGTTTTATACACGTATCTGTGTTTATTGGGAACTTCCAAATATATCTATTTTCCGTATTTAATCTTCCTGCATTCATATAAAGAGTTGATTAGATTTTGAGTAAAATTGGATAACCGGAAGTGATACTTTACTTGAAGCTCATTACAGTTCTTAATGAAAAACTATATTAAAATAAAATCCAAAATTTTTCAATTTTCGTATTTAAGACTTTTATATCAAGGGGAGCAATATATTAGATTTTGGCTAAAATTAGTAAACCAGAAATGATACAGATTTTCGTGAAAAATATATTATGATATACTCCAAAACTTGTCAAATTCAGTATTTAAGACTTATATATGAAGGGGAACATATTAGATTTGGGATACAAGATACAATTGATAAACCGGAAGTGATACTTTATTTGAAGCTCTCATCTGATTTTCGTAAAAAATGTATTGATACAATCGAAAACTTTTCAAATTTGACTTTTATGTTAATGAGAATATAATTCATGAGTCACGTGACATGTTTTCCGCCAATCAACATTCAGAATCTCCCTAGTTACATACCTATCACAGCGATGATAAAAAACAAAGAAATTATCATATTATTTATATTCGTTACTAAGGGATTTGATTTATTTATTCGACATTGACAGTTAATTTTGAGTATAAAAATGTGTGATAATCGTTGGGTTGATATCAACAAGGATGAAAATAATAAGACAATTGTTAAATTAACCATGTTGTAATACAATATATTAAAAGTTAGGTTAGCAGCACATACAATGTGTCACAAAGATTCATTATATTCTCTCATTAAATATAAGTTCGTGATATGATTAATAATCGAAGATATTGCTCGTGAAACCGAAGCAGCACATTTCACTCGTCCTTCGGACTCGTGAAATCTGCGCCTCGGTTTCACTCGAGAATATCATCGATGATAAGCATATCACTTGTTATATGACGTATGAGAATGACATGTTAGGTTTTTTCTAAAATTGATAAACCGGAAGTGATACTTTACTTGAAGCCCCGAACAGATTTTTTTGAAAAATATATTATGATATATTCCAAAACATAACACAAAATTTGTTCAGAAATTAAATTGTCAAGTGTCAAATGTAAACATAAACAGATGGCCGTATTTTGCTTCTGTCTCTTTCTATGAAACTCGTTTTGAGCACGTATGTCGAGACCTAATTCGCACATAGTTGATGTTATACAGGGTGATTCATCTGTCTGTCCTCTATTTATAACTCTTTTATTTTAAGTCAGATAGAAAAACTCTTCAAATATAATTTATATGATATAGTATTATCTATCTACGTACCATATCCATTTGTATACATGATGCTCCATTTAAGCGCAACAATATGTAACTTTATATTTTTTAATGGAACACCCTATATTTATTTATTTATTTTGATAGTAAATTAGATTCCCTTTAAAAAAGCATTAAGTAATAAGGGGTCTAAAATTATAAATTAAGAAGTTATTTACCTTTATTCGTTGAATGATATGTTTCTATCATGTTATTATTAACAAAGTAAGCTATGGATAATTTGATCAGTTGTTTCGAATTTAAACAAACAAGTTGTCCAAATACTCTTAGTTTATCATTGAATGAATGAATAATACAAATTTTAGTAAAGATGAGATGGCTAATATAATACATATTTATAATAGAAAAATCTATTGAAGTTGAAGGACAAGTTTTCGAGCATCTATTATAATTTTGCATTATTTAGTCTGTCACTAAATTTTAATAGCTTCTTTGGAATTAGTGTAATGTTTAAAATAAGTATGAATAAAAAAGGATCAAGTATTATTATGGTTTTTTCCACTCTGAACTACTATTTTTTATGAACGTAAATAACTTCTTAATTTATAATTTTAGACCCCTTATTACTTAATACTTTTTTAACGGGAATCTAATTTACTATCAAAATGAATAAATAAATATAGGGTATTCCATTAAGAAATATAAAGTTACATGTTGTTGTGCTTAAACGGAACACCATGTATACAAATGCATATGGTACGTAGATAGACAATAATATATCATATAAATTATATTTGAAGAGTTTTTCTATCTGACTTAAAATAAAAGAGTTATAAAGAGAGGACAGACCGATGAATCACCCTGTATACGCCGTAATGACGGGAAGAAAATATTGCGAAAGTTTAACATTTTTTTTTCTACGGTATTTTATAAAATTTTACAAAATATAAAAATAAAAACGCATTAGATTTAAAAATATTTTGACATACAAAAAAATCAAAAATTCGAAAACTCCCCCTTGAGTTGTAACACTTTAACGCACCCTTTGAACTTAATTGCATCAATTCATAATATTGCTTGAGTCTAATCATTTACTACTAACTTCCAAAATAGAGATTCAACCACTCACAAAAAATATTATCCAAAATCCCAATAAATTCTCCCAATTTTGACACAACCCCTAATCAGTGCGCGTGTTTGCAGCATTTGATAAGATAAAAATATCATCCTCTCTGCCGTTGGACATGAAGGGTGGCCCGTGAGAGGCCGCAACCCTATCAAACCGCTTCCCCTCTGTCACCCCTTTCCTGCCGTCCTGCTGCCTGCCCCGCGCCCTGCCTTGACCTACTTTACCCTCCCGAATTTAGGGAGCGAGTTGAAACATGCGAATTTGGATTGCGACAGAGAGAATAAACTTATTAAAGTGGAGGATGCTAAATAAGGGTTAATCTCCAAGTGGTGACGTGATTTATCTCAACCAATACAATAATAAACTAAAGTTCTAAATAGGTAATTTGTAATAAGAGCTACAGGTAAATCCTGGAAGTCACCGAATTCAATAAAATGATTTCCGGAAGTTAGTGAGTAAGTTATTTTATCAATTACAAACAATATAATAAAAAAAAATTGGTGTGGCCAACACAATACCTCCCGCCGCTTACAGCCCAAGTCACAAAAAAGATTAAGCTAATCCTTATTTTTGAATTAGCGAATTTTATTCTAATTTTTGCAGTTTATTTCTTAAAATATAGTCTAATCTAATCCAAGTAACTACCTTTTTTGATAATAAAATGAACATTAAATTTTAAATACCGGGATAGAATAGAATTCACTAATCCAAAAGTGAGCATTAGCTTAAAATTTTTTGTGAATCGTTAATTTTTATTAATCTAAATACATACCTACATATTTACTTATACTGGCAACTGTATTGATTTACTTTCCTATTGTTCTATTTACTTTTCTCTTTTTAAAACTTTACTATTATTAATTTGACATTAGTTCTGTGACAGTTGACATTTATTTGTCAGTTACGTACATTTGAGTAACTGGGTAACCAAGGAGTTTTGTGTGTTTAAAGCGTAGGCTCCGGGATTTAAATCATAGATAATTATATAAATTTATCCATAAAATATGTAGAAAAATTATTAAAGCAAGTCTTTAGAAAATTTAATAATCTTTAATTTTTATAATAACATAAGAAAAACTGTTTTGAGCTTCAAGTAAAGTGCCATTTCCGGTTATCCGATTTACACCAAAATCTAATGGGCTCTTAGAATAGAAAAAGGTCAAAATACAGGTTTTCAAAATTTTCTGAATGATAGTATTTGAGGTAGAGTGGAGGATCCACACATACACACAGGCATCATCGTAAAAATGTTAAAGTTGGATTCTAGGGACCTTAAAATGCGCTCATATACCAAAATCTCATTATGCGATTTTTAGCACGATCCCTATACCTCTCTTACCAAGGGTAGCGTGAGGTAAAAATCTGATGTGGCCAACACAATACCTCCCGTTATTTAATTTTCATTGATATGTTGATAATGTGCATTAATAAATATAAGGCCTTCAAGTTCCACTATCATTTGTTTAATTTTATTTAGGACGTTTTGAGCAAAATCCGCTCATCTTCAGCAACTATAAAATTCAAGTTGAGAATTAAAAGTAAATACATATAATGTTGAAGCAGAATTACAAAGTTGTACATCAGCGAAAGTTGTAAAAATTACATGTAAATTATAATCTACATAGTCAGATGGAGCATGGGCCCCCAATTCAACAATGCAACATGCCGGTAACACGGCCCATTAACGACTGTCGTTAAATTACAAAATTTATACAAAAATTCAGTAAGTATGATTTTTTAATAGGGACCCTAAAAGTAATGTCTCTAAGTTCGAATAAATTATCAGTCCTGACCACTAAGATTCCCAACCCTCCATAAAAAGTTGTAAAGTCTGCATAAGTTAGTTTCATAGTTTGCTTCCTCCATGTATACTATAATGATTGTGAAGAAAATACAATAATGCTAAAACATTTTATTATACTCTTTTTTTAGACAATTCTAAATTCCTAACATTTGCACACAATATCATATAATTATTATCTCTCACAGTTCAGAAATCATAACAAATATAAACCACTGCCCTCATTTTAATCCTACCCTAAATCAACATGCACAAACTCGCACATTTATTTCATCATCAAACAGCGCTTTCATGGAAAAGTCACGTTCAACATAAAAGCACGTTCATGGTGGTCACAAAACAAAACAGCTAATCACTCTATACACTGCAAACGTGTAAGTAGGCGTTTTCAGGGTGATTCATTATTCAGTTAGTTAAAGTGGCAGTTTACATGATTTCAGTATTTCAGGGCTTAGATTATCAGGAGATTCTGCACGCTATACAGTAGGATAGTCTAGTAAGCAACAAGTGAGGGTTGTGTTGTTTTCCTGATGTTTTATTATCGTGATAAGGATCGGGTTTTCAACATAAGTGAATCATTAAATTAAGTATGTTATGAAAAAAAATCTAAAGAGGTATGATGAAATTATAAGGATTTCCGGATTTCAAAGGCCACCATTGGAATCTTGGAAACTATAAGAGATACGACTTCGGTTAAGTCTATGAGGGGCCATCTTGGATGTGCTTTCATTTTTCCGAAAATTCTCATAGGTTACTCGATAATGGTAGGAAACTGAAATTGGTCGATTTTTTACCACCAGCTACACTTGGTAAGGAAAGTATAGGGATCGTGCTAAAAATCGCATATCGAGATTTTGGTAAATGACTACGTTTTAAGGCCCCTAGAATTCAATATTAACATTTTCACGATGATGTCTGTGTGCATGTATGTACGTGTGTGTGTGAATCCTCCGCTAAAATATTATCATTCAGAAAATTTTAAAACCTTGTAGCCATTAGATTTTTGTGTAAATTAGATACTTTATTTGAAGCTCAAAATAGTTTTTCTTCGAAAAATACTTTTCAATGTTATTTTTTTCGAGATTTACGTTATTATAAAAATTAAAGGATCTTAAATTTTCTACAAGTTTACATTAATACTATTCAAAAATATAATGCTTCGTCGTATTTCACGTGTATAACAACCTTCTGAGTCAACTTCCTATGAAGTCTTCGTCAGAAGGTGGCCAGCACAGCAGGTAATCACAGACGCGTTTCGCACTTCTTGGTGCTCATCAGTGTGATGTAACCTGGGGGCCTCTGTCTCATCCACAGAGGTGGAATCACGGAGCAGAGGCCACCCAACCTAGCTGTGCTAGCAACGGTCTTATGACCGTTCGCTACAGGTATCTGGCCTGTAGAAGGTAGTGTTAATACCCACAGAGCCATCTACCTGCAAAAGGCTTGACTGAGCCAAAATTGCAAATTGCAAACTAGTTGCGAATTTTGCCGTGAAAACGTACATTATTCAAAAATATAATGCTTCGTCGTATTTCACGTGTATAACAACCTTCTGAGTCAACTTCCTATGAAGTCTTCGTCAGAAGGTGGCCAGCACAGCAGGTAATCACAGACGCGTTTCGCACTTCTTGGTGCTCATCAGTGTGATGTAACCTGGGGGCCTCTGTCTCATCCACAGAGGTGGAATCACGGAGCAGAGGCCACCCAACCTAGCTGTGCTAGCAACGGTCTTATGACCGTTCGCTACAGGTATCTGGCCTGTAGAAGGTAGTGTTAATACCCACAGAGCCATCTACCTGCAAAAGGCTTGACTGAGCCAAAATTGCAAATTGCAAACTAGTTGCGAATTTTGCCGTGAAAACGTACATTATTCAAAAATATAATGCTTCGTCGTATTTCACGTGTATAACAACCTTCTGAGTCAACTTCCTATGAAGTCTTCGTCAGAAGGTGGCCAGCACAGCAGGTAATCACAGACGCGTTTCGCACTTCTTGGTGCTCATCAGTGTGATGTAACCTGGGGGCCTCTGTCTCATCCACAGAGGTGGAATCACGGAGCAGAGGCCACCCAACCTAGCTGTGCTAGCAACGGTCTTATGACCGTTCGCTACAGGTATCTGGCCTGTAGAAGGTAGTGTTAATACCCACAGAGCCATCTACCTGCAAAAGGCTTGACTGAGCCAAAATTGCAAATTGCAAACTAGTTGCGAATTTTGCCGTGAAAACGTACATTATTCAAAAATATAATGCTTCGTCGTATTTCACGTGTATAACAACCTTCTGAGTCAACTTCCTATGAAGTCTTCGTCAGAAGGTGGCCAGCACAGCAGGTAATCACAGACGCGTTTCGCACTTCTTGGTGCTCATCAGTGTGATGTAACCTGGGGGCCTCTGTCTCATCCACAGAGGTGGAATCACGGAGCAGAGGCCACCCAACCTAGCTGTGCTAGCAACGGTCTTATGACCGTTCGCTACAGGTATCTGGCCTGTAGAAGGTAGTGTTAATACCCACAGAGCCATCTACCTGCAAAAGGCTTGACTGAGCCAAAATTGCAAATTGCAAACTAGTTGCGAATTTTGCCGTGAAAACGTACATTATTCAAAAATATAATGCTTCGTCGTATTTCACGTGTATAACAACCTTCTGAGTCAACTTCCTATGAAGTCTTCGTCAGAAGGTGGCCAGCACAGCAGGTAATCACAGACGCGTTTCGCACTTCTTGGTGCTCATCAGTGTGATGTAACCTGGGGGCCTCTGTCTCATCCACAGAGGTGGAATCACGGAGCAGAGGCCACCCAACCTAGCTGTGCTAGCAACGGTCTTATGACCGTTCGCTACAGGTATCTGGCCTGTAGAAGGTAGTGTTAATACCCACAGAGCCATCTACCTGCAAAAGGCTTGACTGAGCCAAAATTGCAAATTGCAAACTAGTTGCGAATTTTGCCGTGAAAACGTACATTATTCAAAAATATAATGCTTCGTCGTATTTCACGTGTATAACAACCTTCTGAGTCAACTTCCTATGAAGTCTTCGTCAGAAGGTGGCCAGCACAGCAGGTAATCACAGACGCGTTTCGCACTTCTTGGTGCTCATCAGTGTGATGTAACCTCCGTGATTCCACCTCTGTGGATGAGACAGAGGCCCCCAGGTTACATCACACTGATGAGCACCAAGAAGTGCGAAACGCGTCTGTGATTACCTGCTGTGCTGGCCACCTTCTGACGAAGACTTCATAGGAAGTTGACTCAGAAGGTTGTTATACACGTGAAATACGACGAAGCATTATATTTTTGAATAATGTACGTTTTCACGGCAAAATTCGCAACTAGTTTGCAATTTGCAATTTTGGCTCAGTCAAGCCTTTTGCAGGTAGATGGCTCTGTGGGTATTAACACTACCTTCTACAGGCCAGATACCTGTAGCGAACGGTCATAAGACCGTTGCTAGCACAGCTAGGTTGGGTGGCCTCTGCTCCGTGATTCCACCTCTGTGGATGAGACAGAGGCCCCCAGGTTACATCACACTGATGAGCACCAAGAAGTGCGAAACGCGTCTGTGATTACCTGCTGTGCTGGCCACCTTCTGACGAAGACTTCATAGGAAGTTGACTCAGAAGGTTGTTATACACGTGAAATACGACGAAGCATTATATTTTTGAATAATGTACGTTTTCACGGCAAAATTCGCAACTAGTTTGCAATTTGCAATTTTGGCTCAGTCAAGCCTTTTGCAGGTAGATGGCTCTGTGGGTATTAACACTACCTTCTACAGGCCAGATACCTGTAGCGAACGGTCATAAGACCGTTGCTAGCACAGCTAGGTTGGGTGGCCTCTGCTCCGTGATTCCACCTCTGTGGATGAGACAGAGGCCCCCAGGTTACATCACACTGATGAGCACCAAGAAGTGCGAAACGCGTCTGTGATTACCTGCTGTGCTGGCCACCTTCTGACGAAGACTTCATAGGAAGTTGACTCAGAAGGTTGTTATACACGTGAAATACGACGAAGCATTATATTTTTGAATAATGTACGTTTTCACGGCAAAATTCGCAACTAGTTTGCAATTTGCAATTTTGGCTCAGTCAAGCCTTTTGCAGGTAGATGGCTCTGTGGGTATTAACACTACCTTCTACAGGCCAGATACCTGTAGCGAACGGTCATAAGACCGTTGCTAGCACAGCTAGGTTGGGTGGCCTCTGCTCCGTGATTCCACCTCTGTGGATGAGACAGAGGCCCCCAGGTTACATCACACTGATGAGCACCAAGAAGTGCGAAACGCGTCTGTGATTACCTGCTGTGCTGGCCACCTTCTGACGAAGACTTCATAGGAAGTTGACTCAGAAGGTTGTTATACACGTGAAATACGACGAAGCATTATATTTTTGAATAATGTACGTTTTCACGGCAAAATTCGCAACTAGTTTGCAATTTGCAATTTTGGCTCAGTCAAGCCTTTTGCAGGTAGATGGCTCTGTGGGTATTAACACTACCTTCTACAGGCCAGATACCTGTAGCGAACGGTCATAAGACCGTTGCTAGCACAGCTAGGTTGGGTGGCCTCTGCTCCGTGATTCCACCTCTGTGGATGAGACAGAGGCCCCCAGGTTACATCACACTGATGAGCACCAAGAAGTGCGAAACGCGTCTGTGATTACCTGCTGTGCTGGCCACCTTCTGACGAAGACTTCATAGGAAGTTGACTCAGAAGGTTGTTATACACGTGAAATACGACGAAGCATTATATTTTTGAATAATGTACGTTTTCACGGCAAAATTCGCAACTAGTTTGCAATTTGCAATTTTGGCTCAGTCAAGCCTTTTGCAGGTAGATGGCTCTGTGGGTATTAACACTACCTTCTACAGGCCAGATACCTGTAGCGAACGGTCATAAGACCGTTGCTAGCACAGCTAGGTTGGGTGGCCTCTGCTCCGTGATTCCACCTCTGTGGATGAGACAGAGGCCCCCAGGTTACATCACACTGATGAGCACCAAGAAGTGCGAAACGCGTCTGTGATTACCTGCTGTGCTGGCCACCTTCTGACGAAGACTTCATAGGAAGTTGACTCAGAAGGTTGTTATACACGTGAAATACGACGAAGCATTATATTTTTGAATAATGTACGTTTTCACGGCAAAATTCGCAACTAGTTTGCAATTTGCAATTTTGGCTCAGTCAAGCCTTTTGCAGGTAGATGGCTCTGTGGGTATTAACACTACCTTCTACAGGCCAGATACCTGTAGCGAACGGTCATAAGACCGTTGCTAGCACAGCTAGGTTGGGTGGCCTCTGCTCCGTGATTCCACCTCTGTGGATGAGACAGAGGCCCCCAGGTTACATCACACTGATGAGCACCAAGAAGTGCGAAACGCGTCTGTGATTACCTGCTGTGCTGGCCACCTTCTGACGAAGACTTCATAGGAAGTTGACTCAGAAGGTTGTTATACACGTGAAATACGACGAAGCATTATATTTTTGAATAATGTACGTTTTCACGGCAAAATTCGCAACTAGTTTGCAATTTGCAATTTTGGCTCAGTCAAGCCTTTTGCAGGTAGATGGCTCTGTGGGTATTAACACTACCTTCTACAGGCCAGATACCTGTAGCGAACGGTCATAAGACCGTTGCTAGCACAGCTAGGTTGGGTGGCCTCTGCTCCGTGATTCCACCTCTGTGGATGAGACAGAGGCCCCCAGGTTACATCACACTGATGAGCACCAAGAAGTGCGAAACGCGTCTGTGATTACCTGCTGTGCTGGCCACCTTCTGACGAAGACTTCATAGGAAGTTGACTCAGAAGGTTGTTATACACGTGAAATACGACGAAGCATTATATTTTTGAATAATGTACGTTTTCACGGCAAAATTCGCAACTAGTTTGCAATTTGCAATTTTGGCTCAGTCAAGCCTTTTGCAGGTAGATGGCTCTGTGGGTATTAACACTACCTTCTACAGGCCAGATACCTGTAGCGAACGGTCATAAGACCGTTGCTAGCACAGCTAGGTTGGGTGGCCTCTGCTCCGTGATTCCACCTCTGTGGATGAGACAGAGGCCCCCAGGTTACATCACACTGATGAGCACCAAGAAGTGCGAAACGCGTCTGTGATTACCTGCTGTGCTGGCCACCTTCTGACGAAGACTTCATAGGAAGTTGACTCAGAAGGTTGTTATACACGTGAAATACGACGAAGCATTATATTTTTGAATAATGTACGTTTTCACGGCAAAATTCGCAACTAGTTTGCAATTTACATTAATACTTTTTCTACATATTTTATGGATAAGTTTGTAAAATTATCTATACTCTATCCGTTTTAACTATAGAGAGGTGTGAAAATATGAACACTTCGATCTTGTTGTTTGATTGGATAATATTGGAGTATTATCCAATCAGAAAACAATATAAATCTGCCCCTATCTTCACACCATTCTATAGTTAAAACGGATAGACTGTATAATCTCGAAGCCTACGTTTTAAACACAACTTCTTGATTACACAGTTCAGATCTCAAATGTATGTAGGTAACTGACAGATAAATGTCACTGTCAAAAAACTGATGATTTCAAATTAACAATAGTAACGTTCGCAATCGTAGATAAAATTTGCCCTGTAGTGGCACCAATTGGTACAACGGAAAGCAATCGTACAAGCGCCATATTGAATAATTGACAGCTGAATGAGTAGTGTAGTACTTGATAATTAAATATTTAAACTTATCGCCTTTATATAAATATGTTTTTAAACTCGGTTTGTATACACAGTCAACGAAACACAGTTAACAATGTGAACTGTCAAACCCATCGTATAGCGGTCATCTTGTTTCGAAAATCAGCGCCTCTATCGTTAATTTCGATTGCAAATAGAACCATAGTTGTATGGAAAGGAACATTACTAAAATAATAATTAGTTTTTAAAATCTATACTGAAAACTAAAAAATACCAGGTATGTACTTGAAATCTTTTAAATAGGGAATACAATTTTTTTTTTATTATTATTTTGCTGTAGCTACAGAGTTACTTACCTACCGATTAATTTAAAAAAAAATAACAAACCAAATCATATCGTTTAAACTGTCTGAAATTTAATTTTATAGGTTACAAAATGTGAAAATTAACAATACTTATTAAGTGTAGAATATAAAAATAAAATCTGTTCAGTAATATACGTGCAGAATATGTAACATATATTTGAAAACAGAATTTCTGACTGTTCAAATAATATACTATAGCTATCACAACAATAGCGAATTTTTCTCAAAATTTTTGTAAGTGTTGCTAGTTGCAAGAGAAGTTTTTCTAAATTAAAATTGATTGAGAATTACATAAGATCTACAATGAGTACCTTGCATTTAAGAAATCTTTCTATACTATCTAGAATAGCAACTGAGTGGTGAAATAGACTTTGACAAGGTTATTGACGAGTTTGCTAACAAAGGCAAGAAAAATAAAATTATAGAATGTTGAAATTATAGATTAAAGTTTTACCTAAAAATAAACAAAAATGTAAGTTATTTCCCTATTATGTCATTTCATTCCGACTTAGTATAAGTTCTAGCTACGCCACTGAAAAGGATCTTAATACAATTTCCAGCATAAGTAAATATGGAGGTATGTATTTAAATTAATAAAAATTAAATGGCGGGAGGTATTGTGTTGAATTTTTCATTTTGAAATTACTTCTAAATTATTAGTAATCGAGAAAAATGATTCAAATAAAAAAGTTAGATATATTTTCGAGGTATAACACAAACTTACATTTATTTAAATGGAGCTCATCTTTGATTTCTACATTTAAAAACATATATTTATTTCTCTTTCGACTGGTTATTTTAAATTTGCTTTCTAGTTTAGATTTTTCGAAATTTCTTATTATATACGAGCCCAATCTCGTATTAGTTAGACTGGTTAACATTTACTGAGTTTACATGCAGTTTTCAAACCGTTTTCAAAACGTTTTTAGATTTGAAAACGCCATGTATACAGTGTAAAATGGTTTTGAGTTCTCAGAAACCGAAACTAAATTTCATGGATTTGACTTGAAAACTAGTTTCAAAACTACTCATGTAAACACTTACAATTCAGTTTCGATATTACGCATGCGTACATAGCATAACAGTTCTGTCGCTTTGTGTTACTTGATGTTACTAACCTACAAATAAATTGACAGTTGTGTAGTTTTAGTGGGCAGTGATACAAAGTAGAAAAAATAATTGGAAAAATGGCAAAACGAAGATTTTGGAGTGAAGAGGATCTGTCACTTATATCAGAAAATGCGCATGCGCCGAAACTGTTTTGAAAATTGTATGTAAACAGATTCGCATAATTTTGTCTGAAAACTAAAACCATTTTCAAAACTGCATGTAAACGTAGTAATTCTCAACAAGCAAATTATAAAAAAAAATGTTTTCACAGCCTGCCTGATATCATGGCTTAGCAAGTTAATTATGCATAATTTTCTCTTGCGTTTTTGTAATTTATTTCTTCAATAAAAATTCACTTCAAGAATATCGTTGAATGCATCATCAACGCTTTGTTTAATAGTTTAATTAACGGATCATCAAAACGAACAAATTCGAATCAGTGTCCTTGTTCTTATGACATTTAAATCATTGCTGTCAAAAAATCGCGTTGCATTTGTTCGTTTTGATGATCCGTTATTTAAACAAAGCGTTGTTGAACGTTTCTGCAGCTAGGCATTAGTGGGATAGCTTAGCACCACGTAGCACAAAAAGCCGTAGACTTGGACTTTTCCGAATAAAAAAATAGTTCTCATTTACGTCACATAATAAAGTATAATAACAAATGTCAAATGAATCTGATTAATTGTGCTGACGTACACTTGATATATGGGGTGGAATAAATCGTCGCCTACGTTGTTATAATATGTAGACGGCGACGCCTCATAAATAAACTATGACTAGTGACATATTTATTTTTCTACAGAGAATGTACTTAGGGTTACTGTGCACGTGATATGTCAGTAAATAATTACAATTTGCATGAGAGCATAAGAAGGGTAACTAGGCACTGGGAGCTGAGATTGCTCACTTTTGACAAAAAAATACAATCGAATGAAAATTTCCAAGGCCCTGTTGGAGCGATTTAAATGAAACAAGCTGGATTTTTAGCATCGTCGATTTTTAACTTTTGATGATACTTGAATCTACTCAATAACGGATTGTGGGATAGAGACAACCCCCCTCCCCCCAAATAACCAACATACACTTGATAAAATAACACTTTTAAATATACTTTACTTTCGCTATACTTAGAAGCACCAAAGTTACATAAAGCATTGTTTGTAATTATCATTATTACACGTCCATTATTCTAAAACACATACAGCCGTATTCATAGTTATTTTGACTTGGTTTAAACTAGGTCTATCTTAAGATCAAAAATTTTCCTTATTCATAATAACGGTTGACAGATCTAGTTTAAACCTAGTCTAATATTTAGACCATATCAACCCCTAGTTTAAACTAGGTCTAAGTCCTGTCTTTGTAACGAATGCAGTGTGCTTATAAAAAAATTGGTACAATTTTAAGTAAATTTGATATAATATAAATATAAACTTTTATATTTTGTAAAATTTTAAAAAATACCGGAGAAAAAAATTAAATTTTTGCAATATTTTCTTCCCGCCATTACGACGTACATAACATCAACTATGTGCGAATTAGGTCTCGACATACGTGCCCAAAACGTGCTTCATAAAAAGAGACGGAAACAAAACACGGCCACTTGTTTATGTTTACATATGACACTTGACATTTTAATTCAATATCAAATACAGAAGACATACGTTTATGTTTTAATTTTAAACTAGCGCTCGTAGCGGACAACTACGGCGAACCAAAGATGCGTCATCGTATTGCGGCCGATTTAACTAACGATAAATTTAATATCGTTTGTACAAAAAAATACGCTATATTTTATTACTTTTATTACATTAATAGTAATATATTGCATGTATAGTATTGCAGTAATGTGGAAATATCATTATACTTCAACATAACTAAACTCCCCCTATTTTATGTGCTAGGTTAGAGTATGTTAAAATGTTATTTGAAGAAATTGGGTAAACCACGCCTATTCGGGACTTTTATTTTTTTAATATAGTCTCGCGGTCGTGACTGTAGACACTTTCTAAATTAAACAGTTTTTTCTATAACCAATACTGTAAGTGGGTTATTACAGAACAGACTACTAACAATGTAAGTTCGTGATTAGGAATAGTTTTATGTAATGAACTTCATTACGTAATGACAAGCAAATTTAAGTTGGCAGGACTGATTGTTATGGGTTAATATTATATTATAAATATTTCAGTCAGATTTGCAATAACTAACGTATCTGATTTTTTTTAACATAGAAATAATGAGTGGTCGTCAAAAAAGTATAGTACATAATTCGAGTTGTAAAACAATAATTACGCAATCGTGGAATTACATACTCGCCTGGCAGCTCGTGCTCAACTTTTCCACTTCGTGCATAATGGGGTGTATTCTGTAAAAAACTGTTAATTTTAACATGCCTTTAAAAAATTATATTTTAACATGACTGTTAACAATAAATTTATTTTTTGGTATTCTCCACGCGAAAATTTGACAATGCTGTTAAAATCATAAATTTTAACATGTCTGTTAAACACCAGAATGAAGTGATCAACAAGACAGTAAAAAAGCACGTCTTTGCTAAAGTAATGTAGTTAGTAACCATAACACAAATAAATAAACATAATAAAAAGAGTGAACAACTGTCAGTTTATGTGTCACTTTGAAATTTTACAAAACTAATATGTCATTTTGAAATTTAAAAAAAAACGAATGGAAATAATGCTTTGGAAAATAAGTAAAAATCTGCTGCATATTCATGTCTCATTTTTAGGTTCCATATTAAAAATGAATTACATTGAAATTGTAAATTATTAAGTTATAATTAGGTATGTAAAATTTCTTCTTCTTGATCCTCAGAATTGACAATCCAAAATGTTAAGTTACGTTGGTTTGACGAACAAGACAGGAATAAGCGATTTTAACTGCATTTAATAGCTGCCTATGTTTTACGATACATCTAAATCGTGCTCTCGGTATACCATTCAAAGTTCAGTCTTTCTCGAATTATGTTAATTAAATATTCCTACTGGCGTGACCGTAATTAAATAAAATACTTCGTAAAACAGTATATTTTATTAAATGACACCTAGATATTTTTTATATTCATCCATGGCATTTTTCTTTCCTTTTCTATTTCATTTTCATTAATTAGAAGTGCAACATATTCAAATGTTGTGATAATTTTATTGTATAAACGGATGTTAAAATTTTAAAGGCATCGATTTGAATGACGTTAAAATATACAGTTTTAACACCTAATTTTAACACACAGAATTGATAGTTACAGAATAGAAAATATATTTTAACAGGAAGTTTATTTTTAACATACTGTTTAAAATTAACAGTTTCCTTACAGAATACACCCCAATATGCTTCTTACAACTCTCGTTACGTAATATACTATTATAATACTGGGCCTAAACCTATTTGTATAACAAACACATTAAATGATATATTCGTATCTAATTTATACGTGCATAAACTAATTTTCTGTTAATTAGAACAAACTTCGTATTGATTGCATGAATGATAACAACAATTTTGAGCTGAACACATGAAACTGAAACGTGAAAGCTGAAACCTGACCCTGTGTCCTGAATGCACATAATCCCTCTAACACTAGCACATGAAAGATAATACGCCGTGCGTTCATTATTTACCACGCTAACTCAGTAGTCGCTTTCAATTTAATTAAATCAACTCAGCCATGGGATTGGGATGAGATAGAGGCCAATAGTGGAAAACGCTCTATTATACATTTCAATATTGTCAGATAGATGGCTTTGACATATAGCTGCTATTATATCATTATCTACTAGTAGCCGAATTTGTTGCGTGCTTTGTATTATTTAATGTAAATATATTATGGATGGAGTTCTATAACACATTAATTAGATAATTAGCTACAGAGTACATATGTGCATACATGCGTGTGTGATGTTTCATAATTATATAGTTCGAGTTGCGTGAACTCGTGTGTTTAATAATAATAAAAATATTATTCCTTATTCAACCAAAAGTAATATTTTTGTGTTAAAAGGGTAAAATTTTCATTAGCCTTAATTTCATTGCCAGATGAATAAAATATTAATACAAATCACATTACCTCCCGTCATACCGTAGGTCAGGGAGGTAATGTAATCGTGCCAAAAATTCGATGGTGAGTTTTCAGTAAATAAGCACGAATTAGGGTCCCTACAACAGGTTTTTACTTTTTTACGATAATGTGTGTGTGTGTGTGTGTGTGTGTGTTTGCGTATGTGTGTGTGTGTGTGTGTGTGTGTGTGTGTGACAATTTTTTCATCCACGATAACTCTTTTAACAAACTTCCAAATATATCTATTTTCCGTATTTAAGCTTCCTGCATTCATATAACAAGTTTATTAGATTTTGGATAAAATTGGATAAATGGAAGTGATACTTTACTTGAAGACCATAACAGTTTTTAATGAAAAACTATATTAAAATATAATCCAAAACTTTTCAATTTTAGTATTTAAGACTATCATGGGAAACAACATATTACATTTTGGCTAAAATTAATCAACCAAAAGTGATACTTTACTTGAAGCTCTGAACAGATTCTCGTGAAAAATATATTATGATATACTTCAAAACGTCAAATTTAGTATTTACAACTTTTATATGAAGGGGAACAACATATTAGATTTTGGATACAAGTGAGTAAGTGAGTGCGTGCGTGCGCGTGTGTGTGTATGTGAGTGAGTGAGTTACTGTGAAAAAGTCGCTTTGCATTTTTTTTATTTGTTCAATTTTTTACCTCCCGCTATCCTTGGTATACGGGAAGTATAGGGATCGTACTAAAAATCGCATATCGAGATTTTGGTAAATGACCACGTTTTAAGGTCCCTAGAATCTAATTTTAACATTTTCACGATGATGCCTATGTGTATGTGTGAATCCTCCACTCTAACTCAAATACTATCATTCAAAAAAAGAGACCTTGTATTTCGAACTTTTTCTGTAATGGAAAGAGCCCATTAGATTTTGGTGTACATCGGATAACCGGAAATGGTACTTTACGAGAAGCTCAAAATAGTTTTTCTTCGAAAAATACCTTTAAATGTTATTTTTTCGAGATTAGTGTTATTATAAAAATTAGAGATTATTAAATTTTCTACAGATTTGCATTAATACTTTTTCTATATATTTTATGGATAAATTTATAAAATTATCTATAATTTAAATCCGCTAACAATCAAAACTGCTTCGTTGCGCAGGTATTGAAATGTACGTAACTGACAAAGAACTAATCATTTTAAATTAATAATAGTAACGTTTTAAAAAGAAAAAAGTAAATAGAACAATAGGAAAGCAAATCAAAACAGTTTCCAGCATAAGTAAATATGTAGGTACGTATTTAGATTAATAAAAATTAATGATTCGCAAAAATTTTTAAGCTAATTCTCATTTTTGGATTAGTGAATTCTATTTTATTCCGGTATTTAAAATATAATTTTCATTTTGTTATCAAAAAAGGTAGTTACTTGGATTAGATTAGACTATATTTTAAGAAATAAACTGCAAAAATTAGAGTAAAATTCGCAAATCCAAAAATAAGGTTTAGCTTAATCTTTTTTGTGACTTGGGCGGTAAATGGCGGGAGGTATTGTTGGCCACACAATTTAATCATAGATTAATTTTTTTATGAAACCGGGCCTAAATGACTATTTTCTTTTTCAACTGATTGATTCTCAAAGGCGAAAACTTTGACATTTAATAGATGTGAAATGTGTATTAAGATGAAGTTAAATAGAAATTTATATCCTCTTTGGTTTGTAAGATGAAGTTATCTACACTCTAGTATATATACCTAGTGTTGCCACAAGACGAGACGAGACGAGACTTGAGGTCGGTCTTGTCTTGGTCTTGACTAAGTCTCGACTACCTTCGTCTTGTCTTGGTCTTGTCGAGACGAGACTTGCAGTCAGTCTCGTCTTGTCTCGAGTCTCGACAAGACTCTCGACTCTGCGTCAATCAACAAATTGTTTATAATTTTATATAATAGTGCATGAAAATCTAAGAAAATCAGTACAATCATGTTTAAAAAATTCTCTATTCATTGTCTACTTTATCTTTTCTAACAATTAATATGAAAATTTGTGTACAAAGTGAGTATTTATTTACCTTTACGTATTTTAAGTAGGTGAAATACCTAGATATTGTTTTTCACTTTTACAGTTTATATTTGTATTCCATAATTTAATATATCGTTTTACAAACTTACTTGCTTATTACGGGTTTCAGCATTCCCAAATCCGAAATTATTTCTTATTTTTTATTTAATTCTGCAAGTGTATACTTTTAGTGTCACTGGTCAACATGAAATATGTATTAAAAATAATTACGAATTTTTTTCTATTCAACGTCAGTTAGGTACGTTAATAGATAATTCATTATTTTTAATACAAATTTCATGTCGGCAGTGGCGCACTAAAAGAACACTGCAAGAATTGAATACATAACAAGAAATAATTTTCCAAATTTTGGAAAAATTCTTTTCGATTGAGAATCAGCAAAGCGAAATGTGTATATCCTCAGAATTTTTTTTAAGAGGTAATCTTAATACTAGGATTTTCGGATAATTAAAAAGAAAGTCACATTTATTTTTATTGGAATCAGGGTCGTAGCCAGATTTGTCAGGGCACTTTCCCCGACTGGTCGACCAGCGTCTTTAAAAATAACGGTGTGAGTGCTCTAACCCACTGTAATATATTGTATATACATATTATTATTATTGTTGTTATTAGTGTAAATAGTTAGTTGTAAATAAAATGCGTGTCGCTGTTCTTATTTTCCCTTCCACAACATTTCTTTCATTGTCAAAGTCACGTATATTTTTTATACAACATCCCTTGCAGTGACCTTGGTAATCTCAGGCTCCAAAAAATCCACTTTCTCTTAAGTTTTCTAAGAATCCGTACATCCCTGCAATGTGTTTTCTCCAGGTCTCTACAAGTCAGTTCATCTCTCCGATTTAACTGTTTAATTATTTATTCTATTATATACCAAAATCTATGCAATTAATGCTCATTTATTTCTTTACGTATAGATCATAAATAGGAGTATTATGCGTATTTTGCAATACTTACTATTTAAGTCAAGTTTCAAACCCAGTTTGTGAATTTCTAATAAAGTATCCAAATTTTTATATTCACATAAATTAATGTTTAAGGAATACAACGAAAATACATAATTATAATTTTTTAAAAATTCATATCTCTCTTCTTTTTACTAATTCTCAAACAATATTTATAGCGTTACTCTTGAGTTGTGAAGCACTTTTAGTAAATATATTCCAAAAAATACCTACAAACTGAAGTCGAGAGTCTTGTCGAGACTTCAAGACTTTCTCGACAAGACTCGATACTGGTCTCGTCTCGTCTCGACTTTTCAGTCAAGACTAAAATTATGGTCTTGTCTCGACAAGACCAAGACGAGACGAGACAAGACCAAGACTGGTCTTGGTCTTGCGGCAACACTATATATACCAATATTGAGTTTTAACCTCTTACTGCCTTTGACAAAAATACAGTTCCAAAATATGTCAAAACCCACTGTTATTTAAATGGGGAAAAATCAAGTGCATTTAAGCACGGTCAAATATTAATAATAACCGGAATCAGTGGCTGCAAAAGTTTTTATTTATTTGGAACTATTTTAGGGGGCGGCCCGGATAAAATTCGACTATTTTACTGCCCCTTGGTTGAAAATCTCCTGTCTAATGTAACAAGTTTATAAAACAAAGACAAAAACATAAATATATATGTACATAACATTCTACACAAAACCACAACTTATTAAATATTTCACTAGGGAAATAGAAAACAATTTCATACATCCGCTCACAATAATTACAAACCCGTGAGGGAAATTCTCGTAATACCTACTCGTATGAAACAATTTTTGTAATAACCTAGCAACCACGAAATGAATTCAACAAAATGTCACTGAAATCAATTTAATATATTGATTTCCCCTGTTATGCAACTACCATTGGGAATGTTCAGTGTTCAATTAAATTGCTACCTACAACTGTTTCCAAATAGCTCATAAATAATTGAATAGACTATTTAAATATTTGTCCCTAACTATCAATTATCGAGTTTTATATCATTAAAGAAATTATGTACTTGGTCCAACTGTATTTGTTTAGAGAAATTACTGGAATCAAGATTTGTTCAGTTTCAAAAAACGAAGTCCTAGATTACAAACAGCAATTGCATCGTTTAAGAAAAGTAAGTAGGTATTCGTAATAGTAAATAATTATCACTATGATCAGGTAGGCCGTGACAGATAATATAAAACACACAAACCCTTACACCAATCGAAAGAGAAAAAATCTGATGTGGGCAACACATTACCTTCCGAGTTCTATGTATTTTATACAAATTCCATACAGACAATTTCTTGCGAAAGATTCTATATTTCCAGTCAGGCCCGGATTAGCATTTCTTTACGCCCTAGGTCAAAATTCATGACGGCACCCCCTTCCCCCCTCTCCTTCTCAATATATACCGAGTTTAATAAGGTTTGATTTCATTAAATTTTTGTTCTATATCGGTGCCTTTATGAGTCTATAAACGCACTGAAAACTTGTTAAGAAAACCTATAAACGTATTGTTTTTGAAGCTTTTCGTTTTCTAGAGGTGCTATGACTTACTGCTTTTAAAATTGATGTCAGTAAACAGAGAATTTTCATCCCTGAAGCTCAATTTGTTAGCGGGAACTGCTACCAACGTAACTGATTTTACAAGTCGTATTTATTAAAAATCTAATAGAATTATAAAATAATCCCAATAGAAAAAATAATATAAAAACATGTTTCATAATAACTGTAATCGCACTCGTCCTTTGTAAAATTCACCGCGAAGCGGCTCGTTTTCCAAAGTTGGACTCGTGGATTAACAGATTGCCTTATGAAATTTGTTTTTCAATATACCCATTGGGCCCTATTCTGTATCTCAGTGGTTAATATTTAACCACTGGTTAAATTTTTTAACCAGTCAAGCATGTTGACATATAAGAAAAAAGGGATTTTTAGTTGTCAAATCAATAACTATAGGATAAAAATTTTAACCAGTGGACAAAAATTAACCACCAAATTACAGAGTAGGGCCCATAATCAGTCTTCGAAGATACATTTACCATCTTTTTATAAGTAGCTAAAGATTACAACTTTTATTTTGCTTCTCTATCTCTCGAATGAAACGCATGTAAACAATAATTTTGGATTTATCAAATGCAGTTTTTAATTCTGAACAGTTTTCGGATTTATACTTTTATTCTAAAATTCATAGGGCAGAAATTACAGTCAAGAAAATTTTACCATTGTATTTGCTAAAATTCATAAATATCAGAATTATTTACAATCTTCGACAACTGTCATAGCTCAACAGAATTTAGCAATCACTCTACTATACACATTTTGTATAGTTAAAGCAAATGTGACTGTTTACGTCGTCTAGTAACTGCAGGCACTTCTGTCTTTCCGTTTTCCCATTTATCCAACTACTCTATGTGCGACTCCTCCGTGCCTGCGCCTTAGGCCATGGCCTAGGTTGGCCTTATAGGTAATTCGGGCCTGTTTCCAGTACATTATACGTTCCCTCAGTTCTATATATTTTGTACGAATTCCATACACAGAGTTTCTTAAAATTGATTCTATATTTGCAGAAAAATTATAACACAAACATACTATGTCAACCGCACTTGACATTGACATCCGTCTATCAGAATTTTTAACTTCCGTCACCTTTTGGTAAGGAAGGTAGTGTCTGGTCAAAAAAATCGATGGTGAGTTTTTAATGAATAAGCACGTTTTAGGGTCCCTAGAATACGATTTTACTATTTTTGTGTGTGTGTAAATATATTATTGTGACTTAGTTATAATTAGTTAGTTTCGATTACTTGTATACCTACTGTAAACAAAATTATCTAAGTCTCAATCCGTCTAAATGCTACGTCATGAACTTTACCAGAAATTTCAACTTAATAACTTATAATTACCACATAATAATCTGAAACTAGAAATTAAATCAGTTATAAAAGATTTAGGTGTTGTATACGATCCTAAATTAACAATGTCTACAGTCATATCGACAAAATCAGTAAAGATTCATTTCGTACATTAGGTTTCATTTTTAGGCAATGTAAATCTTTCCAAAACCCTGATACACTTATTTGTTTATACAATTCTCTAGTACGCTCTAAGCTAGAATTTGCATCTGTTGTGTGGAATCCACAATACAGATCAAATATAAATGTAATTGAAACTGTTCAAAAAAAGATTATCAATCTTCTATGCTATAAATTTAGAGTAAACTGTTCGAATTATATTAATAAATTAGAAAGGTTCAATTTGAATAACTTAGAAAGTAGACGAACTTATTTTGATATGTTATTCATCTTTAAAATTTTCAACAATATGTTGTATTCTGACAATATGCTTCCTCTATTCCATATAAATGTTTCAGCTAAATGGACAAGAACTTATAATTTATTTAAGCTTCCTGCAAGTAACACTAATAATTATAAATTTTCTTGTAGGTATATATAGAATAATGGCAGTTTACAACAATCAATTCAGTCATCTTGATTTGTTTAGTTTACCTATTAACAGCTTTAAAAAGTGTGTTAAAACTACTTTACGTTGAACTTTAGTATTGTAATTATTTTGTATATTTTATTTACTTCAGTACTTTGTTGCTATTTTATTTGTAGTACTATATCTAATAAGCGAGAACCTTTATTTGGTCTCTGATTGAGCTGTTGGTTCTCCTATTTTTCTTAAATAAATAAATATTAATGTGCCGATCAATATATATTTAGGTTCTATAATATATAATTACCAATTTGCCATTTTATCACCCCATTAGCAGTATGTTTGGTAGAAATGACTGTCTCATTATTACCCAAATTTTTGAATGTCTCATTTTTACATCACTTGACCTTACTTTATGAACCTGTTTTAATGAAAAAAGTGCATTTTCTTTTACGGACGTAAAAAAATATATAATAATATATGTGATCTCTCAATAATTCTATTGTAACTCTCGTAAAATAACGGAACCCCAGTACTAGTACGATCCTGCCCTTTAGAATGACTGAAGCGATAATTTCAAACTCAAATTGTCAATACCAGATTCCATTATTTGATTAGTTGATTACATAACCAATTATTAAAGTTCTGAAATTTAATACTAATTACTAGTTTTCATTGTTGTAAAGCAATACTGCATTTGGATTTGAAAAAAATGCTACGTTGATTATAGTAAAAAAGCACAAAAAATTGCTGAGCTCTGCAAGTTGAAATTGGTAAAAGTCATAAAAATGATTTATCGTTCATACTATCCCAGAAAATCCTCTTAATTTTGGCTTATACATTATCTAACTTCGCCAGATATCTTTTATTCTTTTATTTCATTTGTTAAATCTTCTCTTCCAAATAAAACAAAAGTAAAGTTACTCCTACTTTGTAGGGTATTTATCTTATTTTATGATCATTTATACTTGTTCGAAGAATGTCTTTGTTGTATCAACTTTGTGTGTGATAAAATAAATGACGAGCAGTGAAGGATAACAAAACATAGCACTCATCTCTGAGTGAGTTTAAACTTGGTTAAAAGCTTTGCCATTTCAAAAATGACTGTCATTTGTTTTCAAGACATGGAAAGTGTAACCGGAATTGGCAACATACGAAGAATGAAGTTCTTTTAGCTTTGTGACGAAATTGTCTCCCTAATTATTATAACGTCGTTACAAGGTCAACACTGAAAGTAGTTAAATACATAATTTATAGAGTAGAATACAGGGTGGTGCGTTAGAAGGCGTACCATAGCGATATCAATGTTAATTTTATATATATATATATATATATATATATATATATATATATATATATATATATATATATATATATATATATATATAGAAGTGAAATTCACAGGTAAGCAATCAGGATGATGATTAATTTCGAATAAAACTCTTGTAAGTTATTATCAAGCTATCGGAATTATTTTATTCCTTCCTCAGGATAACTACAAAAAAGTTACAATGATCATAACATTACATGTTAAAAAAAATGTGCACAGCAAGTACTTACTACTTTTTGAGATTATAGTTTAAACAAAGCAGTCAGAAGAACAAAAAATGGTTGTGTTTGAAATAAGTTTGTAACATTTTTAATTTAAATCCAGATTAATAAAATTCACGTTAGTGATGTTTTATCGTTTTGACATCATCTGTTCTAAATCTCTTCCCATCGCCTTTCATATATTAACTTATTTCATTTATTAATCTGGATTTTTTGTTCTTATGTCTGCTTTGTTTAAACTATAACCTCAAAAAGTAGTAAGTACTTGCTGTGCACATTTTTTTTAACATGTAATGTTATGATCATTGTAACCTTTTTTTAATTATCCTGAGGAAGGAATATCATACCTACTTAATATATATATATATATATATATATATATATATATATATATATATATATATATATATATATATATACATATATATATATATATATATATATATATATATATATATATATATATATATATATATATATATATATATATATATATATATATATATATATATATACTACATCCGAACATGTTAATGTTTATAATTTTTCAATTTGCGGAATCGTAAAAATAGTCGAAAACAATAATAACATTTTTGCAAAAATCATTGATGCCATGGAATAAAAGCGCAAACATCTGTCACTATTTAAAAGAAATCTTAAATTTCGTTCTCGTCAAATACATTGTTGTAATCGACTATTACAATTTTGTCACAATAAAGGTGTTTATTTGTCCTTGTTTTGAAAATAATTTTAAACGCCAAGATTCTTTGATAGATGTTTGTACTTTTGTTTAAAACGAGGAAAATGAAAACATCTTTACTGTAGTTGATGACAACTATTTAATAGTTGTTGATTACAACAATATAGTTTGACGAAAACCAAATTTAAGATTTCTTTAAGTAGCGACAGATGTTTGCTCTTCTGTTTAAATTTTTGTTCCATACCATATGGCATCAATGATTTTTGTAAAAATGTTATTATTGTTTTCGACTATTTTTACGGTTCCGGAAATTAAAAATTATAAACAATAGCATATTCGGATGCAGTATTTTTGTCTGTAGCAAAAACTAACATACAATTTTACTTTAAAATAATTAGAGGAGCAAATAACTGCACATTAAGATTTTACCATTGAAACCCCTATGCTGCGTCATCCAAGTGATCACCCTGTATATATATTCTGCACAATCTGTCAAGTTCTAAAAGTTGTGAGACTGTAAAGTCGACCAATTAGAAACTAGCTAACTATATTTGTTGGTTGTCATAAATTAGATTAATTTGCAATAAGTGGCGTAGTACTTATATATTTAGTAATGTCTGTTACTTTCAATAATGAAGAATACACTGACATGCATTTGGTATAGGGAGAAGTGCGCCAAAACTGTCGCCATTAATAAAAAACGTCTTATCTACTACTACAGTGATTTTTTAATAATTCTTTACTTTAATAAATAATTATTGTTGGTCCATCTTGAAGTGCTTTTACAATAGGCTACTTGCGTGGTACTGAAATCTGATATCTATCACTCTATACCTAAAGTAATGTTGAAAACGTATGTAAAAATATAAATTTTATTAAAAAAAATATGTTTTTTAATAAATTAAGAAAGATTTTCTTTGACGTCATTATTTTGAACTGGAGAAAGGGAAGTATATAATAATATAATATAATTTATTACTTCAACAGGTATACAACCCAAAACAAGTAAATGATACAAAAGCGGATACAAAATAAAACATTTAAAAATGTAACCTATATGGCAAGTGAGTGCGAGTGTAAATTTGATTTTGACATTAGTTCATTTTCTGCCACTGTCTCTCTTCTTTATTATTTTCAATTTGCGTGGTTTGTGTTACTTTTATTACGTATTTTGGTTTGTTAAACAGGATTTTTAAAGATTTTAACTTAGCTTATACTCGTACAAGATTAAAATGACAAACTAAAATATTAACCTCTAAACTATTACTCAAACGTCAAACAGGTGATCTGTGATCTGTCATGTTTAAATTACCCGCACATGCCGTTGCTATGGGGCGTACCGATGTTATGGCTTTACGGCCATTCATTGGTCCGGCGTAATTCAACGTCATACATGGCGGTAATTTAAATATTAAATCTTCATTAATTTTTTTCTGGCCAATTAATGAAAATTTGTCCAAAAGAAAAAATATGGGTAGCAAGTTTTTATCGTCTCTTCAAAAATATTAAATAAAAAAATGGCACGCAAGTAGCACATTGGAAAAGAAATTATTGCAGATTACGATACGTTGCAACCTTGTTTATTAAGTGGTAACCTATGGCACGTTACTTACTGTTGGCTTTCAAGGTGGCTATGGGATTGACATTTAATAAACAAAACATTTCAATTGTGAAGTGTCAAAGTGATTGTTTACCCAATTTCGCGGCCGTTACCATAACAACGGCCAGTGCGGCTGCGAAATGCGTATTTCACGTCTGGTTACACAAACAATTTTTTGTGTACAGAAAACTCCAACATTAAGACATAGTATTTTTTTCCTCAACTTTTTCATTTACCAATAAACTGCGAACTGCCGTCACTATAAAATTTTAAAGCCTAATCCTATGCCATATCTCAAACGTCCACACTCTTTGCAGAAGTTGGCAACACTTAGTTTTATGAGCGTTAAAAGATTTAAAATTCTCCTCTCATATTTCCTCATTTGGGGCGTATTACGATCAAACTTTTCACGGAGGAAAAGATTAATTGTCACGGCAGGAAAAAGTTGATTGGATACAAAAAATAGCTTGGTTTCATTAAGGATCGAGATTAATGTTATTGTCTCATGTTAATTAGATTTTTAAGAGCTCTCGGAAGTACAATACTTCCCTTTTTTACTCTTAACATTTTATTACGATGGATAAAATTCTAAAAATACATTCTTAATATTTCAGCATGATACTATAACGTTTTATTTACGATGAAATATTATTAATTAAAATAAAAGTTCATTAAATATGGTTAATAATTAATTACTTAAACACTAAGATTATGTATTAATTTATTTAAACAATTAACACGACTATTTATTTTCACGCTATTTATATCACTATTTATTTATATCACATTCAACTGTCCGACCTGCACAGCGTCTATGTCTATATACTCAAATGACTAAACAGCATATATACTCAACTTCCCGGACAGAATTCACTCTTTTCAACTAAATTGCTGAATTCTCTTCAACGCCACTAGTTGAAATAAATTGTGAAAAATTGTTAGCCATCGGGATTAGAACCCGAGACACCTATCTTGCCGGGATAGTGCTCTAATCAACTAAGCTATTGGCTGCTCTCCTCTCGATGCCTGAACAATTTTTCACTTTATTTCATATATACAAACTGATAACTCATTCTTAATATCCACTAGTTGACTTACTGTGTGTGTGTGTGTGTGTGTGTGTGTGTGTGTGTGTGTGTGTGTGTTTGTATGTGTGTGTGTGTGTCTGTGTCTGTGTCTGTGTCTGTGTCTGTCTGTGTCTGTGTCTGTCTGTGTCTGTCTGTGTCTGTCTGTCTGTGTCTGTCTGTGTCTGTGTCTGTGTCTGTGTCTGTGTCTGTGTCTGTGTCTGTGTCTGTCTGTGTCTGTGTCTGTCTGTGTCTGTCTGTGTCTGTGTCTGTGTCTGTGTCTGTGTCTGTGTCTGTGTCTGTGTCTGTGTCTGTGTCTGTGTCTGTGTCTGTCTGTGTCTGTGTCTGTGTCTGTGTCTGTCTGTGTCTGTCTGTGTCTGTCTGTGTCTGTGTCTGTGTCTGTGTCTGTGTCTGTGTCTGTGTCTGTGTCTGTGTCTGTGTCTGTGTCTGTGTCTGTGTCTGTGTCTGTGTCTGTGTCTGTGTCTGAGTCTGTGTCTGTGTCTGTGTCTGTGTGTGTGTGTGTGTGTGTATCACCAACTGTCCGTATGCCACAACTCATCAACACCAATGCAGAGTATCTATTTTCACTCGCCGTTACTGTCCCCGTATGCTCTGGCTTCCCAATACTCCTCAGCACTACCCAGTATTTACTTCCACAGCTTTCCCAATATACCAGTAACTTCCCAAGTACTCCACTCGACACTATACTGCATACCCTCACCACGATACTGCTATGCTACTAAACTCACTAACTGCCTTACTCACTATCTTTGTAACTGCCTCTCGGGCATAGCTCTGTCCCTTTTATACAGCTGCCATTACCTTCTGGAGAGCTCTCGAACATTCCACCGGATAATAATATCTAATAAAAAAGCTACAGGCGACCGGAAGTAATTAAACAGGTGGAGACAAGGTCAAACTGCACCTATCTTCCCATCACTATTTTCTTACATTAAATGAAGTATAGTTGACTGACTCAGTTTTGAATTTGAATGCCTTTACTGTAACTTATACTCGTATCTTTATAACAATAAAATAACCGTACTATCCCCGGTATTATTATTCACGTAAGATGACTATTCAAGGTCATATGAACATAGGCCGCGAGCAAACACGTGACTCGAATACCCTTGACGTGCTTGGAACCAGCTGATTTGTGTGCGCATGTCATTTTGACAAGACTTATTTAATTTTTAACTGTTCAGAAGTTATTATTTTTAATTTCATGTGTTTTACTGCCTGAAAATTGTACAATAATATTTTAGCAGTTTAAAATCAAAACAAGTCAAAACATTGGTCTTGTCAAAGTGACATTGTTCTTGTCAAAATGACATACGCACACAAATCAGCTGATTCCAAGCACGTCAAGGACGCCCGAGTCACGTGTCTGCTCGCGCCCTATAATATTATTTGCACATAACTTCACTGCATTTCGTACCCATAGGCGTGCAACGCGAAATATTTTTGGATACATTTTATCTGAAAAAATAGATCTACTTTATTTGGTAATTGTGTTTCTTTCTAAATAATGCACTTCTTAAAGTTTTATCTTTTTCATATATCACAGATATATTGACCATAAAATAATAATCTGATTTAAATGTCAACGTCACTGGATTAACAGAACAGATGGCAGTGTAGTAGATAATTACATGTCTGTAACTCTACGACATACGTTATTTTTAGTATGTTAGAAAGTAATGATACTAATCTTTCTCTTTCTAATACAAAATGTTGCTAAGCTACTGCTATAAAGTGTATTCTTTCTTCGAACAAGTGACCTTGAATACTTATCTTTCGTTAATAATAGTATAGTATCCTATGTACTTTTAAAAAAATTAAGTAAACGACACTACTGAATTTGACAGAATTGACAGAGATAAAATTCTGTAATTGCTTGCCCGTCTCCACTTGGATCCAGCGAAGGTGTCTTCTGGTCTGGGTTATTTTAAATATATTTTTTTTAATTCCAGACATAATTGACTTGTATAGCCAAAGATGGTACTAAATTTGTGAACAAAAGGTAGTACGCTAAAATATTTTGACTCGAACGTCGAAAGATTGTGTGTTTATCTTGCATTTATACAAAATGAATAAGAATACTAACAAAAATTCCTATAAATTTCAATGCCTTAATAATGGAGATGAAATATTTATACACACCATATCTCAGTTAATAAAATATAATAAAAAGGAATTTAATATTTAGTCCTACAATCTACAATTTACAGCCATTGAGTTCATAAATTATTAAAATTTATTTCCATCCTAAATTTCAATTTTCATTTATTTGCGAAGGAAAATTTACTTAACTGTTACGGCTGTTACATAAGTCTAAAAAAGCAATTTTATTTACATTCTAATTTTACTTCTCGTTAAACATTTTACAAATCAAAATACTCGTACAAAGGCCGGTCAGAATTAGATCTGTATTTATCTGTTGTCTGATCGTGAGAATCATAAATTGCGACCTCATTTATTTCCGATAATAAAACTAGAAATATCCTGGGAATGACGTATGCACAATGAGACGTGTTTACACTATCAGACGCACATTAAACAACTATCTTACGACCAGAAAATTGACCAATAAACGGAGTTTTAGTTGTCAACATATTCAAAGAATCAAAAGATTTGATTCATGATGTAATAAAATTTCATATTTATGAAGTTTTAAAATGAAATAGTTCACAACAAGTATCTAAAGTGTGAAAATTTAAAATATGTAAGTGCTTATTATGAAAAAATGATAATAAAATATTTTAGAAACACAGACGCGTTTCGGTCATATTGGAGCTCATCAGTGTGGTGCACTGAGTAGATTGAGTTATTACATATTGTATTAGAAGAGTTTCACCAAATATTTTCTACTCTTTCTCGATAGATGGCCCTACATGTGGTTAGTTATATCTGCTGGCATCATATCAGTTTGGGATAGTTTATCCACTCAACATATTCAGTGCCTCCTAGAGTCCTAGAGGCTTCAATCTTCAATGCACTACACTGATGAGCTCCAATAAGAGCGAAACGCGTCTTTATTTCTGATTGAGCGGGCCAGAGACTGGAATAGTGTGAAGCGATGTTTTTTACCTTCCGTCACCTTTAGGTAAGGAAGGTATTGTCTTTGGTCAAAAAATTCGGTGGTGAGTTTTTAATGAATAAGTATGTTTTAAGGTCCCTAGAATACGATTTTACTATTTTTACGATGATGTGTGTATGTGTGTTTGTTTGTGTGTGTGTGTGCGTGCGTGCGTGTGTGTGTAACAAAATTTTCGTCTACGATAACTCTAATATAATTGGTCACCCGGAAGTATCCTCATTTGAAGATTTTAACAGTTTTTCTTGAAAAAACGGTGTTAAATATCATTTTTTCACATTTAATGTTATTATACTCGTAAATATTAAAGAACATTGTATTCTCTATACGATTTGACTGCATTTTATACTTCATATTAAATGGATATAGAATTGTAAAATTATAAAGAAATTAAATTTCATAAATTAGCCAGCTATGCTAGAAACAGCTACTATATTGACATATTCGTAGTATATTTGTGTTATAATTTTTCTCGAAATATAGGATCTTTTTGCTCGAAACTTTCTGTATGGAATTTGTATAAAATACATAGAACTGTCGAAAGGTAATGTACATACAAGAAATTTAGAATCTTTTGCAAGGACCTTTCTGTATGGATTTTATAGAAAATACATACGCATTTACGAAAATTCTACCGGTAGATACCGCATCTACCGACTGTGTTCGAAAACACGAGTGGTAAAAAGTTACCGTGTTCGAAAATTGTTCAATATCTACCACCATCTAGCGGATTCATGAAGAATCTAATCTCAAAAAAAGGTAGTAATGCAAAGCGAAGCGCGCGGGTTAAAAGTGGAAATGTGTTCAAAGTAGGACTCTGCTAAGTTTGTTAACTACGTCAAATTTCTAACCTGTTTTAAATTTTAAATTTTTTTCATAGGTTATGGATCTACCCTGTTTACCACTTGCGTTCTGAAAATATCGATTCCGGTAGCTATAACCTGATCAAAAGCTGTTTACCGGTAGAATTTTCGTAAATACCTCATATAACTGACGGAAGGTAATGTGCTGGCCACATCAGATTTTTTAAGATTATATTAGAACAGTATCACCAAGTCTCCTAATTACTTGTACTTTCTACATTTATTATTATTTAATAACAATGAAGTTCAAATAGTGTGTTTCAAGGTATGGTTGATTGACTAGTTTGTTCTGAGCAGGCGATTTTTTAAGATTATTACTTCAGAAATCAATAAAATACATATTACCACAGATCACAAATATACTCTGTGCTCTGTGATATTACATTAATAACCAATGGCACATCAGTAAAATCTTGATGAGTTTATAGCGTTTTCATCTTACAAGTCGAGTGCGCACTTTTTTGCACTGAGCGTTTTCAGCTTGTCATTGAGTGCAAAATGTAGTCAGCTGATGCGTTTTCAGCACTGGCTCAGTGCGACTTTTGTGCACTGACTCCCTGGGCAAGTGCAATAGTGTCAGTGCAAATATGGCGGCTAAACAAAATCGTTTTCAGTCTTCAGCTTACACTGCACTGCCACCGGATGAGGACTGAACTCGTTCAGTGTGATCACGTGATATGTTGCACTCGGTGCGCACTTGCACTGTGTAAGCAGAAAACGCTCTTAGTGAAGTGGTTCTTAACATTTTCCTAGTCACGGCCCAATTGGAACCCCTTAGTTTGAAAACGCATAATGATTATAAAAATTGATATAAAAATATGGGTTTTATTAAATCGAAGTAAACAATATTTGTGAATGCAAATGTGGAAAAGTAGAAAGAAAATCTAATAATAGTAACAGTTTCTTTTGTTGCAGTATCGGGTGATAAACCGGAAGGAGAAGAAGACGAAGGCGCAGAGAACGAACATGACACAACAGAAGGAGAAGGCCTAGATGGGACTGATGAAGATGGGAAAAAGAAGCCAGCAAGGACGAAACCTATCCATGTTGGCGGTCCTCTCCTTGCTCAGACGTAAGTAGAAATATATTAGCAACGTTGCTATAAATTTTGACCAATAGAAACAAATGTAAAGCCTGTCATTTTCATGTTTTGTTAAATGTCCGCAATTATTATTGGTTATTTGCTATAACAACGTTGCTAAGAAATAACAACTTTTTTAGAAAATAGGGCTGATACTATTATTGTTTTTAAATTCATCTAAATTGAAAGATATCTGGGGCCTGTTTCTCAAAAAATACGGGACTAGTATTACTAGTCCCTACACTAGTAATACTAGTGAATATTACTAGCTTTTGTTTCTGAACTATACTAGTTACAAGTTGGAAACTAGTATTTACTAGTGTATTTGACAAAAAATACTAGTATTTTGTTTCTCAAAATATTTGAGTTGTCTGTCAGACTAGTAATTTACTAGAGAAAAGCTACAAGTGTCAAAAGTCTTGTAAATTTTGAATATAAATTTTACTAGTCGTATTATTTGACAGTTCGTGTGTTTTTTTTTCTTTTTCGTGTGTAATTCAATGGTTCTTTGTTAATGTTAATTCAGATTCATGTAGTGTCTGTCGTTGTTTAATAGATTAATTTATATAATATAATAATGTGGTCTAGTGACTCTGAGTCTAGTGATGAAGAAGTATTGCGACGTCAAAAACTAATTAAAACAAGAATAAATTCTGTCCATGCAGAAACCCCATATGAATGAGAGGTTACTCATAGCAAATAAGTTAGAAACATTAATTAATTAATTGGGACTTATTCTTCAGCTAGATATGAACAGAAACCATGCATTAACCATTAACTGTTTTAAGTTTGACCAAAATGTGACCCTGATATATTTCTAGTCTTTGTCTTGACTACTCAACCCGAAGCGTGACAAGTTTGACAGATTTTTATCCATTCATGAATTTGACTGCTTTAGACAATTTATTTAGAGAATGCTCCAAATAGAATACCTTTAGCATCTCTAATCATCACCAAAGTAGTTAATTTCGCATCCAGTGTAGACATTTTTATTGAAAAATAATTTAATTTCAAATTAAAACACTTGAAAATGTCAACGTCAATCAGAAAATAAAATCACTTGATTTAAAGAATATTGGTTTAAATACAAGTATTTATTTAAAAAACTACTAGACTATTGAAAATGTTTCAGAAATACTATTTTACTTGACTAATAAAATTTCACTTGTAACTAATAACTTGTGAACTAGTAACTTGTAAACTACGAGTAGTAAAATACTTTTCAGAAACACAATTTACTAGTATTATTAAAAATTTCACTTGTAACTAGTAACTTGTAACTTGTAAACTAGTATTTTTTGAGAAACAGGCCCCTGTAGTTATAAAATAAGTCTTAAATTCTATGACGTAGATATTACGGTCGTTTTGTTCTCAAACAATTGAGTTCACTAATAATTGGAGCCACATAAAGTATTTTTTAACGTGAAAAATTGGATTTGTAATTCGCAGAAATACCAACGTATGGTACGATGGTATGAAAATAAACTACAATTATGTCAAATAATTTTATATTCCGTAAACGGATGAAGGACTGCAAATTCATTAATATATACGTTTCTTAATACTAGTATGTCTGTTTCTTTTTTACCTCTCGCTTTGTAACGGCAGAAATTTGATATGAAAATGTTGTAAATCACGTCAAAAATAGTGATAGCCATGGAATTAAAACAAAATAAAACAAAAAGCGTAAGCATAGACCACATACACTATTTTAGATAAGAAACGTACGTGTTAAGCATCGGAACCACATCAGTGGCGCCGTCTTATGTATGGAAGCATTAATTAAATGTAAAACTCGGTCGGTATAATCATTATCTACAATTAATATTGGTATTTTCGGTTGTACTATGGGCAGTTAAAGCATTCTTTCACAAAATACTGTATCATTGCTTAGTATTTTATGAAAAATCTACTTCAACTACAAATCAATCTTACAAAGATTACAACAAATGAATAAAAAATATTACATTTTTAAATTATAAAAAGTATAATTTCATTTAAAAAGGATACAATACTATGATACTGGTGTCGCCATCTCTTGTACGGAAGCAAAACTAAAATTGCTGTCCCGATATCCGCCATTTGTGTTTCCCGGGCCTGAGCGTAAGAAATGTATGATTTTTTAGGTCAAAATTTAATTCCGTCACCTTTAGGTAAGGAAGGTATTGTCAATATTTGAATTTTTTGACATAAAGTTTGTTATTGCTTTTATAATTAAACTGTTATTTATTCAAATTAGTACGTTAGATAAATAAATAAATAAATAAATATATCATCACGGCATATTACCCATTGCTGGGTGTGCCAATCGTTAGAATGGTTGTTTATTGATGAACATGACAAGTTTATTTTGGAAGTATAGGTACTTACTGCGAGAAATAATGAAAATGAATGGAAATATGTATGTTAATGCAATTTGTCAATCGTATTTCATTATCACAACGATGCAGCAAACAAAAAATCAGAACGAGGCGGAACCTTCAATAATTCTGGATCACTCTATACTTTTTCCAATTTTTCTCAAACAAAGCACCCTTGTATTTACAAACCCAAAACACCACGTTTCCAATAAATACCCCCTTTGTTGTTATCGTTATCGCTTTTGTATTCCCCTGAGTCCCCCCCCCCCCACTTGTTCGTTGGCTACCAATACAGGACCGTCCCCGCGAGAATTATATCTTAGTGGGACGTGTTCGGAACGCTAATGCAACTAAGCGCAGTTGAGTTAAGCGGGGGTGGAAGTAATCTAGACGAATGGCCGCGGGATAAATAAAAATGTGCACTACACTACCGTGATGTATGTGTACAACTGTGCTGGGGTTTAATTAAAACTCAGGATTTTACAGCGGGGTTAGTTAGTTTTGAAAGGGGAATGAAAATCTGCATAATATATTCTAAAAATAAAGGCGGCAGGCTAGAATAACATAGACATAATATAGGATACAGCGAGAACGTGTGTATGGTAGGTACATTTTTACCACCCGCTACCCTTGGTAAGGGAGGTATAGGGATCGTGCTAAAAATCGCATATCGAGATTTTGGTAAATGACCACGTTTTAAGGACCCTAGAATCCAATTTTAACATTTTCACGATGATGTTTGTGTATATGTGTGTATCCTCCACTCTAACTGAAATACTATCATTCAGAAAATTTTGAAAACTTGTATTTCGAACTTTTTCTGTAATGGAAAGAGCCCATTAGATGTTGGATAACCGGAAATGGCACTTTACTAGAAACTCAAAATAGTTCTTTAAATATTATTTTTTCGAGATTAATGTTATTATAAAAATTAAAGATTATTAAATTTTCTATAGATTTACATTAATACTTTTTCTATATATTTTATGGATAAATTTATAAAATTATCTATAATTTAAATCCCAGAGCCCACTCTTTAAACAAACAAAACGCAGTTATTCAAATGTATGTAACTGACAGATAAATGTCAGTACAGTATCAAAGAACTAATCATTTCAAAATAATATTAGTAACGTTTTAAAAACAAAAAAGTAAATAGAACAAAAAAGGAATTCAGTACAGTTTCCAGCATATGTAAATATGTAGGTCTGTATTTAGATTCACAAAAATATTTAAGCTAATCCTCATTTTTGGATTCGTGAATTCTATTCTATCCCGGTATTTAAAATTTAATCTTCATTTTATTATAGCTTCGGTGGCTCAATGGTTAGAGCAACGCCTCATAAGTCATGAGTGCGCTCGGGGCTTTGGGTTCGAATCCCACTATCCTGTTCAGGGGTTTAAAAAAAGATAGTTACATGGATTAGATTAGACTATATATTTTAAGACATAAACTGTCAAAATTATGTGACAAGGCGAGGGTAAGAGCAATATCAGATAAATAACTTTTTTCTTCGAGCGTATTATAATATTCATATTATGCTCCTGTACACACACTATAGAAGATGTTCATTGTCTTACTAGCACAAAAATGTTGTTATTGTTGTACTAGTAAAAAATTTTTAGTGCCTTAGTTCACCGCTGGCGGCGGCATTTGTCACAGCAACACATATTATATTGAAAATTGTTATTTGGCAGTTGTGTCGTTTTTGTTTTGTAGTGTACATAGCCAGCTTTGGCTGAAAATGCAAACACTACAATTAAAAAATTCCAAAAAAATGTCAAAAAATTCTTTGAAACACTTGAAGAAAAAATAGTATATGTCATTCGGAGTAGAACGCCCTTTTTGTGTTTTACCCAGCTTGCCTAGCCTCGGCTAGCGCCTCGGCCGCAATAGCTGGGTTCAACACAAAAAGACCGCTTTCTATTCCTAATAACATAATATACTATTTATAAACTCTTCCAAATTATAGTTTTAATAATCATATTTTAACTCTGTTTATCTGTGTAAGTTATAATTGTCAAAATTCAGTTTAGAAATTCGTATCGTATTATGATAGTCACGACATTTATTTGTTGATAATTAAGTCTGGAAATTATTATGTATACGTGCGTGACTTTGGATGCCCTAGCCTATGCACCCCGTACCCTTAAGATAATCCTGTCCTGAAGATAGAGTTTTGTTTTAGAGAGTCGAAATCAGTTCGTCGCGTCGGGAAGACGTGTTTTGTTTTGGACATGTAGTGTCTTTTAGTTTTGGGGCGACGCCCGCCCGCTGGGTTACGGAATGTAACATATTAGTAATGGCTTAGTTATGTTAGGTTTAGTTTACTTGTAAATAAAGTTAGTTATTAAAACCCAAGTAATGCCCATGTCCGTAGTGTTCATCAAGTGTAAAGTGTAAGTGTATATGTGTGTTCTTCCTTCTCAACAAGTCGTGGACGCCAATCTTCCGAGGCGTCCACCAGTTAAAGTCACTGTGTCATCGCTGGAGTAAGAAGCAGTAGAACAGGCAGTAGTAGTAGAAGCTAAAGAGACCCCCCTCGTGTTACAATTAGAGAATTCGCTAATCCAGAAATAAGGATTAACTTAACCATTTTGTGTCAGGGGCTATAAATGGCGGGAGGAAATACATTCTTTAAACACATCATTTTTTAAAAAATGATCTCTATGTCTTATTGTCAATATTTCATACATGGCGCTCGTATACCTACTCACTATTATTATTTGAGCCAATAATAGTCAGCTTATTTGCTGGAAGAGTTACATTGTTATTTGCACACAGGCAATTTGATATGTTCTACATATAAATATTTATATTCACTGAATATGCTGTTAACATATGTCCGGGCATAATGTAATACAATTTGTCATCAGACAATCATGTATTATCCCCAAATGGTAGTCCATTCAATTAGCGACCACAGTAACCAACACGATAATTAACAACACAGCGTATAAGCCAATGTTAATAGCAAATCCGTTGCCATTCCTAAATATAGTAACAATTAACCTATATGTTTTTCATAATTACTACGCAATGGCAATACGAAGGAAACAATAAAAACGTTATATACGTTCCATTTGGAAAAACATGCGTAATCATTATCAAAATCTGTTAAAAGCATTTTGACACGACCAGATATTTAGTAATGCACGCGAGGCGAGACGAGACGAGAAATATATAATAACGTAATATCGATCTCGCTCTCGTTCTCGCACATTTTTTTGGGTCTCGTCTCGATCTCGCACGAGAGTCTCGCTATAGAAATAAGCGCTTGCGCACTACGTATTTACGTAACAGTTTAGCTACAAGAGACAAGTTCGCACCAATTGCACAGTCTTCCGTGTATTTGCAGTCGTATAAGTATCAATATAATAAAGAGACGAAACACTAAATTCTGGTCGCCAAATAATTTCAATACGAACATAATGTTTATTCATTAACGGTCACCAGAAATGTAATAAGTTGGTAAATAATTTAATTTACCTGTAAAATATCCAGTTTATCACCAATTTGCGATCTCTAAACTATTTCAATACAAACATCTGTTAATTAAACAAACATTAAACAATTCTTTTTTGTAACTTATTAAATCGCCGGCAACCAATCACTCCGCTTCTCTCCGTTTTGGCTCCCATCGACGCTTAATATAACATCCTTTACTTTTTAAGGGCGGTAAGAAAATGTTAACCGTGGTTTTAATTGGGGTGAATTAGGGAACGAAATATTGGAGAAAACTAGTTCTATTAAATGCAAAACAGATTTTGTTTTTATTTTGCATTTCCTCGCTCTGGGACCGATACCAATCGACTCTAAATATATAGTGAATTCATATAATTTTCACAGTCTCGTATTCTATGCATGAATTAGCGTTGACTCCACTCCTTGTACGATGCATTTTTCATTGAATTCATGAATCAAAGCTATAAAGTTACAAATACTTTTTATTTCGAGACTCGCGAGAATCTCGCGAGATTTCTCGCTTCTCGCAGTTTGTTATATCGATCTCGCCTCGAATTTTAAACTGCAATCTCGCTCTCGTTCTTGTCTCGCATAATGCTATGAGACGAGACGAGATGCGAGAGTACTCTCGCCTCGTCATACATCACTACAGATATCAGATTTTATTTATTTAATAAATTAAATGCAAAATAATGAGTTATCTAGTAAAAAAAATTGTCTATACTTATCCTTATGTTATGGAAAATTTGTATCTTGATCGGGTTACACAGTTTACTGACCTTGGCGTAATTTTTGATAGTAAGCTTCATTTCAACTTGCATTATGATCACATAAAAAAGTCGTCATTAAAAATATTAGGTTTCATCATTCGTACTTGCAAATCATTTCATAATTTGTCTACTATACATCGACTATATTATTCGTTAGTAAGATCAAAACTGGAATACTGTCTCCATATATGGAACCCCATTTACAACAAACATATCAGTCAACTGGAATCTGTTTAGAAACGATTCGTTAAATATTGTTTTTATAAAAAATATAAGCACTATCCCAGTTTTGATATTACATATAAGGAACTTTTATCTGACGCCAATATTATTTCTCTCTACAGTCGCCTACAGTCTTGTTTATTTCTGTACAAAATCATTAACAATGTTATTAATGACAGTTGTATCCTAGGCCATCTTGCGCTAAACATTCCTCGTATATCAGCGAGAAACTAATCAACTTTCAATTGTAATAAAGTTAGGACAAATTATGAAATGAAATCTCCAATCTGGCAAATGTGTAAAAAAATTTTAATGAAATCCCTTGTAAGATAGATGTATTCGCTGATTCATTCAATGTATTCAAACGAGAATTGATAAATTACTTTAGTTCTATAGATATCTAACTTTTAATTATTATTTATCATTTTTACTATTACAACAGCTAAAATTTCAATTTTCTCTTAGTTATTTTTATTATTTACAATGTGTGTACTTTTTGCAGGGCTTTTATGTACTTAATTGTTTGTATAATCATCCTGTAATTGGAACTTTTAAGTTCTGTTGGATTGTTTAAATAAATAAAAAAAATAAAATAAAATTATTACATACCTACTTGACAGCTAAAAACGTTAAAATTTTATAATTTTTAATTCTTTAGTAAATAAATTACTTTTGCCCGGGTGGAAAAACGTTCATCAACGCCTTCTTCAGTTAGCAGTTCATCAAAACAAACAAATGCAACGATTTTTTAACAGCAATGATTTAATTTTCATAAGATGAAAGAAACTGATCGAATTTGTGCATTTTGATGAACCGTTAACTGAACATGGCGTTGATAAACGTTTCTGCAAACCGGACATAAATATCATTAACAAAAAAAATATGGTAGCAGTAGAATTAGTGGCAAGGGTACTGGCATGGGTAGAAGATTGAAGCTAGCCTCTTGCTGTCACGCCACGCCTCGAACGCTAGCGTTGTACGCATAGGAAATATACGGAATTTTAAATAAATAGGATTGGAGAATGTGATTTATAAAGATGTACAACTCCTAAATAACTATTTAAATATTATGTATAACCTATTTTATATTCATAACTAAACCAATTAAATAAGAATTAAGTTAGAAATGGCCTATATATACGAATAAACTCATGTTTCACTTTAAATACGATTGGAAATATAAATCTAAACGTCGTGTACTATATTTTTTGTAAAAATAAAGACAATGTCTGTTCGAGATACGTGTGTTATTAGTCAAAATCAACCATTGTCTACAACCTTCAAACAAACACTTGTCATACAAATTAAAATTCCGCAGCTTTATCAATAGGGCTGGTGCAAGAATTTTTATATGCCTGGTAACAGTAAGCTTAGAATTTGATGTTTTGTTGTCTGTTGCTATAAAACAATTTGGTTCAAATACAAATATAAACGTCAGCTCGTCAGACCAAGAAAAGTTATATTATTGTTCGTATCTTCTTCAAATAATACCAAAATGAACGGTGGTCAAATAGTGGCAATACTGCTAATGGTGTTCATAATATTCGACGTGATGCAGACGTCGCAAGCCGATGATCCGCCAGCGGGGGATGCTACAACAGCAGAACCAGCGAAGAAAAAGAGCAGCGCCACTTCATTTGCACCCAACTTAGCCCTGAGCATTGGAGGCATTGTAGGATCCACTGTCTACATGAAATGGCGTTCATTCATGTTTAATTGTTAATTGTCAAATGTACTTTTCAACACTGTATTATGTAAAATTTAAATTACAAAATTAATGGCAAAATATATATATAAAAAACGTACAATGGTTTGTTATAATTTTAATTGTTTATTTTATATATTTTAAACATTTTTGTTGTGTTGAAAGATATCAATCACAGAACACATCCACCCCCCCAGTATTACATGTTTTTAGAAGAAGACCACAAGCTGCAAGAGAGTTTTGGATTACCCATGGCCTCTCTTCCCTTCTCAACGTATTGTCCTAATTCGGTTTGACATTTGTACTGTTTTATTTTACCGTGATGTTTGACGTTTAAATAAGTGATCAGTTTTGTTAATATTTGTCACCGTTTTATAGGATTTTGACATTAAGGTTTGAGAATCACAGTAAAATCTGTAATACTAACGACCACGAAGTATATTAACCAAGGCCGGATTGGGAAGATTCAGCGGCGCGGGAGAAATCTAGCATGATCAGCCTCAGCCTCATCTCCAGTTTTTTTTTTTTTTAATTTATAATTATATTGCCACAAAGTAATAAATTAGTTTGCCTATATAGAAATTGAACAGTTCTAAAAGATGTTGAAATACAAAAAAACGCTCCTAAAAATAGTATTTAGAATATAGAACATTCTGTAGTTCAGAAAATAACATTTAGTTTCGTTAAAAAGTTGTAGATAATATTAAATTATTAATAAATAGAGAGTGAGGAAAATTCTGAAGAAAATTTTTTTCTGATCAAACCTAATCTTGAAAACGAAGAAAATAAAGCATTGAAATAGGTAGAATATTCTACCCGCAGATAATGGAAGTGTTACAGTAATATTGGATACCAATTTATATGATAAGAAAATAGAAGAGCTTTTGAATCAAGGAAACTATAAGAAACTTCGAAAATATTTTACTACGTCTATAGAAAACAAAGTGTACCATGCTCTTAAGAAATATAAAGAATTATATGCCGTTTAGAACAAGAACAGATCTCACTTCATATTTTAGCAAGCTTCAACACCTGTACGGGAGGCTTCCAAATATCCATAAGAAAGATTTAAGCATCTCAGAAACCCGTCAAAAGTTCCATAAATTCTCCTACTTACAAACTATCGCAATTTCTGTTACCAATCATTCAGCCACTTCAAGGAAAAAGAACATCATATGTAAAGAATTCAAAACATTTTCTAGAACTTTTGAGCTAAATACAACTACAAAATCTTCTTGTCAGCTATGATGTTAGTTTATTTACGAGAAATTTTTAGAAATCATCAAAACAAGACTTGATTCTTGATGGTATTATGGAACTTTTGCAGTGCTGCCTACAGAACTCATATTTCCAAGAAAAAGATAGATATTTTGTACAAGAAGAAAATTTGCTGATGGATTCCTCTCTGTTATAGCCAATTTATACGTGGAATTTTTACCTAAACTTTGGCTTAGATATGTCGATGATACTTTATATTAGGTTCACAATGGAGAATAAATCTCATGGAGCCTTCCATTATTGGATGTTTTAACAGGGTAGACATCAGTCTACCCTACCGCAAAACCAACACACCAACACCGGACAATACCTTAACTATAATTCCAACCATTCAAAATCGAACTCGGACTATATCTGCAACACCGAAATAAATTTTGTCAAGAATTAGAAAATATTAAAAACGATTTAAATAAGAATGGTTACCCAGTGAAGTTAATTAGATGATGCTATGTACTCAAATTCTAGTTTGTAATCACCGAGCGGCGGCCTCAAAAAGCCGCGGCCTCTCGGGAAATTCCCGATTATCCCGACTGGCCAATCCGACACTGAATTAACCAAGGAGTGGACAAATCGTATCTAGTCGCTATTTCATTTATTTATGTATGTATGAATCACGAAATTATACTACGTCGTCGGGACCGCTCCGTGCGGGTGGGTAGATAGTGCCCCGCACAAAGGCGGCTAATCACGAGTAATTTTTTGCAAACTGGGTTTATTTGTAAAGGATTATCCTATCAAACTGATATTTTTCTATCATTGTTATATTGAATTAATCATTGTGAAGGTGTTGATTATAACAAAGAATATTTTGATTATAGCTCAAGAATCAGGGTCGGATTGGCCAGTCGGGATAATCGGAAATTTTCCGAGAGGCCGCGGCTTTTTGAAGCCGCCGCTCGGTGATTACAAACTAACATTTGAGTACGTAGCATCATCTAATTAACTTCATCGGGTAAACTTTCTTATTTAGCTTGTTTTTAATATTTTTTAATTCTTGACAAAATTTCTTTCGGTGTTGCAGATATAGTCCGAGGTCGAATATATGAGGTTTTGATAATTTCCTACTTTGTAGATTTTGAATGATTTGAATTATAGTTAAGGTATTGCCCGGTGTTGGTGTCTTGGTTATTAGTTCATGGTTCGTTTTCTCTGTTAAAACATCCAAGAATGGAAGGATTCCACGAGATTTTTTCTCCATTGTGAACCTAATATCAAGTAACATCGACATATCTAAGCCAAAGTTTATGTCTTATATTGGCTGTATCTAGTGTTAATTCTTCAAAAAATTCCATGTATAAATTGGCTATAACTGAGAAGAGCCCATCAGCAAACTATCTTCTTGAACAAAATATCTATCTTTTTCTTGGAAATATGAGTTCTGTAGGCAGCACTGCAAAAGTTTCATAATACCATCAAGATACAAGTCGGTTCTATCTTTCAAGTTGATATCTTTTTCAAGCCTTGTTTAGATGATTTCTAAAAATTTCTCGTAAATAGACTTACAACATTAAATCTGACACGAAGATTTTGTGGTTGTAATTGTATTTAGCTCAAAAGTTCTACAAAATGTTGAATTCTTCACATGATCTTATTTTTCCTTGAAGTGGCTGAATGATTGTTGATAGAAATTGTGATAGTTTGTAAGTAGGAAAATTTATGAACCTTTTGACGGATTTCTGAAATGCTTAAATCTTTCTTATAAATTTTTGGAAGCCCCCTGTACAGGTGTGGAAGCTTGCTAAAATATGGAATATAATTCTTCGTAGAAATTGACTATTTGGGCCTTAAGGATCAAGGATAAATTAGGTATGAATTTTTCACAAATTCTTTCTTCGTTGTTTACCTAATTTATCCTTGATCCTTAAGGCCCATATAGACTATTTCTACGTTTAATACTTATATGGGATCACAAATAGTTCCTTTTCAAAGGAATATAATCCTTTATATTTCTTAAGAGCACGGTACACTTTGTTTTCTATAGACGTAGTAGAATGTTTTCCAAATTCTTATAATTTCCTTGCTCTTCTATTTTCTGTTCTTATAAATTGGTATCCAATATTACTATAACATTTCCATTATCTGCGGGTAGAATCTTGATTGTGTTATCTTTCAATGCTTTATTTTCTTCGTTTTCAAGACTAGGTTTGATCAGATAATTTTTTTGTTTCAGAATTTTTCTGTCTCCATTTATTAATAATTTGATATTGTCTACAACTTTTAAACGAAACTAAATGTTATTTTCTTAACTACAGAATGTTCTATTTTAAATATTATTTTTAGGAGCGTTTTTTTTTTTAATTTCAACATCTTTTATAATTGTTCAATTTCTATGTAGGCATAAAATTCGCATTATCCAACACCAAAACTAATTTATTACTTTGTGGCAATATAATTATAAATTTAAAAAAACTGGAGATGAGGCTGATCATGCTAGAATTTTCCCGGGCCGCTGAATCTTCTCAATCCGGCCCTGTCAAAAATATTGACTACAAGAATGAATTTAGTAGAAAAAAGTAAAATAAATATCCTTCTAAACGGATAATTTTCTGGCAGTTACAAACTATATCTGTAAAATTGTTGATTACAACAAACGATATGACGCCCAAAAGCATTAAAATCATATATGAATCAATAATACTAATTTAATTAGTTATAAAAATATATGGAAGTATTTATTATAATAAATAACTTCTCAATATAATGTAAAATAATTTGTAAAAAGACAAAGTCGCTCGTGGACGTAAATCATTGTCAATAGCTCTTAAAGAGAAGTCTTTGATACGATACCACATTAGACTTTACTATACAAGAGAGATAATGTTTCAGTTGACGCTAGGGTTGGCGTAGCTCAGTTGGTAGAGCTCCAGACTAGAGATTTGGAGGTCCCGGGTTCGAACTCCGGCGTCAGCTGATTTTTCTCTTGCATTTGTACAACTAGTCATACAAATTGAAATTCCGCAGCTTTATCAATAGGGCTGGTGCAAGAATTTTTATATGCCTGGTAAAAGTAAGCTTAGAATTTGATGTTTTGTTGTCTGTTGCTATAAAACAATTTGGTTCAACATTCAAATATAAATGTAAACGTCAGCTCGTCACACAAAGAAAAGTTATACTATTGTTCGTTTCTTATATTTAAAATAATATCAAAATGAACGGTAGTCAAATAGCGGCAATACTGCTAATGGTGAAATGTATACTATTTTTAAATTGTATTTATAAAAAAACAAATTAATATTGTAACGCTGTACAAGTCTACCTGCTTTATAATTGCAAGTGTATCAAAATTATTAAGTTTAATGCAAGAAATTTATATTCAAATAAAAACTGTTTGAGAATTGCAGAACTGGACTGGTAGCCACATGTCCGCTATTTGAATTTGTCTACTTCCATTGGTAGTAGACTCCACCCCCTAACTTGGTATTCGTTATATATTTATAGGTGGTCTTTGAGTCGCCAATCAAAATAATATATATGGATTTCATATGAGTGACGAGCTGCTAAAACAAAAACCCCCTTATTTTCGAAGTATTTCAATTATATCATTTTATTTCTTTATTAATATTCATTATTAAGCATCTACTTTCATTATTTTTTATTAATTTCTCTTAAATCGATTGAGCTGTAATCCCATATTTCTTCATTTAATCGCGTCGGCCATAGTGCACCGGTACCATCTAGCGCATGGAAGAAAAGTACTATCCATAGGCTACTACATGGTCTCGACATTTTACATATGAGTTTCCGTAGCCTGGTAGAAGTAAGCTTAGAATTTGATGTTTTGTTGTCTGTTGCTATAAAACAATTTGGTTCAACGTATAAATATAAACGTCAGTTCTTCAGACCAAGAAAAGTTATATTATTGTTCTATCTTCTTCAAATAATACCAAGATGAACGGTGGTCAAATAGTGGCAATACTGTTAATGGTGTTCATAATATTCGACGTGATGCAGACGTCGCAAGCCGATGATCCGCCAGCGGGGGATGCTACAACAGCAGCACCAGCGAAGAAAAAGAGCAGCGCCACTTCATTTGCACCCAACTTAGCCCTGAGCATTGGAGGCATTGTAGGATCCACTGTCTACATGAAATGGCGTTCATTCATGTCTAATTGTTAATTGTCAAATGTACTTTTCAACACTGTTTTATGTAAATTTTAAATTACAAAATTAATGGCAAAATATATACAAAAAACGTACAATGGTTTATTATTTCAAATTGTTTATTTTATTTATTTTAAACATTTGTGTTGTGTTGAAAGATATCAATCATAGAACACGTCCTCCCCTCCAGTTTTAGAAGAAGACCACAAGCTGCAAGAGAGTTTTGGATTACCCATGCCCTTCTCAAGGTATTGTCCTAATCCGGTTTGACATTTGCTTTTATTTTATTTTACCGTGGTGTTTGACGTATGACTGAGTGATCACTTTTATTATAACAAAGATAAATTCTCGAAAAAATAATACCTATACCTATTATAAAATCAAGGCGACAGCCGAGATTTTACAATCAACCGTTATCTATTTGCATAAAATTTCAATAAAATATCGACCGTGTGGCATTCATTATTTTTCGTAATAACTTAAAACATCTAAAAATTCTATTTTCTATAGGGCGCGAGCGGTCATGAGTCTTTTCTGAGCTTAGCAAGCAGTTATGAGGGCCCGTGACGGAATGACAGCTATTAATTATGTCCATAACTGACAAATGTCATAATTTCTCATTCAAAATTTCATGATTTAAATAAAATTATGACATTGTCAGTTATGAACATTAGCTGTCACTCTCCATATCTGCATAGATTAAGAAAAATATCTAGTAGAAGATTGGCTATCTCCCTTATAAACCGTGATAACAAGTTTTAGTGACATCTATAAAAAGATTAGAGAACTAAATTTGACAGGTGCCGGGAAATATGAATTCATTATGAATTATTCTGAAAATTAAATTTCGTTTCTTGATAAGGTAATTAATAAAAAATCTATCGAAAATAGATAATTTATTAAAGACAATGGGTTAAATTCAGCACTCGTCTTTAACTAAAGAAGCTTATCTAAAAATAACAAAATAAAGAGAGACATATGCATCTATGCATTAATAAGAAAAAGATGCAAGTTGTTTCCATAGTTACTAGAGACGATCACACTACACTAGTGAAGAGTGCTAAATTCGGCCCAATGTTGCACTGTAGAAAAATAATAAAAGTACTTAATATGTTAATGTCTTCATTTAAACATATAGGTATTACATTACATTATCTAAATCAAATAATAAATAAATAACTACAAATCTCAAACTACACAGCGGCAACTAATAAAATTTAAGCACATACTACTCAACAAAACAAAAATTAGAATTATTATTACGACAAGAAGTAATTTTATTTCAAAAAAGGGATGTTACTTTAAATGTCATACAGAAATGCACTGCTTCTTTGACTTTGTAATCGATATTCATCCACTTTTTAACAAATCCACCCTCCTTTATACTCCTTTTTTATTAAAATGACAACACCATACTATTCCAACATTCTTTGATGAATCTTATGAAGCTTCACGTCCTTTCGTCAAAGAATGGAATATCTTGCTGTCCTCCTACATCTAAGAGCACCGCGATGTACATTCTTCTGGTCCAGTTGCACACACCATTTTTTCTTCTACATGGCATTGTCAACTTCTGCAAGAATGTATTTCGTAGAAGTTACAAATATTTCATGTGATTGGAATAATATGTTATTTTTTTTATATCAACCTCGTATAAGAATGCTAATATGAAAGATAATATACTTACCGAAAATATATTGAATGTTAAAGCACTATATTGCAATAAAGATACAGAATGTCAAAAATTTTCGAGCAATGCAATGATAGAGAATTGTGGGAAATTTACAGTCGTTTTCAAACATTTGTCACCTTTTTATCGGATTTTGATATTAAAGTTTGAGAATCACTGTAAAATCTGTACTACTAACGACCAAGAAGTATAATAACGAATGGAATGAGTAGACAAATCGTATCTAGTCGCTATTTCATTTATTAATGTATAAATGTGCCCCGCACAAAAGCGCATCATTGTTATATTGAAATAATAATTGTGAACGTGTTGATTACAACAAAAAAGATTTCGATTATAGCTCAAGAATATTGACTACAAGAATGAATCCAACAATGAATTTAATACAAAAAAGTAAAATAAATATCCTTCTAAACGGATAATTTTCTGGCAGTTGCAAACTATAACTGTAAAATTATTGATTACAACAAAGGATATGACGCTCAAAAATATTAAAATCATGTATGGATCAATAATACTAATTTAATTAGTTATAAAAATATATGGAAATATCTAAATATTACTTATAATAAAATAACTCCTCAATATAATCTAAAATAATTTGTAATTTCGTATAAAATTCTATACGTCGTGTGTTAAACGCGGCCTACCTATATCTATCTCTCTCTTCACTCGCCTGTTACATAATGGGTGACGTTTTCTGTTACTTCTTGTCCACTCCTTACTATATTTCAGGTAGAGAAAGATCATAAATTGTGCGAATTCTATTAGCCATGGGCCCGTCCAACTTTTTTTGAATTTTTATATGTTATGAAGAATTTAAAAATAGAAATTCCGTATTTTTTGTTTTCTTGAAATTATGCTTAATAACGCCTAAAATAATTATTAAAGTTTCGGCGCGAAAGTTGTGACGTTAGCGTCATTCTGTCATAAGTAGAGAGAACCGACATACGTTACCATTAATAATGATAATATAATATACAATTATACAATAAATGTTGCAAAAATAAAAATACGTATCCTTTACATACTGTGATCAAAAAACTTTAGAGCTAATGAGAATAAAGTAAGCCAGATAGTTATTATACAGTGTGTTCAAAAAAATTCCTAACTCGGAGTAGGCTATGAACAAATAAACGTATGTCAATTTAAAAATATTTAATTAAATGTCAATTTGACGTAGGATATTGTCAAAAATATTATCTAAAGAAATCAAAAGCTTTTCTTCTTGAATATTATTTTAGAATTGGAAACAAATTAGAAAACGGCGAATGCCAATATACCTTATCCTTCTTTATTGTCTTTTCTCCTTAAAATTATATTACAAGATCAATTTTGACAACTTGATTTTTGAATCGAATAATGATCGCACATACGTTTCTCTGTTCATAGCCTACTCCGAGTTAGGAATTTTTTTGAACCCACTGTACCATTTCAAAATATGTATTTGTTTGATTTACTTACATGAATAGGTGTAAGTAGGAGTAGTGTTAAATGATAATTTAGGAAAAACTTCCAAAGTACATATTATACACAAATCAGGTAAGTAAAATTAATAAGTTTTGTTCATTTTCATAATCAGGTTAATCATTCGCTTTAATTGTGACTTTAAGACTTTCTTTAATATAATATTGAAGGTTATTATACTCACCAAGTGCCATTATTACAATTAAAATAGTATTTAAACTATTTTCTATTAGAGTGAAATACAACAATAGCAGTATTGATTACAATAATCAAAGCGTAGTTCATAATAAAAGTAAACCAACAGTTACATACCTATTTACTAAATGATTGCAACAATGACAAGTATTGAGATTACAATAATTAAAACATAATTTATAATATAAAATTATTTAATAAGTAAATTTTCTTTTGATCTTAATAAAAAAATACTCGGATATATTAAATATGTGTATGTTAGAGTATGTGTAAATCCATCGCGAATATATGAGCAAAATATGCATGGTCCACTGTATAGTGACATTTTCACAGGGTAATTGGACGACTGTAATGACGCTGACGTCACAACATGGCGATCATTTTACGCTAAAAACTTTAATTACATTATTGTAGGTATAAAAATAGAAAATATATAGTAATTTTTATTTCGTTTTCATTTATTTATATTCAAAATTCATATGCGACATGTAATTTCTAAAAAGTCGAAGACTTGGACGGGCCCATTCTAATAGTGAGTTAGTACAAAATTATCTTGCTGCCGTAAATTGCTTATTATCCACGCATATTTTCAATTATTGCTTATTTTAAAGTACCTATTTATATATTTTTATGTGCTAAAAAAGATCAATTTATGTGAATCCAATTATTAGCGAAGTCCACTGTTTGAGAACAAAATCATCACGTACATCTACGTCATAGAAGATTTAAAAAAAATATTACGGCTTAACGAATAAAAATAAAGATTTTCTAAAACTACAGGTCAGTTTAGATGCGGTTTCATAAAAAAAATATTAAAAAATATTATTTTATTTAATTTCTTAACCATTGTAATCTTTTTCTTAAATGTATTTTAAATCTGGACCTGTCTAAATATTTATATTATTACGCCAATGTCAATAGTATTTGTGCTAATGCTAATATAATTGCATAAAATTCGACGTCGCTTTGCTCAGCGTCCTCTTTTTCGTCATTTCAAATATGGTCACTCTATACTTGAAGTGTCAAATCTAAACTTTAATCTTACAAATTAAAGAAATAAAAATGAATTAAATTGTAAATATCACTTATTTCAAATATTATTGATTCAATTTATAAAAATATGTAACCTATTGTTGCCTATTCATAAAATGAAATAAAATTTAAAACATGGAAAAACCGCTACTTCCGAAGTAGCGCTACTTCAAGAGGTAAGAATACGGGCCATTGTTTTTTATAGAGCCTCAAATTTAAAAAGATTGCGTTATATCCATTAGATATTTTACAATTAATTATTGAAATTTATGCAATATTTTGAAAAAGTCACGTAATCTGAAACAGAATGTGACGTCAGAACACATACAGTTTAACATGTGACAACTATCGTCTACTTTTATTTATATAAATAACGTAAACTGTTTTCCTATTGTCTATGAATGACGTAATATGTGCTCCCACATCACAGGAGTGGGGGATTGTTTTTCATACTGTTTCAGCGCCAATCTTTTTATTTATTTATTTACGAAAATAACAATAAATTATTATAATTTTTTATATTACTATAAAAAATATTGCATAAAAACATTTAAAATACTTTTTAAAAAATGTTTCACCATTTTTTTTTATAATTTCATCAGAAAGTATAAGTAAAACTAAGACTATTGGTGAAAATCCGTTGAAAAATTCTTATTAATAAGCGAGTTATGGTCCCCCGAAGTTTGAAAATATAGATGTGACGTCATGAATATAAGTTTTTATATAAAACTGTTTTCTTCGTGGATCTAAAATGTTCTTGAAATGTATACTATTTTTAAATTATATTTATAAGAAAACAAATTAATATTGTAACACTGTACAAGTCTACATGCTTTATAATTGCAAGTGTATCAAAATTATTCAGTTTAATGCAAGAAATTTATATTCAAATAAAAACTGTTTGAGAATTGCAGTACTGGACTGATAGCCACATGCCCGCTATTTGAATTTGTCTATTTCCACTGGTATTTGATTCCACCCCCAACTTGGTATTCGTTATATATTTATAGGTGGTCTTTGAGTCGCCAATCAAAATAATATATATGGATTTCATATGAGTGACGAGCTGCTAAAACAAAAGGCCCCTTATTTTCGAAGTATTTCAATTATATCATTTTATTTCTTTATTAATATTCATTATTAAGCGTCTACTTTCATTATTATTACCAATTTCTCTTAAATCGATTGATCTGTAATCAGTGCCGGATTAGCCATGTAGCAGGAGGCAGCAAATGCTACGGGCCCCGCGCCTTGGGGGGCCCCGCGCCTGTGCCCAACTACAAATCAAAAATTATAAGCCACACGCCTAGTAGCTATTCTCAAAGTGAACGCAGGCCATACTGTAATAGTATAGGTATATTATTACGCTACAAGTTGGCAACACCACATTACTTACAGGTGGAATCCCCTAATATTGTTTTCGATTCGAGCTGTTTGTATAACCCGACCATGTCGACTCAGTCGTTCGTTCCTACCACAATTACATAAGTTTATTTTCTTTTAAGAGTGAAATTTGTTGTTATTTGTTGTTATTGGACTATTTACGTCATGTTAGACTGTCTTAGTTTTTACGTGCTTTTGTGTTATTAATTCTGTTTTGCTGATCGCTGTGGACTAGTACAAAATCAGTACAATACCACTTTTTATAATAGTAAAATTCTATATAATATCAAAACAGTGAAAACGACGAGAACGATAAGCTCTGAAGTTTTTGGTAAGTAGCTAACTTTTGTGTGCATATACCAACCTACTGTACAAAGTTCAAAAAACAAGACATGTAGGTTTTAGAGCCGAACATTAATGGGGGCGATGTGACGCGAAATTGCTTATGGGGCTGCATTGATGAAAATAGGTTCTTCTTAACTCAATTTGCTTTCATTTGTAGATAAGATAAAAATCTGATTTTTTATATATGATTTTTTGATAATATTTACTAGATTTTGGTATTTGTCAAAACAGGATTTAATAAAATTTCTCGATAGAATTATTTCCCGAAGTTGCTTCAGTTTTAAACATTTTTCCCTTATCATACCAAAACACCAGCGATTTGAGAAGTACTTTTTTGAGTACACATTAGGTACTAAATTTTAATCATCCAGTTTTTTGTTTGGGCATAGACCATCAGTATGAACAACTGATTAAGGGTGATTATCGAGCATTTGACTAGCATTGTTTTATCTCTGTCATTCGTTTATGAATCCTTTTAGAGGAAAATACTTCAAATAATAGTTATAGAAAAATTAATTGCTGAAGAATTTTTCTCTAAAATAATCTATAAACGATTGACAGGGTTAAAACAATGCTAGTCAAATACTCGCTATCACCCTTAATCACCGTTCATACTATCGGCCACAAAAAATTCATTGGAATCGTGTTTTCCAAATGTAGAAATAGTGTTACGCATTTATTTGAATTTGATGATCACAAACTGCAGCGGAGAACGTTCTTTCTCAACATTAAAGAGAATTAAAAATGTGTTAAGGAGCACGATGGGACAAGACCGTTTGAATGACCTCACTATTATGAATATAGAAAATGATCTACTTAAAAATATTGATTTGTCGAGTGTAATTTCTAAATTTGCCCACATTAAATCAAGAAAATCCTTTTTGTAAATGTTTTGTTATATTTACATCTTAAATTATAATACGTAATGCAATTCAAGGGCCCCCTGTTCACATTTGCTACGGGCCCCGCGCAGGCTTGATCCGGCACTGTCTGTAATCCCCTATTTCTTAATTTAATCGCGTCGGCCATAGTGCACCTGGTCCATCTAGCGCTTGGAAGAGAAGTACTATCCATAGGCTACTATATGGTCTCGACATTTTACATATGAGTTCCCGTAGCCTGGTAGAAGTAAGCTTAGAATTTGATGTTTTGTTGTCTGTTGCTATAAAACAATTTGGTTCAACGTATAAATATAAACGTCAGTTCTTTAGACCAAGAAAAGTTATATTATTGTTCGTATCTTCTATTTAAAATAATATCAAAATGAACGGTGGTCAAATAGTGGCAATACTGCTAATGGTGTTTATAATATTCGACGTGATGCAGACGTCGCAAGCCGATGATCCGCCAGCGGGGGATGCTACAACAGCAGAACCAGCGAAGAAAAAGAGCAGCGCCACTTCATTTGCACCCAACTTAGCCCTGAGCATTGGAGGCATTGTAGGATCCACTGTCTACATGAAATGGCGTTCCTTCATGTTTAATTGTTGAGTGTCAAATGTACTTTTGAACACTGTTTTATGTAAAATTTATATTACAAAATTAATGGCAAAATATATACAAAAAACGTACAATGGTTTGTTATTATTTTAATTGTTTATTTTATATATTTTAAACCTTTGTGTTGTGTTGAAAGATATCAATCACAACACATCCTCCCCTCCAGTTTTACATCTTTTAGAAGACCACAAGCTGCAAGAGAGAGATTTAGATTACCCATGGCCAAAATATTTTATAAATTTAATTCTTCTGGATATGAAATAAAATTCTAACAAATATTCTTGTTATGATAGTTTCTAAGATCGTAGTTAACTTATTTAATTTGTACGCAGGATGACAGCATCTTGCCCTTCATGTGCAGTTGTAAAACCAAAATTTTACAAAAATAATAATGCTTCTCTAATCAAGGCTACACATCCCTTTGAACGGCTCAGTATGGATTTTAAAGGGCCACTGCCATCAAAATCTAAAAATAAATATTTGTTCACGATAATTGATGAATATTCCAGGTTTCCATTCGCATACCCATGCGCAGACATGACCTCTGCTACAGTAATCGACCGTCTTGTAGATTTATTCTCAGTTTTTGGGGTGCCATCATATGTTCACTCGGATAGAGGTACTTCATTCATATCTAAAGAGATACAATCCTTTCTTCATACGAGAGGTGTAGCAACATCAATGTCCACCCCATACAATCCTCCTGGAAATGGACAAATTGAGCGAGAAAATGGAACAATTTGGAAAACCATATCCCTTGCCTTAAAAAATGACAATATGAACATTTACGACTGGGAACTGAAACTAGCAGATGCACTTCATTCAATTCGATCTTTATTATGTACAGCAACCAATGAAACCCCTCATGAAAGAATGTTCAAACATCAATCTACAAATGGATGTTCTCTGCCTTCATGGTTAATACCTTCTGCTAAAGTGCTAATGAAGAAACACGTACGTCTGAGCAAATATGATCCACTGGTAGAAGAAGCAGAGCTTATTGACGTTGTGACAAGGCGAGGTAAGCGCAATAACAGATAAATAACTTTTTATAAACTCTTCTAAATTATAGTTTCAATATTAATATTTTAACTCTGTTTATCTGTTTAAGTTATAAATGTCAAAATTCAGTTTAGAAATTCTTATCATATTATGATAGTCACGACATTTATTTGTTGATTTTAAGTCTGGAAATTATTATATATACGAGCGTGACTTTAGAATGACCTCGCCTATGCACCCCATACCCCTAAGATAATCCTGTCCTGGAGATAGCGTTTTGTTTTAAGGCAGTCGGCATTAGTTAGCCATGGGATAAACATGGGATAGTCGGCATTAGTTAGCCATGGGATACACATGGAAGAGTCGGTATCAGTTAGCCATGGGATAAACATGGGAGAGTCGGTATTAGTTAGCCATGGGATAAACATGGAAGAGTAACATCATATAGTATATGTTCATGTCCGTAGTGTTCATCAGTGTAAAGTGTAAAAAGTGTTAGTGTCTGTGTGTTCTTCCTTCTTACAAGCCGTGGACGCCAGCCATCCGAGGCGTCCACCAGTCATCAAAGTAGTATCATCAGCCTGTTCCACCCCCCCCCCCTCGTGTTACAGTGGCGCAGTCAACGGGTAGGATAATGAGAGTAATGCTTTACTCTTATTTATCCGAAAAGTTCCTACATCAGTTACAGTATTATTAGTTTGTGACCGAGGAGAGGGTACTTGGTGTACAGTATGTACACATTTGCGACCACGACGCCAGCGATGATACAGCAACCCAGGCCGTATCAGCCGTCACCAGACATGCTTGAGGTATTGCTTGCAATGAATACGTTCTCTGGTGATGGCAGTGTGGGAGAATATATCCGCAATATGGTAGCAGCCAGCAGAAGATACGGCTGGGATGAAGTTTTCCTCGGCAGTGCAATAGTATTCAGGCTCAGTGGTAAGGCAAGCGAATTGTATTTTGCAATTCCACTGTATAAGCGGCCTACCACTGGCACAGATATGGTGCGTTGGTTAGAAATAACATATGCAGGACGCACCATATTACCACCGTCATTTTTTCCGGCTTGTACGCCAAGTTTTTATGGTCCAGCATGGACGCACCAGGTCTACGCACCGCAGGCGCCGTTAGATTCGTTGTCTCCAGGGCATGGAGTGCACGAGTTGCCAGTAGGGAGGATCAGTTTAGAAGAAATTGAGTCCTTGCTGGCAATAGAGGATCGTTTTGCGGTGGTAGACATACCACGACCGGAAAGTCCGACAATAGTCGTCACAGAGAGTGACAAGGGCGTACAAGAAGGAAAAATGATTGAAGAGAATTGCCTGCCGGAGGAAACAGCGAAATGTGAGACTGAGGAAGAACACAGCGAAGTAGCTGATGAACTGGACATGAACACAGTATATGACGACAACCTGCACGAAATGGATCTGCAAATGGTCAACGAAGAGGACATCGAGAATGGCGACTTGGGCATGAACGTCGGAGAGGACAACTTGGCATGCCCACCTGTGCAAGTTTTACGCCGCACCCATGGAGGGCACGCCACTGGTGATATCGTGTTACATTCCAGGAACGACGTTATCTCTTGCAGAAGTGTTCCCAAATTTTTTGTAGTGCCATCCCTTAGACCGCTTAGGTGTGAACACCCCCCTCCCTCGTTCAGTGCAATGACCTTTGTGTTGTTTTCATTTATGACGATTATATGACAATTTTTGTTAGTGTTTAGTTTTTTTGGCTAGTTAAGTTGCATGTTAGATTAGTAATTTTAATTAGATAGGAAAATAAAATACCCTTTTCCTTTTTAGTATTTGAGATTTGAATTTGTAGTTTGGTAAAACGTTTTAGGTACGTTTTTATTGTGTTTACATTATGGTTATAATGTTTTATGTGGGTAAGCTTTATGCTTTATGTCTTGCGATTTTTGTATTTATGTTTTATGTTTTGTGTCTCATATTTGTAATATGTTTGATGTTTTATTTGTTTTATGTATGTGTTTTATGTTCTGTGGTTGCAGAATTTGGAAACTATCTTCAGTTCAGGATTTAAGAATAAATATATCGATTTTGCGATATATTTATGTCTTAAGGGGAGGATAATGTGACAAGGCGAAGTAAGCGCAATAACAGATAAATAACTTTTTATAAACTCTTCTAAATTATAGTTTCAATATTAATATTTTAACTCTGTTTATCTGTTTAAGTTATAAATGTCAAAATTCAGTTTAGAAATTCTTATCATATTATGATAGTCACGACATTTATTTGTTGATTTTAAGTCTGGAAATTATTATATATACGAGCGTGACTTTAGAATGACCTCGCCTATGCACCCCATACCCCTAAGATAATCCTGTCCTGGAGATAGCGTTTTGTTTTAAGGCAGTCGGCATTAGTTAGCCATGGGATAAACATGGGATAGTCGGCATTAGTTAGCCATGGGATACACATGGAAGAGTCGGTATCAGTTAGCCATGGGATAAACATGGGAGAGTCGGTATTAGTTAGCCATGGGATAAACATGGAAGAGTCGACATCATATAGTCGTGGAGTGAACATGTAGTGTTTTTAGTTTTGGGGCGCGTGTGCAGCACGCCTGCCCGCAAGGTTACAAAATGTAACAGTTTTGTTAGTTATATTTAATCAATAATAATGTAACCATGTAAATATAAAAGTATTAGTTAGTAAAACCAACAAGTTGTGTTCATGTCCGTAGTGTTCATTAGTGTAAAGTGTAAAAAGTAAAGTGTCTGTGTGTTCTTCCTTCTCACAAGCCTAGGACGCCAACCATCAGAGGCGTCCACCAGTCTGTAAGTGTATCATCGTTGGGAATCATCATCCGTAGTAATTGCCATCAGCGTCTGTTCCACCCCCCTCGTGTTACAACGTGAACCCGCAATACGCCCGAGTCAAACTTGCGGATGGCAGAGAAACAACAGTATCCTTGAAGCATTTAGCGCCAAGAGGGGATACCACACTAGAGACAGAAGAACCTGAGTCTTTCGAGCATATAGCGCCAGATAACACACCTAATTTCGTGACAGTTATTACAGAAGAACCAATAAGTAATTTTTAACAGAATGCTACAGAAGCAGGAAACACAGAACCAACTTCTGATACAGGAGCAGAAAACACAGAACCAACTTCTACGGCTCCTACCATACCTAACTCTGAACCTGTTACAACTCGCCAATTAGGAGATAATATCCAGAAACGATCATCAAGAGATAGACGATTCCCAATAAAATTCAAAGATTACGTCATGAAATAAAGGGAGGAAGAGTGTTATGATAGTTTCTAAGATCGTATTATTTAATTTGTTTTGTATATGTTGTTATGTTTTCACATGTGTCATTCTATTTAAATCTTTACCCTGTTTATGATAAAGCCTCAATTCTCAAAGGTATTTCTCATTACAATTCTGAAACAAAGTATTTAAAAAAAATTTCTATTTACGTAATAAATGAATTATTTGGCCTAATTCACTAAGATAGTTGTTAACATAGTCGTTAGGTAACAACTGAGAGATAACAACGATTTTTAGCAACTCTTGTAACAACTGTCATTCAATTGGTATACGGCCTAATTCTCTAAGCAAAATTGTTAAAATTAACAACCATTTTCAGTTGTTAATTTCAATATCAGCTGCTAAGTTCAAAATCCCAATTCACTATTACATCAAGTTGCTAAAATTTAACAACTAGTCGTTACGTCGAGTTGTTAATCTAGCAACTGCATTTCTCTCGTTGCTAGTATTGAACAATCGTTGTTAAATGGTTTTTCCTGAAAATTTTGCGATAGGAGATAAACTTTTACTGGAAATAGAGGGACGACAGCAAAAGTAAACTATTTATAAACTAATATATACCTATATGCCCAATAATTATATACATAAGATTGCAAAGAAATTTGCGAGATGTTAGTAATCCATTCCTGATACTGACAGCGGGAAAAAAATATTTACAGAGATATTCAAACTGAGCAAGTGTCGTTTAATTCGTGAATTGGATGGTCTCATGCTTCAAGCATACTGAGTCAGTATATGCCCGCATGTCTCATGTTACAAGATGAAGGGTTTAAATTTATTCCAAACTTAAATATTTTAATTCTTAATATTGAACAAATTTTCAGATTCTCTCCCGAAAAGATCTAAATTCAATTTTTTGAAATTTATTTTCATTTACCTTACACATTTAAATTTAAACAGCCATTTCAGTATTGTCAAATGTCTATTATTTTTACTGCTAAAACTTCTAGACGATGGTCATGCGTCATTCCCGATGATAAGATTCTTGAAATTTCGAAATCGGTCGCACCGAATGAATAAACATATACTAAACTGAAGAACTTCATCAGATTCTTCTAACAATTAAGCCTAGCTATGGGTCTTATAAATTACAGGGCAAAATTTCAATTTTTCAAGTCAATCAACCATTTGCAAAATTTTCAACTAGCAGTTATCAGAACTGAAATGCAAAAGTAGCTTTGTTATTTAATTAGTCCAAAATGATCATGAAATCTACCATTAGAGAATATTGTTCCGCGGAACATCTTGCACCTCAAATTTTCTTAGCACTCATTATTAAAAACTCAAACGTCAAACGAATCAAAATCTGTCACTTTAGGTTGTGAATGTAGAAATATGTACAAATATTGAGAATCGACATGCCTTTTAACTCACTTGTTCATAACTTCACTGCTATATGTAACAACGATTGTTCAGAACGACCGTTTTTAACAATGTCGTTAATTATGTATTTACTGAATACCAATTGAATGACAGTTGTTACAAGAGTTGCTAAAAATCGTTGTTAACTCTCAGTTGTTACCTAACGACTATGTTAACAATTATCTTAGAGCATTAGGCCGATAATTCTGTAAATACATAACGACATTGTTAAAAACGGTCGTTCTGAACAATCGTTGTTAAATATAGCAGTGAAGTTATTAACAAGTGAGTTAAAAGGCATGTCGATTCTCAATATTTGTACATATTTCTACTCTTCACAACCTAAAGTGACAGATTTTGATTCGTTTGACGTTTGAATTTTTAATAATGAGTGATAAGAAAATTTGAGGTGCAAGATGTTCCGCGGAACATTATTCTCTAATGGTAGATTTCGTGATAATTTTCGACTAACTAAGTAACGAAGCTAGTTTTACATTTCAGTTCTGATAACTGGTAGTTGGAAATTTTGCAAATGGTTGATTGACTTGAAAAATTTAAATTTTGCCCTGTAATCTCTTTATAAGACCCAATAGCTAGGCGTAGAAATTAAATATTGGGAGAATCTGATGAAGTTCACCAGTTTAGTATACATGTTTATCCAATTCTATGCGATCTATTTCGAAATTTCAAGAATCTTATCAGGAATGACGCATGTCCATCGTCTAGGAGTTTTAGTAGTAAAAATAATAGAAATTTGACATTGTTGAAATGGCTGTTTAAATTTAAATGTGTAAGGTATTGAATGAAAATAAATTTCAAAAAGTTTAATTTAGATCTTTTCGGGTAAGAATCGGAAAATTTGTTCAATATTAAGAATTAAAATATTTAAGTTTGGAATAAATTTAAACCTTTCATCTTGTAACATGAGACCTTCGGGCATATACTGACTCAGTATGCATGAAGCACGAGACCATCCAATTCACGAATTAAACGACACTTGCTCAGTTTGAATATCTCTGTAAATATTACCTTCCGTCACCTTTAGGTAAGGAAGGTATTGTCTTTGGTCAAAAAATTCGATGATGAGTTTTTAATCAATAAGCACGTTTTAGGGTCCCTAGAATACGAATTTACTATTTTTACGATGATGTCTGTATGTGTGTGTGTGTGTGTGTGTGTGTGTGTGGATGTGTGTGTGTGTGTATGTGTGTGTGTGTGTGTGTGTGTTTGTGTGTGTGTGTGTGTGTGTAACAAAATTTTCGTCTGCGATAACTCTAATACTACAGTTACAAAAATTATAATTTTTTCGTATACTTCTTCGTTACATCCATATGAAGAGCTGATTAGATTTTGGTTACAATTGGTCAACCGGAAGTACCATCATTTGAAGATTTTAACATTTTTTCTTGAAAAAACTATGTTAAATATAATTTTTTCACATTTGATGTTATTATAAATATTAAAGAATATTTTATTCTCTATACGATTTGACTGCATTTTATACTTAATATTAAATGGATATAGAGTTAAAAAATTATAAAGAAATTAAATTTCATAAAGTAGCCATAGCTATGGAAACAGCTATTATATTAAGAAAATTCTGATTGAAAGATGTCAGTGTCAAGTAAAATTGACATAGTATGTTTGTCTTATAATTTTACTGTAAATATAGGATCTTTTGCTTTCTGTATGGAATTTGTATAAAATACATACAACTGCTTTAAGGTAATGTACAAGAAATAATAATAATAAATCTTTTATTTCTGCAGATACATTACACTGTATATAGAAAACGTCACAAAATAATAATTTTCTGTATGAAATTTGCATAAAATACATGCAACTGCCGGAAGGTAATGTACAAGAAATAGAATATTTAATTTAGCAAGGAACTTTTCTTTATGAAATTTGTACAAAATACATAGAACTGACGGAAGGTAATGTGCTGGCCACATCAGATTTTTTTTTATCGGGAATGGATTAATAACATCTCGCAAATTTCTTTGCATAAATCTAAAATCTTATTTAAAAATGTATATAATTAGTGAGCATGTAGGTATATGTGAGTTTATAAATAGTTACTTTTACTGTCGTCCCTATATTTCCAGCAAAAGTTTATTTCCTATTGCAAAATTTTCAAGAAAAACCATTTAACAACGATTGTTCAATACTAGCAACGAGAGAAATGCAGTTGCTAGATTAACAACTCGACGTATCGACTAGTTGTTAAATTTTAGCAACTTGATGTAATAGTGAATTGGGATTTTGAACTTAGCAACTGACATTGAAATTAACAACTGAAAATGGTTGTTAATTTTAACAATTTTGCTTAGAGAATTAAGTCGTATTCCACCCGGTCGAAATGTTTCCCGATACAAAACCCTCGCTCCCGTACCGCTCTCTTTATCGATCGCATTGCATTCTAACAATCTATGCTTCGTGGTAGATCCGCGTCAAAGATAATATATTAAAAAGAAATTTTAAAACATATTATTATACAACAAACTATTTAATGAATGAAGCAGGAAAAGAATTCAAGAAATAAATAGGGATGGTGCACAGGGCTGGTGCAAGAATTTTTATATGACTGGTAGAAGTAAGCTTAGAATTTGATGTTTTGTTGTCTGTTGCTATAAAACAATTTGGTTCAAATACAAATATAAACGTCAGCTCGTCAGACCAAGAAAAGTTATATTATTGTTCGTATCTTCTTCAAATAATACCAAAATGAACGGTGGTCAAATAGTGGCAATACTGCTAATGGTGTTCATAATATTCGACGTGATGCAGACGTCGCAAGCCGATGATCCGCCAGCGGGGGATGCTACAACAGCAGAACCAGCGAAGAAAAAGAGCAGCGCCACTTCATTTGCACCCAACTTAGCCCTGAGCATTGGAGGCATTGTAGGATCCACTGTCTACATGAAATGGCGTTCATTCATGTCTAATTGTTAATTGTCAAATGTACTTTTCAACACTGTTTTATGTAAAATTTAAATTACAAAATTAATGGCAAAATATATATAAAAAACGTACAATGGTTTGTTATAATTTTAATTGTTTATTTTATATATTTTAAACATTTTTGTTGTGTTAAAAGATATCAATCACAGAACACATCCTCCCCTCCAGTATTACATGTTTTTAGAAGAAGACCACAAGCTACAAGAGAGAGTTTTGGATTACCCATGGCCTCTCTTCCTTTCTCAACGTATTGTCCTAATCCGGTTTGACACGGTCTGTTTTATTTTACCGTGGTGTTTGACGCACGAATAAGTGATCAGTTTTGTTATAACCAAGTTAACAAATTCTCGAAAAAATAATACCTATAGCTGTTATAAAATCGAGGTGATAGCCGATATTTGCAATCAACCATTATCTAATATTTGCATATCGGCCGTATGGCGTTTATTATTTCTCGTAATAACTTAAAACATCTAAAAATTCTATTTTCTGTAGGGCGCGAGCGGTCATAAGACTTTTCTGACCTTAGCAAGCAGTTATGGGGGCCCGTGACGGAATGACAGCTATTAATTATGTCCATAACTGACAAATGTCATAATTTCTCATTAAAAATTTCATGATTTATTTGTATCAGCAGTGTGGAATTCAAGAAATCATGAAATTTAGAATGAAAAATTATGACATTGTCAGTTATGGTCATTAATAGTTTTCCCTCTCCATATCTGCATAGATTAAGGAAAATATATAGTAGAAGATTGGCCATCTCCCTTATAAACCGTGATAACAAAGCCAGTAGATATATGTACTAAAGTAACGACATGGCGGCCATCTTGGCCTTAAAAAGCAACAGTAATGATTTTTCGTGTCGCTACAGGCGCTGCTGTTGCAGGTGTCAAATGTCACATTGGTATTCACCAGTTTTAATTTTCGTGTGTTAAAGAAAATAAAATAATCTGAAAATTTACCACAGATAATGCCTTGTTGCAGTGCAATTAATTGTCATCATAATAAAAATAGAATACATTTTTTTGCATATCAAATTTTGAAGTGAGGTGTCATCAGTGGTTTATAAACATTGGAAGATCCGATATTTAATCGAAATATGTAATGCATTGTGAAGTAAGAACGTTTAATTTGAATAATGTTGTTGAAATTAACATTTTCTATTATTACAGAAACATTTTGTACATAACCAATCACATTGTCAACATTATAGAACCCTGCAATAACACAAATACATACATTCATATAATAATCTCAGAATAAGGTACGTACAGTTTGCGGATACTTGTTTTGCAAATTCTCAGTTTCTCTAACATAGTAAAAATTGCTTAATACCACACCACGAATAATCTGACGTTTGAAAATGACAATTTACACCTGCGAAAAAAGCGCCTCTAGCGACACAAAAAATCATTACTGTTGCTTTTTAAGGCCAAGATGGCCGTCATGTCGGTACTTTAGTATATGTACTGGCTTTGGTCCAAATGCCAACCATTTAAGTTTCTGTAGCCTGGCTCGAGTCATGTGACTCGAGGGACCTTGACGTGCTTAGAATCAGCTGATTTGTGTGCGCATGTGATTTTGATAAGAACATTGTCAATTTGACAATACCAATGTTTTGACTTATTTTGATTTTGAATTGCTAAAATATTTTTAATTACACGTGTTTTACTGCCTAAAAATTCTAAAATATTAACATTAACATTAATCAAAATAAGTCTAAACATTGGTCTTTTCAAATTGACAATGTTCTTGTCAAAATGACATGCGCACACAAATCAGCTGATTCTAATAGTATGTTCCGTAATGCAACCGGTTCGACCAGATTTACGGTTTTGTGTTCCGTAAGTCCTGAAATTATTTACCGGTTTCAATTTGGAACGCGGTTCCTGAAAAAAGTTGGTAAAATGTCGGACCACGGCAACCACGAAATAATCCTGGTTCATAACAAAATCAAACGATATCCGTCAGTGTCAAATTTCTAAACCGCATTTTTAGTGGTATTACTAATAATTATTATAGATGTAAGTACGAAAACATTATTTATATCTGAGATATTGGTGATTGCGTTATTTTTATTGGCATTATTCAACGTTATCATTCATTTAGTTAATTTGTATTTTTGTTAGGTTGTGTCAATTTTAAATGTCACAAGAATTAATGTCAATATGTTCCGAAAAAGATTAAAATATTCAGGAACCATGGTGTACCAGCAATCAAGATACTGATTTTTTGGTTGATTTACGGAACATAGTACAGGGTGGGGCAGAAAAACCTATCCGATTTCAAATCCCTTTTTCCCAGAAGAGGGAGCAGGTAGAGTAGTGGGGTAAAAACCGTTAGAAAGCCGGTTTTATGCCATTTGTCAGTAGTCAACATGCCTTGGTCTGGTGAACATCGTGCTTTTGTTATTGAGCGGTCTATCGAATGCGGCGGTTCGATAATTGCTACACAACGTGCTTTTCGAATTCATTTCGGACTCGGGCGTCATGATCCTGTTCCACATCACGCTACGATTAAAGTGTGGGTGTCAAATTTTAGACAGACGAGTTCAGCATTGAAAAAGAAGTCGCCTGGACGTCCCAGGACAGCAACAGGACCTGAAAACGTGGCCAATGTGAGAGCCGCGATTGAACGTTCCCCGCGTCGTTCGGCGCGAAAACATTCGCTCGCTTTGGCAATTTCCAACCGCAGTATTCGGCGCATTTTGCACCGGGACCTCAAAATGCATCCCTACAAAATGGTTGTTGCACAGGAATTAAGTGAAAGGGATTTTGAAACCCGTACGAACCTGTGTCGCGATCTCCGAGAACTCCCAAACGACGATGTTGTGCTCTTCACGGACGAAGCCCATTTTCACCTTTGTGGTGCCGTTAACAGGCAGAATTTTCGATATTGGAGTGACGAAAATCCTCGAGAAATCCATCAGGAACCCCTCCATAGCCCAAAAGTGACTGTGTGGTGTGCTCTTTCCCGCCTAGGCGTCTGGGGGCCTTACTTTTTTGAAGAAAATGGGCAAACCGTAACGGTCAACAGCGAGCGCTATTGTTTCATGCTGGAAAATTTTCTTAGACCCAAAATGGAAGAAAATGGCGTGGAAAATGTGTGGTTTCAACAGGATGGTGCAACCGCCCACACATCGCGACGATCAATGGACATTCTCAGGGAACTGTTTCCCGGTCGCCTCATTTCCCTGAGAGGTGATCTTGGCTGGCCGCCGCGCTCACCGGATCTCACTCCATGTGACTTCTTCCTTTGGGGTTACCTCAAATCGAAGGTTTACCAGCATCGACCAAGGACCCTTCTTGCTTTACGAAGGGAAATTGCTCGGGCAATTGAAGAAATTCCTGTGGAAATGACGGTGAAAGTCATGGAAAGCTACCGTGAGCGCCTAAATCAGTGTATCCGCTCCCAAGGACGACATTTGAGTGATGTGCTTTTCAAAACTTAAATTTAAAAATGGCATAAAATTTGCGATATGTTAATAAAAAATTTTTTTGACAAGTTGAGTGGTTTTAATTTTATAACGTTTTGAAATCGGATAGGTTTTTCTGCCCCACCCTGTATAAGCACGTCAAGGTCCCTCGAGTCACGTGTCTGCTCGCGCCCTATAGCGGCGCTATGTAAGGTTATAATCTCGGCCTACTGATCGCCGACATCAATCTGTCAACCAAAATTGATGAGTTATCGGTTGTCTACCTGTTGTCTGTTATAAAACAATTTGCTTCAAATATAAATATAAACGTCAGGTGATATCTCTAAATGAAAAATTATATTGTTCGTAGGTATCTTATATTTAAAATAATATCAAAATGAACGGTGGTCAATTAGTGGCAATACTGCTGATGGTGTCCATAATATCTGTCGTGATGCAGACGACGCAAGCCGCTGAAATTCAGCTTCAACTGAATGGAGACACAGACGATATCAAAGCGACATTTGATAAAGCGGCCGAGGATGCTAAGAAAGCCGCAGGAAGCGCTACTTCATTTGCACCCAACATTGCCCTGAGCATAGGAGGAATTACAGCACTCGCTATTTACATGAAACTTGCGTACATTCATGTCTAATTGTTGGCTGTAAAATGTACTTTTTAACATTATATTATATAAAATTTATCTTGCAATAAAAAGGTTAGTATAATATCATCAGTAAAAGAAATACATTTTCTACTATGATAATCAATAAATAAATAAATATAAAATAAGGACACCTAGTTATACTCTTTATTAAGGTGAACTCGCCGAAGTATGTACGTGCTATTTTTTCAAAGTTTGACTTTGCCGCCCATTTTATTTTTCAAATTAAACAATACGGTTTTCCACGATTTATATATTTTTACCTTCCGTCACCTTTAGGTGAGAAAGGTATTGTCTTTGGTCAAAAAATTCGGTGGTGAGTTTTTGATGAATAAGCACGTTTTAGGGTCCCTGCAATACAATTTTACTATTGTTACGATGATGTCTGTATATATGGGGTCTCGTGGCCGCGTGCCTGAGTGTCAGGTCGAGAATCTGGGGTACCGGGTTCGATCCCGACCGACGCCAAATATTTCCACGGTGCAAATATATCATCTTTACCGATATCTGTGTATAAAGCAGATTGGCACACCCAGCAATGGGTAATAAGCCGTGATGATATATTTATTTATTTATTTTTATGTCTGTATGTGTGTGTGTGTGTGTATGTGTGTGTCTCTCTCTCTCTCTCTCTCTCTCTCTCTCTCTGTGTGTGTGTGTGTGTGTGTGTGTGTGTGTGTGTGTGTGTGTGTGTGTGTGTGTGTGTGTGTGTGTGTGTGTGTGTGTGTGTGTGTATGTATGTAACAAAATTTTCGTCTACGATAACTTCCATACTACAATTCTAAAAATTATAATTCTTTAGTATTTCTCTTCGTTACATCCATGTGAAGAGCTGATTAGATTTTGGTTAGAATTGGACAACCGGAAGTACTTTCATTTGAAGATTTTAACAGTTTTTCTTGAAAAAACTATGTTAAAAATCATTTTTTCACATTTATTGTTATTATAAATATTAAAGAATATTTTATTCTCTATACGATTTGACTACATTTTATACTTAATATTAAATGGATATAGAGTTAAAAAATTATAAAGAAATTAAATTTCATAAAGTAGCCATAGCTATGGAAACGGCTACTATATTAAGAAAATTTTGATTGAAAGATGTCAGTGTCAAGTGAAATTGACATAGTGTGTTTGTCTTATAATTTTCCTGGAAATATAGGATCTTTTGCTTTTCTGTATGCAATTTGCATAAAATACATGCAACTGCCGGAAGGTAAAGTATAAGAAATATAATCTTTAGCAAGGAACTTTTATATGAAATTTGTACAAAATACATAGAACTGACGGAAGGTAATGTGCGGGCCACATCAGATTTTTTTATGTTAATGTAGAGATAAAAATTTTACACCTATATTTTTACCTTCCGTCACCTTTAGGTAAGGAAGGTATTGTCTTTGGTCAAAAAATTCGCTGATGAGTTTTTAATCAATAAGCACGTTTTAGGGTCCCTAGAATACGAATTTACTATTTTTACGATGATGTCTGTATGTGTGTGTGTGTGTGTATGTGTGGATGTGAGTGTGTGTGTGGATGTGTGTGTGTGTGTGTAACAAAATTTTCGTCTGCGATAACTCTAATACTACAGTTACAAAAATTATAATTTTTCGTGTACTTCTTCGTTACAGCCATATGAAGAGCTGATTAGATTTTGGTTACAATTGGTCAACCGGAAGTACCATCATTTGAAGATTTTAACAGTTTTTATTGAAAAAACTATGTTAAATACAATTTTTTCACATTTGATGTTATTATAAATATTAAAGAATATTTTATTCTCTATACGATTTGACTGCATTTTATACTTAATATTAAATGGATATAGAGTTAAAAAATTATAAAGAAATTAAATTTCATAAAGTAGCTATAGCTTAACAGCTACTATATTAAGAAAATTCTGATTGAAAGATGTCAGTGTCAAGTGAAATTGACATAGTGTGTTTGTCATAATTTTTACTGGAAATGTAGGATCTTTTGCTTTCTGTATGGAATTTGTATAAAATAAATACAACTGCTTTAAGGTAATGTACAAGAAATAGAATATTTAATTTAATAATAATAATAAATCTTTTATTTCTGCAGATGCATTATACTGCATATAGACAACGTCACAAAATAATAATTTTCTGTATGAAATTTGTATAAAATACATGCAACTGCCGGAAGGTAATGTACAACAAATAGAATATTTAATTTAGCAAGGAACTTTCCGTATGAAATTTGTACAAAATACATAGAACTGACGGAAGGTAATGTGCTGGCCACATCAGATTTTTTTATTTTGCTTAAAAACACCACCAAATGAAACACTGCGTTGTGTGACCTCTAGGGTTCTGACGTCACTTGGCGACCGTTTTAAACAAATTATTTTTCAATTTAAAAATACTAAACCGGGTGTCTTAGGCCGACCGACACAGGAGATTGACATAGGAAATCAGTTAATTGTGAACAGTATCTCCCCAGTGCAAGATATTAAGTTAAAATTCTGTATGCTTATTCAACGATACTAATTCTGTGGATTACTGTTCATATCAGTCAATTTACATGTGTAATAATAGAAAAAATTGAGAAAAATTATTTTGAAAAGTAAAAATTAAAAAATGCGTGCGTTTTATGAAAACAACCGATCTGTGGTTGCGACGCAAAGAGCTTTTCGGCGACGGTTCAACATTCCGCGAAATAATGCTGTTCCTACTGTGAACACAATTCGGTCCTGGATTCGGCAGTTAGAGGAAACTGGTAGCACACTAACATAGGTACACATAGCCGACGAAGATCCATCAGAACACCAGAAAATGTGGAGCTAATGAAAGCAGCAGTCGAACAATCGCCAAGACGTTCTGCTCGAAGGCACGCTTTTGCATTAGGGGTTTCAGACCGCAGTTTGAGAAGGATTCTGCGTTTAGATTTGAATTTCCATCCCTTCAAAATAATGATGGTTCAGGAATTGAACCCAGCAGACTACGCCAACCGCCAAAATCTGTGTGAGGAAATTCTTGCAGCGATCCCTCCTGAGGCAGCATTGTTCAGCAGCGACGAGGCACATTTTCACCTAAGCGGGATTGTGAATAAACAAAATTTTCGCTACTGGGCTGAAAACAACCCCCAAATTGTTCACGAAAGACCGCTACATTCTCCGAAACTAACGGTGTGGTGTGCCGTATCACAATTTGGCGTTATGGGTCCGTACTTTTTTGTAGAGGGAGGCATGACCGTGACCGTGAATTCGGGGCGTTATGTTTCAATGTTGCAAAATTTTCTACAGCCCCGATTGGAAGTGGTTGTTGATGAAGAGGGGTTAGGGGACTTTTGGTTCCAACAGGATGGGGCTACAGCCCACACAGCCCGAAATTCTCTAAACGCTTTAAGAGAATTGTTTCCTGGACGTCTAGTGTCTTTGAGAGGTGACGTGGGGTGCCCTGCGCGATCGCCCGATTTAAGCATATGCGACTTCTTTCTTTGGGGATATCTAAAGGAAAAAGTGTTTAAACGTCGCCCCCAAAACGTGCTAGAGCTAAGGGAGCAGATTGTTGAAGAAGTCGGCTCCAGCAATGTATTGCAGCTAACGGCCGCCATCTTAAATGAGGAAACACGAGACTGCACTCGGATGTGTAATTTCGAAGAAAAAAAATCGAGCTTAAAAGATATTCGAGAAAAGATGTCTTAAAATTGACCAATCAGAGACCTACACCTTTAACGTGTATTTGCCGTAATTTTACGTTACTAGGGTTTTATACAAATCAAATCTTCTTTAAAATCTATGGGCGACTGTAGTTTTCAAAAAATGTCAGTGTCAAATTAAATTTGACAAGGTGAATAAAAAAGGCAAATTCTTACCATGTATTCAGCAGCGGATTACTTAGAAATAATTATAATTTTCGGAGAATGTGGACGTAACGCCAGAGGCAGCACGAGTCTATTCGGAACGTGTATGGAATTTATACAAAATAATAATAGCAAGGTAATGTGCTGGCCACATCAGATTTTCTATTTTTTGCAATCATTCTTCGAAATTACGCTTGTGTCATAATTACATCCCACATCGATCTTCCATTATTTAGAGCGACATCAGGTGTATACTTCCCCAACCCTCGCTGATGGCCACGGCCATTGTCATTGGGACAATTAACCACCCGCTCCACTGCTTTCTGTCGTTGCCATTGGCATACACAATATGCACATAAATCAGACAATCTCCGGTATGCATACACATGCAGAGATGGCAGCAGATACACGCATACATTGATGAGAAATAGAGGTTATGTTATGTGAAATGTATGTGGTCTGTGGTGAGGTTAGGTTGGAGTGGGGGTAAAAGTAGTGGGAGATCTCGCAGCAAAATATAATATTTATTTTTATTTTTCTACATAATCACCTTTTATCTCATTTCATTTTGTCCAACGATGCTCAAGTTTTTCGATGAATTAGGCCATTTTTGTAGGAAATTTTATCTACTTTAATTTTATATATAAAGTATTTTTCGCTAGGACCTATAATAATAATAATACTTTATTTTTCGTGATGTACAGCATGTACAGTAATACATATGAAAATTGTCAAAGAAATGCAAGTAAATATTATATTTGGTCAGATTGATAAATATTCGTCCAAGCTATAAAAACAATTTTTAAACTTAATTTTAAAATTTGTGTTATTCCTACATGATTTGATGGTAGGTGGTATTTTGTTGAAAATGTCCACGCCCTTGATATCCGTCGAATTCCGAGCACATTTGTACCTGGTTAGAGGTTTACGCAACTTTTCCTTGTTTCTAGTACTAATATTAGAGATATTGAAATTTGAATCAAATTTATCTTTATTTTTGAATACATAGATCCCAATTTCAAGAATATATAAGGACACGATTGTCAATATTTTATATTTTTTGAAATAAGGCATGCAAGATTCATAATTCGGGATACCTGCAATACTTCTAATTATTCGTTTTTGATTAATGAAAACTGTTTTACTATACGAGGATGCACCCCACAAACATATACCGTAACGTAGATTGGACTCTACCACAGAATGGTAAAAAATTAAAAGTTGATGAAGATTTAATTTAGTTTTTAAATGTCTTATTTGATAGCAAGAGCTATTTAATTTCTTACTTATGTGTACACAGTGGCATTTGCTATTTAAATTTTTATCTATCATCATTCCCAGAATTTTAGTTTCATTTACAGAGCAAATATTGTAATGGAAATTATAAAATAGTAAATAGTTTTACTTACGGGTTGTGGGTTCAGGCTGCAACGTTTACAAGAAAGCCCCGATACAAAAGAGAGAGACAGATTTTTATACGATCTACGTATAATACGTGAAATTCTACAAATATTGTCACATAAATAAATCTTAAATACTATACTTAACTTAGGAAAAGTCTTTGTATTAACTATTATGGCCAACGAAGTGCTGTTCTGGACTTCGTTAACCCGTTCTGCCTCTATATTTCGTTCTTCCTTCTTGCCTCTGGTACCGTTTCAACGCCTTCTCTTCGTCTTCCACTTATACGTCACTTCTTACTTCTGATGTTACGCTGGCTATACTCTTTCCACCTTCTTTTATGTTATTTGCTTCTACCGACTACCAACATGTCCTTGCCACCATCTCTTTCCTCTTTTCTCCCGGATGCTCGCGCCCACCTCGAACTTCCCCTGTTCCCGCGTCAGTCCTACCACACTCCCCACCACAACACCAAATAACCCCAACTCATTACAATATTATTATTTTGTATATGTAAATCTATATCATTTGTATTTTTGTTTTTAAACTGTATAATATTTGTCTTGGAATAGTTTAAGAAAAGAGAATTATTTGTGCACCAGTTAGAGAGATAAGACAAGGTGGTATTAATTATATGTGACAACTGATCATCTGTGCTTGATAGTGGCTTGATATGAGTAAAGTTACATCATCCGCGTACATTATAGTCGAACTTGTATCTTTTAATGCTTCAAATATGTCATTAACATAGATGCAAAATAGAATGGGTGCAAGAATTGTGCCCTGTGGTGTCCCTATATTTGACGACAATATGTTGGAGTTACATCTCGCTCCTGTTAAATTTGTTAGGCTAACATATTGTTGTCTATTAATTAAAAATGTTTCAACCCATTTCAGGGGTACCCCTCTAACAACAGCCGATTCAAGTTTCTGTAATAAGATGTTATGATTGATACAATCGAAAGCTTTAGTCAAGGAGGATCGCTTTAGTCATATCGCAAAAAAATCCTATGGTTCGTTCTTTCTTTTCCATACTGTTAGTAATTTTGTAAATTATCATATGCAAAGCATCCATAGTTGACATCTTCTGACGAAAACCAAATTGATGTTTATTAATAATTTCATTAACGTTCAAAAAATTTTGCAGTCTGTTCAAAAATGAATATTCAAGAATTTTTGAAAAATTTGAGGTTATAGCGACCGGCCTATAATTATTTGGATCGGTTTTGTCACCTTTTTTATGAATAGGTATCACTTTTGTCAACTTTAATTTATCAGGAAAACATACATAGTTTCCCGGTCGCCCCTTAGTTTATTTGGCCTTGCTCAGTCATTACAGCCATCATTATTTTCAAAGCCTTCTGCTTCTCGGCGCTAATTTCTGAATGTCTTTTTAGCTTCTCAGGCTCAGGAAATACTTCTAAAGTACAGCGCGCGCCAAAATAACCTGCCTAGTTTTACTATGGCATTGTAATGCGCAAAAATGCGCGTTTGATACTCTGTACTCAGTTTCAAATTCCTCCGCGTCAAACGATGGTCCGAAAATCGATAACGGATTCCCTAGTTAAAAAAAAAACTTTGGGAAAACATGATCTGTTGTCAGGAGAGGATTTGGACTGCTCGAACACAGTGGCGTCAATAGACCATTTCTGAGGGGGCTTGCGCCCTCCCTGTTTAATTTTGAGCCCCCTTTCCGTGTTTTTATTTAAATAAATTATTAAAAATCAATCTGATTTTTTTACTATTTTATTATGCACTTATTTATCTGCAATAAGCAGCGAGACGATTATGTACGTACGACTTTAGCCGAAGAGGAAAGGTTACCGCTTCTCAAATATGAAGCGAAAATTCAAATAAATTATTCCTGTATTAGAACTATTAACGCATTAAAAAATTCAACACACGACAAGAATACTTCCGATACTAACCTGCCTTTTAACATAAAAATTATTGAAATCTATTAATACTGGATTTTTCTCGTTTTGCCATTAAAATCAAAGTCAAATACTAATAGATTTCAATTTTTTTTTTTTTAATTCAGATTAATATCGGAAGTATGCGTGTCGTGTGTTGAGTTTTTTAAAATGTTAATAGTTCTAGTATAGAAACAATAAATTGAATTTTCGCTTCATATTTTAGTACAGGGGTAACCTTTCCTCTTAAGAAAGGTACTATAAGAAATCAAAATGATTCGCCATTCAGGCTATAAAAGAGACAAAATTATTTAACGTTATCCCATTGCAAGGACATAATGAAACAAAAAATTCAACAAATAAGGCCAATTTTATAGACTCTAGTTATTAAAAAATTTGATCCTTTTCTCCAGAATTACAATGTACCTCAAAATGCACATTATTGTTCACCTACGTCACAAAATCATGTTATAGAGAGTAGTGCAAAATAACTCCGGAAATTAATAATTGTGATTATTTTGCAATAATAGTAGATGATCCTCGGGACATCACTGCAGAAGAATAGATAAGTATTTGTGTTCGCTTCATTACATCTTAAAATCTTCCAAAAGAAATATTTTTATGTTTTAAACACGAAAAAATTTAAATGCAGAATCAGACTGTCAAAAATTATTTCGTTCTAAAGGTGCGCCCTGTTGCGCCCTCCCTGTTAAAAATACTTAGTGACGCCCCTGCTCGAACACCCAAAAACATCAACGCAGGGAAATCGAACAGTTACCATCATTTTTGACGGTGTGTGAGCCTGTGCCAGAAGTTTTTACCCAGAAAAAGATAGAATATGGCAGATAGAACCTAGCACCTAGTCGTACAAAAATTTCATTATACCAAAAATTTGCAGTTACAACCTTGTTATTCTAGATTCTAGAACCCGCGAATATTGGCGACTAAAACTACCGATGGCGGCGCTAGTGTTGTAGCATAAACGTGCTCTGAAAATGATATTGTGCTATAAAATCGCATACAGAAACATTGTATAACCAACATTCGTTTTGAAGTATACTAACAAATTCATTAAACTTTTTATAAATAGTGTTAGTAATAATTTTGTGTACGTATTTAAATTATAATGACATTCGAAAAAAGTTATCTTAGACTTATTCCTAAGGAAATGTTTACTTATTTGGAGGCAACAAATTCTTCTCGAAGTTTTATAGAAGAGGGAGAATTGTTGAATCGTGGGTTGTTATTTTTATGTAGCGTAAATGAACATAGTGCTACAGACAAAAAAAAATTGGGCTATGTTTAAAAAAGTGCTCTATTGTCACATCCTCATGAGATTAGAAGAACTTTAAATTTACAATTGATTATTTACAAAATGCTCTTGTATAGCTGGCCATAGTGGCCAGTTCAAACACATTACAGCTGTCTTAATATTTTGTACAAGATAATAAAATAGTACCATATATTATTCATGGATGTTAAATAAATATGTATTTACTTAGTTAAGAAAATTAAAATTGAAATAATGTCAAATATCTTTCAAATTGATTTAATTACAAGTGTAAGAAATATATTAAATGCTACACATAAAGTGAAAAGTGTATTATTTTACTCATGAATTGGTCAGGCAATAATAGAATAGTTTTCGGTTTTGTTATCTTCTTATGATTCGTCACTTGTTTTCCAGTTCATATTTTCCTAATCCAGCCCTCTCTTTTGTCGATAGACTCAATTTACCAAATTTATTTTGCATGTCACTCTTCCTCTCGCCAATTTTTGGGACAGATAATTTCTTACTACCCCAAGAATGACAGCCATAAACGCAGCAATTGACGTTAATATTTTTTCGTTCTTTGCTCATATTGCAAAGTAATTTATATATACTTTAAAACAAAAAGACAAACAAGAAACTGGCAAGGAATCCAATGCACTATATATATTTACTGTAAAGTTGAATAACAGAATACCATTTTCAAGAGTTGCAGATATCATCCGCTTGTGGGATTCACGTTAATTTTAGTCGCCAATAATAATTATATTTCCACCTATTTTATAAAAATAGCTATAGCCTCTGAAAGAGATATACACTACAGGCTTTAGTTCAAAACGCATACCTCTAAAAAGGAAAAAAAATATTTTAAATAAATTTGTTTCAAGGTATTCTACTTAAAATTATCTAAAAGTATCTAAGAACTAAATTTAAGTGTGCATAAATGTGTATTTAATATTTTGTGACTCAAAATCTAAAATAAAAATTGTACATCTTTTGCAGAGGCTGTAAGCTAGGAAGCGCTACCAACATTATGTAAGTAGAAACAGAAAAAAATTATATACTTTTGTCACATATTCACATTCAAAATACTATATTATTACATGAAAAACAAATTGCATGAATTAATTTTACATTGTTTAAATATACATAATTTAAATTTCCACAATAAATTCCGTTGTAGTTAATTGAAAAAACACTTTATTATTATTATTATTATTATTATTATTATTAATATTATTATTACTATTATTATTGTTTCAATAACTTAATTTATAATGATAAATTCCAACGACTAGTTTTTAACCAATCATGATGCAAAACACTTGAAAATTGAACCAATGGGATAATGGGAACAGTATTATACTGACTATTTCACTCATAAATATATAAACCAATCCAAATTCAGGATTCTACCTAGTTACCAAATTTCATTTCGACAAAACACCGTCACAAAAGTTTTTTCGCACCCTTTAAGTCAATAAGATGTCATATTCTTACAAGTGAGTTTTGAAAACGAAATTTTTTTGACATTTTAGATTTTAGAAACATATTGTTTACATACCTGTTAAAGTCTGTATATTTTCAGTGTTATCAGTTTTTATTAAAAACGAGTCGATTTGGACATGAATCTATTTAAAACGTTGAAAAAGCAAACTGAAACATAATACAGTGTGTTCAAAAAAATTCCTAACTCGGAGTAGGCTATGAACAAAAAAAAAGTATGTCAATTTAAAAATGTTTAATTAAATGTCAATTTAACATGAGATATTGTCAAAAATGTTATCTAAAGAAATCAAAGCTTTTCTTTTTGTATCTTATTTTAGAAATGGAAAAAAATTAGAAAACGTCGAATGTCAGTATACTGTATCCTTCTTTATTGTCTTTTCTCCTTAAAATTACATTTCAAGATTAATTTTGACAACTTGACTTTTGAATTGAATAATGATCAGACACACGTTTCTCTGTTCAAAGCCTACTCCGAGTTAGGAATTTTTTTGAACACACTGTACCTCTAAACACAATAATTATTTACAAGATTTTTGTCAAGAAAAAAATTATATAAATAATTACCTGATTTTCATTTTGGAAATAGTCATTCGAATACCATTCGTGGTTAAATTTTATCCTGGAAAAATTTTCCGATTGCTTTACTCGAGTCTGTTGCCAATTTATTTCGTGACATTGATCAAAAATCACTCGTTGACAACTCGTAATTTTTTTGTCAATGCCACTCAATAAATTGCTAGGCAACCAGCTCTCGTAACAATCTGAAAAATTTTCCGACAAAAATTTACAACTTATGATATTATATATGATAAAACTCCGTTACCTCGATAAATTTCCGCTACCAAATAAATAAACAGCTGTTATTGTTTATAACTGTCAGTGTGACAATTAATATTTCAAGTTTAAAAATAAAATAATAATTGAATTGTTTCATTTTGCGTTGTCTTTGGAATTTATCTCACGAAATACCACACGACCTTTCTGATTCTGTCCTCGTACCCCTTTCAATCCAACACTTTTTGGTGTATAATTATGTTCATTTTCTTTAATTCGCTTATTTGCCGCACATTTTTAAATGAAATTATAAAATCTAAGCGTGAGAATATCTTTTTATGTTAAACGAAGCGATGATTTTTGATATTTACATATTGGACATGTCCTAGTGGCCGCCATTAATTTAGTTTCCTAAAATTCCGTTGATGTCGCACGAATAATTCATTACTTTATTTCATCATTCAACAGATACGGCATTACTTCCTCCTAATATTTACTGAGTTTACATGCAGTTTTCAAATCGTTTTCAAAACGTTTTTAGTTTTTAAAACGCCATGTATACAGCGTCAAAACGGTTTTTATTTATCTCAAACAAAAACTAAAATTCATGGATTTGACTTGAAAACTAGTTTTAAAACTACTCATGTAAACAGTCAGTTTCGATATTGCGCATGCGTACACAGCATAACGTTTTAGTCGCTTTGTGTTATTTGGTGTCACTAACTTTCAAATAAACTGACAGTTGTGTAGTTTTAGTGCGTAGTGGTACAAAGTAGAAAAAATAATTGGAATAATGGCAAAACGAAGAATTTTCAGTGAAGAGGATTTCTCACTTACATCAACCAAATGCGCATGCGCCGAAACTGTTTTCAAATCAATCTGTAAACCTGTTTCGAAAATTGTATGTAAACAATGTCGCGTAATTTCGACTGAAAACTGAAACCATTTTCAAAAACTGCATGTAAACGTACTAATTATTTATAATTTTCGCGGATACTTCCAATTATTTTTTATTGGGTGAAATTATTACGTATTTTCGAACAGTGAAAAATAAGATAAACGAGCCATTCGAGTGTAATTTAAAACGAACTCTTGTTAAAAGTTAAAAATCAATATGAAATAATAACACTAACGAAGACTGTTGCCAAGAATTAATTTTTAATAATGACCATTTTAATTACTTTTCATGTCATTGTCATGAATTAATTACTTTAATTGTATACTTTGTACTTATAATTTGAGCAAGAGCAAATACATAATTAATGAAATAACATGTTTGCACGAAACAAATACTTAAATCAATATTAATTTAGACAACCTCTAAATTCGACTTTATTCTTAATTAATTTCCAAAAGGTGATTTTTTCGCGCCATAGAAAGTCTTTGGAAGCTGTAACGTAGATGAAACATGAAACTAAGTAGAAAGAGATGGAAAAAGAGAGAGTTACCATGTGAGCTGGAGGTTATTTTAATTGCACTTATTTTATCCAAAATCATCAAAAATTTCGAAATTCCTATTATGTCCAATTTAGAACTGCCAACATCTGAATCTCGAGAACAATATGAGATAATGTAGCGTTTTCTTTATTTATGGGGTCTCGTGACCGAGTGCCTGAGTGTCTGGTCGCGAATCTGGGGAACCGGGTTCGATCCCGACCGACGTCAAATATTTCCAATTTTAAATGGAACTAAAATTACCTCTGTGGTGCACTCTCCACGCCAGCAACGAGTGTCCGTGAGGTGACGCCTGGTAAACGCCCGCACGGTATAAATATGTCATTATCATTAACGATATATGCGTACAAAGCAGATTGGCACACCCAGCAATGGGTAATATGCCGTGATGATATATTTATTTATTTGGGTGAAGTGTAAAAATCAATTAATTATTCATAATTAAAATGGATGTTTAATAAATAAAAATAAACAAATATTAAAGGATAATAACAATGAAGATTACTATAGTTAAACAAATATTAAATACTAATTTAGACTAAGAATATAATTAATTACTTAAACACTACCCAAGTAACACTCACCGACGGTCGACCAAATTGTGACGTCGTTTCAGGTTGAATTTAAGTCATATACGGCCGTCTAATTTGACGTGTATGCGACGTCATTGTGACGTTGATTTTTGATTTGAAATAGGACTATTTAGACGTCTAATTTGACGTCTATGCAACTCCGCTGTGACGTTTGCTTTTTGTCTGATATAGGACAATTTAAACGTCAGATTTGTGGTTGCTATGATGTCCATAAGACGACTTTATGTGGCCATATTTAGGTCTGTTTAAACCTTTTTCAAACATCTAATTCGAAGTCTTATAGTGACGTCTAAACCACGTCTGTAAATAACGTCGAAACTACGTCTTAAAATGACGTTGTATGGCTCCATGCTGGGACGTCTTCAGGACGACTATATGACGTAAATTTGGACGTCACAGTAACGACGATTTTAGGATTTTTTTGTGCGTCTCTGGGGGACCATTAGATATGATTTTGTTTTTCCAAAAATTATTATAGGCGGTGTGCACAAAAGTAGTCAGCGCCGACAGCGGGCAAAAATGACAAAATGGTTACTCATTGAAACCAAGCAAGGTTCTGTTTTATGTCAGAATAATTTTGCAATTTCTATTTTAGAAAATATTTTCAATAAACGCGAATGATAGGATGTCAAATATTATGTGATGCATTGGGGGATGTAGTAATTCTCAAAAAATTACCGATTGAAGTGTCAAATTTTATAAGTTTCCTAGTAGATTATATGAGGAACAGATGTTTAAGAAAATAACTTTTTCTTCTACTAACATAAAAAATTCTTTTAGGTATACATATTTTCTCATTGTAAAAGATACTTATATTATGAATAAAATTCCAACAATGGTCGTCTGATTGCAATAATGAATTATATAAAAATGTGTTTATTAAGTTAATATTTGAACAAAATATAATACAAGAATCAGAAAATTGTCTTAAAATTGTAAACAGAAGTCTATTTTTGACATAATTCGTCTATGTATATGTAATGTTAATGTTAAAGATAGAAATTCACATGGTTCGTATTTTTCGTGTATTTTCTTTGCCGAGCTTGTGCAACTGATTCCACTTAGAGCCTGGTATATTTTCAATTAAGAATCTTTTTTTATTTATTGCGAATATATAATAAAGATACCAACATCATACACTGATATCGTGATATGTAGAAATTTTCTTCTTTCCAATCATTCAAGTTTTCCAACTTTTTAATCTCAATTTCCATGTATAATGCATCTTGTAACATTTAACTAGTATTATAAATTATAATATAAATTTAAATATGATAAAATGGTTTACAGAAATCACACACATTATGAGAAAAATTTTCTGCCACAGTACTTTCGCTGGTATTTTGACTTTTTTGATTGTCGCATCACATATATAGTATTTTAAATATTTTCTTTATTTATTTCAATATACTATGATGTATAATATTCATATACTATAGCAACAACTCAAAATAAAATTTTAAATTGTATAACTTTCTCGAAATGTCAAAATTGATTCGGTAATCAAAAATGCCAATGTAGCCGTTAGAGGCGCTGACGCTCAAAATGTGCACATCGCCTATAAGGCACTAGATAATGACGAAAAAATGAATTTTCTTGATTTTTTTACCTTCCGTCACCTTTAGGTAAGGAAGGTATTGTCTTTGGTCAAAAAATTCGGTGGTGAGTTTTTGATGAATAAGCACGTTTTAGGGTCGCTAGAATACGATTTTACTATTTTTACGATGATGTCTGTATGTGTGTGTGTGTGTGTGTGTGTGTGTGTGTGTGTGTGTGTGTGTGTGTGTGTGTATGTGTGTGTATGTGTGTGTGTGTGTGTGTGTGTGTGTGTGTGTGTGTGTGTGTGTGTGTGTGTGTGTGTGTGTGTAACAAAATTTTCGTCTACGATAACTTCCATACTACAATTCTAAAAATTATAATTCTTTCGTATTTCTCTTCGTTACATCCATGCGAAGAGCTGATTAGATTTTGGTTAGAATTGGACAATCGGAAGTACCCTCATTTGAAGATTTTAACAGTTTTTCTTGAAAAAACTATGTTAAATATCATTTTTTCACATTTAATGTTATTATAAATATTAAAGAATATTTTATTTTCTATACGGTTCGACTGCATTTTATACCTAATATTAAATGGATATAGAGTTAAAAAATTATAAAGAAATTAAATTTCATAAAATAGCCATAGCTGTGGAAACAGCTACTATATTAAGAAAATTTTGATTGAAAGATGTCAGTGTCAAGTGAAATTGACATAGTGTGTTTGTCTTATAATTTTACTGGAAATAGGTATAGGATCTTTTGCTTTCTGTATGGAATTTGTATAAAATACATACAACTGCTTTAAGGTAATGTACAAGAAATAATAATAATAATAAATCTTTTATTTCTGCAGATACATTACACTGTATATAGAAAACGTCACAAAATAATAATTTTCTGTATGAAATTTGCATAAAATACATGCAACTGCCGGAAGGTAATGTACAAGAAATAGAATATTTAATTTAGCAAGAAACTTTCCGTATGAAATTTGTACAAAATACATAGAACTGACGGAAGGTAATGTGCTGGCCACATCAGATTTTTTCTTTTTCAAGTAACTTCTAAACTATTAGTAATCGAGAAAAACGTTTCAAATATAAAAGTTAAATATTTTTATTATCTAATAAGGGGCGTACGAAAAAAGTGTTTATACCCTTAAATTTTCAATATCACAATTATATTTTTAAACGGAACCCATATTTGATTTTAGTCTCAAAAATATCGTTATTTTTTTCTCTTTTCAATAATGTAAGGGTTATTGGGTTTTGTATTTGTTTCGCCCCCAAAATTAAGGTTATTTTTTATATCCAAAATAATAGGTTTAATTTATCAATTTTTGACAATAATTTCAAAGTTAATAGAGCAATAATTTTGTCCAAATTTATCGCAGCAGTCTAGAATAATTACTCTGTCACTGTATTCCTGAAATTCCTTTTCCTTTAATCTCTAGTGTCAAAAGCCGAATTCTGTTATCTTGTAGTTGAGTAGGCTATGTATGCCAGAGCAGCATTCCACAAACAGTTGACTGACGTTGCCCAAGACAAAACACAAACACACTCTCACAAGTGCTTTACACAAAGCATGAAAGGGGATCGGTTATGTATGTGACAAAGGACGAACGATAAGTTGCAATGTTACCAACGTAACACTAACAGTTGTTTAACTACATTTTAGCAATCAGCAGGGGATTTCCGCGTTGGAATTAGTTTTTCCGGGAAATGATATTGAGGTTATGTGACTTGAAATTGCGCTAGTTATTTATCAGAATGTCAGGGGAGTATGTTATTGTTTTATTGTAAAATGGATAGAAAGGGGTAAAAAGTCAAGGTTTCCTAGACTATATAATGAATTGCGTAGTATAAAAACCATTTTATTTCATACTGTCCACTGTGTACTACTTTACATTGCTAATTTGAGTCCGGGAATTGGAACATTACAGTACCGGAGCCGAGCCGGAAAGTGTTGCCTGCTTGCCTGGAGACATTTCCGGGATTGTTTTGGATTGTTTATTTTTAACAAAAAGAAACAAGAAACGTCAAAATAAATTTCTGATAAATTTATTTCAAATAACACAATTTGAAACTTATGAACGATTAATATGGTACAATGTACAATTAGGATTTTCATCAATTCTAAAAGTTGACATGCCCCATCGGCAGTTATACTAAAAATGAATAAGCAGAAGACGCACGTCATCAACCTGAAAAAACCTTATAAAATGAAATATAACTTGTAGAAAGTAATGGGTGTTATTTATTTTTAAAAAAGAAGAAATAAAAAATACTAGTATTAAGAAACGTAAATATTAATTTCTAAGTCAATCCTTATTCCTTTTAGGGAATATAAAATTATTTGAAATAATAATTGTAGTTGGCTTTCGTAACATAACGGTAGCACTACTGACAATGTGGCCTATTCAGAGAAATACAGTAATAAAGGTTGCTATGCATATAAAGATTGTTATCATAAAGACATTTGTAACAATCTTTATGAATTTGTCAATTCAGAACCTACGTCGGTATTATTAACAATCTTTACAAAATAATACTTGTGAATGAACCAGATTATTTGACAACAGCTATCTTCATTATACATATATGAACCTAATATAACCTTAATCTTATCTGTCAACGCTTTAATTTTTATTAAAATAATGAATTGCTAATTATATTTAGTACGCAAACATTTTCCCAAAACAACTAAAGAACAATATGATATTTATGTCATATTTGGAAACTTCTACATTATTTAGAACGGCTTTGTCAATTCCTACAATTGACCTCAACATATTTGAAAATTTATGTGAAGGTTTAATTTTTTTATTTTGACTGAATATGTAAGAGAAACATCATACATCACAAAGAGTTTTCAAGAATACCACAGAATGTCAAAAGTAACTTTCTTCCAGCACAGTCTTTATCGTTCTTATGATCATTTATTCAAGTCCAAGCAGAATCTATATACGTATAATAAACTGCATCATGCTGAAATATAAAAACACCAATATTTGGCAGAAAGGTCAATATTAATAATATTTGATTGATATAATAACCTGTCACATGTCAAATAACAACGTGATAACAACCATAAATACATAGTTTTAGCAATCGTTATGATAAAGACTGTCAAAAGGCTTAACAATTGTTGACAGTAACCACTTTCAGTACTGAGAATACCAAATTCGATTTTAACAATCTTTATAGTACATAACAACCATAAAGACCATAACGACTACACAAATTTTGAGTTCTGAATAGGCCCGAATGTCCATGTTTACATTGAATTTAAAATCGATCAAATATAGATCCTATCCCTGTCACTTGATTGTCAGTGATTGTCAACTCATCTCATCCAGGCATGAGTGACTTGAATTAATATAAATAATTGTAAATATCAAAGTATGTATTATTGTTTTGTAAAAAATATATAGAACTTGCTCGTATTTGTGAGTTGTGTTTTGTGCTACAGAATTACTGCAGTGCCCAATTACGGGATAGGTTGACTAGGCTGTAGTCTAGAGCAGGGCGCACAATTTTCTCATTTTATTATAGGTTTTGGGGCGCTTTGATTTGGTTTTTGGTTAGAGCTAAGACGACCTAAACCAGGCCCCGAGTATTATTGGTTTGTTTTAATAGTTATTCGGGCCTATTCTCTAACTCAGTGGTTAATTTTTAACCACTGGTTAAATTTCTTAAATTATAAATATTATGAAATAATGTTATTGGAAATATAGAAATATAAACTTACCACATAAAGTGAAATTTACATTCAGTCAAGTTTTATTGAAATTTAAGTTACATTATAAAACGACTTTAATAAAAAAAAATTAAATTACAACCCATAATTGAGTTTGATATTTTGACAACCGCCTGCACAGGTCGGTGAGTCAACGGCGACTGGGGCGACTGAATATAAATTTTTACAATTCTGTACACGAAAGTTGACAAAAGAACAACTCATGACATCTAATGTGAAAACAAGAAACTGAATGAAAACCGCATTATGAACTTTGACCCTTTACTAAGTCAACCACGAAATACAAAAATTATCTAAATTTTAGGGCTATTGAAAAGTTTGATATTTGGGTATAAAGATTTGGATTGATTGTAATCTGATTTAATGTTAATGACATATAACAAAATACGGGATTTTTAATTGTCAAATCAATGTCTATTGGATAAAAATTTTAACCAGTGGTTAAAAATTAACCACTAAGGTACATAATAGGCCCGATTTACGTATAGAGGGCCGAAAGAAAGGGTTTACGCCTGCAGGCAACTGAAACCAAATGAATCGTAATTTTTAATTGCATGACTAAAAGCTTGTTCCTATGTAAAAAATATTAGATGGCCAGATGGCTATGCCAAGAAACATTTAGGCGATGCGTTGTATTGGTATTTGTTTCGTGTAAACAAATAATTAAAAATGTCAAGCATGGAGCTTCAAGCTGAATATGATACTGAAATTTCTGAAAAAAAATTGCTAGAAGCTAATGAAGCTTTAGCGGATTTATGTCCTGGTAAGTCAAAGGACCGATATCAAAACGAATACGATGTGTTGCAAGCCTGGTTGACAGAAAAAAATGTGACAATTTTGAACGAAACTGTGTTGCTCGCATATTTCAATGAAAAGGTATGGTGGTATATCAATATTACTCGTATATGTTGTTATTCTATAGATTATTGGTATTAAAGACCATGATAAACCTGGTCTGTCATCTGACATTTCTGCAACTGAAAAAGACAGAAATCAGTTGAATCTCCAGTTAAAGAAATATTCAGAGACAATTCATTTGGAGGGAATTTCGTTGAATAATATATCCAACTGTATTATAAATATCCACAAATAAAATATTATTTACCGTTATTTGTTTTTTTTTTTCATATTTTTTACGGCCCGGCAGGCTTTTGCTTTACACTTTAACGCCCGCAGGGTGTAATCTTTCATTTTCCGCCATGGTAACTAAAATGTAAAACAATTACAATACAGCTGTGCGTAATAAGTATTACAGGATAATTCATCTGCATGTATTGTATACAGTACCCCTTGTAAACGTAGTAATAAGTGACGTTATTCTCTAGTAATATTTATTGATGACGTGTGTCTTCTTTCTGCTTGTTCATTTTTAGTATACTGTGGGTAGTAGAAAATTCTTGATGTTGCTGGAGCACGTATACGATTCAAAGATTGTAGACTTAAAATAACCGGTATTCTTTTTCGACAATTTGGTGACAACATAATTCACCGTAGCATCTCCACATTTTATACAAATAAAACAAATATACACAAATGTCACAAATTCAAAGATAATGTGACACCTACTGTATAGTTTAAGATTTCAGTGGTGCGAAGATAGGAGCAGTTTGATCTTGTTTTCTGATTAGATAATACCCCGATATTTATCCAATCGAACAACAAGATCAAATTGCTCTTATTATTACGCCACTACAATCTTAAACCAGATACAATATTAATTAAATACTGTAACAAAATTTAAAGATGTCCGATCAAGGTCATCAACAAGATTTTATCTCTGTCAAATTCAGTAGTGTCGTTTATTTACTTTTTGTGAGGGTACATATACAGGCTCTGTCACAACTCGCGCCCTAGAGCGAATGAGGAAACACGAGACTGCACTCGGATGTGTAATTTCGAAGAAAAAAAATCTAGCTTAAAAGATATTCGAGAAAAGACGTCTTAAAATTGACCAATCAGAGACCTACACCTTTAAAGTGTGTTTGCCGTAATTTTACGTTACTAGGGTTTTATACAAATCAAATCTTCTTTAAAATGTGTGGGCGACTGTAGTTTTCGAAAAATGTCAGTGTCAAATTAAATTTGACAAGGTGAATAAAAAAAGGCAAATTCTTGCCATGTATTCAGCCGCTGATTACTTAGAAATGATTATAATTTTCGGAGAATGTGGACGCAACGCCAGAGAGGCAGCACGAGTCTATTCGGAACGTTTTCCGGATAGAAATCTTGTGGATCATAAAGTGATATTGAGAGCCATCGCAAGGACGCATGAGACCGGTCAAGTTATGCCAGATCGAAAAGAAACTGGTGGTGCTCCCAGAATATCTCGTACAGCTGAGAACGAAGAAGCTGTTTTAAATGTCTATGAGGAAGATGGTACCAGAAGTATCAGAGAAGTTGCGGGCCAATTAGATATTAGGTGTTATTACCATTGTATAAATTGCATTACAATAAAAACGGTTCTTTTTAGAACCATCATTTGTTGTTTTAATCTCAAAGAATTCAAATGACAATATATTTTCGTTTAACACATTTTACACAGTTGCTACAACACGTTGTACTGTACGATATAAATGATGATCTCGGATGACACCTTCGCTAACCTAAATTTGTTCACAGTGAAAAGTCAACTCTAAAGTGTCAAAATTACAGTAAGTCAAACAAATTTTGTAACACACTAGTAGTATTTTTAAATCCTAGGCACCAGTTTTATTTTGTAATAATATCATCACACCTCAAGATATCCTTCCGGGATTGGTGGATTAAAAAGTCTTGTAACTCCGTTATGCAAGCAGCCGCAAATTATTTTCTTGTATTTGTTGGCAACCTATTGTCGACGGCAAGTGTCAGTTTCGTCTGGGGCGCGAGTTGTGAGACACCTGTATAAATTTCAAAAATAAAATGATTGTTTTAATAAAAATCAAAGTATTAAAAACCATTGATCGCTTCATGATTAATATTAGTCCGTCACAGCCTCCCATGTGCAAAAACAAATCTATCTGAAAGCAAAGATCAAAGCCACCTACGTCAAGTTGTAGTTGTACCTTGTTTGTATACATTAATAGCTATACTCTCTGAGTCTCTGTACCTTCAGAAAATAAACTAAGTATATGTACAGACAATCTCATACACAAACATTTCGAACAAACACGAAATGGAAAATTTAACTATCTTTCGCACTTGTTTAATTGTCTAATTTCATGCTCTCATCTTTGTTTTTGTTTACAGGGAACTGTCGAGCAGCCAGCAGAATTTCTTCAAAATGCTGGATGAAAAAATTGAAAACGTAAGTGGGACACAAAAAGTGTATTCCGAAATTGAACCAAGTTAACCGCGGATTTTTTTTCAGTAACCGGTTGTGTTTTCGAAACGCGGTTACTGAAAGCTGGTAACTTTTCTGTAACCACACTAACCGCGGTAGATCGGCGGTTGTGGTGCGGTTACATTTTGATGCATGACAGATGAACTTTTAACTATTTTAAATTTGTAAAAATGAGGTTAGCTGTTAGCTGGTCCCGCTGGTCCGTTTTTACCTTCCGTCACCTTTAGGTAAGGAAGGTATTGTATTTGGTTAAAAAATTCGGTGGTGAGTCTTTGATGAATAAGCACGTTTTAGGGTCCCTAGAATACGATTTTACTATTTTTACGATGATTGTGTGTGCGTGTGTGTGTGTGTGCGTGCGAGTGTGTGTGACAAAATTTTCTAATGCGATATAATTCTTTCATGGAAGTTTGCACGACGAGCGAAGCGTGCAAACTTCCATGCTCGCCAGCGCCACACAAAGTATCACTTTTACTCCCAATAACACAATATACTATTTAACGGTTGTTGACAACATTGTTCTTTTTCTATTAAAAAATACTATGTTTCAAATTTAAACAACATAACCCTGAAGATGGATTATTAGAATCCGAAACTTCGGTATTGTTGAAATGTTTCTTCAAATAAACAATCAAACAACTGACTGCCTGCTGCAATACACATTTTCACTTCCCTCTATTCATAAAAACAGTCGATCAAACTCCTTAATTATTATTAATGATATTTTTATTATTTTTAAAAAAATCGAAAATAGTACATTAAAACACAAGTATCATAAGGCAATCTGTTAACGTACGAGTCCAAGTTTGGAAAACGAGCCGCCAGGCGAGTTTTACAAAGGACGAGTGTGTCAACAGGCCTTATGATACATGTTTTTTATATTATTTTTTCTATTGAGGTAATTTTACAATTAGATTTTTTAAATATGAGTTGGTGTATTTTTTATCAGTTATGTTGGTAGCGCTTCCCGCTAATAATTGAAATTTCACATTTTGACAGTTTGTGTTTCTTGTGATTTTGTCTGATTGTTTACATTAAAACATTGTATCAAGCATTATACAATTATGAAATAGGAAAACCAATACATACAATGAACTCCAAGGTTTATTAATGAACCATCCTGATTTGAGATATCGGTAGTTCGTGTTGGTTACCATCATAAATAAAACTTGAATATGGGATAGAAGGACGTTACGTGGACCATCATGCCTTTTTATTGAGAAAACAACATATTTAAATAATGAAATACTTTAATGAACAATTTATTGATTTAGACTTTTACTTTCCACCATTTTGTCAACACTCACTACTCAGTTGCACAGATAACGGCAACAGCTGTTCTTACAATTTTTAATACAAAACATAATATGGCATATATTCGATAGTTCGCCACAACGTGGAACTGGAAATCACGGATTAAAACGTCAACTTTTCATATTTGTTTGCTAGTAGCCGCCACAAATTGAGTAGACAGTGTCAACATTTTCAAGTAACGTGCATCATACATTTCGTAACCTGCCTGGAATAACAATACATTCAATTCAAGATTGCATTACCATAAATTTAAATTGTAATAAATAAAACTTACCGTTTTAATTATTTTGACAAAGTAAACCTGCGCGCATTGTTTCTTGTTTCATAATTTTTTAGTTGAAATTTTAACTTCACAGATTCTTATTCTTTCTTAACTAACACAACTATAGCTATAAATTTATTTTCTTTCTAGTCTTATCACCTAGAGAAAGGATAAAAATCCACAATTAGAAATAATATTTCAACACAAATAATTTACCATTTTGAGGTTATCTGTCAGTTACGAAAACATGACTACCACCTCTAGAACATGAAAGGCGCCAAAAACAGTACGTTTATAGATTTTCTAAACGTCGTGTTTTCAGTGATAAACAGTGCTTTTATAGAAACATAAGAACACCGAAATAAAAAAATTAATAAAAATACCTCAATACTCTGATTTTCTCTCATTACACACATTATTGGCTTCTTTAAAAACAAACGAAATCATACAATAAAATATTTATTCCTTCGGTATGAGATTGCGCATCGATTCCAGAATTACCTATTTCATTATAAATTCATCAGAGTTCTCTTTAAAGTTTAACTAAAAAAAAAGTATGGGAAGCTTTAATTATCGAAGGGATAAAAGTTCATTGAGGATTCAATGCAGTTGTCGAAATCTGATTATACCAATTAACCGTTGCTGTGAATAAAAGACACTGTCGCAATAATTGAATCAGAGGAAAAATAAAAAAGACTGTCCCACTCATAGCTCACTTCGCACTTCATCAATTTATCGGCAAATTTAATTTGTGTCACACTTTCAGCATGAAGCTTTATGATTTTTGCAGATCTAAATACAATTATGAATTATTGCTTTTTAAAATGCAATTAGACAGTAAAATTTCATGAACTCAATACATTGTCATTGTCACTACATTCGAATCGAATACATACTACCTTCATATACAGGATATTTCTATACTTATGTGTATTGGGACCCGCAGAATGGAATGCGACATCAGCGGAATTTTAAGGAACTAAATTAATGGCGGCCAGTAAGACATGTCAAATAATGAAAACGTCAAGAACCATCGTTGCGTTTACTAAAAAAATAAGTTCTAACGATTTGATTGTTCGAAAAATAAGCGAATTAAAGAAAATTAATATAATGTAAATCAAAAAGTACTGTATTAAAGGATGTACGAGTGCAACAAAAATTTAAGACATATTTCATAATTTTTACCCCCCGCTACCCTGGGTAAGGGAGTAGGGATCGTGCTAAAAATCGCATATCGAGATTTTGGTAAATAACCACTTTTTAAGGTCCCTAGAATCCAATTTTAACATTTTCACGATGATGTCTGTGTGTATGTGTGTGTGGATCCTCCACTCTAACTCAAATACTATCATTCAGAAAATTTTGAAACCTTGTATTTCGAACTTTTTCTGTAATGGAAAGAGCCCATTAGATTTTGGTGACAATCGGATAACCGGAAATGGCACTTTACTACAAGCTCAAAATAGTTTTTCTTCGAAAAATACCTTTAAATGTTATTAATACTTTTTCTATATGTTTTATGGATAAATTTATAAAATTATCTATAATTTAAATCCCAGAGCCTACGCTTTAAACAAACAAAACTCAGTTATTCAAATGTATGTAACTGACAGATAAATGTCACTATCAAAGAACTGATCATTTCAAAATAATATTAGTAACGTTTTAAAAAGAAAAAAGTAAATAGAGCAATAGAAAAAGAATTCAATACAGTTTCCAGCATAAGTAAATATGAAGGTATGTATTTAGATAACGATTAGAAAAATTAACGATTCACAAAAATGTTTAAGCTAATACTCATTTTTGGATTAGTGAATTCTATTCTATCCCGGTATTTAAAATTTAATCTTCATTTTATTTTAGCTCCAGTGGTTCAATGGTTAGAGCAACGCCTCATGTCATGAGTGCCCTCGGGGCTCTGCGTTCGAATCCCACTAAGGCATGAATGTGTGTGCATGTGAACCCACTCTGTAATTGGGATTTAATCCTGTTGAGGGGTTTAAAAAGAAGGTAGTTACTTGGATTAGATTAGACTATATTTTAAGAAATATACTTTCAAAATTGGAGTAAAATTCGCTGATCCAAAAATAAGGATTAACTTAATCTTTTTTGTGACTCGGGCTGTAAATGGCGGGAGGTATTGTGTTGGCCACACCAGATTTTTAATATAGTTTTTTATTAAAAACTATTATGGGCTTCAAGTAAAGTATCTCTTCCGGTTGTCCAATATTACCCAAAATTTAATCAACTCTTTATATGAATGCAGCAAGCTTAAATACGGAAAATAGAATTTTTTAGAAATTTGATATGAGTTATCGCGGAAGAAAGAATCGCCACACAAATATTATGTTAAAAATAATAAAAACTTGTTATAGGGACCCTAATTCGTACTTCTTCACTGAAAACTCACTATCCAATTTTTGGACCGATAACATTACCTCCCTTACCTAAAGTATGACGGGAGGTAAAAAAGCTCATCGTAAGTTACGTCTCTAGTTAGGCTTCTTTCATTTTATATGTGCAATACTGGTTGCATATTTGTATTGGTACCATTTATGAACAGAACCGTATTTAGATAAAAAATTAAATAAAATACAGTATGGCATTAATGACATTTTTAGAATTAAACGTAAATATAAACATTTATTTTATATCATAGATTTTTAGGCAGTAATCCCAAAATTCGAATTCACCTCATACCACAACTTTTGATTGCGCATTACAATAGATTTGAATATCAATGAATTATTAATCAATTTGCTCGAGGGAAAATATTCCCAAAAAATTCCCAATATTTACTTAGGAACCCTACTAATCTAATTCTTCTTCCAGGGTCCAGATTACGACTCGAATGACGAAACGGAAATCGCTTTAGAGACCGCCCGATTGCATACCCTCCTCAAAGATTGGGAAACCGCTTCCGCCAGCAGTCGATCATTACCATCTACTCCACGTCATCTCCCTCGACAGCAACAAGAACGCCCAGTACATTCAGCGCCAAAACCTCATACACGAATACCGCCAAATGTTATCCACCAGAGCTATGGAGTCACTCCTCCAATAAGTTACAGGCAGAATTATAACCCTACTTATCAAAGTCATAGCCCACCTCACCAATATGTACAAAACGTTGCAAAAATACCTCAAGGAATGCAATATCACCAAGATTACTCTCAAGGTTACCAACAAAGTTATGCAATGACAAGACACTACCAACCTCAAATACCAAATATGCCTAATACGGTTCCGACTTCAAGTCCGATGCATTACCAACCTAATAGTTCCCCTAAACACAAATATCCCCAACATCCCCAACAAATACAACCAAACATAACCTATAACGTGCAAAACAGTCCGCCGCATAAAATGTACGTCTCCCCACAAAATCAAGGCTTCACAAATGGTGAATTGATCATCCAACAACAATTATATAACCAGCAAATGCAATACCAACAGACGAGGGAGTACCAACAGTACAGGCAATCAAGGGAACAACTTCTAGTGCAACAACAGATTTGTGGTGCGAGTGGTTTGCCCCCAAGTGGTTTGCCGAGTGGTTACGGAGGCCCTCCCAGAGGGACCCATTATCAAAGTAGTGTGCATGTTCCTATAGTAGCAGTGTTGCCCCAAAATGAACAAAGCCCCAAAATGTCCCTGCAGAGAAAGCAAAGACAGTATTCTCAGGAGATGACGTGATAATCTGAATTGTGTCTAGATTTTTCAAATTGGGAACCGATTGTAAGATATGTAGCCAAAGGAAATTAAATAATATTTATTTATTTTACTAAAAAATATACACGATGTTCCCGATAACGTGACCAATATTGGGATTTCAAAAATCATGAGAGAAATAAGTCTAAGCGCAGTGGCGACCGGATTTACATGCATGAAACATGAAAATTTGTGAAAATAATGTAAAAAAAATCTGATGTGGACACCACACGACTTCCTTGTACGCAAGCACGTATTTAACGTAATTTGACACCAACATCTATTTTTTTATTTTTTTTGTTATTTTTTGTCCTAATCCATAGCAAGCTTCATTACAAAAACCAAAAAGTATATAAGTTTTAAATTTACATATCTCGCTTATACAAAGGGCTAATTTAATAATACTTAATGTGCTAGACGCAGAGTTTAATTCTCTAAAACACCTATTTGAAGCATTTATTTCTAAAATCAAAATGAAACCATTTTATTCAAGAAAAACTGTTAACAACTTCAGGTAATATATCACTTCCGGTTAGCCTGTTTTAACCAAAATGTACTTTGTTATTCCAATTGACATAAAAGTCTTATATACCAAATTTGAAAAGTTTTGGATTATATTTTAAAATAGTTTTTCATTAAAATCTATTATAGGCTTCAAATAAAGTACGATTTCTAGAAATTACGTAATGACCAAAAAGGGAGGTGCACAACTAGATGTTATAGTAGTCCTAAATACAAAATTTCAACTTTCTACGGCTTACCATTTTTGAGTTATGTGAGGTGCGTACGCACACACGTACGTACAGACGTCACGACGAAATTAGTCAAAATGGATTCAGGGATGGTCAAAATGGATATTTCCGTTGAAATCTGAAAACCGAAATTTTTCGCGATTACAATACTTCCTTTACTGCGTACAAGGAAGTAATAACATTTAAAAATTGATTTATTTTATTTATGAAGAATTACCTGAATAAAAATCCAATTAAAATTATAAGAACAAATCAAGATCTTGATTATAATTAGTTAAGGTGCGTTCAGAAGTGAAAATTAGGATTCATAAATGTAAGTTTAAATTACCTGAAAATTAGTTTTGATATGTACAGACATCTATGTAAATGCTTCAAAAACTAGATTAAAATATCGGTAGAACAGTACTCAACAAGACACCTGTGCGCCGTGAAACTGTCATTCGCTTGGCATTATTGGTTATATTTCAGCAATTAAGTTATGAGAGTCTCCATGTTCTTCTCGCATTTATTTAAAAAACCGAATCCACCAAGTGGATACTAAATAAAGATGGGTGTATATATCTATATCATTTCAGACTCGTTCTCATTGATGAAGTTTGTGACGTCAAACTAAATCATAAACCTAAAGTATGGACCCTGCAATGTTTAGCTTTATGATTTGAGGTGCATTCACAAATGAAAATAAGGTTTAGATTTATGGTTTATACTTTAGATTTAAAGACTTTGGCCGCATATTATGTACTGACTCCATTCACACTTCAGAATTTAGGGTCTCTAAATCCAAATCATAAAGCTAAACATTGCAAGGTCCAAACTTTGGGTTTATGATTTAGTTTGACGTCACAAACTTCACCAATGAGAACGAATCTGAAATGATATAGATGTATACACCCATCTTTATTTAATATCCACTTGGTGGATTCGGCTTTTTAAACAAATGCGAGAAGAACATGGAGACTGTCATAACTTAATTGCTGAAATATAACCAAGAATGCCAAACGAATGGTAGTTTCACGGCCCACAGGTGTCTTGTTGAGTACTGCTCTACCGATATTTTAATCTTGTTTTTGAAGCATTTACACGCATGTCTATACATATCAAAACTAATTTTCAGGTGATTTTAACTTACATTTATGAATGACTTACTTAAACCTAAACACAAACCACAAACCTAATTTTCATTTGTGAATACACCTTTAGAGACTCTAAATTCTGAAGTGTGAATGGAGTCATTACATAATATGCGGCCGAAGTCTTTAAATCTAAAGTGTAAACCATAAATCTAAATCTAATTTTTATTTGTGAATGCACCTTAACTATTATCGATTTGACAGTAAAAGAATTTTGAAACTAACGATCAAAAAAGAACAAATATGTGGTGCACTTTCAACGTCAGGCATGAGTGGCCGTGATGTGACGCCTTGTAAACGCCCGCACGGTACCAATATGACATCATTACCGACATCTGTGTCCAAAGCAGATTACCATAACTAGCAATGGGTAAAAAAATATGCCGTGATGATATAAGTATCTTTTTATACCATCAAGGCAAAGTTTTTTTAATATACCGTTTCTTGAAAACACCTGTTTTTGAAACATTTTTCCTGATTAATGATATTTTGAACTTATTCGAAAATGAAAAGAAACAAAATACGAGAAGAAAAATTTACTAAATCCTTCAAATAAAAAAGGTCTACAATTAAAGAGTGATAAAAAGGGCCATGGCGTTTATTTTTTTCACCTGTATGCGTAAAAACAATTATATTGTGTAAAAAATTATACAATAAGAACTTATTTTAATTAAAAAAGCAATGTTTTTATCGGAAGTAGAAAAAAATTAAACATTAATAGTTCTGAAAATACAAAACGTTTAATCAAAATCGTCATTAAATATAGTTTTTGAGATCCCAATAATGGCACTCCAAATGTGGTCAGCTTGTATATTTAATTATGTTTTAATATCATATACGTGCTTCAAAATTATTTAGTTTCTTTTGGTTAAAATTGAGTGAAATTTCCATTGCGCTAGGCCGGACCTGTCTCTTCATGTAAAGCGTATACTCCACATCGTAGGCGTTTAAATAAATTATATTTTCTCTAAATTCGGAACTATCTTTTTTAATTATTTATTTAAAATATTTAAGTTTCTAAATAAAAAATTTAACTGATTGTAATATTTAAATCAGCCTTTGTAAATTAAAAAGCAATATCTCTTTTGAAATCTACATGTTTTGCTATAATATATTATTAAATTATTCTAAATTATTGTAAAAATGTTGAGAGGCGCTGGTTTAAATACATCAAGATTGAATTATTAATCAAATATACATACGTAATTTGTAAAGTTACCTATATACCAAATATAAGTAATAATCATTTTCATACATATGTCTCTTCATGTATAAAAAATAAAATATTTGTGATTGAACTATAGTTAAATACTTGGAATATGATTATTGCTTGTCATTTTTGGACTGAACTGAAAAATCGGTGGCAAAAAATGCAGAAAGCGCAATAACTAGTCATATGTATCATAACAGTATTCGTATGTATAAAATGTGATTATAAAAAATAAATGTAAGAGTAAGACAGATCATATCAAAACTATATGTTAAATGTTATACATACAGGTTCGACAATAATCATCCATTTTATTTTACTCCAAATTTTATAATATAATAGTTTTGCATAAAATTTTAAATATTCATCGTAAATAATTTTACCCAATATTCATATTTGGTTTTTACTCAAATTTGTAAATATATTTGTATTTAAATCGGAAATCGAAGATCCAAATATTATAAAATAATAACTTTCAATAAAAGTTTAATATGAAGTATCATTTCTTTTTGATTATTTTGAATAGACCTTTTCAATTTAACGGCTATCTCTTTCTATCACTGCAAATAGAAAGAAAATGGCGCGAACAACTGCCAGTTGGGCTGTCAAACGAAACGTGAAAAATATTGCAGTCATTAAAATACCTGTATTCTCAGTGAAAATTTGCATCGTTAGACATTTTACCTTCAATAAAAGCGTTTGTAACTTATTTCGATAAGATTTTTTAAAGTTATCTGAGATATTCTCACATTTTACGTCTAATTTTTTTAGAAACAAACGCTATAGATCTCAGTTGTTCTTACTATGCGCAGATCCCCATTGCGCATATCTTCTATCTCTTTAAATTGAAAAGGTCCATTGTCAAATCATTATGAAAAAATTATATGTATTTAAATTTAATTTTACTCTTTTTTGTGATTTTAGATAAATCGATTTGTTCGAAATAATCATGAACAATAATACAAACATTTTCATCATTTCGCCTTCTGCGAAACCGGAAGTACATTTCACACCAAAAAGTGACGTTTCACCCCCAACGTTATAATGGGGTCATACTACATTTTCTAATTTATTTTTTTCCTGAAAGTACGCTCTACGAAAATATTTATTTTAAGTCACAAGTTTCTAGTTTTACAGAAATAATTTTTTAAAGTTTATATAAAATTTCAAATGACGTCACAATTTTGCGACCGTAGTGTCACCTACCGAGTAAAAATAGAACTACATTTGACGTTTATGTCATCACATCAGCAAGAGTAGTCTTCAAAACTTTTAGAGTATTTATTGTCTTATACCATCTTTCCCTTACATCTTGAGCCATAAGAATACGAACAAAAAAAATACTTTTACTTCTCAACAAGTTGTTCTCGCAGGACAGCACAGAACAATATTGTACAACCATTGTAATATCTAAATCAAACATAAATTGTATTTATAATTTTTATTTAGCATATTTTGTTATTTGTGCTTACTTTTTTCAAAAACAACTTGTTAAGTTGTAAGGATATTGACATTACTTTCAAAAGGTTGGTTATATAAGGTTATGTTAGAAAAGTGACAGATCTGATTCAAGTACAGTACAGGTACGAGTAAGGGTGTGCCTCACTGTCGTGTATTTGTGTACAAAATTATGACGTCACAAAATCAGGCTCAGAACTTTTATAAAGAAAATCATGAATGAAAAGTATAATAATATTAAATATGTTTGATGTATATAAATTTTTCATTTATGAAAGAAAAATCAATATTATTTCTTTTTGGTATGACCCCATTTAAACTATATGTCTAAAATTATTAATAAAGAAAATAACTATTTGTCTATATTTTTTCAATCATCCTGTATAGTAATTGTAGAAAAGTATATTTATTATTTTTGAGTAAAAATCAAAATGCAAATCACGATTGAAATGGTGATAAATTTATTAACAAGAAATAAGATGATTTTATGAATATTTTAAATCATTTATTAACATATTATTACTTTTTTTATCAAGACATCAATGGTAGTTGACTGTATTTTGGAAATATGTACAGACAAATTAAATGTCAGCATTTCGTAATTTTGGAAATGAGTGATTTAAAATCACTTGTTAATAAATTTATAACCAATGAAAATGGACTTACCAATATTAAAACTAAAAACTTACAAATTCCACAATAAATATATTTGTTAAAATATGTTAAAATGAAATGTTCGTGCTTAAAAAAAAGTGAACTAAAAATTATTACAAGCTTTTTGAAATTATCTCAAAATTTAATAATATTTTTGATAAAATACTAACAAATCCTTTTCTTACGATCGATAAAAGAAGTACGTCTTTCGAACGTCATTTGATTACAAAAACGAATAATTACAGACCAAATCTCTTTACAGACGGTTGCTAATAGCAACGGAAAATATAAACAGTAAATAGTTGCACCCCCCGCATATTTGGTTTGGTGGCTGAGGAGTGCAACTACTACGGTCTACAAATATTTACTTTGCCGATCAATGTATTGTTTCATTCAAAATTTTCGGTTTCATAGATGTGATGATATAAGTGGGAAATTGTAATTTTTTTATTAATAGACCTTTTCAATTTAGGGTCAATTTTACAATTCTTGTATAAACCATGGATATCTTAGTCCTCAGATGAACAAAAAAAATATAGCATCAAAATTATAACTCAAATGGGATACTATACCATAGACATATTTTAACTATCTTAGATAAAATGTGAAAATATACATAAATTAATGAGTATATGTGAAAGAATTTTGTTTCAATATTAACGAGTTCGCAAACTACAAGTGACTGAAGTTGATTAATAATTAAGATGTCGTATCAGGTCTTTGTAATTTGATTAGTTCCCTGAATTTAAATCAAAACTCGCGCGCTTGTTAGGCCAACCTACCGTGAAAACATCAATGAACTAATACTAGCGTCATCTGCCGCCATAGTTTGTATCACAATATTGTGAAACAATGGTCAAACTATTTCAATGTTCTATAATTTATTAGGAAAAAATGCATTTTATTTATGTTATTTAAGCTTAATAATAATAATTTCTTCGTGAATAATAACATATAAGTTTATATATAAAAATATTTCAGCTATGCGAACATGAAATAATTGTACTTTCTAGAACTAACAGTTTGTCGACCACTGTAAGTACCTGCTATGTCACGCACCAAATTCTTAACTTTAAAAATTCATATTTCGCTTATTATGTAAAATTTTTAAATCGCGTTTGCACTATTAATTCTTAGTTCATCCTGTTCTTCCAGAAAAAAGTTTAAAACAATTGGTATAGAACCTCATTTTCAAATTTGTATTAAACGTCAAATCCTGATGCGATATTTTTATTTTTCTAAGCAATAAGTTATCCATTGTTTAACCTGCAGTTGTAAAATTGGCACTTAAAGAGATAGAAGATATGCGCAATGGGATCTTGCAGGATCTTGCACATACTAAACTACTTGTCGAAAGAAGTTACAAAAGTTTTTATTGAAGCTAAAATGTCTAACGATGCAAATTTACACCGAGAATGCAGGTATTTTATACTCTGATTGAAACAACGAAAGAATTTTGACAAATAGATTCTTGTAATGAGAGCCTTAGCACAATATTTCTCCCGATAGGTTCGCTAGTCAGCTAGTTACTTTCTTTAACCTTCAAAAGACTTTGAAACGTCAAACGAGCGTCAAACATAACCATTAATTAAAATAAAAATAAATATAGACTACGTATTTGTTAAAAACGTTTGTTTTATTGCTCCTATTCTATATTTTGTATTTATACAATGTGCCACAATCATGAAAAGTCATGACACGCAATAATATCTGTGTATTCTTACAAAAGTCTGTACATTGTAAAACGTACTTAAGAGAAATTCAAATATTGTCAATTACAATTTCATTCTTTGTAAGTGATGTGCGTTATTTGTTGTAGTATTGTCGTTTATTAAGTTTTACCTGGTTATTTTCCGGAAAATGTTTTAGTGTAAAACGACCTCCTAAATCCGTAAATCACGCCCCAATTAACTGTCAAAATTCTTTCGATATTTCAAAAAACAGAGTTTAGTGACTGCAATATTTTTGACGTTTCGTTTAACAGCCCAGTTAAGAGTTGCAGACGCCATTTTACTTACTATGTGCAGAGAGAAAGAGATAGTTGTTAAATTGAAAAGGACTATTATATTTAAAAATCGATTAAACTTTCGGATCGTACATAGAAAAAATATTGTTTATAACTCTGAAAGAACTTTTGCAAACCTCAACTAACTTCGGTCTACAAAGAACTTCCTTCAACTCTTATTTTGTAAAATTTTTGAATTTAAAAGTATATAAAAATTATGTTATACAATGAACAATTTTATAACCATGTTACAGGAAGATTATACGAGTATACCATGTAATATATAGGTACTGAAGTTTTCTGTATATTATACCCGTACTATAAAAATACCTTGCTATACGAAAAGTTATTTAATTGTTTATCAAATTTTAAAGAAAAATATTAAATAAATAAAACATATAAAAATCATTATATTACTCATAACATAATATATTCATTATACTTTTACCAAAAATACTCCTTTATGTACCTACCTACATACATACATACATTCATATATTATATTTATTCGAACCTAGTATGTCTTGTGTTAAAATGTGACATAATAAACAAACTAAGAAATGATTGTTAATAATATGTTAAAATAAAATGTGGTTAGATGATTTAAAAAATCGTTTTCAATGGACACAAATTTATATCTTTGTATAGTTAGTTATAGGATAGAGAATTTAGCTATAGTTGATATTGTATTTATAATGAAACGTTTTGTTTGATATTTCATGATTATGTACTTCAGCCATTATTTTCTCTCATGTGCTAAAATGGACCAAATATTTTATTTACTTAGTTTGATAGTGACACTTTTGTAACATTTTTTATTTATAATTTGAAATAAAATATTTCGTTATAATCTTCAAGAGAACTGACTTAGTTTATTCTGTAATTATCCATTAAACTAAAACCTAAGATACAGTGTAAGTGTAAAAACCTAAAATCCATGATGACAAAGGTTGGAAATGCATAATTTTCCTCAAAATAATTTGAAGCCTGAGAGTGAAACTCGAGGGCTCCGAAACCTCTGCGGTTCACAGATTGTTTCTATACTTCTGGATCAATCTTTAAGGGATGATAATACAGCTAAAAGTAAGAGAAAAAGACTTAAACCGCAAAGTTCAATTCAAATCAGCCAAAAATCAGCAAATTGTCATATTTTGTAAAAGACCTCTTAAAGATAAACAACATTTGACCAAAGTCGTAACTCCTATAGTTTTTAAGATACGTAATGGAAAAAGACGAAAAATCAATACATTAGATAATCTATACCTCGGAAACAGTTGAAAATTAGAATTTGAAGATTAATAATTTTGACTTACTTTTAATTATATTATCATCCCTTAAATTTTGACCCATAAGTTTTTTCACGAAAGGAAGTAGAACCATTACAAAATTCCTAAGTTTTAAGAAATAAAAACTTGTTAAATTTTTGATCATTAAAATTAAATATTTTGTTATAAACAAAAAAAAGTCTGAATTGAAAATTACAGCTGTTGTAAACAAATGTCATTTGAGCATAAACAAAATAGAATTTCTAAACGTTTTTGAAATAACACAAGAAAAATTGATACAGAAATTATTTATTTAAACGATATAAGAATATAATGACCGAGAGTAAAATGCAATTTCTATGGTATCAAAATTTTTTAAAAAAGTTCAACATTTTGCGTCTATAGTAAAATATGGACATTATTTCCCTAGAGCAGTTTTCATTATTTTGACAAGTAATACCATTTATTGCTTTATCATACAATTCTCTGTATTTCGGGGGCAACAAGTTCAAATGATCAACTATTTCTTGCGGTTTTTTAGAACTGAACAAAGAGGGTCCCAAACTAAATTATAATTACTGAAGAAAAACTGCCCACAAATTTTTGCTATCTAAGATCTTACAAAACATATTTTTACGATTTAGAGCAACTTTTATTAAAAAAAATTGTTAGGAAAACTAGCTCACTTCCTATATTTTATAGGGGGCAAAATTTTTCCCAAATTTAATAAATATTTTACTGGTATATTTTATTGAATCGCGCGCGAGAATGAATAATGCCTTATATTTCAAAAAAATCTATCTTGGTCACTAGCTGTCAGAAAATACGAACAGAAAAGTTTCTCTTCAAAATTTATTATAATAAATAACATTCTACTAGTCTACATAATTATATTTTTATATTTAAAATATAATTTCTGGTGTTAAAAGAAAGTAGTAGAAAACATATTTTTCAATAAAATAATACTTAATATTTTTATGATTACCAAAATACTATTTAACCTTTTCATAACATAAATTAAGTATTTACTACTTACCTTTCGAAGTTTTCTGCCCTAGTACGAGATAAATTTGGTATTCGATGTAATATCTGCAAAAGATTATTTTTATAGAAATATTTACATCAATTTCAGTTATTATAAATATTCACTATACCTTAATATGTTCACCGAAAAGTTTTTCACTTCACTTATGTTTAATAAAGTCTTATAAGTATACCACGAATTACATATTTTAATAATAAAACAATAAAGCAAAACACTCCACTCCGAAAAGAGATCACATCACAACTGTTTTAAAAACAAGAATATACTACAAGTTATAGAAATTATTAATTGAATACTTGTTTTATCTAGTTCATAGTAATGACTATTTTTAATAAAAAACGAACAAAATATAGTAAATCTATTAAAAACTTTTAAAAATTAAGATAAATAATTAAAACAAAACTGGACGGAACAAAAGTAATGTAAACAAGGAACAAAAATGCAAAAAACTAAATTATGATTTTGTTTTTTCCATGGCTAACTTAATCGGAAAACTAAATTTTATTTTTACAAACGGAAAACGGAATAGTATTTATAAAATTATTTATAATATATTAGTTATAGTATTTAAAAATAAACTATATAAAAAACTATTACATAAATTATGTTAAAATGGGTTTAATAACATTTTGAGATTGAACCTTAATGTCCCAACTCGCCGCTAGATAGAACCAGGCGTTTGACAAGCTTGAAACATTCCGGCCATGAGAAACGTCAAAAAACTAAAACAACAAACACTTTCCTTTGTGTACAGTATTACTTCTCTGGTTTAAAAATATATTTTTACATATTACTTTAGTGCGAAAATGACTCACAACGGGTTTTAATCTGCGTCTACTCGCGAACAATCAGTATTATCGTGAATATGTCTGTGACTGGAACTGCAAGTCTGGGGAGCCCCAGCAAAGACTCTTTGTCTGCGGGCACCTCCAGTAGCACAGGAGGCGTTGAAGAGTCCTTATCCAGAGACATGAGCCAGCTGTCTTTATTTTCCACGGGGTCTGGAACCTCCCAGGATGAGTGTTTTCGATGTCCAGGTCATGCAGAACAAAGCCTGCAGTGTATGCGGTCTTATCTGCAGGCTGGACAGCTCTGTGATGTTGTGCTCATTGCTGGAAGCAATGGAAGAAGGGTTCCTGCTCATAGGTATGGAGAAAAAGGTAAATTATGGGATAGTTTTATTGTTTGATTGTTGCAGATTAGTACTGTCTGCTGCTAGTGAATATTTTTCGGCTATGTTTACTGGTGCTCTGAGAGAAGCTGGCGAATCGGAAATCACTCTGGGAGATGTCGATGGAGATGCTCTGTATGCACTTGTTCAATATTGTTACACGGGGACTATTGGTAAGTTTATTTTTTTCCCAAAACATAAACACAAAAATGACGAGTGACAATGACAAAATTATCAACTGTCAGACGGCCATAGAAAGGGTGATCGCGGTAGAATTAAAACACACGAAAATAATTGATTTCTGGTTCTATGATTGGCCGAAAAATAAAAATATTTTGATGTAAATTATATATTTTGGAAATATTTATTTTCATTGTTGATGATTCAAATTCAAACAAAACATTTCTGTCATGTAAAACATTGTATCATTGCTACATTTGTTTGTGATTTTGTTTCGTTTTCAAGGCTCACTACAAAAAAGTAACTTATAAAATTTTAAATTTTATTTGGTCGCTTACAAAATAAAATGTAATTACTGAATTAGATGCATAATATAATTTTCCACAAACTGTATTTGAAGCATTATTGTCTAAAATAAAAAGGTTAAACGCCTATACCCCGCTTTTGTGTTATACTCAGTATATACAGGTCTGGGAAGACGCCCCCCCTTTAACTTTTTTATTATAAGTAATAGAAAAAAAATGGCTCATATAAAAGATTTATTATATTACATATACTATTTGATGGCAGATGTAGATATTTTTTATAAAGTCAGGTTTACAAGGTACGACTATCAACTTTTATTTTTCAAATGGCAACCTATAATTATTTTAATTAAATAGAAACCGCCATTTTTTCTCTTTTCAACGATGTATTATTTTTTTATTAATGTATTTGAAAAATTTCGAGAAAAATGAGATAATTTAGAAATATTAGAAATAATTTTTAAACAAATATTATAGGTGGCTATGTTTTTTTTTTGTTTACAAAATAAGTTAAATTAAGTAAGAAACAAATGTATACTTTTTTGACATTAATTTTATTGTTTTACATTGTTACGTTTTGTTTATTTCACATACCCACCTATAATATTTGTTTTAAAAATATTTCTAATATTTCTAAATTATCTCATTTTTCTCGAAATTTTTCAAATACATTAATAAATAATAATACATTGTTGAAAAGAGAAAAAAATGGCGGTTTCTATTTTACAAAAATAATTAAAAGTTGCCATTTGAAAAATAAAAGTTGATAGTCGTATCTTGTAAACCTGACTTTATAAAAAATATCTACATCTGCCATCAAATAGTATATGTAATATAATAAAACTTTTATGAGCCATTTTTTTCTATTACTTATAATAAAAAAGTTAAGGGGGGGGGGGCGTCTTCCCAGACTCACCCTGTATATAACCTCAATTATTAGTAGTAAACCGTAACTAAACAATAACATTGAAACAATAATTATTATTCAAAATTGTTCTCGTTCAATCATTCATACGAATTTTTATGTTGAGGCCTTTGTTCGCATATTTACAAATACAAATAAAAGTTCTTGACATTTCATAATGAAATATTTCGATTAGATATTTGATTAATTCTTCAACTTCTACGTAAAAGCTAATATCAAAGGTGCATCGTCGTAGTTTTATTTTTATTCTGTCTGCATTTAATAAGTAGATTTTTTGAACAAAGGAAATGTGTAATCGATAAACAGATTTGTTTTATTTTTGCCAGTTTTTTGACTGTCTCGTCATTTTATTTCATTACCTTACTTCAGATTTATTTTGTTTGAGGACTTGTTGAGTGAAAGAGCATCTTTTAACATATTGATAACTGCTTTAAAAATCGTGTAAATTGGTTGTTTAATAGAAGATAACGATTATTATTTTAAATAAAGTTTCTGGTTTATTATTTATCTGTTTTGTGTGAAATATGACTATAATTAGTACTATTTATAACAAACAAAGGTTATTTTGTGGTTAAGAAAATCTGTAAACTAGGAAATTTTTCTTAGTCATTGAAATACAGAAAGGATTTAAAATAGAAATTAACAACAATTTAAAAGTCAAATCAGTCTATAAATCGTTTCAGTAAATCATTATAATGTGTATATATCATAATGTTTAAATGTGCGTTAATTCATTTTTAGTAAGTAAGTGAATAGAAATTTAAATTGATTATAATTTTGTAAGCATGACAAGGATTAGCATTAATTTTAACACATAAACAGAGAAACTAGTAAATGAATTATTAATATCATTAATAATGTATTCTGTCAAAGTGTGTTTATTATACCGCTTTAATTCAGTAGAATCATTTTATTAAAATTTGGTAAAAAAATAATTTGTTTGACTTCATTTATCATAAACTTTCGCGTATTAATTGCATTTTAATTTTGGATTTTACTTTTATTTTCATATTAATTAGGATACGATAAAATAAGTTGTATGTTGTATACAAGCGCTCCGAAAATTTTATGCTTTATACATGAAATTTGAAAGAATACAATTCTGAATTTTTATTTCAAAACTTTTGAATTCATTCTTTGGTAATCGAGTAAATTTAATGTAGGTCCGCTTTTATAAAATAAAATATTTATGATTTACACATACAAAGTTAATTTAAAGAATTGAACAAATGTAATGCGATGTTTTGACAACAATGAATTTAATATCAAGAAAATGGGAGTTGGTATTAAATTATTTGACATAACATAAACATAGTCATTCTCAGTTGTGCCAACTTATGGTACGAAAATCAACTACAATTATGTCAAATAATTTTATATTCCCTAAAAGGAATAACGATTAATTTAAAAATGTGTCAATATCATTAATATATAAATTACTTAATACTAGTATTTCTTTTCGTTTTTTTTAAAGATAAATAACACCCAATAATTTCTACAAGCTATATTTCATTTTGTAAGGTTTTTTTTCAGGTTGATGACGTGCGTCTTCTGCCTATAGGGCGCGAGCAGACACGTGATTCTCGGGACCTTGACGTGCTTAGAATCAGCGGATTTGTGTGCGCATGTCATTTTGACAAGAACATTGTCAATTTGACCATACCAATGTTTTGATTTATTTTGATTTTGAACTGCTTTAATGTTATTATTTTACAATTATTAAGCAGTAAAACATATGAAATTAAAAATAATAACATTTTAGCAGTGAAAATTCAAAATAAATCAAAACATTCGTATTGTCAATGTGACATTGTTCTTGTCAAAATGACATGCGTACACAAATCAGCTGATTTCAAGCACGTCAAGGTCGCTCGAGTCACGTGTCTGCTCGCGCCCTATTCATTTTTACTATTCGCGACTGAAATTAACCCATAGCCACCTAGCGGTAAACTTGCGAACCCTCCGAATTGGTAATGGCAGCCAATCACACCACAGGAAAATTACCAAAATTACCAACTAAGTCGGTCATCTTAAATGAACGCAGCGCCTCTATAGGACATTTCAGTCGCCAATTCTAAAGATGTAAATTGAAAAAAAAATATCAAAATTTTATTCTTAGAAATTCTATGTACTATTAAGCCCAGGATAAAATTTTGCGAGTACGATAATAATTGGAGAAAAAAAAATATTTTACTCCCGCAACCAAAAGTTTTATTTATCAAATCAACAGGAAATTTTATATTTAAACTTGGTTTATTAATATATCGATACGATTAAGTTTAGAAAACATCGCCCACTCGGAAGTGGAATTTTGACAAATGCTTTTTATACATTGAAAATCATTTTATTTCGGAAAATATACTATACTAGTGACAAAGTTGCTTTTGTATTTTTTTAAACATATCACGCGAGCCCCTTGTTGGTCATCTTTTATGATTTTTTTTCCAAAAAGAACATAATTTCTTAATAACAATTTTTTACATATGTTAAGCGACAAAGTAGAACGGTAGTCGTCTACCGATTCAATTAGTTCTCAATTTTAAATAATCTTTCGTTTTCGTTATTATAAAAAAGTGTGCGAAACTCTGTTAAAATTCGAGCGAGCCCTTTGTTAAAAGTTTTATAACTCAACAGTCACCAATGAATGTCTGAAGTTAAACTGGACAAGAATGTACTATGTAAAAAATAAAAATTACATTTAATAAAATATAGTAAAAAAATAATACCTACTTACTTTCGTTACAAATTTTATCTAACTATGTAATTTATTATATCATAAATAATATTACTCATTACCCAGTATTTATGTATAATGTCTAATTAATTACTCATGCGTTGTACACATACTATTTCTTAAAAACAATTTTTTTTATTACAATCATGACGTGCAAAAAATTGAGATCAGTTTGAAATACATCATAATTTTAATCTGGCCTCAACTTTTCGCTCGTTAATATTCGCGATTCAAGTTAGTTTTCCCGCCATGTTTTGTGACGTCACATGTGACAAACGAACTAAAAACTAACCTAGTTGTGTGTGTGAACAGCTATGTTTAAGAGAGTTTATTATTTTGTTATATACAATGAAAGTGAAATTAAAGGAAGTTTTGTTTTATTTCAAAGCAACGACTGAGTCCCGAAATTATAGTGAGGGAGAAGAAATGATTGATTCCGGACACATAATTACATGTGGAAAAAATTGATGTGGCCAACACATAACCTCCCGTCAATTCCATGTTTAAAATAACAATGAGCTTTAAGTAAAGTATCACTTCCGATTGATCCTTTGTAAACAAAATCTAATTTCTCGTTCCAATAAATAGAAAAGTCTGTAATACGAAATTTTGTTTTTCCTCGAAAATCTGTTGGGCTCCAAATTAAGTACCACTTCCTGTTTATCATATAAGTATAGTCAAAATCGAGTTTTAAATACCAAATTTGATAAGTTTTGGATCATGTTTTATATTTTTTCAAGAAAATCTGTTTATAGCTTTCTGTAAACTACTACTTCCGGTTTATCAATTTTAGAAAAAAATCTATTATGTCGTCCTCATTAATATAAAAGTCTTAAATACGAAATTTGAAAAGTTTTGGATTGTATCAATATATCTTTCACGAAAATATGTTCAGAAGTATCACTTCCGGTTTATCAATTTTAGCCAAAATCTAATATATTGCTCCCCTTCAAATAAAAGTCTTAAATATCAATATTGATAAGTTTCAGAATATATCATAATATATTTTTCACGAAAATCTGTTCAGAGCTTCAAGTAAAATATCACTTCCCGTTTATTAATTTTAGCCAAAATCTAATATGTTATTGTCCTTGATATGAAAGTCTTAAATACTAAAATTGAAAAGTTTTGGATTATATTTTAATATATTTTTTTATTAAAAACTTATGGGCTTCAAGTAAAGTATCACTTCCGGATGTCCAGTTATACCCAAAATCTAATCAACACTTTATATGAATGTAGAAAGCTTAAATACGCAAAATAGAAATTTTCGGCAGTTTGTTGTAAGAGTTATCGTGGACGAAAAAATCGTCACACACACACATACATCATCGTAAAAATAGTAAAAACGTGTTGTGTGGACCCTAATTCGTGTTTATTTACTGAAAACTCATCGAATTTTTGGACCGATCGCGAACATACAATTATTTAATTTTATAAACTTAACATTTCATTAACATTTACTGATGAGCGATAAGTTTAGGCCAATTTAAAATTAAGTATTTCAAATTGACCTCAGTTTTCTGCACGTTAGTATATTTAAGTATTTAATTTTCTGTTTCGAATTCTGTGAGAATTCTGAAATTTTTAATTCATTTCCTTACTTCGGAGGTTACTATAAGTCGTCGGTCTGTGGCCTGTAGGTTGACTACTATATCACTAAATGCAAGTAAAATTTGTCAAGGGAATTAATTATTATCTTCCTTTTTGAATATTTAATAATTTTATTTCTTGTAGAACTGCGGGAAGACAACGTGGAAACCCTCCTAGCAACCGCTTGCCTGATGCAGCTCTCTGCCGTCACATCAGCCTGCTGTTCTTTCCTTGCTCATCAACTCCATCCTTCCAACTGTTTGGGCATCGCTGTTTTCGCTGACCAGCAAGGCTGCGTAAGCCTTTTGAACCAAGCTAAAGCCTACACCAGTCAACACTTCATGCAGGTTATCAAAAACCAGGAGTTCCTTCAACTTACAGCTGACCAGTTAGCAAACTTGTTAGAGAGTGATGATCTCAATGTGCCATCAGAGCAGCATATTTTCTTGGCTTTGATGAGCTGGATAAGGTTTGAAGAAAGCAGGGTGAAACAGATTGCGAAGTTGTTGGCGTTGGTCAAGTTGCCATTGCTGGAACCAGCGGTAAGAATTATTTTCATAAAAGTGGGAAATTTAACAATTACTCGAAATCTCAGTCAAATAGCATTTATTCTTTTAAGGCCATTTGGCACGTTACAATATTTTTAATAAATATGTGTAGATACAAATTTATTACAAAATTTATAAATAAAAATTGAAAAATATACACATAGATATCGAAACAAATAACATAGACGCGCTACAGTCTTGGAAACAAATATAAATATAGTCTATTTTCTCGCTATCGCGAATGGACTATAGATAATTTACAAGGGACCTGTTCTATAACTCAATGGTTAATTTTTAACCAATCAAGGGGCCTATTCTATAACTCAGTGGTTAATTTTTAACCACTGGATAAATTTTTTAACCAATAAGCGGCCTATTCTATATCTCAGTGGTTAATATTTAACCACTGGTTATTTTTTTTTACCAATCAAGTATGTTGACATAGAACAAAAAGGGGGATTTTTAGTTGTCAAATTAATGTGGCCTATAGGGCGCGAGCAGACACGTGACTCGAGCGACGTTGACGTGCTTGGAATCAGCTGATCTGTGTGCGCATGTCATTTTGACAAGAACAATGTCACGTTGACAATACCAATGTTTTGACTTATTTTGATTTTGAACTGCTTTAATGTTATTATTTTACAATTTTTAAGCAGTAAAATACGTGAAATTTAAAATAATAACATTTTAGTAGTTAAAAATCAAAATAAATCAAAACATTGGTCTTGTCAACGTGACATTGTTCTTGTCAAAATGATATGCGCACACAAATCAGCTGATTTCAAGCACGTCAAGGTCGCTCGAGTCACGTGTCTGCTCGCGCCCTATTCAGAGATATAGAGTCATAAAGGTTGCTATGTATATAAAGATTGTTATCATAAAGACATTTGTAACAATCTTTATGAATTTGTCAATTCAGAACCTACGTCGGTATTATTAACAATCTTTACAAAAAATACTTGTGAATGAACCAGATTATTTGACATTTGCTAACTTCATTATACATATATGAACCTAATCTAACCTTAATCTTATCTGTCAACACTTTAATTTTTTTTTTAAATAATGAATTGCCAATTATATTTATTACGCAAAAGTTTTCCCGAAAAAAACTAAAGAACAATATGATATTTATGTCATGTTTAGAAACTTCTACATTATTTAGAACGAGTTTGTTAATTCCTACAAATGATCTCAATGTGATTGAAAATTTGTGGAAAGGTTTAAATTTTTTATTTTGACTGAATATGTAACGGAAACATCATATAACAGAGTTTTCAAGAATACCACAAAATGTCAAAAGTAACTTTCTTCCACCTCAGTCTTTATCGTTCTTATGCTCATTATTCAAGTAGAAGCAGAATGTATATATGTATAATAAACTGTATCCTGCTAAAATATAAAAACACCAATATTTGGTATAAAGGTCAATATTAATAATATTTGATTAATTAATAAGCTGTCACATGTCAAATAACAACGTGATAACAACCATAAATACATAGTTTTAGCAGTCGGTATGATAAAGACTGTCAAAACGCTTAACAATTGTTGACAGTAACCACTTTCAGTACTGAGAATACCAAATTCAATTTTAACAATCTATATAGTACATAACAACCATAAAGACCATAACGACTACACAAAAATTGAGTTCTGAATAGGCCCCTATATCTATTGGATAAAAATTTTAACCAGTGGTTAATAATTAACCACCGAGTTACAGAAAAGAGCCCCAAGAATGTTGAAATATAACAAAAAAAGGAATTTTAGTTGTCAAATCAATATCTATTGGATAAAATTTTTAACCAGTGGTTAAAATTTAATCACCGAGTTACAGAATAGGGCCCAAGGACCCTATTCTGTAATGCAGTGGTTAATTTTTAACCAATGGTTACTTTTTTTAACCAATCAAATATGTTGACAAATAACAAAAAAAAAGATTTTTAGTTGTCAAATTAATATCTATTGGATAATTATTTTAACTAATGGTTAAAAATTAACCACCGAGTTACAGAATAGGGCCCCAAGTATGTTGACATTAACAAAAAAAGGGTTTTTTAGTTGTCAAATCAATATCTATTGGGGTATTCCGGCATTTTTTTCTAAATTTCGTTAGTACTGCCCTGTAGTATTATGAATAATTTTGAGTAAGAACATACATATATCAAGTGAGATATGAATTTTTAAAAATTCATCGTAATCAAATTTTCTATCATGGCGCGCCTTATGACTAGCATCTGATATTGACATCTGCATTACAGAATAGGCCCCTGTCCTATAGAAATTTAAACAAAGACACCAGTTGTGCAGTCGGGGAAAAAGTACCTGGTTTTTGCACGTGTTCTTCAGAGAATTGCATTATATCAGTTATAAGAATATCAGATACCAACTTTCCAAATTGTTTACCTGTCCCTATTTAATAATTTAAAAAACTTAACTTTCAAAATAATTAACTTATTCATCATAACATATTGATTCAAAATACATAAATCTAATTCACGGATTGTAATAATGTATATATTATTAGCTTCATAATCGAGATTCACCCTTTTTCGGTCCCAGAACCAGGAACCGATACGTTTCGGTTCCAGAACCGAGAACCGTTGAGATTTGATTCCAGAACCGATGAGATTCGATTCCAGAACAGAGAACCGATGTGTTTAAATTCCAGAACCGAGAACCGGATAGTTTCGGTTCTAGGACCGAGACCCGGGTAGTTTCGGTTCTAGGACCGAGACCCGGGTAGTTTCGGTTCTAGGACCGAGAACCGGGTAGTTTCTATTCCAGAACCGAGAACCGGGTAGTTTCGGAACCGAGAACCGGGTAATTACACATTCAAATAACCGGGTACCCGGGTAATTTTGGAACCGAACCGGAACCGGTTCCCACCACTAGTTTTAACTATAGAGCGTTGGATGAGATAGGGCCTAAGATTCTAGCTCTCTGATTGGTTCAAACGTGAACCTAGTTTACACAGCGAAGTTTAAATTTGCTTGACAACTGTATCAATTATTTTGATTTATGTAATGCAATCTAACAAAATAAATAAAAGCCAACAAAGTCAATAGTACACGATTTATTACATATTATTAATTTCTGTTCAGTTCTGTTTGTTAATTATATAATTGTTTTTGTCGTTTATATAATTTTCATTGTGTTTTGGGGTTATATTTCGTGTTACATAGTTTTTGTTGTGCGCGTTTTCTTAGTTTTTAGTTAGTAGTTCGTTAGTTTTGTTATTGTTATCTTCGTTAATATTATGGAAAAAAATTCTGAACCAGGCTCTGCTAATGGTTAAAACATCCAAAAGGAAAGGCCCTGCGAAGCGAGCAGAATGTGTCCAGATTGTAAGTTTATGCACAAAATAGATTAGCACATGTACGTACAAGACAAAATTTCCGAAAAAATGTCAATTAGAAAGAATTTTTTTAAATCCAGGAATGGCTCTAAAATTTGAATTTTTTATTTAATACATGTAAAATCAGCCGCGCTCGAAACGCCATATAGTCTATAGTTAAAACGAATAGAGTGTACATACATCATTTCGACCTGCTGCACCAATCTTTTGTATCCCTTTATATTATTTATTTCACCGATTCAAAACAAATATTTACGTTAACGGCCATACCATGTTGAAAGCTCATGATCTCGTCCGATCTCATCAGATAAGCAACATCGGGCGCGGTTAGTACTTGGATGGGTGACCGCTTGGGAATACCGCGTGCTGTTAACATTTTTTTAAATTCTTTTATCCGTAATATTTTTTAGTCGATCTATAATAATTATTTTAACTTTCTTATATGTCTAGCTTTTGGTTTTCTTTAATAAACTTGAATATAAAACAATATTAATCCTTAGTTAGGCGCGCCCAAATCGGCAGTAAGTCGCGTGGGGTGATTTTGATCCCATTCCCATTTTTTACCTCCCGCTACCCTTGGTAAGGGAGGTATGGGGATCGTGCTAAAAATCGCTTATCGAGATTTTGGTAAATGACCACGTTTTAAGGTCCCTGGAATCCAATTTTAACATTTTCACGATGATGTATGTGTGTATTCTCCACTCTAACTCAAATACTATCATTCAAAAATTTTTGAAATCTTGTATTTCGAACTTTTTCTGTAATGGGAAGAGCTCATTATATTTTGGTGAAAATCGGATAACCGGAAATGGCACTTTACTAGAAGTTCAAAATGTTTTATTCGAAAAATACCTTTAAATGTTATTTTTTCGAGATTAATGTTATTATAAAAATTCAAGTTTATTAAATTTTCTATAGATTTGCATTAATACTTTTTCTATATATTTTATGGATAAATTTATAAAATTATCTATAATTTAAATCCCAGAGCCTACGCTTTAAACAAATAAAACGTAGTTATTCAAATGTATGTAACTGACAGATAAATGTCACTATCAAAGAACTAATCACTTCAAAATAATATTAGTAACGTTTTAAAAAGGAAAACGTAAATAGACCAATAGAAAAGGAATTCAATAGTTTCCAACAAAAGTAACCGCCATCTAGTCTATAGTTAAAACGAATAGAGTGTACATACATCATCTTGACCTGCTACACCAATCTTTTGTATCCATTTATATTATTTATTTCACCGATGCAAAACTATTATTCACGTTAACGGCCATACCATGTTGAAAGCTCATGATCTCGTCCGATCTCATCAGATAAGCAACATCGGGCGCGGTTAGTACTTGGATGGGTGACCGCTTGGGAATACCGCGTGCTGTTAACATTTTTTGAATTCTTTTATTCATAATATTTTTTAGTCGATCTATAATAATTATTTTAACTTTCTTATATGTCTAGCTTTTGGTTTTCTTTAATAAACTTGAATGTAAAACAATATTAATCCTAAGTTAGGCGCGCCCAAATCGGCAGTCGCGTGGGGTGATTTTGATCCCATTCCCATTTTTTACCTCCCTCTACCCTTGGTAGGGGAGGTATGGGGATCGTGCTAAAAACCGCATATCGAGATTTTGGTAAATGACCACGTTTTAAGGTCCCTGGAATCCAATTTTAACATTTTCACGATGATGTCTGTGTGTATGTATGTGTGTGTGGATCCTCCACTCTAACTCAAATACTATCATTCAAAAAATTTTGAAATCTTGTATTTCGAACTTTTTTGTAATGGGAAGAGCCCATTATATTTTGGTTAAAATCGGATAACCGAAAATGGCACTTTACTAGAAGTTCAAAATGTTTTTCTTCGAAAAATACCTTTAAATGTTATTTTTTCGAGATTAATGTTATTATAAAAATTAAAGACTATTAAATTTACTATGGATTTGCATAAATACTTTTTCCTTATATTTTATGGATAAATTTATAAAATTATCTATAATTTAAATCCCAGAGCCTACGCTTTAAGCAAACAAAACGTAGTTATCAAGGTAGTTATTCAAATGTATGTAACTGACAGATAAATGTCACTATCAAAGAACTAATCACTTCAAAATAATAGTAGTAACGTTTTAAAAAGGAAAAAGTAAATAGACCAATAGAAAAGGAATTCAATACAGTTTCCAGCATAAGTAAACGCCATCCCGTCTGTAGTTAAAACGAATAGAATGTACATACATCATCTTGACTTGCTGCGCTAATCTTTTGTATCCATTTATATTATTTATTTCACCGATTCAAAACTATTGCTTACGTTAACGGCCATACCATGTTGAAAGCTCATGATCTCGTCCGATCTCATCAGATAAGCAACATCGGGCGCGGTTAGTACTTGGATGGGTGACCGCGTGTCGTTGACATTTTTTAATTTCTTTTATCCATAATATTTTTTATAAATTTTTTTCATTTCATTTATCAATAAATTATTAACAATTAATTTCTTCTTAGTTTATCGCCGACTTCGTAGAACCAGTATGCGGAGACGACCGCAAATGTCAAGAACTTCTGATGGAGGCCATGAAATGGCATTTGCTTCCTGAACGTCGCCCCCAGCTGATTTCTTCCAGAACTCGCCCCAGGAAATCAACACTAGGTCGGCTACTAGTTGTAGGAGGTATCGACGCCAATAAAGGGGCAACTACTATCGAATATTATTGCCCTAGGAGTGACAAATGGATGCTTCATGCTAATATGAGCGGAAGGAGGCTGCAGTTTGGGGTTTCCATGATGGGAGACAAGTAAGAACGCAATTTATAATAATTTTTAAAGCTATTTATTACAAAATTTTGATCGGACTTCGATCTGTTTTAAAAATGACGCCCATATTTTTGGGGTTTGATTCAGGTGACTAAAACAAACCAAACTCGTCCTTTGTAAAACTTAGATTCGTGAACAGTCGGACAATTTCTACTCCTAATTTATTTTCGATTGTTTTACGCATGGTCGTCACTTCTGAGACATTTTGTATAAAACAAAACTGATTACATAAAATATAACATACATACATACATAAAATCACGCATTTCCCACTTAGTGGGTTAGCACAAACCCGAAAGAATAAAAATAACATCATCAAAAAATAAAATAAAAAATCAGTCTCTCTTTCAACAACATTCTTACTAACCTGACATCATAGGTACAACATATATTCCTCACTCTTAACATATTAAAGTGACCGATTTTCGGTAGCGGAATACCGCAACCGGACCACAATAATAGTTACGAAACAATCATCCTTCGCCATACATTCCTGTCTAAGCACACTTCTTTCGCCTCGGCCACATTCATAATCGCATTCATACACGGTCGTCTTCTCTTCCCACTCGGAAACTTTTTCTCTTTTATATAAAATTGTTCATATTTAAAAATATATGAGAATTATTAAATTGAAAAATTGAAATGTTACATCACGATTATAAAAACAACGAAAAATTGTCAACGACACGCGGTATTCCCAAGCGGTCACCCATCCAAGTACTAACCGCGCCCGATGTTGCTTATCTGATGAGATCGGACGAGATCATGAGCTTTCAACATGGTATGGTCGTTGACGTCCTTTTTAGTTTTGAATAAAGTAAATAAATAATTCGTTTTACCTCCCGTTCATAATCGCATTAGGTACGTTCAATGACCAAAAGTGCTATCTAACTGCTAATGCTTGTATTACAGCGAAAAAGTTTAATTACTGAACGACATTAAAGTTGACATTTGAGATTAAACTCAAAATGCAGGCGATTGTGTTAACATAATTTTGCGACAAAACAGATTTTGTTAAGAAAATTGTTGCAGCAGTCACTATGTGCAGCGCATCAGACAAATATGCAGTTAAAGCACTGTGCATATGTAACACAAACTTAAGAAGTATAATACCAAAATGCAATAATAAACTTACTTTGAACATTATAGACCAATTTCTGGTTATTTTGATTAATTCTACAATTTCCATTAGAAAAACGATTTCGCGCTGTTCGTTCATTTTGAATTAAGTACCTAGCACTAACCTAGCAATGAAATCATGTGCTAGCCAGTGCTCGAGCAAAACATTGTCAGCTGATACTTAGCAGGTCGTTCAGTTATCTAGCGCTAACAGTTGCTAGCTAGCGCTAGAGCTATTGAACGTACCTATTCATACACGCTAGAGGTGGGTCGTACTCGTATGATTCGTATCTTTGGTACGAATCTTTTCAGTGATTCGAATGGTACGAATCCAGCAAAAATAAATGATTCGTACATTTCTTTTCGTCATTGTAATCACCGTGTAACAAGAGTGTAGGAACGAAATACGGTCGACCGCGGGCAGCGGGCAGATACGAATGAATCCGATGGTACCGGTATTGCAATGGGTTGCGAATGCGATACTGCGCGCACTGATTCACAGAGATGCGGACGCTCATATACGAACGCGGGAATTCGGTATCGGTATAAATAAACTAAAATATTTTTTAAACCAAATTAAAATAATATTTATTATAGGTATTTTATTATAAAATAATAATCATTATGACATTAAATATTAAATAAAATATGACAAAATAAATATATAAGTATAAAAGCAAACAAGTGTAACGTATAATATGGCTACTAATGGACCTTTCCAATTTAAGGGCTATCTCTTTCTATCGCTGCAAATAGTAAGAAAATGGTGCGAACAATTGCCAGTTGGGCTGTCAAACGAAACGTCAAAAATATTGCAGTCATTAAAATACCTGTATTCTCAGTGAAAATTTCCATCGTTAGACATTTTACCTTCAATAAAAGCTTTTGTAACTTATTTCGATAAGATTTTTTTAAAGTTATCTTACATTTTACGTCTAATTGTTTTAGAATGAAACGTCATAGATCTCAGTTGTTCTTACTATGCGTAGATCCCCATTGCGCATATCTTCTATCTCTTTAAATTGGAAAGGTCCATTGCGCATAGGAACTATGAAATAAAAATAAATAAAATAAATAGCAAAGAAATAAATACAAAAAAATTTAATATTTACATGTCTTGCATTAAAATTTATGAACAATAGTTGTGAAACTTTACTTGCACTTAATCTTGAGCGTTTTTCTTCAAATGTTAGACCCCCTTGGATTGCGCGTGATGCGATATGATGCGAATGTATGAACGACATGTAAGTATCGAAGCGGAGTGGGAGTGAGGAAGGAAAGCGGTACGAAACTACGAAATGCTGCGGCCGGCGGTAGCGATACGAAATGAACGAATCCTTTGATACGAATCTTTTCTTGATACGGATTCGTTTGGTACGAATCACTAAAAAGATTCGAATCGCCCATCTCCAATACACGCTCGTCTTCTCTTCCCACTCGGAAACTTTCTTTTATATAAAATTGTTCATATTTCAAAATTTAAAAATATATGAGAATTATTAAATTGAAAAATTGAAATGTTACATCACGATTATAAAAATAACGAAAAAATGTCAACGACACGCGGTATTCCCAAGCGGTCACCCATCCAAGTACTAACCGCGCCCGATGTTGCTTATCTGATGAGATCGGACGAGATCATGAGCTTTCAACATGGTATGGTCGTTGACGTACGTTTTAGTTTTGAATCAAGTAAATAAATAATTAGTTCTCCCATTACCCTTGATAAGAAAAGTATAAGGATTGCGCTAAAAATCACATATCGAAATTTTAGTAAATGACCACATTTTAAGATCCCTACAATCCGATTTAACATTTTTTCGGTGATGTCTGTGTGTGTATGGAGCCTGTAGATCTAGACGCTTCAAATACTATCATTCAGTAAATATTGAAACCTTGTATTTCTAGATTATTCTAATATGGAAAGAAGCCATTAGATTTTGGTGTAAATTGGATAACCGGAAGTGGCACTGTACTTAAAGCTCAAAATAGTTTTTCTTTGAAAAATACTTTTATTATAAAAATTAAAGATTATTAATTTTTTAAAGATTTGCATTAATACTTTTTCTATATATTTTATGGATAAATGTATAAAATAATCTATGATTTAACTCCCGGATTCTACGCTTTAAACACAATTCCCTGAACACAGTTCAGATGTCAAATGTATGTAAAAAATAATCATTTCAAATTAATAATAATGATGTTTTAAAAAGAAAATAGTAAATATAACAGTAGTTATATGGAAAGGAACATAATATAGTTTCCAGCATTAGTAAATATGTAGGTACGTATTTAAATTAATAAAAATTAAATTACGGGAGGTATTGTGTTGGCCACATCAGATTTTATATTAACCCTTAGGCGCACGGTGTGTCCACGATCCCAAGCATTTTTAATTTTACTGTATCTTGTGTATCTAACCCATTATATGTCTGTGAATTTAGGTAATCTTATAGAACTTTCACAGTTGTGCATTGCAACGATTAATATTAGTCAGCGATTATTGCTTTTTTTCTAAAAAAATAATAGTCATGTTTACACCCCACATGACCAATTGCATGACTTCGACGATGTAAGATATTTCCTTTGGTTTCAATGAATCAAATCGAGAAAATAACATAACATAACCTAACGTCTACAAAATAAGTTCAAGTAATTTTAGATGGATAAAGACCGACACAGGCCATTGATAACAGCAGAATTAAAATCATGTAGAGTTACTTTATTTTTCAATAAAATCCAAAATAATCTATATCAGCTTACTATATTTTGCACAAGTGTTGTCAAAGGTCTAAAGAATATATTTAAGGTACTACAACAAAAAAAAAAATCTGATGTGGACACCACACGACTTCCTTGTACGCAAGACCAATATAAAGATGAAGTAGAGATAGACCCATTTATAAAATTGCACGTGTTTGACGTAATTTGACATTAACATCTATTTTTTAATTTTTTGTTATTTTTGTCCTAATCCATATCAAGCTTCATTACAAAAACCAAAAAGTATATAAGTTTTAAATTTACATCTCTCGCTTATACAAAGGGCTAATTTAATAATACTTGATGTGCTAGACGCAGAATTTAATTCTCTAAAGCTCTTATTTGAAGCATTTATTTCTAAAATCAAATGAAACTATTTTACTCAAGAAAAACTGTTAACAACTTCAGGTAATATATCACTTCCGGTTAGCCTGTTTTAACCAAAATCTGCTATGTTATTCCAATTGATATAAAAGTCTTATATACCAAATTTGAAAAGTTTTGGATTATATTTTAACATAGTTTTTCATTAAAATCTATTATAGGCTTCAAATAAAGTACCATTTCTGGAAATTATGTAATGACCAAAAAGGGAGGTGCACAACTAGATGTTATAGAAGTCCTAAATACAAAATTTCAACTTTCTACGGCTTACCGTTTTTGAGTTATGCGAGATACGTACGTACGTACAGACGTCACGACGAAATTAGTCAGAATGGATTCAGGGATGGTCAAAATGGATATTTCCGTTGAAATCTCAAAACCGAAATTTTTCGCGATTGCAATACTTCCTTTACTTCGTACAAGGAAGTAAAAACAATTAAAAAAATAAAAATGGCAATGCGATCAAAATCATCCCACGCAACTTACTGCCGATTTGGGCGCGCCTAACTAATGGTTAATATTGTTTTATATTTAGGTTTATTAAAGAAAACCAAAAACTAGACATAAGAAAGTTAGAATAATTATTACAGTTCGACTAAAAAATATTACGGATAAAAAAATTTAAAAAAATGTTAACAGCACGCGGTATTCCCAAGCGGTCACCCATCCAAGTACTAACCGCGCCCGATGTTGCTTATCTGATGAGATCGGACGAGATCATGAGCTTTCAACATGGTATGGCCGTTAACGAAAATATTGGTTTTGAATCGGAAAAATAAAGTGTTATTCCTTTCTCAACACATTTATATATTTTTAATTTTATCACCATAGATTGTTGGTTGTTGGAGGAAGAGATGGTTTGAAAACATTAAACACCGTTGAATGTCTGGACCTCACAACGGGCACTTGGAGTCTGCTACCTCCTATGAACACTCACAGACATGGCCTAGGAGTTGCTGTGTTGTCGGGACCGCTGTATGCTGTCGGTGGACACGATGGATGGAGCTATCTCAACACCGTGGAAAGGTAAGTACAGGTGTCTCATTTTCGATGTTTTTTAAGGTATCTCGGGTAATATTAACGATAAATAAAAACCGTTTGCTCATTGCAGGGTCAACTTTTCGAGAAAAGTTTATTAGTCACAACAGGAATTTTCAATCTTTTGTTTCTGAGCTACAGGCAAAAACTCGTTTTCGCTCATTTTGAAAATATATCATATCTTATTTATTATGATAGTTAGAGAAAAATAGTTTTTACAAAAAAATTACCGTTTTATAGATTGAATAAAATGGCGTAATTAGATTTTTTGAAAACTTAACAATTCTTGAGATATAACACAAACTTATGATTTTTTAAATGGGAACCTATGTTGAAAATAGTCTCGTCTTTTTGTTTAATTTATAAGCTTTTCAATGATATATAACAAGTCTACATTCTTTTGTTTCAAACAAAATTACGACGAATTATTAATTTATTGGGGTGAAAATATGGGAAATTATTAAGAAACAAATGAAAAAATTTATTACAAATCATCATTTGTTTATTTTGAATCTATACCTATTAATTGTGTTCTCAAAATTATTCTTAAACAATTATTTTCGGGTTAGATAAATTACTATTTATCGACGTTACAGTTGGCTTTGACACAATCCGAAAAAAATGATTAGGGCCGGTATTTCCATCTTCGGATAAAGTGCTGGATAACTTATCTGTCAGATAAATGAACAATATTGCATCAAAAAATGACATTCAATATAATTTACCTCATTTATGCTCTTATTTCAATGCGATATTTTATCATTTATCTGACTGATAGTTATCCTGAACTTTATCTGGAGATGGAAATACCGGCCCGTAATATGCTTTTGAAGTAAATAAATTGAAAAAAATTAGTAAAACTGAAACAAATACTATTAGAAATATGCAAATGATGATCTATAAGAGATTTTTTTATTTGTTACTTAATAATTTTCAATATTTTTACCCCAATAAATTAATAATTCGTCTTTCATTAATGTTTAAAACAAAATAATGTAGACTTGTTATATATTATTGAAAAGCTTATAAATTAAGCAGACGAGACTATTTTCAACATAGGTTCCCATTTAAAAAATCATAAGTTTGTGTTATATCTCGAGAATTATTAAGTTTTCAAAAAATCTATTTATGCCATTTTATTCAATCTAAAACCGGTAAAATTTTTGTAAAAACAATTTTTCTCTATCATAATAAATAAGATATGATATATTTTCAAAATGAGCGAAAAACGAGTTTTTGCCTGTAGCTCAGAAACAAAAGAAGATCGAAAATGCCTGTGATGACTAATAAATTTTTCTCGAAATGTTGACCTTGCAATGAGCAAACAGTTTTTATCTATCGTTAATACTACCCGAGATACCTTAAAAAACATCGAAAATGAGACAACCTGTACTCAATATTTTATAAATATTATATATATTTTTAAAGAACGACTATATTCGCACATATTTGTTTCTTTGTTAATGAAATTTCTTTCAAAATATCAAGGTGAATCTAAATTTAGTAAACGCAGTTATAGTTTACAAATATTTACATTTTTGTTAATTACTTTCGTATGGTACTTGTCTTCTACTCTCAAAACAAATTTTTCTTGTGAAACGGGTAAATATGTATAAATATAGTGACTTACAAGTGACGCTTTTTGAAATAAATTTGACCATTTCAGAAATACAATGGGCCCGTCCAAGTCTTCAACTTTTTAAAAATTACATGTCGCATATCAATTTTGAATATAAATAAATGAAAACGAAATAAAAATTGCTATATATTTTTTATTTTTATACCTATAATAATGTAATTAAAGTTTTTAGCGTAAAATGGTCGCCATGTTGTGACGTCAGCGTCATTACAGTAGTCCAGTTTCCCTGTGAAAATGTCACTATAAAGTGGACCATGCATATTTTGCTCATAAATTCGCGATTAGCTTTACACATACTCTAACAAACACATATTTAATATATCCGGGTATTTTTTTATTAAGATCAAAAGTAAATTTACTTATTAAATAAATTTATGTTATAATTTATGTTTTAATTATTGTAATCTCAATATTTGTCATTGTTGTAATCATTTAGTAAATAGTAATGTAAATGTTGGATTACTTTTTATTATGAACTATGCTTTGATTATTGTAATCAATACTTTCTTTGTTGTATTTAATTATAAATAGAAAATAGTTTAAATACTATTTTAATTATAATAATGGCACTAGGTGAGTATGAAAACTTTAATATTATATTATATTAAAGAAAGTCTTAAAGTCACATTAATTAAAGCGAATAATTAACTTGATTATGGAAACGAGCAAAAATTATTAATTTTACTTACCAGATTTTTATTTATGTGTAATATGTACTATCGAAGTTTTACATAAATTAACATTTAACACTACTCCTATACCTATTCATGTAAGTAAATCAAACAAATATATATTTTGAAATGATATAATAACTATCTGGCTTACTTTATTATCATTAGCTTTAAAGATTTTTAATCACAGTTTGTAATGGATACGTATTTTTATTCATGCAACATTTATTGTATATTGCCATATTAATGGTAACGTATGTCGGTTATCTCTACTTACGACGGAGTGACGCTAACGTCAGAACTTTCGCGCCAAAACTTTAATAATTATTTTAGGCGTTATTAAGCGTAATTTCAAGAAAACAAAAATACGGAATTTCTATTTTTAAATTCTTTGTAACATAAAAAATTCAAAAAAAGTTGGACGGGCCCATTGTAATAAGTGTAGTAATTCAAATTTTACTTACAATTATTTTCTCCTAGGTGGGACCCACTAACCCGCACATGGTCCCTCGTCGCCCCAATGCAGTCCCAACGTTGTACCGCCGGCGTCGCTGTCTTAAACGGCCGTCTGTACGCCGTTGGAGGTCGTGACGGGGCTTCTTGTCTCCGCACTGTAGAGTGCTACGATCCACATACTAACAAATGGATGCCGTGTGCCCCCATGTCTAGACGTAGAGGAGGTGTTGGTGTAGGTGTCGCAAATGGATTCCTGTATGCACTTGGAGGACAAGATGCGCCGGCGAATAACCCCGCGGCGTCAAGGTTTGATTGTGTTGAGCGCTATGATCCAGGTGAGGAAGATAAATACAAAAATATACACATTCACATAATTTAAAACAGGATATTAATATTATCACAAAATTGACCCTTGAAATTCTATTTTTTTTTCTTGCATAGTTGCAATTTATGTTTTTCTTTGCAATAATAAAGTCAAATTTTCCCTATTCTAAAGGATGTACAGGTGTCACATTTTCGATGTTTTTTTAAGGTATCTCGGGTAATATTAATGGTAGAGCAAAACCGTTTGCACATTCCAGGGTCAACTTTTCAAGAAAAGTTTAATAGTCACCACAGGAATTTTCGATCTTCTTTTGTTTTTGAGATACAGGCAAAAACTCGTTTTTCGCACATTTTGAAAATATCTCATATCTTATTTATTATGACAGTTAGAGGAAAAATGTTTTTACAAAAATTTTACCGTTTTTTAAATAGAATAAAATGGCGTAATTAGATTTTTTGAAAACTTAATAATTCTCGAGATATAACACAAATTTATAATTTTTTGAATGGGACCCTATGTTGAAAATAGTTTCGGCTTTTTGCTTGTTTTATAAGCTTTTCAATGATATATAACAAGCCTACATTCTTTTGTTTTAAACATTAATAAAAGGCGAATTATTAATTTATTGAGGTGAAAATATTGGAAATTATTAAAATACAAATGAAAAAAATTATTACAAATCATCATTTGTTTATTTTGATTTAATATCTATTAATCATGTTATCAAAATTATTCTTAACCAATTATTTTCGGGAAAGTTAGATTACTAGTTACCGACATTACAGTTGGCTTTGACACAATCCGAAAAAGATGGTTTAATACGCTCTTGAAGTAAATAAATTGAAAAAATGAGTAAAACTGAAACAAATATTATTAGAAATATGCAAATGATGATCTGTAATAGATTTTTTCATTTGTTTCTTAATAATTTTAAATTTTTTCACCCCAATAAATTAATAATTATTTCTTATTCAAGTTTAAAACAAAAGAATGTAGACTTGTTATATATCATTGAAAAGCTTATAAAATAAGCAAAAAGACGAGACTGTTTTCAACATAGGTTCCCATTTAAAAAATCATAAGTTTGTATTATATCTCGAGAATCATTAAGTTTTCAAAAAATCTAAGTACGCCATTTTATTCTATTTACAAAACAGTAAAATTTTTGTAAAATCATTTTTTCTCTAACTTTTATAATAAATAAAATATGAGATATTTTCAAAATGAGCGAAAAACGAGTATTTGCCTGTAGCTCAGAAACAAAAGAAGATCGAAATGTCCTGTGGTGACTATTAAACATTTCTAAAAAAGTTGACCCTGGAATGTGCAAACGGTTTTGCTCTATCATTAGTATTACCCGAGATACCTTAAAAAAACATCGAAAATGAGACACCTGTACTTGTGATAATTATAACTTCTTCGCTTGCAAATTTTCAAAAAAAATACTTTAATGTAACGTAACCGAACGCTGTAACATTAATTTCATTTTCATTTGATTTACATTACATTTTAATTTCATTTTCACTAAAAAAGTAGGGTGTTCATACAAATTCACTAAGTAATTTTATATCTGTTTATACTAAAATAGTTTTCCGCACATTATCTTTGGCTAGTTTGCTTTTGTATTCATTATATATTTTATTATAACCAAATTCATTAACAATATCAGTTTACCGTTTACTTAAAATGTTAAAATAGCTGTCACTTTGTTCTTCGCGCATGCGCAGTTGTCTTATTCACTACATTTCTAGTGAAAATGTAATGAAAAGTTAAAAGTTCTTTAACTTTGAAATGTACTATGTAATGAATATTTAGTTAAAATGAATAATGCGCTTGCATGAACATGTCTACTGATTTTCATTATTTTAACTTTTTAGAATTAAAATGGAGTGAAAATGAAATTAAAATGAATGTTGTGTGAATCCATCTTAAGAGAGCTGATGATTACTGCTTACTTGTTTTCTAACGATGACACTCGTTATTCAACTGGTGGACGTTTGAATGATTGGCGCCCACGACTTGGTGAAAAGGAAGGAACTCACACACTTTCCACTCACTTGTTGACTGATGAGGGATGCTGACGAACACTTATATTATGTACACGGACAATACTTGATATTTATAACTAAAGTTATATTTTTACATATCATTATTTACATTTACACTAATTATTAGAACTTAATTAAACAAATACTAAATAGTTACACGTTACATTGTAACTCAGTGGCCTGGTGATTAGCCAACGCCCAAAACTAATACACTCTACATGTGTCGACAACAAACGTCTTCAAGACGTGACAAACTAATCCAGACTAAACAAAAATTGCGTAGGAAAAATGGTAATTATTTCTAAACAGAATTTTAACTAACAAAGATAGTTGAAATATTATTCCTGAACTATAATTTAGAAAAGTTTATAAAAAGTTATTTATTTGTTATTGTTCTTAGTCTTATCACAACGCACAGAACTCAATTTAAAGAAACTCGGGTGGTTACATTCATTTCATAGGAATTTCTTCAGAAAAAATACCCATATCACTATAAATATTGTTTTCCGCGTCCTAATTTTTGTGGAATTTATTGTTTATAATGGTTTTGTATCTATAAGAGACCTGGCTAAAAAGAATCCGACCTTCGGTTGGGAAAAAATATTGCGTAGCTGATGAGGTGGGGACCGTAATTCCCTTCAAAGTAGGCCCCTTGCGCATCCACACATTTAACCCACCGACCCTTCCACTGCCGGCATCAGCTCTGGAAGCCTTTTTCTGGAATGGTCTGCAGCTCCGTCGATTCGTTCCGCAATATCTCTTCTTTATTCTCGGGATCCTTTCAGTGACCTCTTTAATTTCGGAAACAACCAGAAGTCGCAAGGAGCTATGTCTGGAGAGTAGGGAGTTTGGCGAATGACTGGAATTCCAATTTTCATCAAAAAAGTCTGGATCGTCTTTTGCATCGAACTGCATCACAGAGACAGCGGAGAACTTCTTGATAGTAATCTTTTGTCACTGTTTATCCTTCCGGTGCGTATTCGTCACGCATAATTCCACGGCTATCAAAGAATACAATCAGCATCACCTTGATTTTGCTTCGCACTTGTCGCCCTTTTTTGGCCTGGCGAATCTTACGAATTGTTTCGCTTTGAAAGTCACCAAGATTTTGACAAACTTAATGCAGCATCTTCGCTCAGCCATTCACTCATTTCGAGCGAATCGGAAATCCGACGAATACTTGGAACAACACCTGGCACATCAGCTACCAAGCAGCGAATGACGCACCCGATAGCGAAGCAAAAATTCCATAGAGTTAAGAATATATATATATATATATATATATATATATATATATATATATATATATATATATATATATATATATATATATATATATATATATATATATATATATATATAGAGGGAGTGTGAAGCATAGTTCGCAGCCAATGACCTTGATGCCTATTGTACTGGTCCATTTCTGCAGTCTAATAAATAGTAAACTGTCGTATTTATAATTTACTAAATATGGTCAAAAAAGATATTTAAACACAAAAGTTTAAAGAACACATTCGATATAGTACACGTCGATGCAAGCAAAAAGCAAAAAACTAATCAAAAATGGACCAGTGCAAGATGGCGGACCATTCCCCGCACGGCTTCAAGATTGCGGACTTGTGCTCCCTCTATTAAGTATTCTTAACTCTAAGGAAAATAGGCCATTTCAGAAATTCAAAGCGCATGCGCCAAATGTTAGACTGCGACAAAAAGTAAGTGCCGATTGCCGTATACCCGTCCTTGTTTATATGACAGTTCTGTCAATTTTACAATTTTGTTTTTATTTTATTGGTTTCGTTTTTCAAATAATTATGACGGGTACTACACTTCTGGTCCTCAAAATATTGCCATTTTAAATGCTTTGTCTGGTTTAGAAAATAAAAAGTTAGGTTAGGTATAGTAATACAATTTTTATAATTAATTGATGAATAGACTTCATTTTTTCACATAGTAAAATAAGTTTTTATTTGTAAAATAAGAATTGAAATCATATCTTATACTCAAATTCATATTAACAACTTCTGTGTAGTTCTAAAATTTAAAACAATACCGGGGTTGCGTATAAATTTGAAATGCCGCCATTTGACGGCACTAACTTTTTAGTTCAAAAAGTAAATGTAGTGGTCGCTCAAATTTCTGAAATGGTCTATTCAGAGATATGGAGGTGGGGAGAATGATCTTGTAACCTGCGCGAGAATACAAGAATAGAAGGACGCCATTTTGCAGATATAGAGGCGACAATTTTAAATGTTGAATTAACAAAATAATTAATATTTGCATTTTAACATACTTTTGCAGGAATACACAGACGGTAATTTTAAATTTAGAGTTTCAGAACAATATAATTAAGAAATAATGTTGAAAAATTTATTGATATTTTAACATAAATACATACATATTAAATAATACCTAGCAACTACTGGTGGTGAAATAATATTAATTTATTTAATTCTCTCCTTACTAATTTCCCTTGTATAACCTCTGCATATCTTTTTGATAGATTAGAAAACCTAATTCTAGTATAACAGTAAATAATATCTTTTACTAAAATAAAACCATGATTTTGCTTTATCAGTGTACTTTTCAAAAAATAAAGAAATTAACAATCTATTTAAAATATTGTTTACAACTCAATTTGGTATACTACTTACATGTAAAATAATTTCCTTATGGCTTAAATCTTCTATTATTAGAACACCCTGGCATTGAACACGACGACATATTAAAAAATTTAACGTTTCAAACAACACAAGCAAATAAAATAGTATAATAAAAAGATAATGCTGACCGCGTGTTTACAAAGCAAGTTGACAGTTGTATCTGCAAAATGGCTACCTCCAGTTTGTACATCGAAAATTTGATGCGCAGTCGTCGAAGCGCTTTCTCCCCACCTCTATATCTCTGGGTCTATTCGGACATACGCATGAACGTGTCTCCCTCCACTGTACCGTCATTATTTGCGCGGGAAAATTGAAGGTCGGATATTTTAGACAAGCCTCGTATATAACCATCAAAATAAAATTCTCGTGTGGTAGGTATTTTAGACTTTAGCTATAAATCCTATTCTTCCTTAGGCACGGACACCTGGACAATAGTCGCCTCTCTCTCGAGCAAACGCGACGCAGTTGGCGTGTGCTCCCTCGGGGACCGCCTCATGGCTGTGGGGGGCTACGACGGCTGTGCATATCTGCGTACGGTGGAGCAGTACGACCCCAACTCAAACGAATGGACTTCTGTAGCCTCGCTAATTACAGGTCGGGCGGGCGCCTGCATTGTTGCTGTCAGCCTGCAACAGTGTGCGTTTCAAACGTAACAAGTGATATTCTATTGTGAAACTATGTGTAGGTTGTGTACTGGTGATGAGGTATCTTGTTGAGGGAGATAAGTATACCGGAGGTAAATTTAAGGATCGAACTTTCTTATATTTTATGACATAGTTTTTTATTACATTAATTAATATTTTGTCACATAAGTTTCTAGTTTTACATAAATATTTTTAAATTTATATACAATTTCTAATGTTTTTAAAACCGGCCTTAGATGTGAAAGTATGTATAAACTCAAGAAATGACTTTAAGTTGCTTATCTATTACGTGAAATGATTTGGGTCCTTAAATTTGAATGTGGTATATGAATTTTCTATGTTTAAGATAAGTAAATATGAGTCGTACAACTGCAGAACCTTACGGTGTCTTAATTGCGATAGAATGTTTTTTAGGGTGTTGGTTAAAAAAATTCGCTGCTTCTCTAAAAAGGTAGTAATTAAAAAAATATTTGTGCAACCCTACTGTGTTAAGGAGGTTCGAGCAAAACTAATGAGTCAAAATAACATTTATATTTTTTGTTCTTTTAATATCTAAAATAATTGCTAAAACTTATAATTTTAATTAATAAAAGTATAATGAGCTTATAAATACATAATTACATAATATGTATTTTATAAAAAAAAATATAATGCAAAGACTTCAATATTTTGAACATATGTGGCAGAACAAAGTTATAAGGCAACAGTTCGTCTTGTTCTTTGATAAAATTATTATATTAAATTTATCTACCAATTTCAGTAACCAAAGTTTTCTATAACATGAAAAAAATAATTTTAAAATAACAAAAATAATTAGTGCAACGTTGCCAAGTTCTACAACTGTTCCGCTACTATCGAACAAAAATGATCAAAAATATTTTACTTTAATTTTCAAGATATTTTGAACGGTAAGAAGGCATTATAAACCTCTTATAATACACTACGAGCCTTCAGTTATATTATACTAGTTTTTTGTTCATCAAAGTTGGAAATATTAATGTAAAATAAACAAAAAAGTATCTAAATTTGTATTCCATACTTTTAAACAATTTTTAAAAAATTCATTCAAGTATCTTTTTTTCTAAATTAGATTTTATAGTGTGCTTTTCTCTGCTTAAGGATCAAGAAGCACTTTAAACGCAAGAGTAGATAAAATAACACTTTAACAGCAAAGGTATATAAAATACTTTATTCACAATCATTATATTAATATGTCGGTTTCTAACCTTTTATAGATTGGGAAATACGTCATTCCTAACTGTAATGCACGGTGTAGTATCTATTCGCAATCGAAATTAGCGATAAAGGCGCTGATTTTCGAAACAAGATGGCTGCTATACGATGGGTTTGACATATGACCACATTATTCACTGTTTCGTTGACTGTGTATACAAATTGAGTTTAAAAACTTATTTATATGAAGGCGATAAGCTTAAATATTTAATAATTAATTACAACACGACTAACTCAGCTGTCACTTATTCAATATGGCGCTTGTACAAATGCTTTCCGTAGTACCGATTTGCGCCACTAGAGGGGCAATTTTATCAACGATTGCGAATAGGTGAGTGCACGACGTATTCCAATGCGTTACGAAGAATGGCTAACTAACTGGGCTAGTTCATACAGTGTGCCGCTAGGTGTCAGGTTTTGTTGCGACCCGGTTTTTACAAAAAATATTTTAAATATTAAATTATTCATATATAACGTCTAATATTCTATATTTTCAATACATTACCTTTTATTTTTGTCAGTTCTATGTAGGTATTTTGTACAAATTCCATACAAAAGGTTTCTATATTTCCAGTAAAATTATAAAAAAAATATTATGTCAAATGCACTTGACACTGACATCTTTCAATCAGAATTTTCTTTATCTTAGTACCTGTTTCTATGGTTATAGTACAGCTAGCTGCCGCAAAATCGCACATTTTGGCACCTTAGAAAAACTATATTTCTCTTTATTTGATCCATACCTTGTTGTGAATCCTGTAGTAAAACATTTTCTATTTAAACGTGAACTCATTTTAACCTGTAACTACAACCGGCACACTGCTGCACATCAACCGTCAAATACTTGTCAAATGGTAACGGTCGCATTAACGCCATTTTCTTTCCCAATTACTTAGCCATGTGAACGCATCTCGTGCTCTCACCTATAGATACTACACCGTGCTGTAATGTGATGACAATCCCTTGAGTGAGAAATAAAAAATTTCATTTCCATCCCACGGATTGGAAATGTTTATGTAGGGATTGCCTAACAACATTGACATAAATCCACCATAAATCCCTATAATAAAGTAGCCTAAACAAATTTTAGTAGAGCTGTCAAAAATATTAATAAAGTTAAAGGTTATAACATCAGATACAGTTATTACTTAGTTAGAGACAGTGCCAAACGTGATGGGCTGTGGCGCAGAAAACAAAACTGGTATCGCGATGCTACAGATTATTCTAAAAACATTCTTGTGGTCAGCTGTCTGTTGTTAGTAACAACTGACAGTTCACCACAAGTATATTACAAGTTTTGCTTTCTGCGCCGCAGCCCATCACGTTTGGCACTGACTCTACCGCCTAATTTTGTATTTGTAAACAAAGGCTCAATATCCTGCAACCGGCAAAATTAGTAAAATAAGCTACTTTAATTTACAGAGTTTGGGTTTCAGAGAACCTTTTTTTACTCACTTAACTACCATTTTATGAGGTGGAAGCGAATTTTTTAACGACAATCCTAGTGTTTATGTACAGTAAGGGAAGTGATTAAAATAATGCAATATTTAAGAATTTTCAATTACATTTCAACTTTAAAACATTCATCACAGTATTCTTGTTGACTTCCGGTGAAAATTGTATATTTTTCTCGAAAATATTTAAATAAGATAGATGTTCTGTATAATTATATTTACAAAATCTTACGAATTTCCAGAAAAATGATTTGCTCAAATATTTGAAAAAGATAATAACTTTGCATAATCATCAGTATTCATTAGTCAAAGCTCAAGTATGCAGCTATTTTATTTATAAAACATAAGCTTGAAACGTTAAATAATAACTTTATCTGTGAATACATTTAATACAAATATTATATACTCATATTGAGTGAACAAGTTCTATTTGAACTATATTTTATCGATAATTAATAAGCACCCAAGATAATAATTAAAGCAATGGATATACATTTTATTTTTAACTGCTTAGTAATTTTACTCGAAGCAATTTCAAATTTTACCTACTAAGTATTAAAATTAGTTTTAAAATATATGTGATTAACGAGACAAATGGATAATATTAATGTATGATATTCGAAAGATACCTATCAACAGTGCATCGTTTACATGTATAATCAAGTCTCAATTTTATTGCCACCTAACCTTACCTAACCTATTTAAAAGTATTCCAAATGACAATATTATTACTTTACCCTATTTATGAATTATTACTTAAGACTGAAATATTTTGTTCTCCAGACGTTTCGAATTTTGAGTTAAGACTGATATTGAGTATACGAGGCTTAGGTGGCAAATCGAACGCATTTTATTATGTATTTATTATTTTTATGTAATGCAAAAATATGAGATATTGCATTCCACACTTTTATTAGAGGTGGTGAAATTGTGATTACTTTTAATTGCCTATTTATTATTTTATAGTTTACAATTAATAATTTGTAGTCGAACTTTTGGTGTATTACGTGATAACATATTTTTCAAATAAATAAACAACCATTTATAATAAAAAGTAATTGCTGTCTTTTTTATTTAATTCCACAAATAGATTTTCCGTTTGTGTTGTATATCTAAAGATAATTAGTGAGATGAGACGAAAATGGGGCACTTGGATGAAATTATTTTATATTGAAGAAAAAATTAAAGTAGCTGACATCTGGTGAGAGCTTTGTGAACGTAGTAAATGGGGAAAACATTACTTTTTATCATTTTTTGGTATTGTTTATTTTGAAAATAAATGATATTTTGCAGTATATTGTTTTGATCCCGGTTTTGATGTTTACACATTAAAATAACAACAACAAATGATAACATTATTTCACTAGACAAAATGGGGAAGCTACAATGTCAGAATCAGCTGCAAAAGGCTAGTCGCCTAGTTAATTTTATGTTACAGTTGGCCAAATCTAAATAAATACTTGATTGTCCATAACTACAAACTATCTTGATTTTGTTTTATACAACTAAAATAAATATGAAAGAATATTCATTAAAAAGAAACGTAATGTAAATAACGGACAGTTAAAAACGGTAGGTGACAATGGAAACTTATTCGGTCGACTACACACGTATGTAATACATCTGGCCGACTAGCCTTTTGCAGTTGATTCTGATTCTAACGAAAATCGCTAGGATGATTTGGAAAGTCGTCTTACGTCTCTATTCCTGATCTAAAGGATATGTCGTCGTCTGACCTACCATCTAGAGTTCATTTTTCCCCCAATTATGACAGGAAGATAGGAGCACTTTTATCTTGTTGTTTGATTGGATAATATCGGGGTATTATCAAATCCAAAAACAAGATGAAACTGTTTCTATTTTCCCACTATTTTCTTACGTGACAAATAGTAAAACCATTTTTCAAGTGATAACTTTTTATGGGAGTCTGAACCGCTAAGAAATTCAGTCCTGGCGATTAAGAATTTTCCCAACTTCAGACCAGCGCCCAAGCTGCCGCTGAGAGATGGCAAGCCAGTGCACGCGCAACTTTCGTTCTCTCTAGCCTCTAGCTGCCGATGAAGCTGCACGCGCACTCCTCTTGTTTTTATTATTTTATGTTGTGTTGTGTTCGTAAATAAATTAACTAATGTAACTATTTACCTTACTATTTACAAAACAATTATTATTTATTTAATTCAAACCTTGTGATATAATAAATAAGAGTGTAGTATCGCCATCTGTTGGCAACAAGAATAAGTAAGCCACTCCCGCCAACACCAAGAGGTCAAGATAATGGCCAGTCAGTTGTACACGCATTGTATTTTGTTTTCTAATCTAATCAACTAAATAAAGTGATTAATTAATTAAATAAAACCCCAAATAACACAAACATACTTAAACGATAAAATTATTAGTTAACTTAAAATAATCGCGACAAAATTTGGGCAGTCCGCGACGCACACTTTTTTTATTAACTAGTAATTAAATAGTCGTGAAAGCAAACAATTAATAACATCAGTAACAAAACATTCTGTGACCTGGATTTGTTTATATTTGTTTATTACAGAGACGGAAGAATGTAGAAATTTTAAAATGATTAATTTTGGAAAAAGTTTCAAATAAATTAATATTAAAGTTGAAAAAGTAACAAATTTTTATTCAAAAAGATCAAATCAATCCTAGTATCGCCATCTATGTCAAATAACATGAACTATAATATTTCAGCAAAGCCTTATGCACGCCTATATAATAATAGTAATATTTTTTATCATATTTAATATTAAGTGTATATTATGCTGCACACATTAAATTGCAGAATATTAGTTGTATTATATTATGTTTGTTTTTCCTAATTTTTCAATCTAGGAATTCCTGTTTAATCAATTTTGGCAGTTCTGGTTTTTTGAGTCTGATCAGTAACGGCTCGTTTTCATTAAAACAAAGGCACATTCAATGATTTCTTGAAAATGATTATTTGCAAAAATAAAATATGTATATAATATAATAAAATGGATTGTGGGCAGTGTAAAAAAAATATAAATAATTACATAATAATCTTTTCTTTTTCTGTTTTGGGTAACCCTTTTTGTTGCCGCCTATGACTTTTACCGAGGTTTCAGATAATGACAAGAAACCCTAATGAACAAAAGTCCCTACAAATAGTTGATGTTCTCTTCGATAGGTGGCCATAGTAGGATTATTTCAGGACTCAAAGTGTTAAAAACCTAATAATAAATACGGACGTAATTCGCCGCAGAATTCAAATCAACAGCAAATTAGAAAAGAAATTTTTTATATTGAAACATAGAGCGTATTGAAGATTCAAGTACACACAAGCAAATATCAAAATCCTTAAAAAGATCATTAGATGTTAAATATTTTAAATCCTCATCAAATTATTATTTAAAATAAACAATTTGGTTCCCCTTCAATAAACATGGTTCAAATGAATAATTTATTTGCAAAATTGGAAACCAAAAGTTGTACTCGAAATGTAAACAAACAGTTTCTATTCTTTCTACTGTTGGCAACTCTATTTTTAACGAATGTAGTTGTTTTGATTTGAATGTTTGTCAAACCGAGTGTTGTGAAGATAAAAACGTCACTTTTCAATTAATGTAATATATTTTAATGTAAATACATGTATACAGATATTTTGTTAACGTGAACCAGTGTTAATTTAATATTTATATAAAGAAAAAGTAATATATAAACATGTTTCGCTAACTTTAAAAGTTTGTTGTGCCGTTCAGAACGTTAAAAGAAGCTTGTTTTATGAAAATATTTTTAAAATGAATCGTGAAACATCATCACAAATAAGTTCATCATGCTCAGACTCCGTGTCATATCCAAATACAAGAATGGAATCAACAAAACCGTAAGTTTAATTTAAAATAACCTTTAATTTTCAATAACAAACCTTTATCTTCAAGATTGCAAATGGGATCTAAAGTATTTCGATTTCAACCTGTGAGGTCTGATGTTTTACTTAAACAATTACTCGAATTAGAAAATGAGGAAGATTCTCCAAAAGTTGAAAAATCTCCTAAACACAAAACTTCTCACATAATGTCACACAGAGGGAAACATACTAACAATGATTCTAGTAGCAGCAGTGATGATGACTCAAATATTCTTGATAAAACTATCATTGAAGATGATACAATTGTAAATAACAAAGATTTAGTGCCTGGAGTGTCGTGGTTGGACACTCCTACAAATAGAAAACCCCTTAAAATTATTTCAAAAGCTGTGCCTTCGACTCCAATGACAAACATGTTCAATAAACTATCGATTAAAAATCACTTAAGTGCCAGAAAAGAACCTAGACCGTCGTCACTTGATAGAAATACTGGAGATAACTTATTACAAACGCCTTCAACAAATAATAATAAATTTAAAACACCATTTTACAAAAATACTAAAATAGTTTCTTCAAATTCAACAGCTCAGAAAGTTCAGCCAATTGAAAGTACAATATCTAACAATCATTTTATGTCTAGTAAAAGAAAACAATTAGAATTAGGTACGCCAAAACAAATTCAACTTAATAAAAATGTTGATACACCTCGACACGATTCAATTTTAGACGCTGTTATTCGTAAAAATTATAACACACCTCGCCCAACTTTACCTCCAATAAAAGACAACAAAATAATAAACAGTATAAAAAAATCTGATATATTACGAGAAAAAAACTTGAACATAGCTGCAGAACAAAAGAAAGAAACAATTGAAGGCAAAGCCATAAATGATGATAAACCAACAATTAAATCAAATAATGAAATATACCCTCCAAATAAACCAATAGAAATCAAGCAACCTATGATTAAACAATACAATTCCGAACAAAAGCCTCTCGTGAAACAATCGAGCTCTGTCGACTTGAAACAATCGAATAACGAAATCAAACCAAGTAGACATTCAAATGAAGAAAAACAACCTAATTATCCGAAAAATGTAGTAGCTACAATTCATGCGAAAACTTTACAAGAATCAACGTTCCAACAATTAAAAGTTAGGGGAAAATATTTTATAGTGATAAATAAAATTGGAGAAGGAGGTAGTGGACAAGTGTACAGGTGTTTGGAACAAGATACACTTCAAGATCGAGCAATAAAAGTTGTTAATTTGAATGTGGATGCCGCAACGGTTAATAGTTACATAAATGAAGTCAAAATGTTGAAGGAGTTACAAGGGAATGATAGAGTTATCCGGATGTACGATTAGTAAGTATAAAATATTTTTTAAATTAAATATTGGTTTGTCAAAACCTTTCAGATGTTTATTTATTGGCGCCAACGTAAGACAATTAATTCTTGGGGGCTCAGCCGGGATTGTTTCTGCATTGAGAGCCCTGTAGTCTCCACTATTAAAAAATAGTAAAAAGTTGCACATTGCCAATTCAGGCGAGTATGGCGGATGTTCTATTACTTTTATATTTTTTACCAAAAATTGAAGACAATGCTCTCTGGTTAATTTCATATTTTCACTTACTGTTGGGTTCGCCGGATTTTTGTAACAAATTCGAATCTAATCTGACTTGTGTTTCATTGAATTCAATTGATTCCGGCCCATTTGCATAGCTCAAAACACCCTCGTTTTAAAATCATAATTAAAGAAATCAATTTATATAGAAAATTCTTCGATTCAAAATTCAAAGTGCATGCGCCAAGTGTTAGACAAGTGTTAGTGCCGTTTATCCATCCTTGTTCTGTCTGATTCAAAGTTTTTTTTTTGATTTGTTGGTTTCGTTTTTCAAACAATAGGGTTTTCCACGAGTTTTTGATTTTTTAATATATTCATGTAGAGATAAAAATATTAGACCAATACGAGGCCACACGAGAATATAGGCCTGAATGCTCAATTCGTGACGTCACAGCTAGCCTCTTGCTGTTACGCCACGCCTCGAACGACAGCAGTGTAAGCAAAGGAAATATACGGAATTTTAAACAAATAGGATTGTAAAATGTGATTTACAAAGATATACAACTCGTAAATTACTATTCAAATATTATATTTTATATATATAACTAAACAAATTAAATAAAAAAACGAATTATAAATGGCCTAAATTTACGAATAAACTCGTGTTTTACTGTAAATTATTTATTGTTTAAATAATACAAGAAATAATAAAAATAATAATAACATTAATAAATCTTTAGATCTGGAGCTAACAAATGAAAATAATATAACATAATATGAAAATGATAATAATGAAAATAAAAATGAATGGATATTGGATAATGATCGACATACTTTTTTCTGTTCATAGCCTACTCCGAAATAGTTTTTTTTTTTGACACATTGGCTAGTATACTATTATTCACGAAAGATGACTAATCAAGGTCATTTGTTCGAAGAAAGAATACACATCACCTAATAGCAGTAGCTTAGCAACATTTTTTATTAGAAAGAGAAAGATTATTTGACCTATGTCTATTTAATTTATGTGGTGTGACAGATATACGTAAATAGTGACATTTGTAACACACTATAAATAATTATGACGTATGTCGTACAATTACAGATACCTAATTATGTAGTACACTGTCCTCTGTGCTAATATTTACCCAGTGGCGTTGACGTTTAAATCAAATTATTATTCCTTGGTTTACAAGTTAAGCCAAAGTTTTTGTAAATACATAAGTGAAGAACATAAATCTTTCAGAAAGGCATTATTTAGAAAGAAACATAATTTTCAAATGAATTACTCTTATTTTTTCAGTTAAAATGTATCCATAAATATTTCATGTTGCACGCCTATGCATACGAAATGCAATGAAGTTATCTGCAAGTAGTATTATATCAGATGGCTCACAAATGACCTTGAATAGTCATCTTTCGTGAATAGGGATCGTTTATAGGGATCGTGCTAAAAATCGCATATCGAAATATTGGTAAATGACCACGTTTTAAGGTTCCTAGAATCCGATTTAATATTTTCACGATGATACTGAATGAAACTGAAACACTACTATCTGAACGATTTTTTTTAAAAATATTTCTTTGAATACAAACCATGTTCTGCTTTAAAATCATATTTTGATAAATTTGATATTATTTATTATTAATAAAATAATGAAATTTGACATTTCTTAAAACAGCGTTTTGGTTAAAACCGTACTCGTTGTACGAGCCATTGTTTTTTTTGTATAAGAATTTTAATTTTTATATTATTTTTAGTGAAAGGGTAAACCAAAATTTATTCGTCGTAATGGAAAAAGGCGACGTTGATTTTTCAATCTTCCTCCGTAATATTACCAGCGAACCACAAATCCAAACACACGTTATCGTTTGTTATTGGATAGAAATGTTAAAATGCGTACGTGAGATTCACAAGAAAGGTACCTTACCTATCTTAATTTCTTAATTTTTTTCTTTTATCACACACATTTTATTTAGGAATCATCCACTCCGATTTAAAACCCAGCAACTTTTTAATAGTCGGCGGTCGATTAAAATTAATAGATTTCGGCATAGCTAGTCGCCTTACACCCGATATGACATCGGTAGTAAAAAATGTAACCGTTGGCACTTTCAATTATATCAGTCCAGAGGCTCTACTCGATAATGGAGGCAACCCAACGGATGAGAAACCTCAACTCAGGGTAAGTTACCATAACAACAAATCAATTGTTATTTACTTGTTTGTTTTTTATTTTAGATTAGTTACAAGTCAGATGTTTGGTCTTTAGGGTGTATTTTGTATCAAATGGTGTACAAGAAAACTCCGTTCCAAGCCGTGGGAAATATATATGCCAAGTACTCGATTATTACAAATAGCGATCATAAAATCGAGTACCAAGAAGTACCGGGAGTGCCTGTTTATTTAATTGATATGATCAAAAAGTGCCTTGTGTATGATATGAGGAGCCGGCCAACTGTAGAAGAACTTTTAAATATGTACTATAATGGAAATTATTGCTAGATTTTATTATTTAAACAATATTTTATAGAGATTTTATGTTACGCAATATATAGACTTTGAAACAAATTATTTGCTGATACTGTATCTTAATTAAATATTTTTATAATCCACTGAAAATAACTAATTTGAGCCCCTTTATAGCCTTGTATTTTTCAGAGATTATAGTTTTTTTTTGAAAATATTTTTTCAGGTGAGTAAGAAATTTTATGATGATTGTGCAAGCAAAAACTTGTTCCAAAATAACAAAAGAACCCATTTTTACAAATCTATATCTATAGTGTGCAAAAGTTTTTAAAAATAAAGAACTACTATACCGAAAACTATTTTTTTTGCTTCCCGCTACCCTTGGTATGGGAAGTATAGGGATCGTGCTAATAATCGCATATCGAGATTTTAGTAAATGACCATGTTTTAAGGTCCCTAGAATCCAAATTTAACATTTTTACGATGATGTATGTGTGGATCCTCCACTCTAACTCAAATACTATCATTCAGCCAATTAGATTTTGGTGAAAATCGGATAACCGGAAATGGCACTTTACTAGAAGCTCAAAATAGTTTTTCTTCGAAAAATTTCTTTTTCTACAGTCTATATACAAAGTAGCCATTTTGTCAACGCAAAATGTCATTTTGCCGCTCTAGAGCGACAAAGTAGAAAAACGCTCGCTCCTCAAATTTCTAACTGCAATGTTGAGAAATGTTACTTGGCTACATTCTTAATGGAAACGTTTAATCAGGAACTAATGACACTGTAGTTACACATTACCCACTTACATAAGCAAACAAAATGCCGCACTGCTGTGAAAATAAAATAGGGCATTCATTTACAAAAACGAATGTATAAACTGCTTAGATTAGATTGAAGCAATAGCTCAAGAAGAATGAAAAATACCGATAAATAAAAATAAATAAAAAATAAATTTTTGTTATGGTGGAGGACCTCATTGTGGCGACTGTAGCAAAAATCTCGTGTATGTTTCGAGCGCAAATGGACATTGTCGATTTCCAGAGAATGCCTCGCTCCTGCGTCGCGCGGCAACAACCTCTCAATCGACAATGTCCCATTTTGCGCTCTTAATACACAAATAGCTATCAAATGTTATTTTTTCGAAATTAATGTTATTATAAAAATCAAAGATTATTAATTTGTCTATAGATTTGCATTAATACTTTTATATATTTTATGGATAAATTTATAAAATTATCTATAATAGGGGATTACAGCTCAATCGAATTAAGAGAAATTAGTAAAAAATAGTGGAATTATATGCTTAATAATGAATATTAATAAAGAAATAAAATTATATAATTGAAATACTTCGGAAATAAAAGGGTTTTTGTTTTAGCAGCTCGTCACTCATATGAAATCCATATACATACATTATTTTGATTGGCGACTCAAAGACCACCTATAAATATATAACGAATACCGAGTTAGGGGCGCAGCCTACTACCAATGGAAGTAGAGAAATTCAAATTGCGAAGGCGTGGCTAACAGTCCAGTAGTGCAATTCTCAAACAGTTTTTATTTGAATATAAATATTCTGCATTAAACTTAATAATTTAAATAAATTTCCAATTATAAATCATGTCGACTTGTACAGTATAATAATATTCATTTATTTTTTATAAATATATATTGGAAATAGCATATATTTCAAAAACATTTAAGTCCACGAAGAAAATAATTTGATATAAAAACTTATATACGTGATGTCACATCTATATTTTCAAATTTCGGAGGACTATAACTCGCTTATTAATAGGAATTTTTTCACCGACAGTCTTAGTTTTACTTATACGTTCAGATGAAATTATAAAAAAATATGGTGGAATCCGCTATTTAAATTCCAGAGCTTACGCTTTAAACAAACAAAACTCCTTGGTTGCGCATTCAAATGTATGTAACTTATGGATAAATGTCACTATCAAAGAACTAATAATTTCAAAATAATATTGTAACGTTTTAAAAAGAAAAAAGTAAACAGAACAATAGAATAGGAATTCAATACAGTTTTAAGCATAAGTAAATATGTAGGCATGTATTTAGACTAATAAAAATTAACGATTCGCAATTTATATGATGCTAATCATCATTTTTGAGTTAGTGAATTATACTCTATCCATATATTTAAAATTTAATCTTCATTTTGTTATAGGTCCGGTGGCTCAATGGTTAGAGCAACGCCTCATGTCATGAGTGCCCTCGGGGCTCTGGGTTCGAATCCCACTAAGGCATGGATGTGTGTGAATGTGAACCCACTCTGTAATTGGGATTTAATCCTGTTGAGGTGTTTAAGAAAAGGTAGTTACTTGGATTAGATTAGACTATATTTTAAGAAATAAACTGTCAAAAATAGAGTAAAATTCGCTAATCCAAAAATAAGGATTAATTTAATCTTTTTTGTGACTCGGGCTGTAAATGGCGGGAGGTATTGTGTTGGCCAAACCAATTTTTTTTGTTTAAATTTGAACACGCCTCTTTACGTCGTCCTTGACCGAATTAAGGTTGGCAATATTGTGATCACCTGCGATAAAGTTTGGGTTCATTAGCCATCATGTGAACGTGAACTGTCAATTCAACTTTGGAAATATGTTTTATTAGTGTGTGATTGTTTATATTTAGATTTTTAATCAAACATAATGAACGCGGAAATAGAAGATTGTATTCGTAAAAATGTCGCATGGCTTCAGTTACCCACACATGTTAAACAGGTTAGTGATTTATGTCAATACAAATATCGTGTTTGTTTTTACGTATTTCTTTATAGCTCTTGGGTAACTCTCAAAAAGAATATGAGAGACTTGTTGTTACATTTAGCATAAAAAATCAATTGAGATATCGTGGAAACTTAGTGCGTCATATTTTAAGAGCGGAAAAACGATATTATGAACGAATTGTGGCTTATAGTAAAGACAGACTTATGTTGTTTCCTTATCACTTAGCTGACATGATATGTAAAGGGTTGCGAATTACACCTTTCAGTTATTACGTATCAATTGTGGAAAAATTAATGCAAGCAGAAAAAAGCTACGACTACCTTCCGAATTTTACTGCAGCTGATTGTAAGTAAATAAATAACACTCTTCAAAGATACTAGGCCTCATTTTTAGGTCTAAGACTTCTTGGTATTGGACGAAACGAATATATCGAGCTCATGAATCGCTCGAGATCTAGTCGGGGTAGATTGTTTGGAAAGAAAAATGTTCGGGGTTTGTTACCAACTGTTCCCTGCGATATTCATATTGAACCATGGTGGAGAGTTGAAGTCGGTTTAGTTCTTGAAGATGACATCAAGGTTTGTTTTATTTTTAAACAAAATTATTTACTTTTATTCATTTGTTTCAATTGTTTACAGTTAGTAACAGTGGAAGAACAAAAGTTAATCGATTTGCTGATTGATTTTGGATCGCAGACGGCCGGGGAATTAGATTTTTTCATTGTACAGAGTTTGTACAGGTAATTTTAATATATATTATATTAATAAATATCGGTTAATGGTAATATATTGAAATGTTAATCCGTGCATTGATATAACATATTTATTTTTCATGGTAAATACCCGGGTATTTACACATAAGTGGGTATATTTTAGTGATTATAAATAGGTATTTAAATCATTGAAAAATATTTGAAGTCCCATAAAAGTACATTATTAAATATTTCTTTGTTAAACAAAATAAAAACGAAAAGAACCACAAAAATAAACATTTTTTTTTATTCGAAACATGTATTACCAATGTGTTTTAGACATGTTTCGTTTTATAATGGGGTCCTCCACTCGTTTCTTTTTAAGTTTCGTAGTATTAAAAAGTCTTAATTGTTTTTAGCTTAACTGCATTTCATTTTTGTCTATATGACGTCACATTGCTATATTTTTCTCGCATCAGGCTGCGAGAGAAAGATAGCAATACTGTGGCGTCATGTCACACTGACAAAAACTTTCAAATATGTAGAAAAAAATTATTTAAAAAATGTTCTTTTTATCTGAATCTTTAAGTATAAGTTTACATTTTATTAATTTTTGTTATGGTGGAGGACCCCATTGGGTATGTAAATAGACCTCGGGGTAAATATCCAAATTTTATTCACCACTCAACTCATATCACTAGGTATAACATGTGATTCACAATTTTTTTTTATGCCCCACATTGGGCGCCTATATTTGTTGTTTATTGTTATTCGTTAAGCCGTAATATTTTTTTTATATTCTATGACGTAGTTGTTAATCTCATTTTGTTCTCAAACAGTAGAGTTTGCTAATAATTGGATTCACAAAAATTAATCTTTTCCAACACATAAAAATAAATAAATGTTTTAAAATAATTGGAAATATGCTTGAACAATAACAATCAACATATTTTTCATTTTCTTACAAATGCACTTGGTTTTGGTTTCTATCTGGCGTGGAATTATAAACGCAAACATATGTTACTTGGTTTAGTTTCTTTGTTTCGTTATTTTCTGCTTATGGATACCGGACTTCAAAAAGGCAATAAGGCTTGAAAATAATAATGTGGAATAGAGTAAAAGTGTGACATAGATGTACAAAAGTGTATTAAAAAGTTCTTAGAAAGTTGGTTATAATTATTCAAATATAGTCAAAGGCAATTTAAAAAAAAATGAATAATAGTGCTACCTTTTTGATAAATGTTACAACTTAATTTTTAATATTGATTTACGAATTCGTACAGTAATAAAATTATTAATAAAACTCTCAATTGTTTTGGTATATTGTCGCTGTAAACAGTTGAGAAGTTGTGAATAATATCTTTTGTTTCCCAGTTAAGTTTTATCAAAAAATTTATAATCGTTTAATTTTTAAATAAACATTTTCATGGTCAAAGGTTTGATTACCAAATAAAAATTTTATAGCTATATTCCTACATATTTTTGACATCTAAATGCCTTTAGTAATATTTTAAGTTTTCGATTATTTATGTTTAAATATTTTTAAATCTAAAGTGTTTTTACTAGTGCTGTTGATTTTGAAAAAAATAGAATTTGAAAATTCAGTTGAAAATTAATTTGAAATTCGAAAATTCGGATTTCGAATTTTAATCTAAATTCGAAATTTCAATTTCGAGTATTTACGAAGTTAGAATTATATATTTTCAAGTGTAAGTTAATTGGCATTTATTACACTTTGCTTTATTATTATTGATTTCAGAAAAAATATTTTCAAATTGTACTTCGCGGCGACATGTTTTATTTTTTACTTTCAACAAATAAGTGATAAATATCGGTATGTGGACTCAGAGAGCAAGTTTAAACAAGTCATGTCATTGTAAAACACGAATAAATTGATGGTGGCTTCAACTATCGAATTACAAAATTCGAAAAATATTCCGAATTTTGACTTCGAAATTCGTAATTCGAAAAAGTATAAAGCTTATTTTTCCAATTTCGAATATTTAAAAATTCAAAATTTGAAAATTCGAATTTTGTCAACAGCACTAGTTTTTACTTCTATATTTTGTAAAATTTTAAAAAATACCGAAGAAAAATAAATATTAAACTTTTGCAATATTCTCTTCCCGGCATTATGGCGTACATAACATCAACTACATTAGGTTTCGACATACATGCCCAATACGTCCTTCATAGAAAGAGACAGAAGCAAAACACGACCACCTGTTTATGTTTACATTTGACACTTGACAATTTAATTTCTGTGTTTATCATATTTTGTAGGTTTTACGTTTACATATTTAAAATCAAACAATTTGCTTTTTGTGATTTGACATTGAATTTGACGTTTCAATATCAAATATGGAAGAAATACGTTCATGTTTTAATTCTAAATTTAACTAACGATACATTTAATATCGTTTTTACAAAAAAATGCGCTATATTTTATTACTTTTATTGCATTAATAGTAATATTGCATGTATAGTATAGGGCGCGAGCAGACACGTGACTCGAGCGACCTTGAAGTGCTTGGAATCAGCTGATTTATGTGCGCGTGTCACTTTGACAAGAACAATGTCAATTTGACAAGACCAATGTTTTGACTTATTTTGATTTTGAACTGCTAAATTGTTAATATTTTACAAATTTCAGGCAGTAAAACACATGAACTTAAAAATAGTAACATTTTAATAGTTCAAAATTAAAATAAGTCAAAACATTGGTCTTGCCAAAGTGACATTGTTCTTGTTAAAATGACACCAGGATACCGATTCTTGAAATATGAGAATTTTCTCACAAGGTGACATAAAATTTCATCTCACTCTCATCTCATTTCATATTTCCTCACTTTCTTAATTCCCGAAACAAAGTGAGATATATTTCACCTATCTAAATGACCATGATTTAGCAAGTGAAAAATTTGACATAAAAGTGTGATTTTTGACATTGACAGTACTACATTGCACTCTTCTTTGATTACCTTTACATATTTACCGTGATATTCTTATTTTCATTTTAGTTGGTATTGATAATGTTGCCATACGCAACTACTTTTTCTAGATTTATTGAATTTTGAGTCCGTAGGTCTGCGTAGTCCATGTCCGTAGTGTAGTGGTCTGTGTTAGGCAGCTCGCGGGCCAAATTTTATCCGCCCCTATGCTTACGAGTGACTAACGTATAGCTAATGTTTCTATATTAACTATTTATTATTGCCGTAATCGAACGACTACAAATAAAATATGTCTTACTACCTATAAACGTATTTGTATTGCATAAGTATATGTAAAATATTTAAATCGAGCTGTAGTTATAACAGCTAAATGTATTTCATTTTCCACACCAAGCTGAATATCCACAAATCAAAAAACGTAAAGTAGTTAATTTTTTTGTTGGTATTCCTAATGCTGATCTATAACTTGATTGGTTGGTTTAAATTATCACTCAAGTGATCCATTAAATTTTTATTCAGCCTAAATAATATTATTAATAAAAATTTGGTTCAAAAAGTAATTTCTGTATTTTCCAAATGCTTTAAAGCAGCAGCTACTTCTCTTTCGTCAACAATTATATTTGTAATAATTTTATTTATAATATGACATTGATTCTCACCACCAAAAAGGTGGGGAGATAATTTTCGCGTAGTGAGATGAAATGTGAAGTAGTGAGACGACAAAATTATTTCAAGAATTAAAGAAAAAATCTCACTACGTGACATATAAGTCACGTGACGTTTTTTCTCACTTCTGTCAAATCTCACTGACATCTCATTTTTCAAGAATTGCCCCCCTGCACACATATCAGCTGTTTCTAAGCACTTCAAGGCTGCTCGAGTCACGTGTCTGCTCGCGTCCTATAGGGCGCGAGCGGACACGTGACTCGAGCAACCTTGGAGTGCTTTTAATCAGCTGATTTGTGTGCGCATGTCACTTTGACAAGAACAATGTCACTTTGACATGATCAATGTTTTGATTTATTTAGATTTTGAACTGCTATAGGGCGCGAGCAGACACGTGACTCGAGCGACCTTGAAGTGCTTGGAATCAGCTGATTTGTGTGCACATGTCACTTTGACAAGAGTAATGTCAATTTAACAAGACCAATGTTTTGACTAATTTCAGGCAATAAACACGCGAACTTAGAAATAGAAACATTTTAACAGTTCAAAATTAAAATAAGTCAAAACATTGGTCTTGTCAAAGTGACATTGTTTTTGTCAAAATGACACGCGCACACATATCAGCTGATTTTAAGCACTTTAAGGTTGCTCGAGTCACGTGTCTGCTCGCGCCCTATAATGTTTTTATTTTACAATTTTCAGGTAGTAAAACAAAAATTAAAAACAATAACTTTTTAACAATTCAAATTTAAAATTAATCAAAACATTGGTCTTTTCAAAGTGACACATGCACACATATCAGCTGATTCCAAGCACTTCAAGGTTGCTCGAGTCACACGTCTGCTCGCGCCCTACTGCAATAATGTGGAAAATCATTACATTCCAAAATGTCTAAACTCCCCCATTTGGAACAAAGGGAGTATTTAATTAAAATGGTTTGAGAATTTTAAATGATTTTAGAAAAGGCTTAATATATCTGGACGTTCCAATAACAGCAGTAGACCGGGTTCAAGTCCCACCGCTTCAAGGGTTCGTGATGAATCGAGTACTTGGTGATTATTTCGAAACATTATTGTACAAAATTTTCGTTTCTATTGATGAACATATCACTGTTGGCGAGGTAAATATTTAAATATTTGTATAATTAATTAATAACTTTAATTTATGACTATTTTCAGTTGGCCAGTGTTTTACAAGTAGAAACAGAGCAAGTAAAGCAAGCTGTTTCTCTTTATTGTCGCTTAGGATTTGCTAGAAAATTAGACGCTGAAAATGAAATCACTCGTTCGAAAAAGCACCCGTCGTGGATGAATTTACCTACGACAGTTACCCGGTAAGAAAAGTTTTATAGTTTTCTAAATAGTTTAATACAAAAATAAATATTATCGCAACCGTTATCAGAGCGCAATTATGTTATTTATTGTTTATAAAAAGTACGTAACGAATAATTACTCATTTCTATAATTAAGTATAACGTATTTAAATTCACGTGGTGTCATATACAGGAGGGTCCGGATTTCGAAGGCCACTATTGGGATCTCGAAAATTATAAGAGATACGACTTCGGACCATCTTAGCAGTGCTTTTGTTTTGAGGGGGGGGGGTTACGATCACGCTAGAATTATTGAGAATATTGGTCATATTTTTTTCTTTTGGACCGCTTTCAGACTAAATTCTGGTGACTTAAAAACTGCCAAAGCTGTCAAATTAATTACTGGAGGATTTAAAAACTGCCTAATTAATTTCAGGCTGACTTAAAAATTGTCAAAGCTATCAAATTATAAAATAATGGTTCGAAAATGCTCTCTGGTTAATTCCATATTTTTGCTCATAAAGATAATTTAAAATATTGATTAACTATAGTTTGAGGAAGCGATCTATAAAACTAATTTATACAGGGTTTACAATCTTTTATGGAGGGTTTGGAATCTTAGTGGTCAGGACTCATAAATTATTTGGACTTGAAGGCATCACTTTTAGAATAAGTAATGGGTCGTATTTAAACAAAATATACTGACTTTTTCTATAAATTTTGTAAATTGTTACTATATAATAAATAAGACAATAAAACAAAATCCCAGGGTCTCTACATATTCACAATTTTATATAAACACTACTGAAACAAGCACAGAAACGACGTTTCATTTTGATGAGTCTTGCAACAAGGTTTTTGCATGTACCTCAAAAGAAATTTCCAAAAAAAAACTGTTTGTATTTAAAAGTTACTTTTGACTTTATTGTAATCCCTAAAATACATATATTAATTTCTTTTCAATTTATAAATTGATGTTAGAAAAAGTTTATTTAAATGTAATAATATTTGAATACAGATTTAAAAGTACCTAATTAGGAAACATCTTATAATATTTTAATTTCTTTTCAATTTACAAAATGATGTTAAAAGAAGTACATGTAATCGTATTATTATTTTAAACAGATTTAAAAATACATAATTAGGAAGAATTTGGAACGCAAATTTCGAGTACGGTCCAGAACAGAAAAATCTACCTTTCTTAAGGAACTCTAACCGCAAGGCCATAAATCTTTTAACGGCCAATTGGCAGATTCTATAATGACTTTCATAAATCGCTTCCTCCAACTATAATAGTAAAGCTAGCGCGCGTTAAGTTGAGACTGACCTGGTATGCGCAGACCCTAAAATTCCTACTTGGACGGGTCGAAATCTAATAGTAGGGGGTTAGGTATATTGACGTTTACCCTTAGAGTATAGAAACTACTATAGAGGGAGTATACGCTGATTTTATGAGTGAGGAGAATGAAACCATGATGCGGAAGGGGAATTTCAGTGGCCCCTATACAAATGGCGGACAAAATTGCACCAAATATGAAAATTTAACTCAAAGAAAACTAAGTTTTTTGATTAACAAGACAAAATACAGTAAATAAAATGTTTATTTTATCAACAAATATATAAAATGTTTAACGATATTGAACATTTTTATTTATTACAGTTAAAACAAATAATTAAGTGAATATGAAATAAACATTTTATTGGCCACTAAACTGAATTAATTTTGTAAAACTATGTCGTAACAATTAAAAATAGAGACATATTTCATATTTAAAATGTTATTTGAGAACTTTCTTAAAAGTTACTTTCTTCTCTCTATCATATTCAATGGACCTTTTACATCGAAAGAGAGAGATAGACAAAAATGACATATATGTAGTGCGCAATAAGTTGTTTGCGCTTGGAGGAGGTCAGTTACATTTCAAATAAAATTACAAATGGCGGAAAGTAAAAACTCTTGCAAAAACGTAACTTTCTTAAATAAATTCACACAAAGCATTTGTGATGATTATTTTAAAACAAGAGGAAGAGGAGATGGAATCAGAAAAAGTGGTTTTTTGTTCCACAAGATGCGAAATAAACACCACATAAAGTGACAGATAATTGCATAGTTGCCAGTTTGATATAAAGAAAGTAATAAACAAGAATAAAATTGTTGTTTTTTCTTTTAAATATATATTTTTCATTATTAATTATTTCTTTATAGTTAAAGACAAAATTATTTAAGTTTTTGTATTGTTTAAATAATTTTTTATCGAAAATCATTTTACTTGACAACATGGTGCCTCCTCATCTCTAATTCGTAAGAATTTTACTACGTGGCGCATTGAAAAATGACGTCAGGGTGCAATAAAAATGTAAAAGGTCCATTTGACGTTGTGTTTTGCATGATGTGCGATTATTACAGCTAAACGCGGCACAAGATGGCATTTTGTGTGTAGTTTGGAAAAAACTTTATAATAAAATTTAAAATAAAGATACCCGAAATGCTATGCCACAAACGATAACTTGGTCCCTAAATAAATGGCGGACACTAGGCGATCAGCTGTTAGAACTTGGCTTCACTGTTTGCCACCGATACTCCCTCTACATACGTCGTACATTATCCTATTTATTAGTAATTATTATAGGCTATTATTTCGACGAGGAAAACATTTAAAATTGGTGTAAAAGGAAAGAGATTCATTCACAAATTGAAGTCGATGTTTTCAGGTGGATTAGTATGCGCAGGTTTAGTCTCAACCACTTCTCAACTTAACGCGCACCAGCTATAATAAATAGTGCCACATATGTTCTTGCAACCTCGTATTTTTTACAGTCCGGTAGGTGTAACGCCTTTAACGTTAGATCTAAGCTCACCGATGCAAATAATGGACGAAGTTAGCACCCCCAGTGATACTCCCAGTTCAGATACAAATAGTCCAGCTAGTGGTACGTTATCTAGAAGCGGTCAACGTGTTGCATTTTTATTTGATTCTACACTAACCGCTTTTCTAATGATGGGCAACTTGTCTCCTGTAAGTTCCAAATACTTTTTAACTTAAATCACCCCTGTATTAAATTTCTTCCTTTAGGGTTTGAAAAACCACGCAGTGACAATGTTCGAAGTCGGAAAACTCTGCGACGAAAGTCTTGATAGTTTTCTCTCCGAATTAGAAAAGGTTTCCCTTCTCGACGCTGAAGGAGAAGGCGAAGCCCGACGATATTTCGACCATGCAGTCATCCTTCGTTCGACTGTACTCGCTTTGAGGAAACTCCAAACTGCTGGACTAGACCTAGTTAGATTAGAAAGCCTGCATTCGTTAGATTCGAACACTTGTACAAGATTACTTAACAAGAAGTATAAGTAAGATAATAAGAAAAGGTTTAAGAATAGTGGTAAGAAATGATTTTTTGTAGGTTGTTGGTTTCAATGGCACCGTTGAGTCGTGAAGTTCGTCCAGTTGCTAGTTATTCCCCCCCGCATTTAGGACCAGCGGTACCAGAAGTTAATTCCATTTGGTTTAAGCTGTTTTTGTATCATATGACCGGCTATGGACCGCCATCGCTTCTTCTAGTAAAAGGTAAGTGTTGAACATAAATTCTGCCCAAAACGTTTATTTCTTATTACTGGAATTATTCCAATATTATTATTATATTTTTATGAAATTTCATCTATCTCTAAATCTACAACAGGGGCGCACACAGAATATTTTTTTGGGGACGGTCCAGCTGACCGCCATCTTAGAGCAAATTTTTAAAATTCCTAAATTAAAAAAATAGCAATAGACCTATTAATTTAAAGAGATAGAAGATGTGCGCAATGGGGATCTGCGCATAGTAAAAACAAATGAGATCCATGGCGTTTGTTTCTAAAAAATAGACGTAAAATATGAGAAAAATCTGACAGCTTTAAAAAAAACTTATCGAAATAAGTTACAAAAGCTTTTATTGAAGCTAAAAGATCCAATGATGCAAATTTTCACCGAAAATACAGGTATTTTAATGACTGCAATATTTTTGACGTTTCGTGGCAGTTGTTGGCGCCATTTTCTTACTATTTGCAGCGATAGAAAGAGATAGCCGTTAAATTGAAATAGTACATTAAGTATTAAGAACTGTGAGGACAGTTTACCGATCGAAGACAAATTTTGTCTGAGATCGGTAATGGGCCCGTCCAACTTTTTTTGAATTTTTTATATGATATGAAGAATTTAAAAATAGAAATTCCGTATTTTTTGTTTTCTTGAAATTATGCTTAATAACGCCAAAAAAAATTATTAAAGTTTTAGCGCGAAAGTTGTGACGTTAGTGTCACTCCGTCATAAGTAGACAGAACCGACATACGTTACCATTAAAAATAGTAATATAGGTAAGTAAAATTAATAATTTTTGCTCGTTTTCATAATCAGATTAATCATTCGCTTTAATTAATGTGACTTTAAGACTTTCTTTAATATAATATTGCAGGTTATTATACCCACCATGTGTCATTATTATAATTAAAATAGTATTTAAACTATTTTCTATTTATAATTAAATACAACAATGACAGTATTGATTACAATAATCAAAGCATAGTTCATAATAAAAAGTAATCCAACATTTACATTTCTATTTACTAAATGATTACAACAATGACAAGTATTAAGATTACAATAATTAAAACATAAATTATAATTGTATTTATTTAATAAGTAAATTTTCTTTTGATCTTAATAAAAAATTACTCGGATATATTAAATATGTGCGTGTTAGAGTATGTGTAAAGCCAATCGCGAATTTATGAGCAAAATATGCATGGTCCACTGTACAGTGACATTTTCACAAGGTAACTGGACGACTGTAATGACGCTGACGTCACAACATGGCGATCGTTTTACGCTAAAAACTTTAATTACATTATTATAGGTATAAAAATACAAAATATATAGCAATTTTTATTTCGTTTTCATTTATTTATATTCAAAATTCATATGTGATATGTAATTTCTTAAAAGTCGATGACTTGGACGGGCCCATTCCTTAACGTTCGTGATGCTTATACTATTTTTTGCACGATCGACGCACAAAATTTAAAAGAAAAATAAGATTTGAAAATTATTTTGACATTAAAAAAAATTATTTGTCTTTTTTTAAGTAAGCTTTGATTTCTGTTTTTATTTATTTACCGTCTCGCCTCCTGAACGGTAAGTGAAATACATCACTTACCCTTCAGTAATTTGTAAATAAGACCTACTATCTTGGAAACACTATCGGTAAATATAAAAAATATCCCGATCGTGCAAAAAGGTCTAAACTGTAGATGGCAGGTCGGACAACAACAAATCCCCCCCAGTTGGCCGCCATTTTGTCTAGCAAAATAGTGATATCATTGGTTGTTTTTACTTCAAAGTGTAAATATTGAAACGATTTATCATTTTTATTTAAACTGATCTTTCAACACTTATAAAAATGCATGAATAGATTTGTTTGTAAACATTTTTTTGCAGGAACTGTTTTGAAGCAGCTCCCCAGAATGTTCCTAGGCTTCTCCCGTCTTTTGGTAACAACTTGGTCCCACGAACCAACAATATTAAACGTCTCAAATGTTCTCCACATAAATTCAGCTCTGCAGTATTCCTCCGTTTTAATTCAAGCTTACGGAGTCTTACAATCAGCTGAAACTGTAATAGTTCCATTTCCAGTTATGTATCAGGCCTCTCCTAGCAAACATCTAGGTGAGAAAAAAATTATAGGAATAAAAATATTGATTGATTTTCTTGTGTTTAATAATTGTAGAAGAACCTGGATTATTGAATTGGAGTAACCACCCAGCCATACGTAATTTAGAAGAGTTAATAGACTTAGAACACAGTTGTGGATATTTAACAATGGCGAGCATTGGAGTCAAGGATTTAGGTTGTGAAAATAGGGATCCCATCGTTAGGCTGGCGAAGCAACACAAAAATGCACCAGGTAAGATATAATATTGCAAAAAAAGTGGAGTGTTCAAATAAAAATGTGTGTCAAAAAATGGTGTCTACGCGGTTGATTATTGGAAAACGTGAAAAATGACATAAATATTGTAGAAGAGATATACAGTGTGGCTATAAAGTTTTAGAACTTCCATTATAAATAAGACAAAAGACGTTATATTATCAAAGTCCTTCTAAATTCACACAGCGCTTGGCGTGGTTCCTCAATCCATTCACGGCGTTTTGGAAGATTATAACTGGGATGCTTTTCAATACCTTCCTCACGATTGTTTAAGTGTGTGTTACATCGTCATAACGTTTCCCTTGCAGCTTCAATTTTATTTTGAGGAAGGAGAATGGACCTTTTACATCAAAAGAGAGAGATAGACAAAAATACATATATTTAGTGGGCATTTCAAACTATTTAAAATGGCGGAAAGTAAAAACGTAACCATATTAAATAAATTCACACAAAGCGTTTGTAATGAAGAATATTTTAAAACAAGAGGACTGGTAAATGGGAATCAGAAATGTGGTTATATGTTTTAAACAGTTCCCAAATAATTATTTTAAAGTCATTTTTCTCTAAAAATTGCATTCCAATGTGATGATGTGATGTCATTTAGTCAATTTTATATGAGCCAGGTAGAGAAACCGATTGTTGGATTAATTTAGTCGGTGGGGCTGACATCTGTAGTCAAAATTATAGACTATCGAGGAAAATTTTTACTAATATAAAATAAAATGAAATACAATTGATTAGGTACAACAATTAGTACATTAATTTATTACAACAGTTAATACATTAATTGATTACAACCATTAATATATAAGAAAACAGCTTTGAATTTCTTTGAATGCACAACGCATAAATAATTTTAAATTTAATTATAAGTCTTATAATTTATTATGAAAATGGCCATAAACAAGAAATTTACTTTAGCTATATGTAAATAGTACATAGATACGTCGAATTGCAGATTGAATAAATTGTCAGTATCGCATTGATTTTTGACAGTTCTAACCTTGAACTTCAAATCTTATACTGTATTTCAGATAAGAATAGGGCGCGAGCAGACACGTGACTCAAGGGGCCTTGACGTGCTTAGAATCAGCTGATTTGTGTGCGAATGTCATTTTGACAAGAACAATGTCATGTTGACAAGACCAATATTTTGACTTATTTTGATTTTTAACTGCTAAATTGTTACTATTTTTAATTTCATGTGTTTTACTGCCTAAAAATTATAAAATATTAACATTTTAGCAATTCAAAATCAAAACATTGGTCTTGTCAAATTGACAATGTTCTTGTCAAAATGACATGCGCACACAAATCAGCTGATTCTAAGCACGTCAAGGTCCCTTGAGTCACGTGTCTGCTCGCGCCCTATAGGGCGCGAGCAGACACATGACTCGAGCAGCCTTGAAGTGCTTAGAATCGATGTGTGCGCGTGTCATTTTGACAAGGACAATGTCATTTTGACAAGACCAATGTATTTTAATTTTGAACTGTTAAAATGTCACTATTTTTAAGGTCATGTGTTTTACTGCCTGAAATTAGTAGAATATTAACAATTTAGCAGTTCAAAATCAAAATAAGTAAAAACATTTCTCTTGTCAAATTGACGTTGTTCTTGTCAAAGTGACACGCGCACACAAATCAGCTGATTCCAATCACTTCAAGGTTGCTCGAGTCACGTTTCTGCTTGCGCTCTATAGACTTAGGAGTAAGATAGGGCTTACGATTCCAGCTTTCTGATTGGTCTAAACGCAAGCCAAATTTACAATAGCAATATGTAAAGCAGGTATATTATTTATTCCATTTTAAAAATTATCAAATTCGAGCTGTCAAGTATGTCATACACGAAACAAAACTAATTCATAAGTTTTATGTGTGTAAAACAGGCTAGCGCAGCAGCGCCACCAACTCTATTATCTGAAATACAGTATAGGAATATAATTTTTAGTTCACAAAAATGTTAATAGATGTCTAATTTTAATTAAAATGGTCCATTTTTGATTACAAAAATGATTCATATGCGCAATCGTAGATAAAATTTCCCCTCTCGTGGCGCAAATAGTTACTACGGAAAGTAATCGTACAAGCGCCATATTGAATAAGTGACAGCTGAGTGAGTAGTGCAGTAATTAATAATTAAATATTTAAACTTATCGCCTTCATATAAATAAGTTTTTAAACTCGGTTTGTATACACAGTCACCGAAACGCAGTGAACAATGTGAACTGTCATGTGTCAAACCCATCGTATGGCGGCCATCTTGTTTCGAAAATCAGCGCCTCTATTGTTAATTTCGATTGCGAATAGCTCAAATTATGACATACGGAAACAAACCCTGCGTAAAAATAAAAATGAAGTCAAACACGTTGCTAAAAATATACGTGATTTCTCTATTCATACTCTGCAATCATTGGAATGCCATTCTAACAAAAATTTGACTATACATGTTTGTCTTTACTTATAATTTCTTTATAATCAAAATAATGTAAGTGTCTGTGCTGTTAAAATAATTTTTTATCGCAAATAAATGCTTGTTCTTTTACTTGACAACATTGGCACCATGTCATATGTAGTTCATAAGAATTTCACTACGGAGCTCATTGAAAAATGACGTCACGGTGCAATAAAAATGTAAAAGGTTGCAACGAGTCAATGTAGCATCCTCAGACCAAAGAAAACGATTAGGTTGGTCCTTGGCACAAACGAACACAAAATTTGATTGCGTGCCGCTGTTCGACAGATGCATCGTTGACAAGGTAGATCTTAGAGGTCTATACTGAACCAATATTAAAAAACCTTGAGGGTTATGTTGATGGAGGTTATTCAAAAATAGTTCGGGTCCTAAATCTTTATAGTCACAATGTGTATACTATTAATCAGTGAATAACTTTAGCTGTATGTATGTGTTTAGGAACGGCAAAGCCATCCCAGAAACCCCAAAGATCATCTAAACCCCGCGAATCGTCACAAAGTACTGCGATATGCAACGAAAATTTTCGATTTCCCGGCAAACCTCAAAAACAAGAACCAGTTCCTGAACCGAAGATTACAGATTCATCTTCTCTTCAAAACTTGCATCAAGCTTTAGAAGAAGCTGAAAAATTACTTCAATCTCCTATCGAAACACATTTCGCGGTTACTCCTGTAACTCAAAGCAAAGCGCCCTCCCCTGCAAATGGCTTCACAAGCCACGACTGTAGCGACATCTTGTGTCAAGAATTAGACAAATTAGAAAAAGAGCAGATTCTATCTGTGCAGAAAATCACGATTGAGGATGGGACTGAAAAACCAACAGAATTAAAATTAGACACAGTTTTAACTCTTGATAGCTTAATGTCACCAACAGAGGAAAATATTAGTATGTTTTCAAGAAATGAAGACAGTAAAGAAGATATTGAATGTCCAAAAGAAGAAATAAAACAAGAAGAGGTGAAAGAAGTTGAGGAGAATGAATTCTACCAAGGAGAGGTGAGTGTTTTTGGTGGATTTTGTGTTGTGTACTAATGTTTGGCGGTTTGGTAAATGGAACCAGGTTTGGACACTGTTGGATTGTAGTTTTGGAGTTCCTCTGTTTGATGTGGATGCTAACACTAAGATTTGTCATTCCATTGTGTATGGGGGACTTGCTGAACCAAAAAGGTAACTATTTTTTTCGTATCTTATATTTATGTTTAAAAGGTATTTAAGCGAACATGCAGAACTATTCGCCGATTTAGATGTTTTAAGTGTGTAACTAATATATATTTTAAGTAGATTTCTTTATCTTGGACATCTTTGCCGATTATACGTATTAAAAGAATTTGTGGTATTAGGATACTGTATTAATGATAAAAAATTGTGCGTCTCGGGACGCCTGGCAGAAGGGATACCTTTATACAGAGTGGGGCAGAACAACCTCCCTAGTTTTAAAGATGAATTAAAAAATTAATACTCGATAAAAATAGTATATTACTAACCGAGGTGGGATGAAACTTTTCACCGAGATTTGTATATTATTTTATCCACAATCTGAAATAAAAAATTAATAATTGATATTTAAATAATAATCACATAACATAAATAAACGAATGATCTGTGATTGTTCATTTGTCTCATTCACTGGCAGTTTGATTATTAACCTTAAATTTTGATTTCACATCTATCTATACTCTATCCGTTTTAACTATAGACTAGATGGCGTTTCGAGCGCGGCCGTTTTTACATGTATTAAATAAAGAATTCAAATTTTGGCGCCATTCCTGGATTTAAAAAATTTCTTTCTAATTAACATTTTTCCAGTAATTTTGTCTTGTACGTACACGTGCTAATATACTTTGTGTTTTTCTGTGGTGATCCAAATGACCCTTTTTCCTCATGTTCTTTTATAGCTTTACAAATACTACATCGTCCTATGATGCCACAATCTGGACACATTCTGATTCGAAATATGCATCCGCAGCACGATATATGCAATATAAATTATACACTATTTCTTGTGCCCGCTTCAGAGGGTCTTTCCTTTTGGATGTTTTAAAACATTGGCAGAATCTGGTCCAGGATTTTTATCTATAATATTAACAAAGAAAACAATAACAAAAGTGACTAAAAAACGCGCACAACAAAAACTATGTAATATGAAATATAATGCCAAAACACTATGAAAATTATATAAACGAAAAGAACAATAATATAACAAACAGAACTAAACAGAAATTAATAATATGTAATAAATCGTGTACTTTTGACTTTGTTGACTTTTATTTATTTTATGTCAGACGGCATAACATAAATCAAAATAATTGATACAGTTGTCAAGCAAATTTAAATTTCGCGTCAGTTATTTTGCTGTGTAAACTCGGTTCACGTTTGAACCAATCAGAGAGCTAGAATCTTAGGCCCTATCTCACCCAACGCTCTATAGTTAAAACGGATAGAGTATACACTTATTTATATTATTTACAAATTCATTAGTTTCTTCACATATAAAAGGTAAAAATATTTGTATTACATAATTTGAGCAGCTAAGCTACCAATGATGGGGATATAAATAAAAGTACTAGTTTTAATAAAATAACAAATGAACTGTCAGTTTGATTTCTAACCTTAAATATTGATTCCATTGATTACTTGTATTATTTTCAATTATTTTCAATTTTTTTTATCATATAAATTATAAAGAAGCTTTGTTTATATGTAAATACCCATCACTGATACGCATTGATCTCTCAAAGCGGGGGGCAGCTATTTTCCGCCTCGAGGTTGGAAAATGAGGTTAACAATAACTAACTTCCCAACTTTTTAAAAGTCAGAAATCGCCGTATTACTAACCATTTGTAAATAAAAATATTTTACATCTTGAACTTACAGCGTGGGACGTTTTATCTCATGTGGTTTTGAAAATAATATCGGACAAGTGGTGTCCGTCATTAACCGAACACTATTACAAGCAACTTATGAAGTTTCGCAAAACTCTTTCAAGTATTTCTTGGCGTATACAGCTATGAGAATTGCCTCCTTTAGTGTTTGTATATTCCTTGGCTTTGAGATCACAGAAAAAATTTGCATGGAGTTAATTCTGGCGAGCGGGCGGGCCAAGGAATATCTCCTCAAGGAAGATTAACAATTTCTCGAAGCCTGTATTAATCCTCCCGCTGTGTGGGCCGTGGCCCCATCCTGTTGAAACTAGACGTTCTCCAAGCCAAGTTCTTTAAGAACTGAGACAAAAAATTCTGGGACAGACTCACACGCTGTCATAATAAGGACTTATGAAATTGTCTTTAGAAGAAGGCTCGAAGAAAGCGATAGTTTTGAATTTATTATTTTCTCAATATATTTTCCTAATCTATGCTCTGTTCCATTTAAGCCATTCAGTAGATGGCACTGGCAACAGCGCAAATCTGAAGTAGCCGAGATTACATTGGGTAAACTTGTCTCTTGTCTCTAATTTCAGCCAATCAGAGAGGTCAAAACTATTCCCTATACTCCGCAATACTGAATGGCTTAAATGGTACAAGGTATAATTTGATATTTGCTGTTTTATTTTGTCGTGGTGTTTGACGGTACGTTACGTTACGGCTTACGCTGTATAAATTCAGCATAACCAGTTTTGTTATAATAATAATTTGTTAGCTTATGACAAATTTAGAAAAAAATAATATTACCGGAACACAAAATTATCCAACACATTTAAATACGGTTTTAAATTCTTTCTAAGAGGTCATGGTAGTTTTTTGCTGTCTCTTTCTTCGAGCTTGTCGTCATTGTCTAAGAGGTTCCTTAAGAACTCCCCATAGATATAAACTGCCCGATTTCCCTGCGTTAATGTTTCCCTAAAGCTTTTTAGTAATAACGTAATCGATTTTCGGACTAGAACTGCTTAGCGCCGGTGTATTTGGAACCAAGTACTAAACGGGTGTTGGACGGAGGATATAGACCTGTTTTCGCAGATGTAAGCTTCCAAGGCAAAAGGTAGTTGCTCGTTCGTCCACATTGTGTTTACGATTGATTTTATTTCTGTAAAAGAGACTTCCCATCCACTTGGCTCTATAGACACCACCCCCACTCTTTTACGACCGCTACTTGCTTCACAATGCCATAGTAAATCTAGGGAGGTTATTCTGCCGCACTTTGGACTATTCGCGACTGAAATTAACCCGTAGCCACCAAGCGGCAAACTTGCGAAACCTCCGAATTGGTAATGGCTGCCAATCACCTCAGAAAATTACCAACTAAGTTGGCCATATTAATTGAACGCAGCGCCTCTATAAGACATTTCAGTCGCCAATAATGGATTTCAAGACAGACAAATAAGTTATTTTATAACTGAGTTTCCATTTTTAAATTTAATTGTGGAATAATAACAGAAATTTGTTGCATATAAAATAAACTGGTTTTCGACATGTTTTTAGAAAGTGTCGTCTTTTAAGAAAAAACAAACATTCTAGGTTTTAATTTGTATTTTTCTCTTTCAGTTTAGAAATATTAGTCGAATCAAGTCGAAAATTAGGGAATACGTTACTCGAATTTATATCTCAGTGTCAGGTAAGATATTATTATTTTACTGATTGTATTTATTTAGAGAATAATATAAGTTTTGCTCTAGTACTACCCTGGTGAGATGGGTATAATGAAACGAGGTCGCTTGACGCCCCATCCGAAAAAAAATCTAGTTTTTGATAATGGAAAAGTCTCGGAATGGTCCGGAAAATAACCTAAACTAACAATAAGAACTAATTTTAGCTAATTCACTTGTTTTAAGGAAAAGACACCTAAAAATAATTTATGCATTTATATGCCACATTCCGTTGAAATAGCAGTATTAAAAGTTTATTTTTATTGAAAATAAAATAAAAATTTATTAATTACTATCAAAAATGTAAGATTATGAACAGATTTTAATATAATTATATATATAAATATTGTTGTTTTGTGATACTTTATTCAGAATGAAATTTAAAATTAATTTTATTAGAATTTGATTTTTGTACAAAGTATAAAGTTTTAATATAGGATGCACTAAATAAGATGAATAATAAATAATTTCTTGAAAACCGTTGGAGATGTGAAGTTCGTGAAAATAGTTATACTCTGTTCCATTTAAGCTGTTCAGCAGATGGTGCGCACTTCAGCACCAGTTTTAAGGATCCGAAATTACCTTGGGTAAACTTGTCTCTTGTCTCCAATTTCAGCCAATCAAAAAGTTCAAAACTATGCTTTATTCTCTACAATACTGAATGGTTTTTTAAATGGAACAAAGTATAGTAGTGGATGTTTCACAGTAATCGCGGATTATTAATAAGTATGACACGACAAATTTTTCTATCAAAATATTTTGATTTAACTTTAATCTAAAGCAGATTTATTAGGTCTATTTTCACAATAATTATCATAGGTTGGTAACACTGCATTTGTCTGAAATCGTCGTATAGGGCGCGAGCAGACACGTGACTCGAATGTCCTTGACGTGCTAAGAATCAGCTGATTTGTGTGCGCTTGTCATTTTGACAAGAACAATGTCACTTTGGCAAGACCAATGTTTAGACTTATTTTAATTTTGAACTGTTGAGAAGTTATTATTTTTAATTTCATGTGTTTTACTGCCTGAAAATTGTACATTAATAATATTTTAGCAGTTCAAAATCAAAATAAGTCAAAATATTGGTCTTGTCAAAGTGACACTGTTCTTGTCAAAACGACATGCGCACACAAATCAGCTGATTCCAAGTACGTCAAGGACGCCCGAGTCACGTGTCTGCTCGCGCCCTATAATGGATTACTTTAGTGCCAATTTCTGAACATTTATTTTAATGATGATTTTTGTGCAATTTAGGGATGATTTTAAATAAAAATAACTGGTGCATATATAGTATTTCCGCCTTCTCGTGGTGTATAAATTATGGAATAAAAAGGTTCCCAGAACTGCATTTCCAACTAAATCAGTTATTTTTGATCACTCTGTATATTTAATAAATTCACACAAAGCGTTATTTTAAAACAAGACGATGGGTCAATGGGAATCAGAAACGTGGATATATGTTCTAAAGACGCGAAATAAGCACCACAAAAAGTGACAGATAATTGCGTAGTTGCCATTTTCTTATTAAGAAAGTTACAAACAAGAATAAAACTGTTGTTTCGTTTTTCAATAAATTGTTTTGTCTTTACTAATCATTTCTTTATAAGCAAAGGCAAAATATTTTAAGTTTCTGTGTTGTTAAAATAATTTGTTATCGCAAATAAATGCTTGGTCTTTTAATTATTTTACTTGACAACATGGTACCACCTCAAGTCTAGTTCATAAGAATTTCACTGCGTAGCGCATTGAAAAATGACGTCACGGTGCAATAAAATTATAAAAGGTCCATTGTAAAATACATGTCCAAGAAGAGTCAAAACTTTCAAATCTTTTCGGCGTCATATTGAATTATTTGTATTAAAAAGTGTTTTCTGAATGAAGATTTTAAATATTAATGTAACTATCATTTCTCTCACGATTTGAGTAAGTATTTGTTTGATCATCTTATTTTGTGCTTCCTGTATGAATCAAAATCGTAGATGCATACTAGAACACATGTTTACTGTGTGTAATTTGTATAACGCCAATTATTTTGATTACTGTGATAGTGGCATGAACTAACTTAAACCGTAGAACGTAATTATAATGTTAGAGTGAAGAAGGGAACCCCCCTTTTTGTCGTAATGTGTAACGTTTGTTTTGAAGTTTTTACTGTTTGTGTCATTATTATAATTGGCAACACCTTTATTAAACGTACCTATTCTATTTTTATAAATAAGATATAATTATTACTATTATTATAGCAATATATGTATTATTAAATTATATGTGTTAATATTTCTTTATTTTCTTATACCCTGTATATTATTATTAATATTAGTATATTACGTATTAAGTTCGAAAAGTGTCTGTTTACTGATTGTGGTAAGGCAATGAACGTCTCCCAATTCAGTAAAATGACTTTCCAGGCTCATTATATTATCTGCTACAGACAATATGCTGAAAAGTAGAATAATTATTGAAGTGAGACGTGTAAGAATACACTGGGATCCTCCACTATTTTTTTAAATATGCCTTTTAATAAAACCTTTTTTGTAGTTCTAAAAGTTATCTTAATTATTCATTAAGCTGTAGGTATTTTTTATATTTCATGAACCTAATTTCAACATTATTTTTAACAGCTTTAATAGTACATTAAGATACAAGTTTCATAAAACATTATTTTAGCGCACGCTTCATTCTTAGAAACAAGCGGCTTGCTGCGAGTTTTCTAAGGAGACAAGTGCGCTGAAATGTCTTATGAAACGTGTATTTTATACTATTTTTTCTATTTTGTTAATTTTTTCAAAAAATGTACTTTATTTCTTGTCCAGGATTTCAATTTAGGTTGTTTAATATGTACTTTATGAAACTCATTTGGATGCCATAAAGAAGTACTCTATGAAATCCAAATAGGATTAATAAAGTACATATTAAAGAACCAAAATAGAAAAAAATAGTTTTCAAATTTCGTTTTCAATATGTCATCACCTACTATGACGTCCACATAAAAATATTAAAATTAATTGAACTGGATCAAATATTGAGAATTAATTTAGCAATAAAAATAAACATTTGTTCCATTGCCACAATCATTCTGCATTTTTGTTGTTGGAAATAAATTTCCATAGGCAAGATATAATCCAACTTACAACGATGTAAGTCTAAAAAAATTGTTATTTATGCAACAATAGTGTAAACACAAGCTTTATGACATGAGGTCAAGTATTTCGTGACAAGATTGTTTATACGACTTAAATAACATTCCTGAAACAAATTAGAAATTTGACAGACGAGCAGACCACAATTTGAAGACACCAAATACCGAGTTCACATTTGACAGATAACGGATCAGAAGTTGAATACTGCAGTTCTTAGTCAGTATTACTAACATGAATGTACAGAAAAATCTAAATTTAGGTAACAACTTAAATGTAACACGTGTGTTGATGGTGGTAGCTTTGAAATGTGTATGGTGTAAAGTAAATAAAATACGAAAATCGTTTACTTTACACACTGCCTGCAGTTTATATAAAATAATTTTCAATGATGTATTTTGCTATAGGTGGACATATAAAAATTATAACTTTGACCTCTTAACTCGAAATCTAACAGTGAAATATAATAATTAGTTAATATCCAACATGCTCAAAATTTATTAATAGTTTTTGTAAACTATTATTCACGAATGATGACTATTCAAGGTCATTTGTGATTTATAGCAGTAGCTTAGCAACATTTTGTATTAGAAAGAGAAAGATGATTTGACCTATGTCTATTTTATTTATGTGGTGGGACAGATATACGTAAATAGTTGCATTACTTTCTAACACACTGTAAATAAAAATGACGTATGTCGTAGAGTTACAGATAACTAATTATGTACTGCACTGCCTTCTGTGCTAATATTTATCCAGTGGCGTTGACGTTTAAATCAAATTATTATTCCTTGGTTTAAAAGATAAATTTATGTTTTTGTATTTTGCAAAACCATAAGTAAAGAACATAAATCTTTCAGAAAGGCATTATTTAGAAAGAAATATAATTTTGAAATAAATTACTCCTTTTTTTTCAGTTAAAATGTGTCCATAAATATTTCATGTTGCACGCCTATGCATGCGAAATGCAATGAAGTTATTTGCAAGTAATATATTACACGGCTCACAAATGATCTTGAATAGTCATCTTTCGTGAATAATAGTTTATTCATTAAATCAGATATGATTTAATAAAGTGGTTTGGCATCAACTCAAAATCATTTCTTCCTTAATATTCTTTGCCAGACAGCTCTGTCAAAACACATAACTTTAATTTCGTTGAAATTCACCATGTTAGTTCTATTTTTCTCGTTTCAAAAATTCTTTCGTTGAATGCATAAAGTCAGATTTCCACGACACATGACATCAGAAAATTTTCAATTTATTGTAGACCCTTGTATCAAATCCCAAAAGCGCGGGTGTTACTGTTGAAATTGTATACAAAACGGAGCATTTTAAAGTACAATTTTCCAGACAATTTTTAAGGAGACAGTTTGTTTCATTTTTAATTATAATCTTTTTCTTTGCTTTTATTTCTACGTCGCTGCAGGGTCCGCATTTTTGCATACCTTCCTCCAGTTGGTTCGATTAGATCTAAGGCGTCTTTTCGGTTATTTATTAAATATATTTGTTGTAACTTGTATTATTGCTTTACATGTCAATAGATTTGATATGTTGTCCTGCATTAACTAGGACATCGAGGACGCATTTACTCCGTAAATTCTTCTTTCACATCAAGGCTAAACCGTCGGCGAAACCATGGCAGAGAAGTGGCTTAAGCTTTCGCTGAGTGATGACTGCGAAGATCCTCTAGGTGTTCCTGAATGTGTTAATCCATTTCAGACATCACCTCACAGGCTCTCGTTGAAAGGAGACAATTATGCTGTTGTATTTTGTTGTTACTACTACTTTTCAAATGGGCCCATAAACCATAATCGAAATAAAACAAATTTATGTAAAAATCGTAAAATAATTTTAAAATTCGTTTTTTTGTAAAAAGTTGTAACGAATTAAACATTTTGGCTCGTACCACGAACACAGTTTTAACTAAAACGCTGTTTTAAGAAATGTCAAATTTCATTATTTAATATTAATAATAAATAATATCAAATTTATCTAAATATGATTTTAAAACAGAACATGGTTTGTATACACAGAAATATTTTTTTTTAAACCGTTCTTTAAATATAAGGGCGAAATTAAATATTAAAATTTGAATTTGACATTTCTTAAAACAGCGTTTTCGTTAAAACCGTGCTCGTGGTACGAGCCTTTATGCTCGTCATGCGTGTCGCTTAAATATGAAAGCTGAGAATCCCGCCTATAATTCCACAGCGCCCCACCCACAGACTATCATTTTCCATAGACTCCGAAAGTGATGACCTCAAAATCGAGCTGCAATTACAAAATCTGAAATATTCTTGAAATATGTATTCGGTTTGTAAGTGTGGTGAACAAACCAGATTATCGTGCAATTTAAATAACTGTCATTTGGGTGCGTACTTAAATTTGGTTATGTCTATTTTTCACCACGACCACACTTACAAACCGGATACGTATTTCAAAAATATTTCAGGTTTTGTAATTCCCGCTCGATTTTGACGTCACGCTTTCGGAATCTATTCGCATAAGTGAGAAAGATGGCGGATTTCTCATGAAAAAAAAATTGTTACAATGTCACTGGTGAGGTCACAAACTCCTCCCACAATTAAAAAAATCGGATCTTATTTAATATAAAAAATGTTCATGTTGGGTTTTCATTAATAAAAAATGGTTTATGCTTATATTCGTCATATATCTACTAATATGAACTTTATTCAATTGGGCCACTGAATACAATAATTATATATTATTGTGATCAGTGGTTGGGCCCAGAATTATATAAAATTTTTATGTTGGCAACCATATCTACATGTGTGTACTAACTTCTCAAAATTACTTTTCAGGACGTAACTGGTGTATAGGAGCTCTTTAGCAAATTATGATTATGATTTGTTCATAACAGAGATTCCGTACATTAAATGGGTCACGCTAGAATTATTGAGAATAAGAAAATCAGGCAGGGTACGGAAAACAAATTTAGCACTATTTTAAAAATATATCTGTTATTTGAAATTAAGTTAAGCGAAAGTTAATTTAGAACTTAGTTAATCAATGTTTTTCAAATATCGGTCAGAGTAACGTCACACAACGCACATTCTTCCCTCCAGTACCAAATGCCTTTAGAAAAAGACAAGATGCTCGAAGAAAGAGATAGTTTTGTATTTCCAAGGCCTCCCTTCTCTTTTCAACAATTTCAACGTATTGTCCAAATCCGATTTGATTTTTGCTGTTTTATTTTGCGGTGGTTTTTGACGTATGTATGAGTAATCAATTTTGTTATAATAATGATTTGTTAGCTGAAGATAAATCTAAAATAATAATAATACCGAAACAAAATTGTCCAACACATTTAAATACTGATTTAGATTCTATCTAAGAGGTCATGGTAGTGCTTTACTGTCTCTTTCTTCGAGCTTGTCGACTTTGTCTAAAAGGTTACTTCAGAACTCAGTAGATGACAACAGTAAAATTCTATTAAGGTAGTTCAGTAATTACGTCATATGCGGCGCGCTTCATTTAAACTACTGTCCTACCGGTAAACACATCTTTCAGAGTGAACCTTATTGCCACAGCAAATAAGAACTATAATTTAAACAGTTCATTTCGTCGCCAATATCTTACTTAATTAAGAAATGTTAGCTATTTAAGCTATCATTCAGTTAAGTTTGAATATTACCTTTTCAATTTAACAAAACATATTACCCTAATTTATAATAACAATTATTCTATTTAAGTTTTAAAAAAACTTTGCATGGAATTACATGTTCGTTCAATCTCGAAGATGTTCGTGAAACATCGTGTGAAGCGACCGGAAGAGCCCGTTTGAAAGACAGCAAACCATTTTTAGGTTACAGAACCCTAAGAACACGACATTATTAATATATTAATGTGGATAGACAGAGTTATTTACGTACCTTAAACTTAAAAAGAAGAAATCTAAAGTTCTGAAAAGAACTGATTTGAAAATCCTCAAAAACGCTAACAAACGAAATCTCAGTCGGTATGTCGGTAAACTCTCGGATATGCTTGAAGCTACGCAAACCTGTTACTCTGTAGTTCAGACTGTGCAGAGTTGGTTTCAATTTGAAATAAAATCTTTGTTATTTATTAATGTGTATATATTGTATTACGAAGTAATAGAAAAATGTTTACAATTTGATGTATTTAATATCTCAAAGTTAACTTCATCATAACAACAATAATATCAGCATCAAATTACAAGCCTTTAAATTCTGACCCTTATGTGTTCTGTCAATAAAGTCTACTTTGAAAGTATCGTTTTTGCTTAGGACAATGCTTCATATTTCGCGCTATACTCTGACGTCACACTATTCTACCCGTTGTAAGTCAACATTAAGTTGACATCTTTGATAGTTTTAAGTCTGCCAGAAATAAGTTTTAAAGCATTCCAAAGATTGGTTGGGAGTTTTTAAGGAGTAGAAGGCAAAGTGGCAAGGAAAATTTTAATATTTTTAAAATAAAATTCTAATAAATATATTACTTATTTTCAATTGTTCTAGCGTAACCCTTGTACTAATGATCAATTAACAGTGGCAAAAGTTTAAGTGTGAAATGTTACTAACCAAAATTTTTCGTCAGGAATAATATTAAATTTTCTCAAATTTAAGATACGACCAAAGGAAAAATATTGCAATGCATCTAACGCTGCGCTCACTTGTTTAATTGTCTCGATTATTAATCGCCCTGATTAACACAATTTATTTCTCTTTATACCAAATTTCAACCCTTCGAAATCCTAGTTTTCCAGCATTTTCCAGCTCCTGCTTTCCCCCACCTCATTTCCAGTCCACCGAGTTTTCCCGACCACGCTCGGGCGTTTCCGCCGGGAAGCTTTTCGAGCTTAAAGAACTCGCGTTAGGTTAGAGCGGTTCAGTTCAGTGAGTGTCATGATAGACAAGGGACAAACAATTGCAATCTACGATCCGTTTTGCAAGACATGCATCAATATGAACATCCCAACAGTAAACACGTTATATACGGTGAGTGAACTGGATTTGTTTTACTTTTATCACAGAAAAAATGAAAAGAGAGGTTAGTGTTTGAAAATTTGGGGTCGAGAAGGCGACGACGCCCACGTTGAGCGTCGTTTGTCATGTTTGGGATGGGGAATTTTGTTTTATGCATTTGTTGAATGGATTGTTTAACAAAATGCAAGGATGTTGACATATTTGACACAATATTGTAATTGACAACAATGTATTTCGCTTCATGGACAATATGAGTGATGCAATTGCACTTAAGTATGGAATAAGAAGATCACGTTTTGACAAATATATTATTTAACAAAAATCTATGTTTTTACACATTTTTGTTCTTATAACAGGACAAAATTGTAATATTGTTCTTATGTAAACATTTTTCTGTCACCACATGTTAAATTATGATCAATGTTATTTGGATTTTTTACACGACTTTTTGTAATTGAAACATTTAATGTCAAAAGAATTAAGTGTCAAGAAAATATAATATATTTTTCATGAACACGTTTTATGAGTCAAGTTTGAAGTTCAATGTTTTTGAAATGGTATGCGCGTCAAATTCCAGATGTGGTTGAAATGTAAAACCCAAATATGGAACTAATTTTATGAAAAAAAGTGTTAGGTTAACAAATACAACAATATTTCGACTCTTACTTGGAAGAGTCGTAAGTGTTTAACAACAATAATAACAAAGACGTAAGTGTTTAACAATAACAACAAAAAAAAATCTGATGTGGCCAGCACATTATCTTCCGTCAGTTATATAAGGTAAACACGAAAATTCTACCGGTGAACTGTTACCGGTAAACAGTTTTTTATCAGGTTATAGCTACCGGAATCGGTATTTTAAGAAAGCAAGTGGTAAACAGGGTAGATCCATAATCTATGAAAAAATTTGAAAATTTAAAACAGGTTAGAAATTTGACGTAGTTAACAAACTGAGCAGAGTCCTACTTTGAACATATTTCCACTTTTACCGCGCACGCTTCGCTTTGCATCACTACCTTTCTTTGAGATTAGATTTTTCATGAATCCGGTAGTTGAATCTGGTAGATATTGAACAATTTTCGAACACGATAACTTTTTATCACTCGTATTTTCGAACACAGTCGGTAGATGCGGTATCTACCGGTAAAATTTTCGTAAACGCGTATGTATTTTCTATAAAATCCATACAGAAAGTTCCTTGCAAAAGGTTCTAAATTTCTTGTATGTACATTACCTTTCGACAGTTGTATGTATTTTATACTAATTCCATACAGAAAATTTCGAGCAAAAAGATCCTAACGCAAATATACTACGAATATGTCAATTGCACTTGACACTGACATCTTTCAATCAGAATTTTCTTAATATAGTAGCTGTTTTTAGCATAGCTGGCTAATTTATGAAATTTAATTTCTTTATAATTTTATAACTATCCATTTAATATGAAGTATAAAATGCAGTCAAATCGTATAGAGAATACAATGTTATTTAATATTTATAATAACATTAAATGTCAAAAAATGATATTTAACATCGTTTTTGCAAGAAAAACTGTTAAAATCTTCAAATGAGGGTAATTCCGGTCGACTAATTATAACCAAAATCTAATCAGCTCTTCATATGGATGCAACGAAGAGGAATACGAAAGAATTATAATTTTTGGAATTGTAGTATTAGAGTTATCGTGGACGAAAATTTTGTTACACACACACACACACACACACACACACACACACACACACACACACACACACACACACACACACACACACACACACACACACACACACACACACACACACACACACACACACACACACACACACACACACACACACACACACACACACACACACACACACACACACACACACACACACACACACACACACACACACACACACACACACACACACACACACACACACACACACACACACACACACACACACACACACACACACACACACACACACACACACACACACACACACACACACACACACACACACACACACACACACACACACACACACACACACACACACACACACACACACACACACACACATACACACATACACACATACACACATACACACATACACACATACACACATACACACATACACACATACACACATACACACATACACACATACACACATACACACATACACACATACACACATACACACATACACACATACACACATACACACATACACACATACACACATACACACATACACACATACACACATACACACATACACACATACACACATACACACATACACACATACACACATACACACATACACACATACACACATACACACATACACACATACACACATACACACATACACACATACACACATACACACATACACACATACACACATACACACATACACACATACACACATACACACATACACACATACACACATACACACATACACACATACACACATACACACATACACACATACACACATACACACATACACACATACACACATACACACATACACACATACACACATACACACATACACACATACACACATACACACATACACACATACACACATACACACATACACACATACACACATACACACATACACACATACACACATACACACATACACACATACACACATACACACATACACACATACACACATACACACATACACACATACACACATACACACATACACACATACACACATACACACATACACACATACACACATACACACATACACACATACACACATACACACATACACACATACACACATACACACATACACACATACACACATACACACATACACACATACACACATACACACATACACACATACACACATACACACATACACACATACACACATACACACATACACACATACACACATACACACATACACACATACACACATACACACATACACACATACACACATACACACATACACACATACACACATACACACATACACACATACACACATACACACATACACACATACACACATACACACATACACACATACACACATACACACATACACACATACACACATACACACATACACACATACACACATACACACATACACACATACACACATACACACATACACACATACACACATACACACATACACACATACACACATACACACATACACACATACACACATACACACATACACACATACACACATACACACATACACACATACACACATACACACATACACACATACACACATACACACATACACACATACACACATACACACATACACACATACACACATACACACATACACACATACACACATACACACATACACACATACACACATACACACATACACACATACACACATACACACATACACACATACACACATACACACATACACACATACACACATACACACATACACACATACACACATACACACATACACACATACACACATACACACATACACACATACACACATACACACATACACACATACACACATACACACATACACACATACACACATACACACATACACACATACACACATACACACATACACACATACACACATACACACATACACACATACACACATACACACATACACACATACACACATACACACATACACACATACACACATACACACATACACACATACACACATACACACATACACACATACACACATACACACATACACACATACACACATACACACATACACACATACACACATACACACATACACACATACACACATACACACATACACACATACACACATACACACATACACACATACACACATACACACATACACACATACACACATACACACATACACACATACACACATACACACATACACACATACACACATACACACATACACACATACACACATACACACATACACACATACACACATACACACATACACACATACACACATACACACATACACACATACACACATACACACATACACACATACACACATACACACATACACACATACACACATACACACATACACACATACACACATACACACATACACACATACACACATACACACATACACACATACACACATACACACATACACACATACACACATACACACATACACACATACACACATACACACATACACACATACACACATACACACATACACACATACACACATACACACATACACACATACACACATACACACATACACACATACACACATACACACATACACACATACACACATACACACATACACACATACACACATACACACATACACACATACACACATACACACATACACACATACACACATACACACATACACACATACACACATACACACATACACACATACACACATACACACATACACACATACACACATACACACATACACACATACACACATACACACATACACACATACACACATACACACATACACACATACACACATACACACATACACACATACACACATACACACATACACACATACACACATACACACATACACACATACACACATACACACATACACACATACACACATACACACATACACACATACACACATACACACATACACACATACACACATACACACATACACACATACACACATACACACATACACACATACACACATACACACATACACACATACACACATACACACATACACACATACACACATACACACATACACACATACACACATACACACATACACACATACACACATACACACATACACACATACACACATACACACATACACACATACACACATACACACATACACACATACACACATACACACATACACACATACACACATACACACATACACACATACACACATACACACATACACACATACACACATACACACATACACACATACACACATACACACATACACACATACACACATACACACATACACACATACACACATACACACATACACACATACACACATACACACATACACACATACACACATACACACATACACACATACACACACACAATACCTTCCTTACCTAAAGGTGACGGAAGGTAAAAATTGCAGTCATTCTTTCATACAAAATTTCATACAAAATATCTCTTATTGAATAAACAAACAAATGACACTTAGATCCCTTCGAAATTAGGTGCTTCGATTAAATCCACAATAAAATACCAAATATGTGTCATATTATCGATGTTCTATAAATCTATAGTGTATATTAAGTAAAATAATGAGTAATCTGTAATCTAGATACCTTAAGATACCTAGATCAAATAGGAAATTACATTTCTTTTCCATGAATGCCACAGTAAAAATAGAATCAATCACATGCTTATTCGAGCTTTAAATAAGGTCATTATCACGGTAACCTTAATGTGAGATCAGGATAGAAATTGAAATTTCATGGTAAAAGAATAGAAAAATAAATTAAATTTATATGGTATTGATTGGTGTGGATTGAAAATAAAGAAATTGCGTTATTTGTATTTATATTTATTATTGTTTAAACATTGTATGTTTTAAACTTGTACGATATTACATAATAGTAAATCTAATTTAAGTATGAATGTACTGGTACTGTCAAAAACTGTAGAAAATAGTAGCCGGTTAGTAGAGACTACTAACTGTGTCGTCATGTGGTTAACCAACTAACCGAGATTTACCGGTTTAACCGCGAAAACTAGCTAAAGCAGCAACCGGTTAAGATACAAAATTAGTTGCCTTCTATCAGAGTTGGGAAAAGTACCGGAAAGTACTACTTGAAGTAAAAGTACCAAGTATCTTGATGTTTCTAAATGTACTTGAAATACAAGTACTTTTTACCTCCCTCTACCCTTGGTAAGGGAGGTATAGGCATATCGAGATTTTGGTAAATGACCACGTTTTAAGGTCCCTAGAAACCAATTTTAACATTTTCACGATGATGTATGTGGATGTGGATCCTCCACTCTAACTCAAATACTATCATTCAAAAAATTTAAAAAATTGTATTTCGAACTTTTTCTGTAATGGAAATAGCCCATTAGATTTTGGTGAAAATCGGATAAACGGAAATGGCACTTTACTAAAAGCTCAAAATAGTTTTTCTTCAAAATACTTTTAAATGTTATTTTTTCGAGATTAATGTTACATATTATAAAAATTAAAAAATTAAATTTTCTATAGAATTGTATTAGTACTTTTTCTATTTATTTTATGGATAAATTTATAAAATTATCTATAATTTAAATCCCAGAGTCTACGCTTTAAACAAACAAAACGCAGTTATTCAAATGTATGTAACTGACAGATAAATGTCACTATCAAAGAACTAATCATTTCAAAATAATATTAGTAACGTTTTAAAAACAAAAAGATAATTAGAACAAAAGAAAAAGAATTCAATATAGATTCCAGCATAAGTAATGTATGTATTTAGATTAATAAAAATTAACGATTCAAAAATATGTTTAAGCTAATCCTCATTTTTGGATTAGTGAATTTTATTCTATCCCGGTATTTAAAATTTAATCTTCATTTTATTATAGCTCCGGTGGCTTAATGGTTAGAGCAACGCCTCATGTCATGAGGGCCCTCGGGGCTCTGGGTTCGAATCCCACTAAGGCATGGATGTGTGTGAATGTGAACCCACTCTGTAATTGGGATTTAATCCTGTTGAGGAGTTTAAAAAAAGTAGTTACTTGGATTAGATTAGACTAAAAATAAGGATTAACTTAACCTTTTTTTGTAACTCGGGCTGCAAATGGCGGGAGGTATTGTGTTGGCCACACCAGATTTTTTAGTTTCTAAAGTACTTGAAAGTACCAAGTACTTGAAAAAGTGCAAGTACTTTTTCAGATAATTGATATTTTTCTGTTTATATGGAGCTTAAAAGGTGATTATTGACAAAAATTTCAGTATGCGATATTTATTTCGTTATTTAAAACAAGAGTTCCTCGCTGGGACTGCCATATCACCTAGCGATCTCATGACGTTAAATTGACGTCATATGATCGCCAAGCGATACGAGAAGATGTACCGAGATGTTAGAATGACGTCATTTTTACGTCAATACAAACACTATAATGTGTATGCAGATTAGAATTAATTTATTTATGCCAAAAAATTTGCAAATATGTCTTTAGTTTCATATTATCGCTGAAAATATATTTAGTAATGAAATTCAAATGATTATGTACTACAGGAATAACATCACACCACTGCAAAAGAAACACTGACAGACAAACAATTCTCATAACATTGTTTACATTTAAATTATTCATCGAACTTCAAGTACATTTAAAGTACTTCAAGTATTTAAAAATACTTCAAGTACTTTTCATTGTATTTGAAATATTTTTACAAGTATTAAGTACCAAGTACATGTGAATAGACTTACTTTGTCAAGTACGAAGTACTATAAATAGAAAGTACTTCAAGTACAGTATTTGAAGTACTGAAAGTACTTGCAAGCCTAATAAAGTACTTTTCTTGCAAGTATTGCCCAGCTGTGGTTCTATTTACATATCTTAGTCCGTCTTAGCTCACCTCAGTGGCCTTACTAATTTTAACCGTTCTTTTTGTCGTAACTGAAGTGAGAAGAGTTCCTACACCCCTTTAGTTTGACGGTAGAGATGAATGTTTTGCTGTCACATATAAAAAATTATGCGCATAGGAACTATTCTCATACCAAGTTTCAAAAGTTTACTGCAACTAGTACCAGAGTTATTAATAAAAATGTGTCTGATGAGATGCACTTTGAAAAGGCTGAAACTGTAACGAAAAGTTTCCGGACATGAGTACTTTCATATAACATTTTTACCTCCCGCTACCCTTGGTAAGGGAGGTATAGGGATCGTGCTAAAAATCACATATCGAGATTTTGGTAAATGACCACCTTTTATGGTCCCTAGAATCCAATTTTAACATTTTCACGCTGATGTCTGTGTGTATGTATGTGTAGATCCTCCACTCTAACTCAAATACTATAATTCAGAAAATTTAGAGGTGGGCGCGGGCCGTGATTTTGTCGGGTCACGATGGGTCACGACGTGACATGCGTGATCGTGAATATAATTTAGATTTTGCGTCGTGATTGGACGTGAGTGTGAGGCACTCAAAAATTATCGTGCGTGATCAGGCGTGATTGAAGTTTAATCGGGCGTGAGTACAAGTTTTTTTCTACTTTTTATTAAAATAATTGTCAATTTCCATCTTTTACTTTACATTCTTGTTATTATTATTATGTCCAAATATGTCATCAACAGTATTATTTGCATAAAAATATTATGTCCAAATATGTCATCAACAGTATTATTTGCATAAAAATAGTGTTATTGTTGTACTCAAAACTATATACACAGTTGCTCCGATTTCACTAAAGATATACAAATCTTTAAGCCCGTTTGACACGATCATAATTTTGTTAACAAATTTGTTACCAAATTTATGATATTTGAACAACCTATTTGTCCATAAACATTCGTTTCCAATGAAACCAATCTGTTACCTGTACCTTGTTCCATTAAAGCCATTCAGTATTGCGGAGCATAGGGGATAGTTTTGACCTCTTTGATTGGCTGAAATTAGAGACAAGGGACAAGTTTACCCAATGTAATTTCGGCTACTTCAGAATTACGCTGTTGCCAGTGCCATCTACTGAATGGCTTAAATGGAACAGAGCATAACTTATTACCAATTTGTTAACAAATTTGAGAACTTATGACTGTGTTAAACAGGCTTAAATGTACATAGAAACAATTATAAGTGACACGAACGTGACCCGCCGGGCGTGATCACGCGTGAGTGCCAAAATAAAATCGTGAGCGTGAGTGATCGTGAATCAAACATAAAAAGTCGTGCGTGATTGGTCGTGATTACATTTTTAGTGCCGTGAGCGTGCGTGATCGTGAACAAAAAGTTACTCACGCGCCCACCTCTATTTTGAAACCATTAGAGCCCATTAGATTTTGGTGAAAATCGGATAACCGGAAATGGCACTTTAGTAGAAGCTCAAAATAGTTTTTCTTCGAAAAATACCTTTAAATGTTATTTTTTAGAGATTAAGGTTATTATAAAAATTAAAGATTATTAAATTTTCTATGCATTAATACTTTTTCTATATATTTTATGGATAAATTTATAAAATTATCTATTATTTAAATCCCAGATCCTACGCTTTAAACAAACAAAACGCAGTTATTTAACTGACAGATAAATGTCACTATCAAAGAACTAATCATTTCAAAATAATATTAGTAACGTTTTAAAAATAAAAAAAAGTAAATAGAACAATGGAAAAGGAATTCAATATAGTTTTCAGTATAAGTAAATATGTAGGTATGTATTTAGATTAATAAAAATTAACGATTCACAAAAATGTTTAAGCTAATCCTCATTTTTGGATTAGAGAATTCTATTCTATCCCGGTATTTAAAATCTTCATTTTATTATAGCTCCGGTAGCTCAATGGTTAGAGCAACGCCTCATGTCGTGAGTGCTCTCGGGGCTCAGGGTTCGAATCCCACTAAGGCATGGATGTGTGTGAATGTGAACCCACTCTGTAATTGGGATTTAATACTGATGAGGGGTAAAAAAAGGTAGATACTTGGATTAGATTAGACTATATTTTAAGAAATAAACTGTCAAAATTAGAGTAAAATTCGCTAATCCAAAAATAGGATTAACTTAATCTTTTTTGTGACTCGGGCTGTAAATGTCGGGAGGTATTGTGTTGGTCACACCAGAATGTTACTTTTAATCACAGAATTAGTGGTAATGAAGATGCATAGTGCAGAATATTAAGTTTCTCAGAAAGGTACTCTCGATATTATAACACTAAAATTTATTTGTCTACGAAATGTTGACATTCGTTGTACTTGCATTGTGCGTATACTACAGTTAAAAATACAACGCATTTAACATTTATCTGTAATGGGGACTTATAAATTTGACGTCACTCGCGGCGGATCGGCGGCGGGCCTCCCTCCACACAATATAGAAAAGGACAACAAATTTTTAGAAAAAGCGAGGTGATATACCACGGCCGACTCAATTGCATGCTTTCCCCTTCAGCACATCGCCTCGTTTATCCCACAATTTGTTTGTTATTTAGTCACCAAAGTTTGGTTATGTTATTTTGTGTAGTTTCTGTTATTAATTATCACTTGTACTAAAGTGTAGTGTTCTTTGGAATTTGAAATATCTCTAAAAAATCTGATGTGGCCAGCACATTACCTTCCGTCAGTTACATGAGGCATTTACGAAAATTCTACGGGGGAACTGTTACCGGTAAACAGCTGTTTATCAGCTTATAGCTACCGGAATCGATATTTTAAGAACGCAAGTGGTAAACAGGAGTAGATCCATAACCTATAAAAAAAAATTGAAAATTTGAAACAGGTTTGAAACTTAATGTAGTTAACAAATTCAGCAGTCCTACTTTGAACACATTTTCAATTTTAACGCGCGCGCTTCGCTTTGCATCACTACCTTTTTTGTGATTAGATTCTTCATGAATCCGGTAGATGAATCTGGTAGATATTGTACAATACAGTAACTTTTTACCACTCGTGTTCTCGAACACAGTCGGTACATGCGGTATCTACCGGTAGAATTTTCGTAAATGCCTTTGTATTTTCTATAAAATCCATACAAAAAGTTCCTTGCAAAAGATTCTAAATTTCTTGTATGTACATTAACTTTCGACAGTTGTATTTTATACAAATTCCATACAGAAAGTTTCGAGCAAAAAGATCCTATATTTCGAGTAAAATTATAACACTATGAATGAATATGTCAATTGACACTGACATCTTTCAATCAGAATTTTCTTAATATGTAGCTGTTTCTAGCATAGCTAGCTAATTTATGAAATTTAATTTCTTTATAATTTTATAACTCTATATCCATTTAATATGAAGTATAAAATGCAGTCAAATCGTATAGAGAATACAATGTTCTTTAATATTTATAATAACATTAAATGTGAAAAAATGATATTTAACATCGTTTTTTCAAGAAAAACTGTTAAAATCTTCAAATGAGGGTACTTCCGGTTGACCAATTATAATCAAAATCTAATCAGCTCTTCATACGGATGCAACGAAGAGGAATACGAAAGAATTATAATTTTTGGAATTGTAGTATTAGAGTTATCGTAGACGAAAATTTTGTTACACACACACACACACACACACCCACACACACACACACACACACACACACACACACAGACACACAGACATCATCGTAAAAATAGTAAAATCGTATTCTATTGACCTTAAAACGTGCTTATTCATTAAAAACTCACCACCGAATTTTTTGACCAAAGACAATACCTTCTTTAGCTAAAGGTGACGGAAGGTAAAAAACAAGTTCACAAATAAATAATGAGTTTAACACAAATGATGTACCGGGTGCACGATTTGTGTTTAAAAACATTGAAATTATTTAGTCTTACAGTTGAAAAGATGGTTAGAATGCCGTTGTTTGAAGAAAAGTGGAAATAAACATGAACTAATTGCAAGGTATATACTGAGTAGATCATATACTTAAATAATTATATAAAAATGTTTACGTTTCCTTTTAAAGAACAGTTGTTGTGATCACGTGCTGGATCACATGATAAATGTCAAACTGTAGTGCTAAATCTTGCTCACTACATAATTACTTATTAAATACTTTTTTACTCGCAAGATGGCGCCCAAAAAGTTTGAATTGTATAAGTCTCCATGAAAAGCAATAATAATTACAATTACATAAAATACACTTCATTTGTCATTGTGCAAACAAGTGTGAAATTTGGCGCGAAAAAACGTCCTCTTCGACCTCTAACCCTTCACGTTTTCATTCGCATGTATCATTGAATTACTGAAGTTTGCGATTGCAAACCATGTAATCGTCCTGAAACATGCAAGCCAACTTTCAATGACTGAAACATCTTCAAATATCATTGTCAACTACATTCGCGGGAAAACAGAAATTTCAGTCTTTGTTATGCATGTTACATCTTTAATATGCACAGTGGCGCACCGGATGGTTTCCTCTAGGGGCACTAATAATTTATTGCTTTAATCTAGCTAGATAAATTAAATGGGGTAAAGGAGGTAAATTGCAATTAGTCCAGGAAATAAAACGAAAAAAATAATGAATTTCTAACATGTATTTTGTCCGTGGCAGCTTTTATCTAAAGTATATTTTGGTAGATGAGATATTTTAATAGGTTCAACTTAATCTCCTATATGTATGAACATTGGCTTTCTTAAGTATACGGTGTCGCATTTTCGATGCTTTTTTAAGGAATCTCAGGTAATATTAACGATAGAGCAAAACCGTTTACACATCCCAGTCATCTTTTCGAGAAAAGTTTGATAGTCACCACAGGAATTTTCGATCTTCTTTTGTTTTTCGCTCATTTCAAAAATATCTCATATCTCATTTATTATGATAGAGAAAAATTGTTTTGACTAATTTCAACTGTTTTTTAGGTAGAATAAAATGACGTAATCAGATTTTTTGAAAACTTAATAATTCTCTAGATATAACACAAATTTGTGATTTTTTAAATGGGACCTTATGTTGAGAATAGTCTCATCGTTTTGCTTATGTTATAAGCTTTTTAGTGATATATAACAAATCTATATTCTTTTGTTTTAAACATGAATAAAAGATAAATTATTAATTTATTGGGGTAAAAAATTGAAATTTATTAAGAAACAATTGAAAAAATCAATTAAAGATCATCATTTTTTTATTTTAATTCTATATCTATTTATTAAGTTCTCAAAGTTATTCTTATGGGCCTATTCTGTAACTCGGTGGTTAATTTTTAACCACTGGTTAAATTTCCTAACGAATCAAGTATGTTGACATAACAAAAAAACGGATTTTTAGTTCTAAAATCAATATCTATTGGATAAGAATTTTAACCAGTGGTTAAAAATTAACCACTGAGTTACAGAATAGGTTAGTTTATTTATTAGTTATCGATGTTACAGTTGGCTTTGACACAATTCGAATAAAATGGTTTATTTTGCTTTTGAAGTAAATAAATTGAAAAAAATGATAAAACAAATAATATTAGAAATAAACAAATGATGATCTTTACTTGATTTCTTCAGTTGTTTCTTAATCATTTTAAATTTTTTCACCCCAATAAATTAATAATTTAACTTTTATTCATGTTTAAAACAGAGGAATGTAGGTTCCCATCTAAAAAATTATAAATTTGTGTTATATCTCGAGAATTATTAAGTTTTCAAAAAATCTAATTACGCCCTTTTGTTCTACTTAAAAACAGTTAAAAATTTGTGAAAACAACTTATCTCTAAAGGTGGATTTATGCAGTCTACTTTTTATTTTTCTTTTCGCTTTTACTTTTACTTTAATTTTTTCTGAAATAAAGTTGTAAATATAAATAGATAATAATATATCATGTTAAAATGGCCAAGAATGTATTAATTTGTGCATAAAAAAATAATATTACATATTAACATAGTAAGTAAATATACTAACCAGTTTCATTTATTACAGACGCTATACTTTTCCATGCATTCTTTTTGGCCACTTTATCCTTGAATAAAATATCTGTTTTATCATATGAAGTGGGGATATTTTTTAATTAAATCTAATAATAAATAATATTGCTCTTTACTCATTTTTCATTTGCATAACCTAAAACCTACACACAAAATCAAAAACACAACACGCTGACGTTTGTGAAGTGTAGCTCATGCGCAGTTGTGATTTTCTTTTACTTTAAAGGTCTTAAGTTGAAAGTTGGCCAACTTAAAGTAAAATTAAAAGTGTGCACATAAAACAGTACATATATTAACGCATATTTAACTTTTATAATGTAAAAGTAAAATAAAAAGTAGGCTGTATAAATCCACCTTAACTATCATACTAAACAAGATATGAGATATTTTCGAAATGAGCGAAAAACGAGTTTTTGCCTGTAGATCAAAAACAAAAGAAAATCGAAAATTCCTGTGTACATACATTAAAAATTTAAATCATAATTATGATATAATTCTAATTGTACTATAATTATTTTTAGTTTATTCTTTCATAATTTTATTAAAATTTTCCTATTCCTTTCCTGGAAGAGGCGAAGGAAACGTTGTTCTGATGTTCTGGAAACTGACGTAACCATAATATTTACTGACCACAAACAAGTAACAAATGTTATGTATTTAAATGTGTAAATTACGGAATTAGCATTATTCGTTGTTGTTACTATTGGCTCAATATCTGTAACTCGTAATACATTTATTTTGATTGGTAGTGGTGCTGGTGCTTGGTGCGTGTTTCGTAAACTATATATCATCAATGCGCAATTAGTATGATTGTTATGTATTTGTCATTTGTTTTATTTATGACGTTTCCATATAAATTAGATGGTATAATAGTCTATTTACTTAGGAGAAGATTATCTTTTGAACCAATTAATTATACGTAACATATAGGATGATGCATCGATGACGCTACAGTGAGCCGGTTTCTCATTTTTTAAAAAAGTATTTTGAATGAAAGTTTATGCAATATGTTTCTTAGTAATATAAAAAATAATAATTTATTGTTATTTTTGTAAATAAATAAAAAGATTGGCATCAAAAACAGTCATGAAAAACAATCTCCCACTCCTGTGACGTCGGAGCACGTACAGTACGTCATTTATAGCCAATAGGAAAACTGTTTACATTATTTATATAAATAAAAGTAGGCGATAGTTTGTCACATGTTAAACTGTATGTGCTCTGACGTCACATTCTGTTTCAGATCACGTGACTTTATCAAAAAATCTTGTGTGGCCAACAAAATACCTCCCGCCATTTACAGCCCGAGTCACAACAAAAAAAGTTTAAGTTTATCCTTATTTTTGGGTAACGAATTTTACTCTAATTTTGACAGTTTATTTCTTAAAATATAGTCTAATCTAATCCAAGTAGCTACCTTTTTTTTCTGCAAATGGAGCCGTACCCCCACCTCTTGCCTCACTTGTTAAACGTATGTCAGCTATCCAGTGTTCTATTAGAACATCCTTGGTATAACTTGACTGGATTGTTTCATATGTAAAATTTTCTGCTGAATTAATTGGTAAAATAAAAAATCTGATGTGGCCAGCACATTACCTTCCGTCAGTTCTATGTATTTTGTATGTCATACAGAAAGTTCCTTGTAAAAGATTATATTTCTTGTACATTACCTTAAGGCAGTTGTATGTATTTTATACAAATTCCATACAGAAAGTTTCTAACAAAAGATCTTATATTTCCAGTAAAATTATAACATAAACATACTGTCAACTGCACTTGACACTGACACCTTTCAATCAGAATTTTCTTAATGTAGCAGCTGTTTCCAGAGTTATAGCAAAGCTGACTAATATATATGATATTTAATTTCTTTATAATTTTTTAACTCTATGTCCATTTAATATGAAGTATAAAATACATTCAAATCGTATAGAAAATAAAATATTCTTTAATATTTATAATAACATCAAATGTGAAAAAATGATATTTAACATCGTTTTTTCAAGAAAAACTGTTAAAATCTTCAAATGAGGGTAATTCCGGTTGACCAATTATAACCAAAATCTAATCAGCTCTTCACATGGATGTAACGAAGAGGAATACGAAAGAATTGTAATTTTTGGAATTGTAGTATTAGAGTTATCGCATTAGAAAATTTTGTCACACACAGACACACACACATACACACACACATACACACACACACACACGTACACACACACACACACACACACACACACACACACATACACACACACACACACACACACACACACACACACACACACACACACACACACACACACAGACATCATCGTAAAAATAGTAAAATCGTATTCTAGAGACCCCAAAACGTGCTTATTCATCAAAAACCGAATTTTTTGACCAAAGACAATACCTTCCTTACCTAAAGATGACGGAAGGTAAAAATCTGATGTGGCCAGCACATTACCTTCCGTCAGTTGTATGTATTTTGTACAAATTCCACACAGAAAGTTTCTTGCAAAAGATTCCATATTTCCATTACATTACCTTCAGTTAGTTCTATCTATTTTGTACAAATTCCATACAGAAAGTGTCTTGTAAGAGATTCTATATATTTCTACTATGTCAATTGCACTTTTCACTGACATTTGTCAATCAGAATTTTCTTAATATAGTAGCTGTTTTCATGGTTATAGCACAGCTGGCTGCTTTATGGAATTTAATTTCTTTATAATTTTTTATCTCTATATCCTTTAAATATGAAGTATAAAATGTAATCAAATCGTATAGAGAATAAAATATTCTTTAATATTTATAATAACATTAAACGTGAAAAACTGATATTTAACAGCGTTTTTCAAGAAAAACTATTAAAATCTTAAAATTAGGGTATTTCAGGTCGACCAATTATAACCAAAATCTAATCAGCTCTTCATATGAATGAAAAAAAATCTGATGTGGCCAGCACATTACCTTCCGTCAGTTCTATGTATTTTGTATAAATGTCATACAGAAAGTTCCTTGAAAAAGATTATATTTCTTGTACATTACCTTAAGGCAGTTGTATGTATTTTAAACAAATTCCAAACAGAAAGTTTCTAACAAAACATCCTTTATTTCCAGTAAAATTATAACATAAACATACTGTCAACTGCACTTGACACTGACACCTTTCAATCAGAATTTTCTATTTTCTTAATGTAGCAGTTGTTTCCAGAGTTATAGCAAAGCTGACTAATATATATGATATTTAATGTCTTTATAATTTTTTAACTCTATGTCCATTTAATATTAAGTATAAAATACATTCAAATTGTATAGAGAATAAATAATTCTTTAATATTTATAATAACATTAAATGTGAAAAAATGATATTTAACATCGTTTTTTCAAGAAAAACTGTTAAAATCTTCAAATGAGGGTACTTCCGGTTGACCAATTATAACCAAAATCTAATCAGCTCTTCACATGGCTGTAACGAAGAGGAATACGAAGGAATTATAATTTTTGGAATTGTAGTATTAGAGTTATCGCATTAGAAAATTTTGTCACACACAGACACACACACACACACACATACATACACACACACACACACACATACAGACATCATCGTAAAAATAGTAAAATCGTATTGTAGGGACCCTAAAACGTGCTTATTCATCAAAAACTCACCACCGAATTTTTTGACCAAAGACAATACCTTCCTTACCTAAAGGTGACGGAAGGTAAAAAAAGGAATACGCAAAAATTATAATTTTTGGAAAGGTGGTAATTGGAGTTATGCGAAAAAATCGTCACACACGCAAACATACATCCATCGATGCATACATACAGACATCATCGTAAAAATAGTAAAATCGTATTCTAGGGACCCTAAAACGTGCTTATTCATTAAAAACTAATCATCGCTTTTTTGACCAAAGACAATACCTTCCTTACCTAAAGGTGACGGAAGGAAATTATAAAAAATCAATCTCATCACTTTATTTACACATCTCGTATGTATTTTAATATGCTTTGCTTTTGATTTTCATGTATAAAATAATGAATGCTTGATTTAATTCAATATAATCATTAACTGCAAACTGAAATATCATTTAAGTAATGAAATTATGCTATTATAATCTAATAGATGTGCATCACGCAAATGTATACAATAAATTTAAATTGAAGCAAATTCATTTCTCAACCTCCTATCAATTTAAACAGTGACCAGTTTATTTATATAAGTACAATGCGATTATTTCTGCAGAGTCAAATATTATTTAATAAAACATGTTTTAACTACGGTAGTAAAATTTTATACGCAGTAATAAATAATAATTTATGTAATGAATAGTATGACTTTACAGACTTAGAGACTGTAAAAATTAAAAGTACATAATTGTTTAGAAAAACATTCATTAAAAATGTTTACACTATGGTGCACAAGAATAAAAAATTGTAAAACTACGTATCAAAGCAAAATATTTTATATACGACGTCATAATTTTACGATTTGTAATAATTTATAAACTAAACACTACAAGCATAATAGCACAAGTTGCATTTATTACCTCCTCTCGCTAAGAGAGGTATTGAATTCATGCTAAAAATCGCATATCCAGATTTTAGTGAATAAGCACGTTTTAAGATCCCTAGAATCCTATTATAACATTTTTACGATGATGTCCGTATGTGTGTGTGGATGTTGGATCCTCGGTTTCTCAAATATTATAAGACTTAAGACATTTTTAACTACGGACTCCTCAATCTAACAATAATGGGAAGAATTGATTAAGTTTTGGTAACAATTGGACAACCGGAAGTAGTAGTTACAAGAAAAAAATCATATTAATATTATTTATCGAAAATTTATGTAAATACTTATATTAAAGAACGTTAAATTCTTTATTCGATAAATATAAATTTATTATTATATCTTCTATACATTTAGAGATAAAGAAATGCATATAAAGTAATTTGATGTAACATTTCTCAGATCAAACTACTTCAAGACAAGAAATACAAACGTTTGTAATTGACACATAAATGTCACTGTCAAAAATATTTGTATGGCACTGTCAAAAATATTTGTACATCATTATGAAGATTATGAAAATAAAAAAAAAGTCAACAACGCAAAAGAATATACGTAAAAAAGAACATAAAAGGAATTTGCGAAAAAAATGACGAATATAAAGAAAAAGAAAAGGAAAGTAGAAAAAGAAAATTTCAGGATATTGAATATAAAGAAAATGTATGTATTGTAAATAATTTATATTAAAATATCCCATAGGTTTTGCAAATATATGTGAGAATTATTTTGAAGTGAGACATGAATATATGTAATGTATTTAAAAATATTTTTTTTGTTTTATGCGTACAACCAGGTAAAATATCTGGTGAGAGGTTATATGCTGGCCACATCAGATTTTTACATTTAGACTTTTGTTGTTCTTGTATATAAAATCAGCGTTTTGTCCGATATTCAGACTCAATTTCATTTTGGTCATAGATTTTTCTATGCATATTGCGCTAAAAAAAATTTAAAACGAAGTATTTTTTTGTAATTTTATTTTATTGCAAACACATATCGTATAGCAATATATGTTTTTCCTATTTTTTACGATGTCTTGATTACATGGTTTTCTTGTTCAATATGTTTGAATAATACGGTACAAAGTTTAAGTATGAAACATGATTATTTTCTAATAAGTTCAACTATAGTTTAGTTCAGCACGTTAGCTGAAAGTTTCACAAGTTCACGAACGAAGTTATAATAATAGATAAAATTTATGTTCCGTAAAAGTTATTTTTACGTAACTATTATAGCCATTAAATTATTAAATATCTAGTAGTAGACTTACTTTGTTCAATCAATAAAAAAATAAGAAGAAGCAGCTTAATGGACATTTCAATTTACAACTTAACACTTTGATCCTGGTTAAGATTAAACGAGCTATACATATTGTAAAATTGTCGTATAAGCAGTTTTGTTACTTTATAGCTATACTTAGTTAAATAATTGGACGATTATGTTAATTTTGCTATAATGGGAATTTAACACGTTCATAGAGTTTATGTGTTATTTTGTACTTTTTTAAACACTAGTGCGGAAAAATTTAATGTTTATTTACGATTTTCCGGTAACTGTAATTTCTTTTTTCGTGAAAGATTATTAAAGGGAGACGTTTTGTCCCTTACCACATTTTGAAAAATATAAAAATATTTTTTAATTGTACTACTCACAACAGGACCTATACCAATTTATTTTCTGCAATAACATGATGAAATAAGAATTTGAATACATACTTGACTCAAAATTTTTACGTAATAAGCGAGGTATGAATTTTTCAAAATTTGTCATGTAATATATCGCCAGTGATTAAGCAGAAGCATGCGTCTCTTTTTTTAAGTCAGGCAAGCAATCAAATTACTGAGAGCACGAAACGTCACACCTGCGCTTTAAACAAACACAATTCCTTGGTTACACAGTTCATATCTCAAATATATGTAACTGACAGATAAATGTCACTGTTAAAGAACTAATTTAAAATTATTAATAATAGGAACGTTTTAAAAAAGAAAATAGTAAATAGAACCATTGTTATATGGAATGTAACTTAATTCATTTTCCAACATAAGTAAATATGTAAGTGTGTATATTTAAATTAATAAAAATTAAATGGCGGGAGGTATTGTGTTGATCACATCAGACTTTTACCTCCCGCTACCCTTGGTAAGGGAAGTATAGGGATCGTGCTAAAAATCGCATATCGAGATTTTAGTAAATGACCACGTTTTAAGGTCCCTAGAATCCAATTTTAACATTTTCACAATGATTTCTGTGTGTACGTGTGTGTATGTAAGTGTGGGTCTTCCACTCTAATGCAAATACTATCATTCAGAAAATTTTGAAACCTTGTATTTCGAACTTTTTCAGTAATGGAAAGAGCCCATTATAAAGCTCAAAATAGTTTTTCTTCGAAAAATACCTTTAAATGTTATTTTTTCGAGATTAATGTTATTATAAAAATTAAAGATGATTAAATTTTCTACAGATTTGCATTAATACTTTTTCTATATATTGTATGGATAAGTTTATAAAATTACCTATAATTTAAATCCCGGAGCCTTCGCTTTAAACAAACAAAACTACTTGGTTGCGCAATGATTTAAATGTATGTAATAGACAGATAAATGTCACTGTCCAAGAACTAATCATTTCAAATTAATAATAGTAACGTTTTAAAAAGAAAAAAGTAAATAGAACAATTGGAAAGGAAATCAATACAGTTTCCCGCATATGTAAATATGTACGTATGTATTTAGATTAATAAAAATTAATGATTCGCAAAAAAGTTTAAGGTAATTCTCATTTTTGGATTAGTGAATTCTATTTTATCCCGGTATTTAAAATTTAATCTTCATTTTATTATCAAAAAAGGTAGTTACTTAGATTAGATTAGACTATATTTTAAGAAATAAACAGCCAAAATTACAGTAAAATTCGCTAATCCAAAAATAAGGATTAGCTTAATCTTTTTTGTGACTCGGGCGGTAAATGGCGAGAGGTATTGTGTGGCCACACCAGATTTTTTACTTTGCCCCGGCGTTTTCATTATTACCATGTGTGTTGCCAGTTGCCAGTCACCTGCGCAGGCCCTAGCCGGTGCCCGATAGCTAGAGGCTGCCAAGTTAATTGTATTCGAACTTGAAAAGGTAACGGGAGTGGATACCGATCAAGACCAGTCGAGAAAAATTCCGACCTGATCAGGATTCGAACCCGCGACCTCTTAGTCCAGAGGGTAGCACTCCACCACTGTGCTATCCCGCCGTTGTACGTTGTAATATACAAGCGATGGTTAAAAATAATTTTTACCTCCCGCTACTCTTGGTAAGGGAGGTATAGGGATAGTGCTAAAAATAGCATATCGAGATATTGGTAAATGACCACGTTTTAAGGTCCGTAGAATCCAATTTTGTGTGTATGTGTCTGTGGATCCTCCACTGTCATTCAGAAAATTTTGAAATCTTGTAGTTCGGCCTTTTTCTATTATGGAAAGAGCCCTTTCGATTTTGGTGTAAATCGGATAATCGAGAATGGCACTTTACTTGAAGCTCAAAATATTTTTTCTTCGAAAAGTACCTTTCAATGTTATTGCAGATTAGTCCTTATATTTGTGTAAAAAACATCTTTACGGTTACCATTTTAAAAAAAATTGTATTCAGCATAGTTTATTTTAGTCATCAATGAGAAGTTTTTTATTAATTGACGATTTTCACTCTGTGATCTGTGATTTTTAACTATTTATTTATTTATGTTTTTAAATGTCCGTCTTTTATGTATCTACGCTTATCCGCATGTGTACATTTTCCTTCAACTGGACCATTCTAGCCCTGAAGAAACGTCGGCGAGAAAAAATTGTAATATTGACTGCTAGTCCGAAACTTTATTAATTCCATCCCTAACACAGTCAAACATCGTTTTTTGAGTTATTTTTTTGAGATTAATGTTATTATAAAAATTAAATATTATTAAATTTTCTACAGATTTGCATTAATACTTTTTCTACATATTTTAAATTAATAAAATTATCTATAATTTAAATTCTGGAGCCTACGCTTTAAACAGAGAAAATTCCTTAGTTACGCAGTTATTCAAATGTATGTAACTGACAGATAAATGTTACTGTCAAAGAACTAATCATTTCAAATTAATAATAGTAACGTTTTAAAAAGAAAAAAGTAAATATAACAATAGGAAAGGAAATCAATACAGTTTGCAGCATAAGTAAATATGTAGGTATGTATATAGATTAATAAAAATTAACGACTCACAAAAATGTTTACGCTAATCCTCATTTTTGGATTAGTGAATTCTATTCTATCCCGGTATTTAAAATTTAATCTTCATTTCGTTATAGCCCCGGTGGCCCAATGGTTAGAGCAACGCTTCATATGTCATGAGTGCTCTCGGGGCTCTGGGTTCGAATCCCACTAAGACGTGGATGTGTGAACCCACTCTGTAATTGGGACATGTAAATATTAATACACGTGATTATTTATGTACTATTTTTGTAGATTCTAAGCCTTGGGGCAAGAATAAACAATATTATTACTAAAAAAATTGGGATTTAATTCTGTTAAGGAGTTTAAAAAAAGGTAGTTGTTTGGATTAGATTAGACTATATTTTAAGAAATAAACTGTCAAAATTAGGGTAAATTTCGCTAATCCAAAACTAAGGATTAACTTAAACTTTTTTGTGACTCGGGCTATAAATGGCGGGAGGTATTGTGTTGGCCACACCAGATTTTTAAATATATTTTTATTGTGAAATTTTTTATTGAAAATATGGAGAAAATAAGTTTATCAAATTTTCAATAAATATATAAATATATCCTCACGGTATGGTATATGATACCATGTTAATTAAAAAATATAAAAATGTAAGTATTAATTTAACGAGAATCCAAATTGCACCATATTTAATAATAATTATAATAGGTTTTATTTCCGTTTTGAATTACCTCATTTTAAATTCGTCATTTAATAAATTTATTACAAGTACCATAATAAAAGCACTTGGCATATCAATTTAATTGGTATTCATACCACATACATATAATCGATAACACATATCAAAAACAATAAATACAACCGCAGTCATCCATTCAAACTGAAATTGCGGAAAACTATTTTTGCAATCAAGGGATCAATTACACATACGTAACCACCGCAGCTTTGAAGGTTAGGTTTTGTTGGTAACACTACATGTGTCGAGGTTGAACGGGGAAAATCACAAAATCTAATTAGTAATCTCTAAAAGACGAGGGAACTTTCCTCTACAAAGCGATAATGAAATTCAGTTCAATTTGATTTCATTAAAATTTTAGTTAGTCCGCTGAGAACTTACAGTAGAAACAGACATGAAAAACAAACGAAACTCTAATGGTAAGAGGTTGATTTACTAATTTTAAACTCTAGTTAATTCATAGGAAGGATAAATAATTTATAAATACGAAGCGCTATCATCCTAAAGGTGTAATGAGGTCATGCAAAAATAAAAAAATCTTCGTTTTTTTTTTTGTTTAAATCAAACGAGGATAGTTTAATTTATCGATCTGTATGAATAAATTATTTTTTATTTACATTTTTTGTTGTATAAAATTAAAGTATGTCGTTTTTAAAAAATTGCAAAAACCAGCCATGTTGTGACGTCAGCGTTTCACACTGTAAGTTCAGACACATTTCATACAGCCTTATTATATCGACACAGAATTTCTAAAAGAAAAAATTATATAGACTATAAATTGAGAATTATGTATCTAAATATTTGATAGAAATGCTATAATATATTTATATAACATCATTCTATTCATTTTTATAAATATAATTTTTATTTGATCTGAAGTTATCCACGTATCACTCAGCTGCTGGTCATTAGTAATTCGTTTTTACTTTTTCGTCTGATTAACATTTGTCTACGTTGTTCGTTGTGTATTCTTAGAATTTCATTACTGGTGCTTTGTTACGTATCAAATCTGTATTTTTTAATACAAACAGTAACTGTTTTTCGAGTTTTGTTTTTTTGTATCGCGCAGTACTGTTAAAGATATTTTCTCACTACTTTCGCTAGTATTTTGGCACGATGGCACAAAACTGCGTTTTAACGACATGTTTACTTTCGTAAATTTCAGGTTATCTTTAAATGTCACTTTGACGTTTAATGTGACAATCAAAATGGCTGCGTTGATGAAACGCTGACGTCACTGGGCGAAGGAGGAGACGGAGAAAATCAGCCGCGTTTTGAACAATGTCATTTTTAATTACAATTTTTTCAGTATTAAAGATCGATTAGAGGAAAAATAAAAATACGGGTTTATTATTTTTTATTGCTATATCGATTAAAGTTAAAAATAAAAAATCGTGCATGACATCAATTTTGCTGGAATATTTCTATCATCCCAAAAAAAAGTTTAATTGTTTTTGTTAAAAATGAAACTTTAAGGGGATTATCTACGCTTTTCCAAATGAATAAAAAAGAGCAGGGACGTAACTAGGATTATTTTCTGGGTGGGCCAAAGGTGGGCCAATGAAAAATCTGAGTGGGCCATACTTATATCATAAGAACAGTATTACAGTAAAAATAAATTACTTATTACCATAATATATGGATAGCAGTATAGAAACGGTAAAACAAAATAAACAAAAATTACAAATACTTCTAAGTAATAATTTTTAATATCAACTGAAATTTGAAAATAGATATTGCGCTGAAAATTGAAATTGTTAAAGCAATGACTACTAATTTAAAGTTCCCAGAAAATATAATTCATAAATTATTAAATCTATAGATAAAAACTATAATGGCCCTACTATAGTAGGGCCATTATAGTTTTATTTCAGTTTTACATTAATTTAAATGATATTCTGCTGCTAGCATATCAATTTGTGTAACGCTTAGCAGAAGGAAACTGAAACTAATTTTAAATGTGCGTTACAAAAATTATCTCCTTTACTTTTGACATATTAATATTATTATTTCATGCTTACGAAATCCAGAATCGCTTTCCAGAGTTCTTTTCCAATTTTTAAAACTCTGCATAATAAAAAACTGTCATCATATATTCATACTATAATTCAACAATTTAAAATATCATACCAATCTTTATTGAAATGTCGTAATCGATTTCCAAATTTTGGTTTTAGATACAAATCTCTCGTTGTATTAATTCGTCATTATCTAGAGCAAAAGACAATTTTTTATATAATTTTATTTTATTTTAATGTTGTTAAATGTAATAAAGAATTATCAATTTACTATATTCCATATAAATTTTGTTGTAAACGCTAATTAAACATTGTTTAATTTTTGTAAAACGAAATATTGCAACGTTTTTATTTATTTGCGTGTGTTTATTTTCTTATAATTTTTCTTACTCCCGATGAAGCCGCTGTGGCGTCGGTTATATTGGACACGACATGAAGAGAGCAACCTCTAACAGATGATTTATTAAGTTAGTTGCTGTAGCTGAAAATTGTCATTTTGTAGTTTAAAATGTAAACATGGACGTATCGCAAAAAGCAAATTATTTGATTTTAAATATGTTTACCGGTTTCAGGATATTATTCCATTGTTTACGTGTACAAAAGTAGAGTGGTATCTAAGTAATAACTGTATCTATACGGTAAATAATATTACATATGTCAAAATAATTGTTCTGTTAACCATAGCAATCTGAAAGTAGCATTAATGAGACAATTTCAAAAAATGGTTTTTATCAATAATGTCTTAATTTTCTGAAACCGATAAACTATTGAACAAACCACGGATGTTATTAATCATAACAAGCCTTAGATGTCTTAAAATCCTCGCTCTACGAGCTCGGATTTCAAACCGACATCTTCGGCAGTTATGATATACATAACATTCCTAGGTATGTTAATAGCTATTACCGGTATCAGGATATTATTGCATTGTTTACATGTACAAAAGTAGGCTGGTATCTAAGTAATAACTGTATCTATACGGTAATATTATTACCATACTGATTTGTCAACAACGGTCTACAAAATGAAAATAAAATAAAATGAAAATATAATGCTCTTCATTAATACAAACAGATAACGTTAGCGTATCGTTCTAAATACTTAAAAAAAATAATTATTCTGTTAACCATAGCATTCTGAAAGTAGCATTGATGAGAGAATTTCAAAAAACAATGTTTATCAATAATGTCTTCATTTTCTGAAACCGATAAACTATTGAACAAACTACGGATGTTATGAATCATAACAAGCCTTAGATGTCTTAAAATCCTCGCTTTACGAGCTCGGATTTCAAACCGACACCTGCAGCAGTTATTCATAACATTCCTAGGTATGTTAATAGCTAAAACGTAAAACCTAGAAAATAAGATAAACACACATTAAATTGTCAAGTGTCAAATGTAAACAGGTGGCCGTGTTTTGCTTCTGTTTCTTTCTATGAAGCACATTTTGGGCACGTATGTCGAGACCTAATTCGCACATAGTTGATGTTATGTACGCGATAATGGCGAGATGAAAATATTGCAAAAGCTCTACATTATTTTTCTCAGGTATTTTAAATATAAAAGTAAAAACGCTTTAGATTAAAAAAATATTTTAACACAAAAGAATAAAAAATTAGGTAACTCCTCCACTTGGAATAAAGTAAGATTTGTGACGTATATGTTAAGGGCATTAAAGACAGATTATTTTAAATACTAATAACTTTTTTAAAACTCTGTTTCATACAGTTTTAAGGTGTAGTTTTTAATATAAGTAAATGACTCATGTTCTAATTTGAGGACCTAATTATTTCCAGTATGTTAGATGTATTTGTAAGAAATTTCATGGACTTTGAGCGATCGTGTAACAATATTATTTGTATATAGTAACATGACACTTGAAAAGCAGTCCAAACTACACTTTAAAATCTAGTTTTTATTTGAATCAGCTCTTTTACGTGTAGATTAAAGAATACTTATTTGGTTGACTATGTTTTGAGAATGGTTTACGTCCATTATTTTCAAACAAAAATATTTATTATGACTAGAGTTTAGAAAACAAAATATTTTATTTCCTTATTCACACATTGGAGATTTTGAACTTAAAATTGCAAATGCTACAAAGCTTATCGAAGTTTACAATAAAATTCTTTGAACTTCAAACAAACAAAGATTTTATTTTACGATAAACACTTTGATTCGATATGTTTCTAAATGGAAGTGAAAACATTTTCAATTCAATTTTGAAAATTGAATTCTAAAACTTCTCGAAAGAAGTGTCTCGTAGAAATATTCATACTGAATTTGTACAATAAAGAATATATAGTGAAAAATACTAAAGTCATTGCTTCTATCTTATTTGACTTTTTGATTCGTAAATATGTCACAAAAGTAACACCTGTTGTGTATTCTCCACCGAGCTTTGAATGCTTGTGAGGTGTTTCATTTGTTGTCGTTTTTTGACTGTCTTTAGGATTCTGACAAATCACCCCTCAAATTTAGTAATTTAGGTTTGAAAAATAAATATTTCAAATTTGAAAATATCATGAAATAATATATTTTACAATTAATTATAGAAATTTGTGTAATATTTTAAAAAAGTCGCGTGATGGACAAACTGTTTTCCTATAGACCATATTACTACAGGTGGGCGCGGGCCGTGATTTTGTCGGGTCACGATGGGTCACGAAGTGACCCGCGTGATCGTGAGTATAATTTAAATTTTGCGTCGTGATTGGACGTGAGCGTGAGGCACTAAAAAATTATCGTGCGTGATCAGGCGTGATTGAAATTTAATCGGGCGTGAGTACAAGTTTCCTTTTATTTTTTATTTAAAAAATTGTCAATTTTCATCTTTTACTTTACATTATTTTTATCATTATTATGTACAAATATGTCATCAACAGAATTTTTTTTTGCATAAAAACAATGTTATTGTTGTACTCAAAATTGTATACACAGTTGCTCCGATTTCATTAAAGATATACAAATCTTTAAGCCCGTTTGACACGATCATAATTTTGTTCACAAAGTTGTTACCAAATTTATAATGATATTTGTGAAGGAATAGAACAATCTATTTATACATAAACATTCATTTCCAATGAAGCCAATCTGTTAACTAACTTATTACCAATTTGTTAACAAATTTGATAACAACTTACGACTGTGTTAAGCAGGCTTAAATATGCATAGAAACAATTACGTGACACGAACGTGACCCGCCGGGCGTGATCGGGCGTGAGTGCGAAAATAAAATCGTGAGCGTGAGTGATCGTGAATCAAACATTAAAAGTCGTGCGTGATTGGTCGTGATTAAATTTTTAGTTCCGTGAGCGTGCGTGATCGTGAACAAAAAGTTACTCATGCGCCCACCTCTATATATTACTATCAATGCGCATGCTCAGAATGCACCAATCATATGCTTGGGAGTACAGTGGAAATGAAACCAATGTTATCTTATGGGAAAAATTATATTTTTAAAGCAAAATATTATTTTATGTAGACAAACATGAACGACAATTTTTTTCTTGCAAGTTTCATTTCATGTTTAACTACTGGATTCTGCCCTTATAATCTATAAATAATCAATAATATAAACATTAAAATTTTAAGCGCCTATTTACTCTTCTGTCACTGACAGATAACCTCAAACTAACGTTTTATTGTTGTGATTCTTTTGTAAAGTGCGAAATTTTTTTTTTTTTTAATTATGCTTGTTTACTATTGTTTCTTTTCGAATTGTGATTTGAATCCATTAATTAAAAAGGAATATCTTTTCCTTTTTACCTCCCGCTACCCTTGGTAAGGGAGGTATAAAGATCGTACTAAAAATCACATATCGAGATTTTGGTATATGACCACGTTTTAAGGTCCCTAGAATCCAATTTTAACATTATTTTCACGATGATGTCTGTGTATATGTGTGTGTGTATGTAACTAAAATACAATCATTCAGAAAATTTTGAAACCTTGTATTTCGACCTTTTTCTATTATGGAAAGAGCCCATTAGATTTTGGTGTAAAACGGATAACCTAGAATGGCACTTTACTTGAAGCTCAAAATAGTTTTTTTCGAAAAATACCTTTAAATGTTATTTTTTCGACATTATTGTTATTATGAAAATTAAACATTATTAAATCTTTTACAGATTTGCATTAATACTTTTTCTATATATTTTATGGATAAATTTATAAAATCTATAATTTAAATCCCGGAGCCTCCGCTTTAAACAAAAAAAACTCCTTGCTTGCGCAGTTATTCAAATGTATGTAACTGACAGATAAATGTCACTCTCAAAGAACTAATCATTTCAAATTAATAATAGTAACGTTTTAAAAAGAAAAACCTAAATAGAACAATAGGAAAGGAAATTAATACAGTCTCCTGCATATGTATATATGTAGGTATGTATTTAGATTAATAAAAATTAACGATTCGCAAAAAAGTTTAAGCAAATTCTCATTTTTTGATTAGTGAATTCTATTTTATCCCGGTATTTAAAATTTAATCTTTATTTTATTATCAAAAAAGGTAGTTACTTGGATTAGATTAGACTATATTTTAAGAAATAAACTGCCAAAATTAGAATAAAATTCGCTAATCCAAAAATAAGGATTAGCTTAATCTTTTTGTGCCGCGGGCGGTACATGCCGGGAGGTATTGTGTTGGCCACACAAGATTTTTGCCTAAGTTAGTATTGCCAACTTAATTGGAAAAATTAAAAATAGTTTGTCACCCGGGTACGTTTTTTTCATTTTATAAATCTGCCGGCAGAGGCGCTATAATAAATAATATGGTCTATTGGCTTGAATGACGTGCTGTATGTAATTTGGCGTCACAGGAGGGGGGGGGGGGTTATTTTTCATTACTGTTTATGGCACCAATATTTTTATTTAATTACGAAAATAACAACATTAATATGAAAAATATTGCATAAACTTTCTTTTAAAATATTTTTTAAAAATGTGAAATCGGCTCATTCTTTAGATGTCCACTTTTATACCAGGTTCACTCTGTTTAAATTTTGTAAATAAAACTTGATGTTAAAACTTAAATTATGACATAAGGCGTAAATTATAATTATTTGAAAATGTTCCATCAAATATTTTACACAATAAATGTATAAAATAATATATTATTCATAAAATATAGACTTGAATCTAAAATTACATTTATTACCCGTCATAACCAATAATTTACATATATTATTTCACACTGTCATCCATCCCCCCTATATCTATAATAAGATCTTTTTTCATCGTTTACAGAGCAAAAACATCTATTTATCTACTACTTCCCGCTATAATAACATCTTTTCCTCATTTGTCGAACTTGTTACGACAAGTCAGCAACCCGTATAACCTCGAAGTGTGTCACAAAACCGGAAACACTCACATTCATTAAAGTAGTGTGTTGATCAGCAAGCTGGAGACTCGGGTTCAAATCCAGACGTTGTCCAGGTCACGTAGGCCGTAGACATCGATCCCGAGGTCGCGGTGCCTCGGGAAAGGTCGGCAGGGATCGGGGGAAACATGCGAATATCTGTTGATTTGCTAAAATAATAGAATTGGGGATGAATGGACGCAAATAGATAGTGATTTGTTTGTTTTTATTGTTTTGTTATTGTTTACATTTGATGTTAAAATTATATCTGAAAATATTAAATTACTACATTTTTTATGGAACTAGCTGGTAGATTGGAATTAATATACGAGGTGTGATTATAAAATTACGAGACCGATCGTTTTTGTATCTGTTGTGGCAATTTTTATTTCACAAATTATAACTTTAATAAATATTATTAACTAATAATAATAAAAATCTGGTGTGGCCAACACAATATCTCCCGCCATTTACAGCCCGAGTCACAAAAAAGATTAAGTTAATCCTTATTTTTGGATTAGCGAATTTTACTCTAATTTTGACAGTTTATTTCTTAAAATATAGTCTAATCTAATTCAAGTAACTACCTTTTTTAAGCCCCTCAACAGGATTAAATCCCAATTACAGAGTGGGTTCACATTCACACACATCCATGCCTTAGTTGGATTCGAACCCAGAGCCCTGAGGGCTCCCATGACATGAAGCGTTGTTCAAAACATTGAGTAACCGGTGCTATAATAAAATGAAGATTAAATTTTAAATACCGGGATAGAATAGAATTCACTAATCAAAAAATGAGGATTAGCTTAAACATTTTTGAGAATCGTTAATTTTTATTAATCTAAATACATACCTACATATTTACTTATGCTGGAAACTGTGTTGAATTTCTTTTCTATTGTTCTATTTACTTTTTTCTTTTTAAAAAGTTACTAATATTATTTTGAAATGATTAGTTCTTTGATAGTGACATTTATCTGTCAGTTACATACATTTGAATAACTTCGGAACCAAGGAGTTTTGTTTGTTTAATGCGTAGGATCTTGGATTTAAATTGTAGATAATTTTATAAATTTATCCATAAAATACATAGAAAAAGTATTAATACGTATTAATGCAAATTTATAGAAAATTTAATAATCTTTAATTTTTATAATAACATTAATCTCGAAGAAATAACATTTAAAGGTATTTTTCGAAGAAAAACTATTTTGAGCTTGAGGGCTATTTCCGGTTATCCGATTTACACCAAAATCTAATGGGCTCTTTCCATTACAGAAAAAGTTCGAAATACAAGATTTCAAAATTTTCTGAATGATAGTATTTGAGTTAGAGTGGAGGATCCACACATACACACAGACATCATCGTGAAAATGTTAAAATTGGATTCTAGGGACCTTAAAACGTGTTCATTTACCAAAATCTCCATATGCGATTTTTGGCACGATCCCTGTACCTCCCTTATCAAGGGTAACGGGAGGTAAAAGTTAGGGGGACGGGGGTTTCCTCCCATACTCACCCTGTGTATTTTTGTATATTTAGATTCCAAGTAAAATTACGAATTTAACGATATGTTTGAAGTGAATTTGTATTGAAGAAATAAATTACAAAAACGTAAAGAGAAAATAATGTATAATAGGGTATTCTCTGAGGACTACCAATATTAAAAATTTATTAAAAATATTAGTGTTGATAGGTAAACAACAGGAAAAAAACAAAAAATCATATTATAAATTAATTGTTACAAAAGATATAAAGCATTTAATTTTTGCTGATGTACTAGATGACCTTCCAATGGGAGACCAGTTGACATCCCTACTCCATGTTCGAATGTGATAATACGCCGCATGAACCACTGATAGTACATTGGTGGTACTATACAACTAGTACGTCACTAACACGTGACACAACAAAATCAAATTTTAAAAATAAATATCTCACTTATTAAAAGGAATTTTTAACTCGGGTTTTCACAGGTGCTCTTAGATATAACTGTTCTTTAAGAAAAATAAATAAAAAAATATGAGAGAATACCCTATTAACCTGTTAAATAATCACAGAATTAATATTAATTCTTAAATCGGCAAAAACTAATATGTTCAACACGGCACCAAACAGATTTATATAGCTTCGACAGCCTTTGCCGTAAATCTGATAAGTGCTTAGTTAAACTTAAACTATTTATTGTATTTTGTAACTTTTATTACGAATTTTATGAGTGAAACAATCTTTGCATATTGATTTTTACAAATCAGCAGGTGTGCCCATTTTTTCAGACGGTACTGGACATATAGCCATGACAGGGATATGAATTTGACCACTCATGTACATGTCCGGTTTATCATGTACTTCCTGTTAACTATGTACTACCGAAATTTCCGGATTATGTAGTCCCTGTTTTCCATACGTGACTGGATTTGACAGGTCGACAGAATACAAAATAAGTTACTATATTCAAAACGTAGCTTCAAGGTACATATAGTAATTAAGTTGAGACAAGCAAATTCTTAATATTAGTCATGTAAATGCAACATTTTTATTGTAATAATAAAAAATATGACTGGTTATATTGATATTTTATAGTTAGTATAACAGTTTCATAAATCTAAAATATTGCATATAAATTCCAATACAATTTATCATGTATAAACTTTGTGTTTATACTTGTTAGCATTCACAAATAAAAATTAGGTTAATGGTTTTTGTTTAGGTTTAAGTAAGTCATTCAAAATGTAAGTTTAAATTACCTGAAAATTAGTTTTTGATATGTACAGACATCTGTGTAAATGCTTCAAAAACAAGATTAAAACATCGGTAGAGCAGTACTCAACAAGACACCTGTGCGCCGTGAAACTGTCATTCGCTTAGCATTATTGGTTATATTTCAGCAATTAAGTTATGACAGTCTCCATGTTCTTCTCGCATTTGTTTAAAAAGCCGAATCCACCAAGTGGATACTAAATAAAGATGGGTGTATATATCTATATCATTTCAGACTCGTTCTCATTGGTGAAGTTTGTGACGTCAAACTAAATCATAAACCTAAAATTTGGACCTTGTAATAGCCGTGTTCCTTCGGGCTATGATTCGTAATCTAAATGATAAAAGTGATCATGATTAAGAAGAATAATGTTTTTACGTTTCCTATTCGTTATCCCCACTTTCTCATTTTGTGATCACTAGACAACCTTCCCCCTTCCCTTCAGAATCAACCTTTTTGAATGATTCACATGGATTCAGTTCAGAACAAATTGAAAATATACTATTTTGAGCGTAGAAATTTACGAATGTGGGGTTTGTGGCGTCAAGGAAAATAAGATTTTTCAACAAAAGCGTGTAATGAACCACATAAAGATTTGTTTGAAATAAACATGCTTCATATTCCTTACCAAGAACATTATTTTTTACTTCGATATAATCCATTTTTAATTCTGACTATAACACTAGACATTTGATTATTTATAAAATAAAGTAGGATAGTTTGCATTAGTCTGCATATGGCATTGACATTTGACACTAGATTGTGTTGTTTTCTTGCTATAATTTTTAAATCCTATTTCAAAAGGATCACGATTAAATGAATCAGGATTCACAAAATCACAATCACAACCCGAAGGAACACGGCTATTGTTTAGCTTTATGATTTGGATTTAGAGACCCTAAACTCTGAAGTGTGAATGGAGTCATTACATAATATGCGGCCATAGTCTTTGAATCTAAAGTATAAACCATAAATCTAAACCTAATTTTCATTTGTGAATGCGCCTTTATGCTATTGTAAATAAAATGTTAAATACTCGAATGTATGTTTTTTTTGCATGCATTTGTCGTTTACATAATGAACATTTAATCCTCACGTGTACAGATGTCATTTTAATTAGACAGTGTTTTAATGAAACCAGGATGTAATTAAGAGAATAGTGGAATTTTCAATTTGAAATTACTAGAATTGCTAAATATCTCCCTGGATATAATGCACATACTTCCCGCAACGCATAAATGTAGAAATGGTTACTGTGGTCCGTTTGCCAAAATATTGGTTATTTAGATTATGTTTACTAGACATTTATGTACATTTATTGAGTATGATTTAGTAAAATTATTTCGTGCATTTTTAAGTAATACAATTTATCTCAGGATAAAATTACATTTTCTTCCTAGTTTTTTTTTTCATTTTCTACAAACTTGAAATATTGATTTACTAACTTCAAGCTTTTTATTATTACTTTTAGAAATTTCAACTATCCTCCTATATACCATAATTTCAAAAATAGTCCAGTATTATTACTTCGGTTTTCAAATAATTTATAGCAACTTTTAATTTTCAAGAACTCCCTATATACAGACTGTTTTTTCTTATCAGGGCTACCATTGCTCTCTCCGAAACTGTAAGTGCTACGACTACGTTGTAATGGAACAAAAGTTGCCATATTAGGAGGCCATTTTAGTGATGTATTTGTTTTTGCAAAAATATGCATAGGTCAGAATGTAATGGCGAAAAACTGATTTTGGTTATTTTTTTCTTTTTCAAATAACTCCTAAACTATACTTTTCGATGAACATGAGAGCATCGATGAGCTCATCAATGAAACATTAGTACGCATCCGTCATCGATGAAAAATAGCGGCGCCTCTATTTTCATCGATGAAACGTACGTATCTCATTTCACACGTATCTTTTGTGTCTCATTTCACGCTAGCGTCAAAATAGAAAATAACGTGTTAGGTGTCAAGTAGAAAACAATGTTTTGAAAACAAAACCTGCAAACAGTAATAATAAATGGGGTATGTGGCCAAATTTTTATTTTTACGTAATAGGATACTAGACAAAAAAATAAAATACCCGTATTTTTTTACATAGATTAATTATTCGTACTTTACAAGAAAATAATTATTTAAAATTTGGGGAAGGGATTTGTGACGTGACAATGCTAGAAGCGTGAAAAAAGAGGTTAGACTGGGAGGGAAAGAGCCAGATGTGATCAGGCCACATCCTGCCACACCTACCACAACATAAACGCGACGCTGATAGGCTGATTTATAACTGTCTCTTTCCTTCCCGCAGTCTATCTGTCTTCGTCCACGGTTTTAACATACTACATATATCCCTTTTCCAAATTATGAAATTGTTAATAACAAGATTATTACAAATTAATATTTAGTTTTTATTATTATAATGAAAAGCTGCAGTGGTTAGTTTATATATATATATATATATATATATATATATATATATATATATATATATATATATATATATATATATATATATTAATTGGCGGCTCAAAGACGGCCTATAAATATATAACGAATACCAAGTTAGGGGAGGAGCCTACTGCCAACGGAAGTAGAGAAATTCAAATAGCGGAGGTGTGGCTATCAGTCCAGTACTGCAATTCTCAAACAATTTTTTGAATATAAATATTTTGCATCAAACTTAATAATTTAAATACATTTCCAATTATAAATCATTTACACTTGTACAGTATAATATAAATAAGGTCCATGAAGAAAACAGTTTGATATAAAAACTTATATTCGTGACGTCACATCTATATTTTCAAATTTCGAGGGACTGTAATTCGCTTATTAATAGGAATTTTTTCACCGGATTATCACTGACAGTCTTAGTTTTATATATGTTCAGATGAAATTATATAAAAAAAAATGGTGGAATCCCCTATTGAAAAACTAACGGCATAGGAACATAACACTGGTATTATTACCAACTTAACTATTTTCTGTCACAGAAAATATCTCTGTATTTGTCATCGATGAAATAGAAAACCATTGTTTCATCGTTAAGCTCATCGATGCTCTCTGAAGCTCATCGACAAGTGTGCCATGCCATAGGTTTATAAGGTTTACTAAAAAGTAAAATTAAATTTAATACAAATTTAATTTTATTATTAGATTAGCAGATAATTCATAACACACCATAATACTTTTTTTATTGTCTTTGCACAAACATAAATTTGTAGTGTGTACGTGTTGCACTCCACGTTTCTACTTCAGTCACGCGGAAAGACGCTTCGACGTCACCATCCTAGAGCTTAGGGCGCCTCGATCTCGACGGTGGAGTCGCTCAGTTGAAAAGATACGACGTAAGTTAATTGCAAGTGCAAGAGTTACAGCTAGTGGAACTACAGGATTGTGAAGAGAACATGCCACAGAACACAGAATGGAAATAGTTTTCGATAGGAATCAGTCAATAAATAATTTGAAATATAAATCGAGTTTCTCAGTTTCGGAATTAGAATGTCATATTCTAGCACAGTCATTAATGTTTTAATGAGATTTATTCTTCAACGAGTTTTGGTGCCATTTTGTTAATTGGGGTTGGTATGCATTATATGCACAAAATATCTAAGTCACGAGCAGAATAAAAAAAGACAAATCAGGCATCAAAAATTTTTTTCCATTCAAGAGCAAATGTCTTATAATTGAAAGTTACATTTTTTCAAGGGATGTGCAAATGCATGGAAAAGAGAATATATTTAACGGATTGCAGCAATATACATAATTTTAGAAACTTTCCGGAAATTTCGTGGTGGGGAGGTGGATGTTTGAACCCGTAAACCACAACCCCATAGCTACGGCACTGACCTATAGCCTGTATTAATTTAATAATTAAGATAAAACACACACTTTAGAATGCAAAGATTATTTATTTGTATACTTTAACTTGTGTAACAAAATCAAAATGTTATTTTAACACATGTACATACAAATAATTTACAAACATTTCAGTGTGATGGGTGAGCTTGTTTTTTCGAACATAAAATATTTATTCTTGGTTCATTATTTGTAATGGCTGGTCTGATTGCGTTTTCAACATTTATTAATTTATTTCTATATTTTGATTTAATATAAACCAAAACTGAAAAGGCAGACTCGCACAAGTATGTGGTAGTAAAAGGTAAAGCCGGGACCACATATTCGGCATTCGGCGAATCCCAAGCAAACATTCGCCAAATGTCGATTGTGTGGATGAGCTGCTTGCCGCGAATGTTCGGTGCTCGTCTGTACTCCGCTTCGTGTCGGTTTTTCGAGCCGAGTCAAAGTGAACGAATATTTACCTATATAGTTGTATAGAACCCTCTAATCAATGCTCGGCAAACTACGCATGTCTGAAGACGTATGCTCGCCAATTGAAGCACATTACTTGGCGAAAGACGAATATTCGGCAATCGGCGAATACCGAATATGTGGTCCCGGCTTAAGAGGCATATTTACCCCTGTGCTAAAATATGAAGCGAAAATTCAAATAAATTGTTCCTCTACTAGAAACATTAACATTTTTAAAAAATCAACACAACACAAACCTACTTGCGATATTAACCCGTATTTTTAAGAAATAATTATTGAAATTTATTAGTATTTGACTTTGATTTTATGGGAAAATCGAGAAATGCTGTTTTGCCTATAAAATCAAAGTCAAATACTAATAGATTTCAATAATTATTTTTTAATATGTAGGTTAATATCGCAAGTAGGTTTGTGTTGTGTTGAATTTTTTAAAATGTTAATAGTTCTAGTACAGGAACAATTTATTTTAATTTTCGCTTCATATTTTAGCACAGTGCGCACTTCACAGCCAGTCGGACATATTTAGTGATTGTACTCTACTTCTACTTTATCAGATTTATTTATTATCATTAACTAAAATTTAAAGTCACATAATACAAAAAAAGCTTCAAATTAAATAAAATATTAATTTTCGGCCGAGTTTGTCGCGACCCAAAAGAAAACTCACGCGACCCACTTTTGGGTCGCGACCCATAGTTTAAGAACAGCAGGTTTAGATCATATAACAAACAGGTTTTTTTTTCATAACAAGTTATAGAATAGAGGTCTTCAATGAGGTGATTTTATTATTTGGTTCGATGACGGTACTTCGTGGGCAAACATACCTGATAAAAAATCTGATGTGGACACCACACGACTTCCTTGTACGCAAGACCAATATGAAGATGAAGTATAGACCCAATTATAATATTGCACGTGTTTGACGTAATTTGACATTAACATCTATTTTTTATTTTTTTGTTATTTTTTGTCCTAATCCATAGCAAGCTTCATTACAAAAACCAAAAAGGATCTAAGTTTTAAATTTACATATCTCGCTTATATAAAGGGCTAATTTAATAATACTTGATGCGCTAGACACAGAATTTAATTCTCTAAAAATTTTATTTGAAGCATTTATTTCTAAAATCAAAATGAAACCATTTTATTGAAGAAAAACTGTTAACACCTTCAGGTAATATGCCACTTCCGGTTAGCCTGTTTCAACCAAAATCCACTATGTTATTCCAATTGACATAAAAGTCTTATATACCAAATTTGAAAAGTGTTAGATTATATTTTAAGATAGTTTTTCATTAAAATCTATTATAGGCTTCAAATAAAGTACCATTTCTAGAAATTATGAAATGACCAAAAAGGGAGGTGCACAACTAGATGTTATAGCAGTCCTAAATACAAAATTTCAACTTTCTACGGTTTACCGTTTTTGAGTTATGCGAGATACATACGCACGTACGTACGTACAGACGTCACGACGAAATTAGTCAAAATGGATTCAGGGATGGTCAAAATAGATATTTCCGTTGAAATCTCAAAACCAAAATTTTTCGCGATTACAATACTTCCTTTACTTCGTACAAGGAAGTAAAAAGGCATAATAAAATGTAAAATCCACAACCTGTGAAAAAAAAATTAGATTGTTGAAAATGAAGGCCAGTGGGCTTTCGAAACGTCCAGAAATGTAAAGAAATAATATCAAGCATTAAAATCTTCCCAAAAGACCAAAAGAAGTTTATATCTTAAATAAATTTCTAAAGGGAAGCAAAAGTCTACACATCAAATAACAATAAATTAGTAAGCAGTTGGTATATCTCTTTCCCTAAATTTGCTGAAAAAGTAGCTGTAGATCACAGCTACAGCTATACAGTGTCCCACATTCTATGTTCAGTGTGGCGGAGATAGCCAATGTTATTCTTATGGACGTTTTCTGTATCATGTTGCCAATTTTTCATTGTAATGTAATATTGTAACATTCATAAATTTTCATTGCTATACCAAAATTAGTTAACACTGTACAATTTAAGTTTTATTAGGGTCTGTTATTTACCCAAGGGCTTATTGTATTCACCATTCTCCCGAAATTTGTCTGCGGTTCTAAATAGTTTTAAATACAGGGCCGCGAAAAGATGCGTTGGAACCGGGGTGTAAAAAACATGCTGAAGCTATTTGTAATACGTAATATTTCAATACAATATTTTAAAATCGCCTGGCATACTAATCTTGATCAAATGCATTAGAGATTAGAATATTAAAATATTATAAATTCAAATTGGAGATAATAAAGAAAGAATAAAGACTTATGAACTATGTAAAATATATGCAGTATTTCTAACAAGCCTAAATATTAGTAAATTATCAAATCAGAAGATATAAATTAAATAAAAAAAATAATGCTTAATAATTAAAACTGATTATTTTATTATTTATTTATTTTTTCTTTTCACCCACCTGTTTAGATACACTGAAAGTACACCAGTCATAAATACATTCAGTGAAGTACCCAGAATATTTCATTCCTTTTTGGGCATCTATTTTGCTCTTTCTGTCTTGTAGACTTACAACAGGTAAATATGGCAACATGGTACTCCATAAGACCCTACACTGAATATAGAGTGTGGGACACTGTATAGTAACTATAGCTCAGCTACAATCAATTTAAAATAGCTGTAGCTAAGCTACTCTTTTATTAAAGTAGCTGTAGCTGTAGCTCAGCTACATTTTATGAGTAGCCTGCCCAGCTCCGGCTTAAAAGCAATAAAAATTTGTAATAAAGTAGATGTGTTAAGTCTAAGTTAAGAGCATTAAAACTCGAATAACTTTTTTGGAATTTTAATAGTCCCTATCATAATTATTTTTAGGGTCTAGCTGTCCCTGTTCGAATTTATTAATAAAGATTTGGAAATTCAGTATTTATATAAATTTCTGAAAAAAATATCCACCAAATTAATCCCATAAATACTTCATTCTTTCAATTCTGTTTTATCGGCCATATCTTTTCCTGTCCTTCATCAAATTCCTTTTCTCGCATCCTCCACAAATCTTCCTTTAAATCTCTTTTCCACCCACTCAACTAATTCTCTCCTACAATCCTTTACTACCGCTTTGCTATCCATGTAACATCCTGTAATGTCCTGAAGTAACGCGCAAATAACCCACCACAACATCGCACTACCGTTTGACTTACTGCGCCACCGTGTCCTTGCCGGTGGAAGGACGAACTAACCGCGACGGTAGCGACGCAAGCGGTGGAGGCGACGCTCAGAAGCTCGTGACTTTACACGATTACACGTAGCACGTAATGCGCAGACGGACGTGCGACGCCGCACGTACACAATGTGGATAGTAAATAAACATGCTGAAACTGGTTGATTGATGCTCGGTGCGATGGATGAAAGGAAGAAAATGGACAAACATATAAGAGAAATCTTGATCATTGATTCTTGACCTTCAGTTTTTTGTTATAAGGGGCGGATCGATAGAAAATCGTTTGTTTGTAACAAACACAATAAATAATGTAAATAAACATACTGTAGTTTTCAAGTATCACGTGGCTGAAGCGGTTTTAGCACTTAAGACGACCCTGGTTCTAATTCGATCGACTCCATACTTGAATATTATTTCCAACTTTCAACTCGCAGAACCCCTGTTTTATAGAGAGCTTTTCTTATTTTATCGTATGGCTATACACAGGCCCAGATTAGCATTTCTTTACGCCCTAGGCCAAAATTCATGACTGCACCCCTCTCCCCCTCTCAATATGTACCGAGTTTTAATAATGCTTGATTTCATTAATTTCTTGTTCTATATCGGTGCCTTTATGAGTTTATAAACGCACTGAAAACATGTTAAGAAGATCTATAAACGTACTGTTTTCGGACCTTTTCGTTTTCTAGAGGTGGTATGACTTACTGCTTTAAAAACTGATACATAAATGAGATATCAACACCAAATTACTGTCAGTCAACAAAGAATTTTCATCCCGGAAGTTTAATTTGTTAGCGGGAAGTGCTACCAACGTAAATGATTTTACAAGTCGCATTTATTAAAAATCTAATAGAATTATAACATTACCCCAATAGAAAAAATTATATAAAAATATGTTTCATAAGAACTGTGATCGCACTCGCCCTTTATAAAACTCAACGCGAAGTGGCTCGTTTTTCAAAGTTGTACTCTTGGGTTAACAGATTGCCTTATAAAATTTGTTTTTCAATATAACTACTATTATCAGTCATCAAAGATACATTTACCATCTTTGTATAACTAGCTAAAGATTACAACTTTTATTTTGCTTCTCTATCTCTCAAATGAAACGCATGTAAACAATAATTTTGGACTTATTAGATGCAGTTTTTAATTCTGAACAGTTTTTTTATACTTTTATTCTAAAATCCATAGGGTAGAAATTACAGTCATGAAAATTTTATCATTGTATTTGCTAAGATTCATAAGTAGACACCCGGTATAGAAATATTAGAATTATTTTAAATGTTCGACAACTGTTATTGCTCAACAGGATTTACCAATCACTCTACTATACAGATTTTGTATAATTAAAGCAAATGTGACTGTTTACGTCGTCTAGTAGAGGTGGCGCCATAAGTCAGGAGGTAAGAAATGCGCAGATCAAGAAGAGAGATAGCTAGAGAAAGGTCAGACAATAGGGGAGATAGAAAGAGAAAGATAGAGTTTTGCTTTCTGCGCAACAGCTCTTGAGATTTGGCAAGGCTTAACTGCAGGTACTTCTCTCTTTTCGTTTTCCCATTTATCCAACTACTCGATGTGCGCCCCATTCGTGCCTGCGCCCTAGGTCATGGCCTAGGTTGGCCTTATGGGTAATCCGGGATACATTTGTTACATAAAATTTAAATGTACTAACATGTAATGTAATAGTATATTACTAACCGAGATGGAAAGTGTTTCATTGTCGAAGGCGAAGATAACCAAGGCGCGAAGCGCCGAGGATAGCTATAGCCCGAGACAATGAAACTTTTCACCGAGGTTTATACACTATTTTATTCACAATCTGAAATAAAAAATTAATAATTGATATTTAAATAATAATAACCTAACATAATAGTAATTAACGTATCGAGGGTGTTATAAGGACAATAACGCCTGAGGTCAACAATGTACTTTTCGAGGGCCTCAGGCCCGAGGTATGTACGTTGACCGAAGGCATTATTGTCCATTTAACTCCCGTGGTGCGTCAACGTTTAACATCCGACTATAATTTTTTTAAATATTTTACGGATTACGGATCAGAAAGTTTAGACCCACTTTTACAATTGATGGATAAACTATGGTATAGCTATCGGAGGTATAACTTTATCCTACCAATTATACCTTCGATAAACAAGTCTTTTACAATGCATTTTTATCTATCAGGTTTATACCAGGAATTACGTTAGGTTGGTATTGGCACAATAAAATTATCTTCTTGTTAGACTATTTTTCTTCAATAATTGCGTAGACTTCCACAGTCTGAGTCATGAGAAATATTCGTTTTCCGGGAGTGGACTGTGTCATATTTTGAGTCAGAGCTCAACGTTCCGCCCGCAGTCGTATGGGGCATCTTCAGGAGCAAGGGGGATAGTACTGTCTTAAACAAGGTTACCAGACGTGTCAACCACGCTAGAGGCCGAGTTTAAGCAACAAAGGGGGAGACTCAGTTTACAAGGTTACCCGACGTGTAAACTGAGTCTCCCCCTTTGTTTCTTAAACTCGGCCTCTAGCGTGGTTGACACGTGGGGTAAGCTTGTTTAAGACAGTATTATCCCCCTTGCTCCTGAAGGTGCCCCATACGACTGCGGGCGAAACGTTGAGCTCTGACTCAAAATATGACACAGTCCATTCCCGGAAAACGAATATTTCTATTTTTCTTCAATATTGTTATTATTTCTGCCTTCTAATTTGCATTTTTCACGATGTTAGATGATATAAATGTTATTTTTGATTCTGACAGTGATGATGAAATATTTTATTGACATCTGTCAAACGTATGAATAACAAAACATCATTTGTGTTTATGTGGTATCCATAAGAACCAGGAGTAAAGTTATCCGAGGTTTATACGACCGATTTCCATGGTATAAGAAATACTGGTGTTTATTCTATCTGAGGTTTATACGAGGTTTGTCTAATGATTGTAAAAGTGGCCCTTAATAAAATTTAGGGAGTAGGTAGGCTATGGATGCTTCTGTTTGTTTTTTACGCTTTATCCCAGTATCAATATCAATATTAAGATAGAAATTACTCATAACACGCTCTTAAGTGTTATTTGTTATATAACAACCAAGCAGGGTTGTTATCATAATAATAGCGTACCAGTCGGACGTTAATAAATAAACGAATGGTCTGAGATTCTCCATTTGTCACATGAACTGTCAGTTTAATTTCTAACCTTAAATTTTGATTTCACATTTATTTACACTTATTTATTTTATTTACATATTAATTCGTTTCATCACATATAAAAGGTGAAAATATTTGTATTACATAATTTAAGCAGCTAAGCTACCAATGATGGGGATATAAATAAAAGTACCAGTTTTATACTATGTTCCGTAAGTCAACCAAAAAAACCAGTATCTTTGATTCCCGGTACACCATGGTTCCTGAATATTTTCATCTATTTCGGGACAGATTGACATTGAATTATATGATTTTTAAAATTGATACAACCTAACAAAAATAAAAATTAGCCAATTGAATGATAACGTTGAATAATG